>OX387628.1:4928200-6178200 GCA_947568825.1 Sphinx pinastri | reverse complement strand
GTTCCTGAGATTAGCGCGTTCAACCCAACAAACAAACAAACTCTTCAGCTTTATAATATTAGTAGGTAGGTATAGATTACCTACAAAGTGAAGTGAAATAAACACTTACAGTCTTATAAAAAAATCGCTAAGCTATGCTTAGTCTGCTCTTAATCAATGCTTAACTTTTGTTTTCTTTTACACATCAATGCTTTTGACAGTATTTACGCGATCAGCTGTAATTCAAAACCCGCCATCTTGCCTTTTAAGTATGTTTAAACTAGGCCACGGTGATGTTTGATTTTGACAGTTATTTAATTAAGCAATGCTTAAGCATCTCTTAACGCTAAAACAAATTTATAAGTAAGACTGTTACTGTTAAGGTTTATGATAAGGATATTCATTGATATAGGAAAAACCCAAGGATATTAGACGGTTTCTTGTTAATCGTGCTCTAATACAGTTCCTCTAGTGGTTTCCCATAGCATTTTATTAGAAAAATATATGAATGTTTCCTTGGCCCTTAGAATTTCACAAATGGAACGTGAACCACGGTAGTGAAAAACTCTTATAACTTGCACTTTATTATTATTGTCAGGTACTTGCTAAAACATTCTAATGATGTTCATAATTAATGAATTGGACTTTGGTCTTTGTATGTCGTATTTTAGACACACAGATTTGTTTTCAATTAAAGTTCAAGAAAACATTATCGGTTATATTTCTTTATCGATTAAAATATTGCGATGTTGATAATATCTTCTGATACAGACACACACACACGCGCCTTTTATCCCCGAAGGGGTAGGCAGAGTCGCAACTAATGTACCCACTTTTCGCCGTGCGTAAACCGTCCCATAAGCGAGCCTATCGCCATATCGGGCACAAATTCCAGACTTCGGGCTGATACTGAATAGAGAACCCAATATCACTGCCCGACCCGGGGATCGAACCCAAGACCTCAGTATTGCAATCGTACCGTAGTACAAGTCCGCCACCGAGGCAGTCTTCTGATATGTATCATTTGATTGTTGTCTAAGGGCTAATTCGTTGTTTTTTTTTCTTTTCAGTCGTCGTTACTGCTTTCGGATCGATTTAAAATGCACGTATCATTAATTCACGTTGGAAAATGATCCTTAATGACTTACTTCCTACAACATTGACAACCGCTTCTATATCATTAGGCTTCGATTCTATATTATAAATGAAATATATTCAATAAGTATTTCAATTGAGTATTATTTATCTCCTTAATGTCATGAAAACTATCTTTTATTTTAAATGAAATCAGACTTTTTCACTCACACATCACCGACCAGGGATGTTTATCTTTTGCCGGTCGACATTTTTTTGGGCTTCACTTCACTTACCCTCAGGTGCAGTGAAGCCACTTTGTCGACCCATCGATAAAAGAATGCCTCGTATCCAAACTAGCTGAAGCTTTTTTAAATTACAGTTGAATGACGAGACGAGCATTCTTCTCGCCTAATAGCAATAAACCTCCCATAAACAGTAGCAACACCTTACTGAAATGTAAACTAATAAGTAATGCGTAGCACTCCACTGCGCTCGTCACCCTGAGACATAAGATGTTAATCTCATAATGCCCAGTAATTACGTTGGTAATTAGTTTCGTAATTAATTCACTTCTCAACTTAGGGAGGACAGATAGGTACAGAGACAAAATATTGTAGGAAAATGTTAAAAATTAAGAGAGTAGGTAGGTATATATTATAATTGAAAATAGATATAACAATAAAGGTACAAAGGTAGGTAGGTTGATATACTATATACTTTCCTATATATATTTATATTTAATTAAGTACAGCTGTGTATTATTATTACTCTATCGAAATTATTGAAATGCAAAGGTTGATGATGTTTTTTAATATTTATCGAAGATTATAGTAATTATGTCGATAATGATGGATAGCATCAACTACTGTGCTTCTATCGATTACTATATAAACAGTTACCGGTAGGAGGGCGTAATCAGATTGATTTTGTTGCCACTGCTAATAAGGATTCTCAAACAAAATGAGGTGAGTTAATTATTTTTTTTCGTTTTGAAATTGATTAACTCTATGCCAAAACATCTTTAGCGTCATATTCATTTTAAATCGTGAAGGAACGGTAAAATCCTGGTAAATGCTGAGATAGGCGTCAAATGCGGAGAAATGTAATCTAGCTTAATCTAGTTACTACTCAAATATTAAATATTGATTAATCTGGGAATCAAAGCTCGAACAATCGATTCACAGGTGATAAATGCCGCAACACTAAAATAGCAATAAAAATACGCGAAAGATATAGGGCAGTAAATCGTGTGGCTAGTAGGCTAAGAATTTATTGGCTGCCTATAAATCTAATCTGGATTATGGGAATACATACACCACTGATGGTACACCTTGTACGTACCAATTTTTTTGAAAAATGCGATTCCGAATAACATTGAACCGCCAAATTTTATTAAAACTAAAAAATAATTAGAAAGACGACCATACTGGCGTTATACTACTTCATGTTTGGTAGATATTGTATGAACTGAATGTTCATTTAGTATTTTTATTTGTGATCAATCGATTTGTTTATGAAGCAAGAATCAGATCTTATTGACATAATAATACTGACTATCACATTATCATAGCTGGGATAACCGATGGCGTAATGTATTTTCCGCTTAGTATTTAGCCTTTTTAAGAAGTATGCTTGTTGCACATACGTAATTATAGTCTAATGAGAAGTTGAATCCTGCCGGGGGGTCAGCGGTTCGAACCCAGATTCACGGGCTCGTACCTCTGACATTTCGAAGTTACGTGTTAATTAATTGCCTTCCGGTGACGTATTCGAGAATCGAGAATTTCGGAAGTATGTGAAATCCAAACAGCATTAGGCCAGCATGGCAGTCGAAAGCCCTAAGCCCCAATGGTAAAGGAGACCTAGCAAAGGAGCATTATTATATTAATACAGAGCTGAATCCCATGCCCCCGTTGGACAGCATCCATACAGGGGTGATATTATTTATTACGTAGGCATTCTATGTGTGATGTGTGCTTTTAAGGATGATCCGGTCCATCCTCCTGCTATCGGCCGCGACTTTGGCCTTGGCCTTCAAAAACCCCTTCTATGCGACGGGGCGCACGACTATGGTCCATCTGTTCGAGTGGAAGTGGGATGACATTGCGGCTGAATGCGAGAGATTCCTCGGCCCAAGAGGATTCGGTGGTGTTCAGGTAAAACATATAGCATAAAATAAGTTAGCCCCTGTCCCAGAATGCGTAGGTTAAGCACCTAGTGCATTCATATTTCGTGGATATCAATCCACATTTCTTGGAGGTTATATTATCAAGATGTCTCATAGACATCTGTAGACTTGAAAAAAATTGAGATCCAACCATGAATCTAAATAAAAAACTTAAAAACACCATAGGTAATATTAGAATAGATGACTCATGCTATATAATAGGAGATAAACAACTATTATGCCTGAAAACAATAACATCTGTTAATTCTTGTTAAGATTTCCCCACCCAATGAGAACTTGGTGATCTGGTCTCAAAATCGGCCTTGGTGGGAGCGTTACCAGCCGATATCCTACCGCCTGGTAACAAGGTCCGGCAACGAACAGCAGTTCGCCGACATGGTGCGTCGCTGCAACAATGTTGGAGTCAGGTTGGTGTCTTTTTAGTAAAGTTCGTAGGCTTGAATGAAGTTATATTAATTATGGTCCAGAAAGATCTGAAACATGTTTCTCAAAATACTTCTAGTTTTATTGATAATATTGCTGCTGTAGATAATGCTTTTTTGAATGACTTATAACAAAAACAATAGAGATAATTAGAAAAGTTGCCATTATCTAGTAATTTGACAGTAGGTAATATAGCATAAAAAATGTAAATTGAATTATCAAGTTGAAATTTCATATTTACTACTTTTTATTTTAACTTCAAATCATGTGTCAAAATCAGCAATCAAGTAATTTTCATCGTTATGTTATTTGTTTTAAATTTTGTTCTTTTTGTCATATTGTTAGATTTAGATTACTACCTATTTTGGCCAAGGGCTATAAACTTTTTTTCTTTTTTAATACATCCTTACAAAACCTTCCTTAGAATTTACGTTGACGCCATCATCAACCACATGACCGGCACATGGAACGAGAACGTTGGTACTGGAGGCAGCACCGCCAACTTTGGGGACTGGCATTACCCGGCTGTGCCATATGGCAGAAATGACTTCAACTGGCCCAACTGCGTCATCCAAGGCAACGACTACGGCTGCTGTGCAGATAGGGTAAGAAATGAGAAATAGTTGCTTTTTTATATAGGATCGACATAGGGACCCCACTGCACCTCCTGTAGGTGGAGTAAGATCCAGATGAGTGTTGACTGTCAAAAGATCACCTCTCGCCACTCAACCGGATTATGCTGTTCAGTTAGACACAGGCTGATCCCGGAACCCGTCATACTTACGTGGGTCACTATGGGGGGATTTACCTTGTACGGTTGTTGCTATACGGATAGTTAAAACCCAGTTACCACCAACATAGCACACACACTCACGCCTTTTATCCCCGAAGGGGTAGGCAGAGGCGCAACTAGTGCACCCACTTTTCGCCATTGGTATTCCGTCCCATGATGTGATAGGGGGCGAGCCTATCGCCATATCGGGCACAAATTCCAGACTCCGGACGGACGGAGTGAGTAGAAAAACTCAAAATCACTTTGCTCTACCCGGGGATCGAACCCAAGATCCCAGCATCGCAGTCGTACCTAAATACAACCTACATACCAGTCCTACTTAATATCAGTTTTAAATGTTGTTCATTTTGTGTCACCAGGTGCGTAACTGCGAACTGTCTGGTCTCAAGGACTTGAACCAGGGTACGGAATACGTACGAACAATGATCGTCGACTACATGAACCGACTCATCGATATGGGTGTTGCTGGATTCAGGTATTTCCTCTATTCATATTTCAATGCCTTATTATTTTCTAGGCTACTTTCAGAACTATGCAGTAGAATTGTCGTATGAACGATTTTTCAATATTTTCAGTAGTATTCGTTAAAGAAAATTTCGAGACAATACAGAATAAAATCGAATTAATACATTATTATTCTATTAACTTAGAATAATAAAAGCTACTCCTATTAACTTTTTTAAAATATTGAATTGTCATCGGTCCTTGATAAGTGCCAAATTTCGATTTAATCCGACGTTTTGAAGGTGGTCAACATCATGTTCAAAGTTTCCTTTATATACTAACATACATGTGAAGCTAATAAAAGCATGTTAAAAATTACAACCATGTCAAGATTAACTTTCGGTAGATTTCTGGAGTCTTCTTTGATGAACGGTCTAGTGACGATTGACGTATTATAACACGTTCCTTTTCACGTTACTTTCAATTCGTAATTATTGTTAAAAATAGATATTAATTAAAATAAAAACGTTGCAGTGGCCCTTCTTTTATACTTTTTTATCATTTCAGTCACAAAATATTTATAAATATTATATCTGCATATTCCCTAATGCATACTAAGGAAAAAAAATATTGAGATATATGATTGATTTGGTATTAACTTCTGTCATTCCTATCAGAATTGACGCCGCTAAACACATGTGGCCAGGCGACCTTCGCATCATCTACGACCGTCTGCGTAACCTTAACACCGCTCACGGCTTCCCATCTGGCGCTCGTCCCTACATCTACCAAGAAGTTATCGATCTTGGCGGTGAAGCCGTCAGGCGCGAAGAATACACTCCTCTTGCAGCCGTCACCGAATTCCGCTTCGGTATGGAACTAAGCCGCGCCTTCCGCAGAGGGAACCAACTAAGATGGCTGGTCAACTTTGGTCCTGCATGGGGTCTTCTTGGTTCCGACGATGCTCTGACCTTCATCGATAACCACGATAACCAGAGAGGTCACGGTGCTGGTGGAGACATCTTGACGTACAAACAAGCCAAGGAATACAAAGGAGCTATAGCGTTCATGTTAGCCCATCCTTATGGAAAGCCGCAATTGATGAGCAGCTTCGCCTTCCAAAATACTGAAGCCGGACCTCCGATGGACAACAGTGGCAACATCATCTCACCTTCTATTAACTCTGTAAGCATTAGTAATAAAAATGGTACTTTTTTTGTAGGTGCATATTGCATTGAACGAATATAGAATCTGTGATTCACATTTCTACACTCGTTCTGTTTTCACGTAGTGTTATTGTATCTGGTGAGTATCTTTTGAAATAATCATTTGTTTTAAAGTATAATGATTATGCTAACTAGCGACCTGTCCGAGCTTCGCTTCGGTAGCAGAACATATTATGCTTTCATTTTTATCTGCCGTAGTATCTGTTTTAGCGGGCTTCATTTTCCGGGATAAGAGTCCCGCTGTATATTTTCCCGGGATAAAAGTGGCCTATGTTCTTCCTAGGGTCGCAAACTTTGGCCATACAATTACTCGCTGCTCCGCCCTAGCGAACATTTTCAGGGATAAAAGTCTCGGTTTATATTTTTCCGGGACAAGAAGTATCCTTTGTCATACCCTTGGTCTCAAACTATCTAAATACTTATCTGTTCAAGGTTCCACTTGCGAAAAACGATTTTCCGGGAAAAAATCTCTTATCTCTTCTCGGGAAAATATTTTTATCCTGAAAAACTTTTTCACTCGGGCAGAGCCACAAGCAATACTAGTCACTGATAAACGAAAGCCATCGTATATATACGAGAAGACGGTAAACACAATGAAAGTTGGTAAAATGACCTTCATCTCTACAGGACAACACTTGTGGTAACGGCTGGGTGTGCGAACACAGATGGCGTCAGATCTTCCAGATGGTAGCCTTCAGGAACACGGTGGGCGACACCGCCGTCACCAACTGGTGGGACAATGGCGGCAACCAGATCTCCTTCTGCCGCGGCGGACAAGGCTTTGTCGCTTTCAACAATGAGAACTGGGACTTAAACCAGAGTCTGCAGGTTTGTTTTTTTTTATTGCCTAAGGCAAACGAGCAAGTGGCCCGACGATGGTAAGCGCCCGCAGCCCATTGTTTTCGGACAATTCTGGGGGTACAACCAAGTCGCTGCTTACCGGATGAGATAGTTGAGTGTATCCAATAATGTTCAGTGGGCTTAGAATAGGGGCAAAAAAAACGCAACTCGTAAGACGATGTCGTTTCATTTTGATGTCTGTGATTGATCGAGAGACCAATACGTCGATCACGTGTTAGTCTCTCAACCAATCCCAATGGAAGAAACGGAGACGTGTCGTGTTTTTTGCCACTTTCTGCCCACTGTTATCATTACGTGAATTACATAATATGTTCATACCTAAACTAGTGTTTGTATATTGATACTCAACATTTTTTTTTATGGCATAGAATGACGAGACGAGCATGCCGTTCGCCTGATGGTAAGCGATACGACCGCCCATAAACAGTAGTAGCACCATACAGCACCTTGAGTTACAAAGTACTGTGTGGCATTCCACTGCGCTCGTCATCCTGAGACATAAGATGTTAAGTCTCATTATGTCCAGTAGTTACACTGGCTACAATGTCCTTCAAACCGAAACACAACAGTGCACACTGCTGCTTGGCGGTAGAAATAGACATTGCGGTGGTACCCACCCAGACGGTCTCTTACATATGAGAGACCTACCACCAGTAAACATTTTATTCTCATACATTATTCTTTAACAACATTTGTTATAAAGTATCATTTGTAATGACATTTTTATATTGTATTTCTCAACTTATACGTACAGCAGCAATGTATTGAGAAGTTAAATTCAAACATCAATAAGCATTGCCTTTTATGGCTATCTAGCCGTTGTTTGAAATAAAAAATAATCGGTTGAAATCAACATCAATTTGGCCAGTTTGATTTCTTTATGCCACTGTCTTATTACTTGAGATATAAGTACTATTTCCCTACAATATTACTATCATCAACTTATTTCCAGACCTGTCTCCCCGCTGGCACGTACTGTGACGTCATATCCGGCGAGAATAGCGGAAACCGCTGCACCGGCAAGTCTGTTGTCGTAGGCAATGACGGACGCGCCCAAATTTTCATCGGAGCCCAAGATTATGACATGGTCCTTGCCATCCATAGGGGTTCTGAAGTGAGTAATTCTTTTTTTCTTTTTATGAGTCCAAAGAAAATGCTATTGATATTCAACTTTCCATGCTAAAAAAATATTGAAGTTGCCATGCTTGAAAATGTGTGTTCCACGTTGGAATGGAATAAGGGCAGATTGAAGAAGATTGCTTTTTGAGTCGGTCTTGAAAAAATCTTGGTTTTATGTCTTAAAACTAAGAATCACAACACGACTGCCTCGGTGGCGTAATTGTATTACGTTACGACTGCAATGCAGAGGTCTCGGGTTCGATCCCTGGGTCGGGCAAAGTGATATTGAGTTTTTCTATTCAGTATCAGCCCGGAGTCTGGAATTTGGGCCCGATATGGCGATAGGCTCGCCCCCTATCACATCATGGGACGGAATATGCACGGCGAAAAGTGGGTGCATTAATTGCGCCTCGGACTACCCCTTCGGGGATAAAAGGCGTGAGTATGCTTTACTTCTTTACTTAGACATAAAAATGTCTGAGTAAAGAAGAGATTCGATTAGAGTATACTTGCTCTTTTCAATTGATATCTTGTGAGAATGATTTAGGAAATCTAAAATGAAAATAAGACTATATTATATTCATTTTCAACAATTCTATAACTTTAACTAACAATTATTTTCTCTTATTTACTATCTTATTTATTTCTTTCAGTCGAGACTGTAAAGAAGTCAGAAGAAGAAAATCCATGAAGACTTAAAATCAGTGTGATATTTATTTATTTACTATCTAGTTTTTGTATTGTTATAATCATGTATATTTAAATACGAAATGTCAATAAATAATGTTTCATTAATTAAACATGTATTATTTAATTAATAAAGCATACAACCACCACCATACCAGCCCTGTATTATATACTGCCCACTGCTGAGCACGGGCTTCCTCTACACTACTGAGAGGGTTCAGGCCTAAGTCCACGACGCTGGCCTAGTGCGGGTTGGCAGACTTCACATACTATCGAAATTCTTATACGGAACTTCTCAGGCATGCAGGTTTCCACACGATGTTTTTCCTTCACCGTTAAAGTGACCGATAATTCACAAAGAATACACACATAACTCTATAGAAAAGTCAGAGGTGCGTGCCCTTGGGTTTGAACCTGCGGACATTCGTCTCGGCAGTCCGTTCCACTCCCAACTAGGCTATCGCCGCTAACATAGCATAACATTTGCTTAAATACAACTCTAAATGCTCTATGAGGAAAAACTAATATAGGATAATTTCTATACTTGCATGTGTTCCCAGTTCTACATGTATTTAATACTGCAACCGGAATAAATTAGCTAATATCAAAAACAAAACAAACACATCACCCCTAATCCTTAAGGGGTTGGCAGAGGTGCAATAGGGTGGTCACTTTTTGCAGTGTATGTTTAGTCTCATGATGTGATAGAGGCCTATCGCCATATCTATTTTTGCCGACACAAATTCCAGACTCAGGGCTGATATCAGTATCAGCCAGTGTTCTGCTCAGGCAGAACATCCTATATCATTCCGCCCGATCTGGGATTCGAATCCGGGACCTCAAAGCGGTGTCCTACATCAAACGCAATACAACTAAGTGAATGAGTCCTTCGAAGATAATATACCTACATATTACGAAAGAATTGTCATAATCGGACCAGTAGATTCAGTTTTTTTTTATTGCATTAAATGACGAGACGAGCATGTCGTTAGCCTGATAGTAAGCGATACGACAACCCATAAACAGTAGAGACACCATCCAGCACCTTGACTTACAAAGTTCTGTGTGGCATTCCACTGCACTCGTCATCCTGAGACATAAGATGTTAAGTCTCATTATGTCCAGTAGTCACACTGGCTACAAAGTCCTTCAAACTGAAACGCAACAGTGCATGCACACTGCTGCTTGGCGGTAGATATAGACATTGCGGTGCCACCCAGACGGACTCTTACATATGAGAGACCTCCCAACTTATCTTAGTAAATTTTCCTATACATTCCAACTTACAAACTTTACTTCTTTATAACATTAATATAAGTAGAAAAGCATAATGCATCGTCATATTCTCTTTAAAGACGTCAGTTCTATATTAAAAGTTGTTTTCTAAGTATGAATAAAATAATACCATAAGAACTGTTTAAAGTATTAGCGACATTAAAACACCTCACCTCTTGGGAATCAACCCACGCACTATATAGTAGTTTTGTGTAAAGCAAAGGTCAAAGCAATTAGACTAAAATTACACACACACATCAGGCCTATAAAGACGTAAGGTTGAACCGCTGCCTATTCTTTCGGGCACAACCCCGAAGGGGTAGGCAGAGGTGCAACCAATTTTCACATAGTGTGTGATGATATGGGCGAGCCCAGGGTAATATCGGGCACTAAATTCAGACTCCATGTTGATACTGAGCGGAAAAACCCAATGTCACTTTGCCCGACCCGGGGATCGAACTCGAGACCTCAGCATAGCATTCATACCGTAATACAACTACGCCACCGAGGCAGTCTACCTACAAGAAAAAACTGAAACTGATTTTCTATTGCCATAAATCAATCCAATTATTTGCCAAAATCAAAGGCGTAACTTTTTAATTTAATTATTTCTCATCGGATTTTTGTGTTTCACTTTTTTGTTACTGTAAAAAGTCAATTTGCAATTTCTTATCGCGATAGCAATTACGAGGCTTCAAAGTTCTTCGAGTAATTGAGTAATCCATCTTTAGCAAATAACAAGTCTTTGGAAAAATCACTTTTTAGTATTTCTTTTCTTGAATTTTCAATTTATCTAGACAGACGATTGTAAAAGTGAGATCTAGAAAGTAATCAAACTGTATAATATACTTAGTATTAAACACGAACTAATGCTAGTACTAGACTACTAAATTATTTTTCGGAATAACAGTCCCACTGTGTATTTTTATGAGATAGAGACCTACAACACACACACACACACACACACTTACTCTCTCGCACACACACACTCACACACACATACACATCCCGCCTTTATCAACTAGAGAGTAACTAAGGCACACACCTTTCGCCAGCTATGTTAGGTCACATGTAGGTGGGGGCAGGCCTATTGAAATTTACCGTGTACATTTCTAGACTCTGGGCTGGTACTGAGTAGAAAACCCAATATCACTTTGCTCGACCCGGTAATCGAACCCGAGACCTCAGCACTGCAGTTGTACCGTAATACAATTAGGTCACCGAGGCAGTCACTAAACTAACATAAATTATTACAGAATATTATGCTCTACCAATGTGGTAAATTTCATTAAAATCCTTTCAGTAGGTTCTGCATTCACTTTAAACGTGCGCATCAAAACATATTTACTTTCGCATTTATAATATTTGTATTAGTCACTATGAAACTTCTCATACAGTTATAGTTTAAATTATCTTCGTTTCGCCCACCTTCGCGCAAGCTCTCTACTACTTGCTCCACAGTTACCTAAACTCTTTAAAATCACATCAGTTATACTAATTTATAAGACGCTCGTTACTAACTTACGTAAATACATAAAACCACCCACAATAAATACTCATGTATCTTAAATCTTTCACAAATCAATCACACGAGCGTATAATTCGAATGGATCTGCTAACAAACCACGTAGCGCAGTTATAAATCGGACATTATCCCAAACATACTGACAGATTTGTTCCCAGTTAACCGACGTCCAGCAAAGCCAAAGTAAATATTTGACTGCTAAAAATAAGCCGCGAATCATCCGCCGTGAATTATGAAGCTTTAAAAACAGATTTTATTGTTAAGGAAACTGTTTATTTGATCTCGGTTTTGCGTTGCCAATTTATTTACTGCGTGAATGAATTAAGTTTTGATTAATTATATACCTAGATAGAGTGACGCGCTGCAATGAAACTAAAACAAACAGGCCAACTTTTCTTAAGCTAGTATCCGTGACAGCTGTGTCATACGCTTTCGCTGCATCATTCTGCCTATCCTTGTGTGCGCGCATAATGATGCCAGTTATTACATGGTTTCTATTAAAACGGGGAGAAAATAATATCCATGAAAAACAACAAAAATTAACTCACTCGAACTCATTTACTGGGGAACAGTTCGCCTCTATTTTTTTCGACGCGTTTGAAACGTTCAGTGTCTATCTAGGTATATAATTAATCAAAGGAATTAAGGTTTTTTATACTACTGCATAAGTTTTCTAGAAAGATCGCCTGTGGCAATATCATTTAGAATATGTATTTCTCTTTTTAAGTATAGACAGAGGTGTCACAGACACATTTCGCCAGCTATGTTAGGTCCCATGTAATAGAGGCAGGCCTATTACCGTTTACCGAGTGCATTTCCAGACTCTTGACTGCCTCGGTGGCGTGGTTGTATTGCGTACGCGTTACGAGTACGATTTGCGCGCTGAGGTCCTGGGTTCGAATCCCGGGTCGAGCCAAAAATATTGTGCCCGGGGTTTTCCATCTTAAAAATTACTCAGTCACAGCTCGGAGTCAGGAAGTTGGCGGTGTAATACCCCCATGCCTCGGAAAGCACGTAAAGCCGTTGGTCCTACGCCTGATCTCTCTCCGGTCATGTCGGATTGCCGTTTCACCGGACTATGAGAGTGAAGGAATAGCGAGTGCACCTGTGTATTGCGCACACACTTGTGCACTATAATATCTCCTGCGTACCTAGCTGATCTCCGTTGAGATTGGCCGCCGTGGCCGAAACTGGCTTGGAGGATTACGTTTACGTTTTACGTATTTTACGTTTCCAGACTCTGGCTGATACTGCGTAGTAAATTTGATACTCATACTGCTCACCATTGACTCGTTGGAATGCTTCGGTAGCATGCAGGCTACAGTAGCAATGTATTAGTCTGAAACTAGGTACGTTATGAAAATGTGTGTCTATTTCATTTTGGTTTTTCATCGTCTTAAAAGCTTTAGCTATGCCGATGTATTTAAAAGAATGTTAAAAAATCACATTGCTTTTCATTATAATCCTATTATAATGTATAATAAGTTGCTCTATAATATTTTATTTTGTAAAAGTATACTTACGCTAACGAGCGAAAACCTATTAGTCTAAACTTAGATTTGTCTTTTTATATAATTTTATGAAATTACTAGCCTTTTTCGCCCATTCTCGGGATCAAAAATAGCCTATAGCACTCAGGCGTAATGTAGCTTCTTATTAGTGAACCAATTTTCATAATCGGTTAGGTAAGTAGTTAATACATGACAAAAAAAACAAAGGTAAATAAAATCATTTCTATTTAATGATTTCTTACGTTTACGCGAATGTTAGACATTTAAATTAAACTATTATAACCACGAAGTCACGGTAACGATATACTGCAAAGCCTTCGAAACGTCGGGAGAAAATAAAATAAAAAACCGCGATAAAATCCGTTATAATAGTTTAATTTCAATGTCATTTCTATTTGTTAATTATTATTAGTTAGTAGGTATAAGTAAGCACTTTATGTAAGTAGCTTTATAAATGGAATGTTATTGTTCATAATATAAGCATTCCTAGATTAACATATAAGTTTAACGGAAATCTTTTTAAAGAAACATAATAAGTTGTATCAATCGTATCATCTCAATTATAATTACCTAATCCAAATTACACTTGTAATATTTGCTGAAACACGAAAACATTTTGATCCAAAAAACACAGCGAACAATGTATAAAAACCTCTCCAACCAATTGAATAAAAGTCAAATCATGTAATAGTAGAAGTTTCTATTGCCGTTGGGTTCGCTGGGCCGTTTACCTTTAGTAATTCATATAGCACGTGACACGTCCCAAGAATAGCACCTACCTAAATTTTACGAGGCAAACTGAAATCTGGTGAAGCGATAGTACTACGGATAGGCCTTTCAAACGAAACTACGTAATACGGTCATTTTGAAATCGGTACGAATGAATGCGAGATTAGGTTTCTGTTCAAGAATTGGGGTATTGTTCGATTGTGATCCAATTGATTTTGTGTAGGAACTGAAGACGTTTTTGTCAATGGCTCTATTTTTCGCTGTTAAGGTACTGAATTTGATATTCTCGTACAAATACTTAACAATCATATGATTTTTTAAACAATTTTATCCTTCAACGTAAACAGACTAACTAATAAAAAAACAGAAAAATAAATACATAAGTGATATCATTCACAATTTTCTCTAAAGTAACGCAAAATTCACAAACGAAATTTAAAAATCAAATTCGTAAATATGCTTTTCGGACACTCCCGTAAGTCGGCTAGCGTCGTCCAAACTTTTGTCCAATAAAACAAGTCTGTGCAACTTGTCGGGACGTTTTACAACTTGTGAACGATCGCACAAGTACAACTACAGCGGTTGTTACACGAAGCGAATTCTCAAACGACTTCTCGAAACATTTTGTGACATCTTTTTTGTGATAACGTTTTTAGGCTGTGAAATCAGTGATCGTACTTTGCCAGGTAGATTCTTCGAAAAATGGCGTGATGCCTAGTTTAGAATTCGTGTTTGATATAACTTGTATAGATAATGCCATCCACGATGAGGCGCCTTACCAACGTTTGAGCGGGGATTCCCGGGTTAAGGGGACTTTAATTATTTGTCGTAGGATATGGGCACTCATCCATACCATACCAGGGTATGGATGAGTGCCCATATCCTACGACTCCGGCGCTAATAGGGAGGTATTCATAAATCAATCTTACGTTTGAGTAAAATCTCGATGGTATTGAACTATTGAATAAACCAAGCTTAAGCTGTCATTTGAGAGTTTGTTCTCAGCTAAGTAAGCTAAAATCCATGTCATATTGCCACTTAAGATGTCACTTGAGCTGCTGTTAATTTGTATTTATTAAATAGCGAGTATCTTAAGATGCCCACCGTAATTTAAGAGCGTCTCAGCTGATATCGCACTTGAGATCTATATTGAGTTGCATCTATTAATACGGCCCATAGGTATAATGAGTATTTACAGAACTAAAACATAAGCGAAAGGTTGCACAATTGGACTGTAAGCGATTAGGGTAATTAATTAGTGGGGCGCGTCATTTTGGATGGCATTATCTATATCTGCCAAGACGAATGTCCGCAGGTTCTCTATATCACCCAGCATCTTAGGACGAAATTTTTGAAGTAGGTATGTTCATTATTTGTCTTCTATTCTACGGGAAAAAGGCGCGAAGTTACAACTAAACGTAATCTGAAATGGACTATCAAGGAAAAAGTGTTTTTCCGACAATCGCCATCTTGAGAGTTTTTCACCCCCTATTACTTCGAATAGGTCCCAAAGGTCTATGTATCTATAGAGTGTCGTACTTTTACATCCCTTGATGTGAGTCAAGTCTTCCCTTATAAATTGGCCTTAAATAATATTTCCGGTAACGCACTTATAAATTCAGACAAATACAATATCTAATTAAAAATAAATAATAGTTTAAAACCACTAAAAAACACGCTTTATAGAAAATCTAACTTAAATTAGAAAATAAATTGAATTAAGAATAGTGTAAATAAGAAAACAATGTATTTTATTGTACAAAAAAGCGTGGGGTGCATGGTGTCAATAGTTATAAATATTTTATTGACAGATAATATGAGTAGAAGTATTATATATCATTTTGATAATATCTTAAAAAAGTCTTGTTTTCTTATTTACACTATTCTTAAAACAAATTTATTTTCTATTTTTAGGTGGATTTTCTATAAAGCGTGTTTTTTAGTTGTTTTAAACTATTATTTATTTATAATTTTTTTGTTCTGTTCTACTATTGTCCAACAGATGACACTAAAAATAAACGAAAGCGCCATCTTGTGACAAGTAGGATTTTTTTACGCATAAGAGTAGCCAGTTTAGTTGTAATTCTACTATGGTCCAACAAATGTCACTAAAAATAAAAAATATATAAATTGACAAAAATCTCATTTTGCAAATTGAATAATGGCACAATCTTATTAAATTAGTGTATTGTTATCGGTCCTCGCCAAATCTACAAAGATTGAATAAAATTTGACCGTTTAAAGTGGGTCAAAATCGCGCCCAAAGGAGTCGGTTACAAACATACATACATACATACATACAAGTGAAGCTAATATAAAGCGTGTAAAAAGAGATAAGAGCTTGAGAAAAATATTGAGTTATAATAAAAAAATATATAATACGTGAAGAAAAATCTTTGTACCCATATTTAAGCACGTTGCGCGAATGGAGGAGTGCGAGATTTGGCATAAATAAGGTTCATAGAGAAAACGGCAAAAAAAACACACACATACAGCCCTCACGCCTTTTATCCCCGAAGGTGTAGGCAGTGGCGCAACTACTGCCACTTTTCGCCATGCGTATTCCGTCCCATAATGTGATAGGAGGAGAGTCTATCGCCATATTGGGCACAAATTATAGACTCCGGGTTGATGCTGATTACAAAAATCCAATATCACTTTGCCCGACCCGAGGATCTAACCCTTGATCTTAGCATTGCAGTTGTACCGTAAATCAACAACGCCACCGAAGCAGAAAAATATTTATAAGTCGAATTTCGATCACTAAATATTAATAAGAACGTACTTATATAAGAACACTCAACAATACACAAATAATTCAAATAAGCAGTAGTAGCATAATAATACAAGGGATCCATGACCCAATTGAAAATGGTTTTAAAATGTTGAAGTCACCATGACTTTTTCTCAGAACTGACTAATTAAGGCTATCGATCCCCAATCGAAACCAACACGTCAAGGTAACTGGGCTTGTTCAAATGCCAAATACTTTTATTCAGGATATTGTACCAATTGCGAGTTTAATTCGAGTAAAATAGGTGATCGTTAAAAAAGAAAGAAAAATATGTAAACTGCCTGGCTGATTGCCTTGGTGGATGTATTATGGTACGACTGCAGTGCTGAGGTCTGGGGTTCGATTCCCGGGTCGGGCAAAGTGATATTGGGTATTCTACTCAGTATCAGACCGGAGTCTGGAATTAATGTTCTCGGTAAATGGCAATAGGTCCGCCCCCTATTACATGGGACCTAACATAGCTGGCGAAATGTGGGTGTGATAATCTACATATTCCTTAAAAGAAAAAAGGCGTAATGCTATGTATATAAAATCGAAAATCGATTTTTAGTGCAATTTATCATATTATTTTGCTTGGTGTTTATCACGTTTATGAATTATCGCTTGTTATAACGGTGAAGGAAAAACATCGTGAGGAAATCTGCATATCTAAGAAGTTCTCTATAAGAATTTCGAAGGTATGTGAAGTCTGCCAACCCGCACTAGGCCAGCGTAGGACTAAGGCCTAAACGCTCTTAGTAGTAGGGAAGGACCGTGCTCAGCAGTGAACAGTAAATACAAGGACGAATTATTATATTACCAATGTTTTTATTTATTTTATTTCCTCTGAATACAACATTTTAACAAAATTGCCTTTAATAAGATGTTACGATTGTAAATAGCCACCATAATCCGTAGATAACTAGATATAGGATATGTTAAGAATATGCTCAAATTACTACGCACGCTACAAATATACCTACATTTTTTTTTTTTTTTTTTTATAGCGTAGAATGACGAGACGAGCATGCCGTTCGCCTGATGGTAAGCGATACGACCACCCATAAACAGTAGCAACACCATCCAGCAACTTGTCTTACAAAGTACTGTGTGGCATCCCACTGCGCTCGTCATCATGAGACATAAGATGTTAAGTCTCATTATGTCCAGTAGTTATACTGGCTACAATGTCCTTCAAACCGAAACACAACAGTGCATGCACTGTTGCTTGGCGGTAGAAATAGACATTGCGGTGGTACCCACCCAGACGGCCTCTTACATAATGAGGGACCTACCACCTAAGCCACCTAATATGATAAGTGATTACAAAGCACAATTTCTCCTCATTGATCTATGATACGTATCTACTACTACCACAATATACATTTAATCAAATATACGCAATTTATTTTAAGATATCAAATACTGGCTTTTGCGCGCGGCTCCGCCCGCGTGGAAAAGTTTTCCGGGATAAAAAGTAGCCTATAGCACTAAGGAGTAATGTAGCTTGATATTAGTGAAAGAATTTTCAAAATCGGTCCAGTAGTTCCTGAGATCAGCGCGTTCAAACAAAAAAAAAACAACAAACAAACTCTTCAGCTTTATAATATTAAGTATAGATAATGAGAATTTCATCCTCTTCATTTGTCGTTTACTGTATTTCAAAGATATAAAGCAGAGTTCTCATTCATACTACTCTTTAGAATGAAAGGAAGGCACTTAACTCACTAAATGCGGTTTTAGCTCTCCACGCTAAATCTTTTCAGACTTTCTGCCATTGAATGTATTCGGCTTTTTGCTTTCTTGTATGGTTAATAGTGGAAATTGTATGAAAGGTGGTAAGATATTTAGAGGGCCGTTTACTTTTTATGAGTTTCAAGCGACTGCTTCGGTGGCGTAGTTGTATTACGGTACGACTGCAATCCTGAGGTCTCGGGTTCAATCCCCGGGTCAGGCAGTGATATTCTATTTTTTCTACTCAGTATCACCCGGAGTCTGGAATTTGTGCCCGATATGGCGATAGGCTCGCCCCCTATCACATCATGGGACGGAATACGCTTGGCGAAAAGTGGGTGCACTAGTTGCGCCTCTGCCTACCCCTTCGGGGATAAAAGGCGTGAGTATATGTGTTTGTGTGTGTGTATAAGTTTCAATGGCTTTGTCATTTAACTTTGGATAACAACACGTCCTTACTCGTTAAAATGTCACGTATAAATTCATTAAGATAAGAACAAGTCTTTTAATTTCGATTGTCGATTCTCATGAGATCGTGTGCTTTGACGGTTGCCAGAAATATTGTAACCTTTTTTTTTTTTTTTTTCGCGGAGAAAGTGACTTATTACTACCGCCCAGCCTTCAAGGGGGGCGACTGAGCGGTTATGTTGGGTTCACCGTGCCTTACGACCCGGCATTGTTGTAACCTGCCTTTCTGATTTGCACATCGTCTGTTTCTGGAGCAAGGAACTAATAAAAATAAAGTATTTTAAAACGCTATGTAAATTAAAAGCAACTGTCGAGATTTACTTTTTTATTATTCACTACAATAAAGTACAGAGGCTGCGCGATACATTGTGAGCTGTTAAAAAATCATACGAGCAATATCCTAAACAACTCAGCCTTTTGTTAGTTAAGCTCAAGATCTCTCGAGAGACGAATTCCATTTGCAATTGCAGGAAATATTGTCCATATATCTCCCAAAGTGCATGGTATAAATATTTTATCAGTACTTTATTCTTGTTGGATGTAGATTGTTGTTTACTTACTGCGTATCAGGGGAGTATAATAAATTCAAGAGATGAAATGGTTATAAAAATTGTTACCGTTATTATGCCATCGCTTAATAACAACCATTTGTTTCGATTAGTCTAGTTGGGTCGGTTGTAATTGGAATAATCTTAGTGAGTGGGTTCAACTGAGTACAGGGACGTAGCTACCGCTGTATCACTCGTATCAATGATAAGGGTCCTCCGAGGTTTAGCTCATACGCTAAACTTAAGCCTAGTCAAAAAGTTCGAAGACCTTTTTTTATATTTGCTTCCGCATAAAAGGCCTCGTAAAGGTCGCAGGAACCCGCTGGATGCAGGGCGCTACTTACAGGTTGGGCTAGAAATATTTGGAGGGGGCCTATGTTCCGCAGTGGACTTTTAAAGGCTGAAGAAGATAAGCCTCCAGATGTGGGACATTCGGGGCGGCACAAACTGAGTGGCCTGTACTTCAGGAAAGGATAAATCTGGCGCTGAAAGGGCCCCCCAACAAATTTAGATATAGGGCCCCTCATTGGCTAAGCCAGCAACACTTTAGCACAAAACCGGCGCTGAGGTGGCTTTACTGTGTCATGTCTAACAACCAGCGAGATTGTCGAAAAACCAAAAGTTTTCTCCCCATGATGCCATATAACTGGCCGTACAACAAGATATACAAAATTCCTCCGTATTTTTTTTTATTAGATTGAATGACGAGACGAGCATGCCGTTGCCTGATGGTAAGCGATACGACCACCATAAACAGTAGCGCCACCATCCAGCACCTTCAGTTAGAAAGTACTGTTTGGTTTTCCACTGCGCTCGTCATCCTGATCGGAAATCGGAACGAAGACAGGGCCTTTATTCAAAAGAATAAAAAACATGCAATATAATTGTTATTGTATTCGTTTTAATTTACAACATCTGCTATATCTCAGTTTAATAATGCCTGCACAGTATATATTTATAGGTAGGTACAGGTATTATAATTACTACATAGGTACCAATACAAACGTCATAAACATTATTATAATATTACGAAATCCAAAAAAATACAGCCAATAAAACTAATTTACACAGGTAAAAGCAACTTCCACGACTCTAGTCTGAAAGCCCTTGCTCTATGTCTCCGGTAAGCCACCGCTCAGTTGTTCAGCATATTCCGACAGCGACGGACGCGCGCGCGGTTCAAACGCTAACTAAATTTTTAATAAGCGACGAAACGCGGAGGCGTAATCTATGTGAAACTAAATTTGTATGTCCATCTTACAATACAGTGTAGACACAGCGATCTGCTGATGTATTGTGATTACAATTTTGTTAAGTGTTTCTAAATTGTTTGAATACGTGTTTAGGCGCTTCAAGGCGGACGTCGTGTCATTTTTTCTTTGGAGAGGTGAGCTTTTGTTAACTTTATTTATTTTGTGTGTGTTGTAAAGCATTTTTTAAATAAAAATAATTTCTGTCTAAACCAACCTACATTTTGAACCATCACCGGTTACGAAAATAAACTTAAAGTATAATTAATTTTCTATTTCGATATAATTACTAAGTACGTTCGAACTTCGAACGAATGTCGTAAAATTATAATCCTTAAATGAAACCGCATTTTTAAATACGTGACTTTAATGAGGTTGTTATTATTATTTTACAAAGTTTATAAACATTTCACAACTTCCATGCGTGAATTGGAAACGGTGAACAATGACGTCATATCGGTTTTCAGTTACAAACATCATGTTCAATAATGTATTGAAGTGTTGAATAAGCTTTTGTAAATAACATATTATAATAAGTAGGTAGGTCTGACTTTTCTGAAAAGTTATGTATGTATTCTTTGTGAATTATCGCTCGCTTTAACGGTGAAGGAAAACATCATGAGGAAACCTGCATACCTGAGAAGTTCTCTGAATTTCGAAGGTATGTGAAGTCTGCCAACCCGCACTAGGCCAGCGTGGTGGACTAAGGCCTTAACCCTCTCAGTTGTAGAGGAGGCCCGTGCTCAGCAGTGGGCAGTATATAATACAGGGCTGGTATGCAAATAAGTAGGTATAGTTTTTAGGACTTAGTTAAAATAGCTTCAAGTATAAATTAATTAATCTTTTCCCATATAAGAGTATTAATTATTAATTGTATTATGTATTCAGTTAAATAATTCCATTTATTTTTCTATATCATATCGTAAAATTCATAATTTAACAGAATTACTTTCAGATTAATATTATAAAACTGCAGGTTTTAAATACATCAGCAACACTGCTAAAGATTTTCAATAGTTTGAATATATTTACCTATGGACTTAGTTATACAGTACGAAAATATAAAATATAAACAAAGCAACTCGATAAACACGCATTAAATTCGACATTGTTAAATCGTTATTCATTTATTCATTTCATTTATTCATTTATTCGATTAGAACGATTATACAAACCATTTACACTAATCAATACACTTATAAAGATTAATTAATTACATACAACTATAATACTAATTTATAATACAAAATCTTATAATACAAAATAGAAGATTTTCAGTAAACTTATGAGCAAGTACTTAAGGCTATCCCACGCCCGCACTGCATTATAACTTCCGAAAGCTGGGAGCGACAGTGGTGCTTTTCAATAACACTTAGCACTAAAGATCCACGTATTCCTGGAAATTAGTATTATAATCTCACCTGTATGGTAATTAATGTAAATTAATTGGAAATAAAATAAAAACATATTCGATTTACTTATAAAAAAAAACATATTCAGTTTTGTGACTGATGAATTTTTGACCTTATTTTCTATGGTCTTTAAGCACACAACATAATTAAATGGCAAATTGAGGTGCTGAAAATTGTAATTTATGAACCCATTGAAATATTATTAAACAGTTCAAAAGTCGATGTTAAGAAAACCCGAAACAATAAAGAGACAAAGTCAGTACAGTATGTTTTCAAAGCTGTTAAGATGTTGCAATGACTTTTGCGAAACAGGATGAGCGGTAAAGTATAAATACCCGCTTATTTTTAATCTTAATTATGCGGTGCGAACTCTTGTGAGATAATTTTGTCTCTAACACTCTGCAATGTTTAAACATTACTCAAAGTATTAAAGATTAGTATCAATGCTTAAATATTAAAGGGAAGTATATGGAAGTTGGAAATAACCTTTGATTAATTATATACCTAGATAGACACTGAACGTTTCAAACGCGTCGAAAAAAATAGAGGCCAACTGTTCCCCGCTAAATGAGTTCGAGTGAATTATTTTTTGTTGTTTTTCATGGATATAATTATCTCCCCGTTTTAATAGAAACCATGTAATAACTGTTATCATTATGCGCGCACACAAGGATACGCAGAATGATGCAGCGATAGCGTCTGACACAGCTGTCACGCATAGCTTAAGAAAAGTTGGCCTGTTTGTTTTAGTTTCATTGCAGCGCGTCCGTCTATCTTCCAGGTATATAATTAATCAAAGGAAATAACATATTACTAACATAGCATTACAAGCTATGATGGCATCTCTGGCTACTCTCTTTTCTGGAGTAGGCAGAGATGCCATCATACCTAATGTTTTTCCCAGTTATGTTAATGCTCTCATATAAAAGGGACCTAGCCGGTTTTCATTTACTGCGCACAATTTCGGATAAATCCAATATCACTTCTCCCGACATAAGAATCGAACCGAGACCTCATCGCAGTAGCCGTTTTGCATACGCACTAAAACTAAAACATTGGATTTAACCACAAAATAGCGTTAAGCGATAATAACTTTTAATTTAAAACACAGAGAGATATTATTCGTTAGTATTGTGCATTTTTAACGAAAATTAGTAATTATAATCACTAAAAATTGTAATCCGTAACAGCTTATTGTAATAACGCACTTAAAAGCTTCGGAAGTTTCGTAGTATTGCCGAGGGGCGCGAAGGCGAACCTACTTCATTTTGTCGGAAAATTGATTATTAATTTCTAAACTGAATGTTCCGAAATATAAAAAGAGTTTCACGCAGCTAGGTTTGCGTACTTTATACTCTTATATACTCGAAGACTTGAATAAAGAAAAAAAAGCAATAAAGTGGTTTGACTGAAATAGCCAATCTCCATTTCGCGGACCACAAGGCATTACTTTAAAAACGGCATTCGAAAATCAAATGCAAGCGAGACTTCTTCCATTTCGCGTCGAAACTCGAACTGCGATGACGTCATAGTCAAGCACTACGAAATATAATTTAGCACTAACCGAGACTGTAATTATTTATTGCACAAACAAACCCCTGGACGAACTTAATTACATTATAACGTATGGAATTAATTCTGTTTCGCGTCACCCCTTTATAAGCTAGGGTACAGGATGAGTTGGGATTGTTGAAAGTTGCTTCCGCACTAATTACGGACGCGGAGAATCGTTTGTGATAAAGACCTTAAACACTATGGTTAGTTATAGACCGGACATCAGGACCAAATTTTTCGTCCAAAGGTTATTACCAATCGGTAATAAGTCGCTGTCTTATCTGACAAGACGTCTCGGTATGCTTAAATGTTGTAAAGAAAATAATATTTTGGAAGTAAATATGGCAATTTGCGCATTACGATTATTTGAAAGTATGTTCTAATGCATTTTACATAGCTGTTTTGATATTTCACGGTACATTGAGTTACTGACAAAGAGGCTGAAAATGTTTTTTTTTTTTTTTTTTTTTTCTCTTTGGCAAGGCGCGGTTTGCGCATCTGCCAGTGTCAAAGTTTTTGGAAGTTACATATATAATATTGTTTCTTTGTTATCCTCAGTAGTAGTAGTACTATGTCGAAGTAAAGCAGTGGCTACCTTACCAAGACTTTATCGAGGAGTTTTGGCGGCAACAAAACAAACACTTGACTAGCACAGTTATTTCAATTCACTTCATTTGAGCCCTTTAATAGAACTATATTGGATAACATACCACCATAATTATGCAATATAACACTAATTATCACCAAAATAATGAATTAAAACAAGAGCACCTCATGACACTTCCAAGTTCCCGCCAAAACTCCTATGACAATTTTTCCGATGTCCTTTTTTTTTTTTTTTTTTTTTTTATTGCCTGTATAGGCAGACGAGCTAGCGGCCCGCCTGATGGTAAGCGGCCACCGCTGCTCATGGACTCGGCGATGCCAGGGACACAGACAAGCCGCTGCCTACCGTAGGGACAATACTCTTTTTAAGCCTCGTTTGAAGAAGGACAGGTCATAGCGCTCAGGGATCACCGACACAGGTAGGTCATTCCAGAGCTTACACGTACGTGGTAGAAAAGAACGCTGGAACCGTTCCGTTCGAGAACGGTACGTCTCCAGGTGGTAGGAATGAACTCTACTGCGGTGCCGAGTGGTGCGATGGTAGAAAGGTGACGATGGTACCATCTTAAACAATTCCTCGGAGCACTCCCCGTGGAACAAACGATAGAACACACAGAGAGACCCAAAGTCGGCTCTATATATAACTCTTTGGTTTGTGATGGATTTTTGTGATTGTTTAACGTACAATGTTTAGACTTATTATGAAGGAATTTGAATGTTTTAATACTCTACAAAAGGTTAAACAAATTGTTCTGTTAATAGTGAAAAGTAGGAACTATAGTGTTTTAGTAAGTTTGTGAATTGCATAATATGTTTCAATACTGTAGCCTAGTTGTGTAAAAAAGTAATCTTAGATTCAATGACTCTCAATTGACTAATTAAAAGAAATATAAGCATAGAATAATAACGCCAAGAATTATAGTTTCATATCAAAAAACTGTCAAGTGTGAAGCATAAAACTCATTGATGTAGGCGTAGGCCACACGTATTGACGTTCTGCCACACGCACACAAGGGTGCAAATAATGTTGCTAGTGGTATCGGATTTTCCCCAAAACCTTACGTCATTATTTAATTAGGATTATTTAATTATGGAATAATTATTATTGTTCACAGTAAGGGATTACTTTATCCTTAATTATAATGATAAAAATCTGAAATAAAAAATAATAAAATAAATCCCTTAGAATGACCAAAACAGTACCAAATTAAAAACAAATTACGTTGATGACGTGAATTAAACGGTTGAATGCGGTATTTACCTTTGCCTCCATTCTAGTTTTATGATGATGATATGAATGAATGCCTTTATTTATGTCAATAATGTCAAATTTATCTGGTTCCATTTTATTACGGTTCTTTTGCGAATCATAGTAAAAAAGGCAGCATCACCATTCACCATTCAACCGTATAATTGACGTTATTTGAAGCTTAGTGCTTACATCTGCTGAAAAAAAGACGAAATTAAAAGTTAAAATTAAAAATGATAACATCATAATTTCTAAAAAAGAAAAGATACAGGTGTCCTTATTTTAGAACTATTTTCATTTAAAATAATAATATAAGCTTGTTAAAATTTGAAATGTCAATTAAAATCAACTCAACAGAATAATATTATTTTCATAATACTGGCAACACAATTCCAAAGCATGCAAAGGTACCAATTAAATAAGTTAATTTTAGAAATATATTAATTTTAGAATATGAACATCAACATTTGGGGTATCAATTTTCTTTTTTTTTTGGCAACATTTTGATATAATGGCGTCTATAAAATTTTTGAATTATTGTTTTTGCTTTAGCTATTATTTTATGTCAAAATATTAGATTAATCGTAATAATTGCATGTGAAATGTTATGTTACAATGTTTCTTAAAATTATCCGAGATATTGTGACATCAGTTTATTGCACAAACCATCATTTTAAAATAAAATATCGAGAGCTGATAGCGCTACGATTCGGCCTTGAGCACTGACGCGGGATGTTTGGTTACTAGGCTAAATAGCCTAGTTTTAATTGCCTCACTAAGCGTGTATGTTCACGGTTTCTATGTGTTATTATTCTAAGAATATAAGAATAAATCAAGAATCCATAAAATTTGTACGTTGGAAACTTTTTTGGTACTATGTGTTAGTTACTTTGTATTAATTTATTTGTGGATATTCTACTGTTTGTTTCCTGTACTAAGATAAAATAAAATAAAATTATGAAATATAAAATTATATATATTCTTGGACGTGAAATGGCACATTTATGATTTTAAAAATATTAGGAAATATGTTTTACATGAAACAAATTATGATTGTGATGAACTTTATATTATATCCAATACAGAAAAAGTAAATGTATTTTTTTTTTGTATTTATGGTAAGTTACTCGACCTCATCCCACGCACGTAAATCCTAAATATTTCTTTTATTTTACAACTTTGTACTCAACTTCTATCTCTATCTCAAACCCAGTTTGTGAAATTTCTTGCGGATTTTGGGAATGAAGGATTTGTAAAACAGCTATAATGAGCTTACGCATTTCTCCTTACCTCTATTATTTTCACTGTTTTTTTTTGTAAATTTGTTATATGTTGGTTTACGTTGTGATAGGAACAAAGCCAGATGTTTCATAGATGCTGGTCAAGGAAGCAATTACGAAGAAGATTTATCAAGCCTTCAATTTTATATTTATTTGAGAAGCCATTCAATATTAGCTTTCTATGTAAATTAATGCATTGATAATTATCATTTATTGGAAGTTTTCTTTAGAATTATTTTTAAACTTTTGTTTTTTAACATTTAAAATTACAGTCCACTTTCAAATAGTTTTTTTTACATATCATTGGTACATCTGGTTTTTTAATTGGTACATCTATATTTATTTCTTCTTAATTTTTTTCAGCCAGTTTATGGTCTTGACCTTAATATAATAAAACAAGTTCTTTTTTGAAATTTACATAATACCTTTAAAACATAGCTACCTAGATACTTTGAAGTAGGTAACTACTTTAGAACGCCCAGTTGCAGCCAAATTACTAATTGGACTGAATCAGGGGCCAACATTCAAGTTCAGATTTAAAAGTGGATCTTGGCATGGACTAAAAAGTCAAGAGATTGTGCAGTACCTACACATAATCTATTACGTAAACTTACGCTAAATCTCCATAAGGGTAGGCAGCAGAGATGTGATTTATCTAGATACAAGTATCTGAAATACAGATACAAGATACAAAATACGTATTTAGTATCTTGTATCTAAGATACTTTTTCAATTTTTAGTTTGTATCTTGTATTTAGATACAATTTTTTAGTATCTTAGTATTTTATAAATACTTAATTTGCTAAGATACTTTTACTAATTATCTATGCATTTTTTACATTAACGGCTCATTTAAGGCCCATATACACGTTGCAAGTTTCTTGCCTGTTGCATACAATTAAATTGAAGCAATATATGACTTGCATGGTTTAAATAATCAACACGTAACATTCTTGATTTGTTTGTGTAAAAAGCACATGCTATAATTGGTTAATCAAACATTGTATTCAACTGGTTTCTGTCTTCTTTTGAAAACATGAGGGCATTGAGTCTTATAATTTTGATTTTCAGTGTGTCTCCTGATTCCGGTAAACCTCAATGAACTTTATTAAATCAGTAGAACCTAATTTTAATACTTTTTACTCATATTTTTTAAAAACACAGTAGCTTCTAAAATCTAAAACGTTCAACATTTGGATTTTTAAGCTATTGCATAGCTTCTATCGCGGGCCTTGAGCGTGGAGACCGAATCCAGAAATTCCGTAACGAAAATAACCTGACATCTTTTTTATCTTACTAATATGAACCTTAAATACAATGCGTAGAAGCTATAATTCTTGAAACGAGTATATTTTTATTTATTTTATTTATTAAAGTCATTAAAACCATTTCTTACTAATCTAATATGAACCTTAAATACATTGCGTAGAAGCTATTTCCCCAGCGTTGGCACGGCACGAGTACAAAAGAATCGAACGTAACATTCTTTTTTCAAATTTTGATTTATTCTACTTTGGTTGTGATGACCATTGCATTTCTGACATTTATCAATAACAAGACTAAACGTGCGTTGCTCGCGTTTAAAAATCTACTTTATGTGGTAAGCGTAAGATCGAATTTGTGTTTAGTCAATCAAAATTTGTGATAAAAAATGCTATGCAATAGCTTTACCGCGGCAGTCTCCAAGTGCCACACGTATTTTTTTTTTATGGCATTATATGACGGACCACCCAGACGGACTCTTACATATGAGAGACCACCACCGCAATGTCTATTTCTACCGCCAAGCAGCAGTTTGCATGCACTGTTGTGTTTCGGTTTAAAGGACATTGTAACCAGTGTAACTACGGGACATAATGAGACTTAACATCTTATGTCTCAGGATGACGAGCGCAGTGGAATGCCACACAGTACTTTGTAACTCAAGGTGCTGGATGTTGTTGCTACTGTTTATGGGTGGTCGTATCGCTTACCATCAGGCGGACGGCACGCTCGTCTCGTCATTCAAGGCTATAAGTAAATAATTTCAAAAGGTATCTTATTTGAAAAAAGTATTTAGAAGATACGTATTTTGTATCTAGTATTTAGATACCATTTTCAAAAGTATCTTGTATCTGGTATCTCAAATCCTTTATTTACAAGTATCTTGTAACTTGTATTTTAGATACTTTTATGAAGTATCTTGAACATCTCTGGTAGGCAGAGACGGTGCGAATGCAGGACACATGAAGAGAAAATTTAAGTGACACAAATCCAAACCTCCGGATTTACTCTAAAATCTACGAAGATATTTCTAGGAATTTTGCCTTTTCCAATTTTGTTATCAAAGCTATTATGTAGGCCAAGACTAAATTTTTTTCATTAAAATTATTTTAATCTTTGAATTTAATTCATTTGTTCTTTAAATGCATCTGACAAAATTGATATTAAAATACAGAATAAGTCACTGATGTTGAAATGCATAACCAGAAATATTCTGTTCTATTTGTTGCTTGCGGTTTCGCCCGCGCGATAAGCCTTTTCCGCTACTAAAGTCCCTACAACAGCAGCGCCATCTATTTAAACATCAGATGATATATGTCCATTATTTCCAATGGGAGCAAATTGGTCAAGACATGATCTACCCGTGTGTCAAATTTCATCCAAATCTGTTTAGTTTTTTCTGGCTTTACTTCTAACATTTTCACAAACTTTCTCATTTACAATATTAGTAAGATATATACATATCCTGTACTGATACTCTACCCTCCCCAAACATTGCCGAGACCAGTATGAAAAGAAATTTCTCGATTTTATCAACGAAAAGTGTGGTGTTCCCGCCTTATCGACTGGCGACCACTCCAATCGCCATTCGGCAAGGACAGATGAGTAATCGAGAGGCAATAGGATGTCAAGTGCCCTTACCTTTTTCGAATACCTGCGTAAGTTATCCGTGATTCGAAAATTTGATAAATAATCTGAAATCTTTGAAAGTAGTATTTTGTATCATTTGCTGTGTGATGATTTTAAATTCTGAAATTTTATTTAATTTTCGCTACAATGTAATTTAATTCCTGTTTATACAAAAAGAACATTCAAACACGAAATTTAAACGTCAACGCCAGCTTATATATAGTTATAAGCTAATTTCCTTATCTAAATGGACACAGGTGTCCACCGCGGGCGTTGAAGGATTACAGTTGCCCAAAAACATTCACATCATTACACAAACGTAAGTAAAATTAGAAATCAGAAATTTAATGAAATTATACTGAATTAATTGTAATCTAAAATATCTAAGACCTCGTTCATGCTCTAATGAAGTTGTAAGTCTAACTTAACTAATGAAATATCCACAGAGCGTCGAGCCGGCGCAAACATCCCACTTTACATAAAACAACGAATTCATTTGCAATCTCTAGTTTGATTAATATTTCGCGCAATGTGTTTGGTGTTATAATTATAACTAGACAGTCCGTCTGGGTATTGTCTATTTGTACCAAGCAACAGTGTGGTTTGAAAGATAATTGGTAATGTAATTACTGGGCAATGTGAGATTTAATATTTTTGTATGACGTGTATAAGTACAATAAGCTGTGAGCTATAATTGAGCTGTTATTTTTAGAAGGGCACTAATGTATTACCTGCTAGCTTTTAGACGCGGCATCGCCCGCGTGAAAGAGTTTTCCGCGATAAAAAGTAATTTATGTCCTTCCCAGAGACTCAAACTATCTCTATACCAAATTCGTTCGTTGGGTAGTTTTTGAGCTTATCGCGTTCGGATCACACAGACAGACGCGATGACTTTGTTTTATAATATGTACGAAAGGCTTATTACAGTCGTAAGATTCGATTTGCTCCTACGCATTTAAATGCTAATTGTTATAAATGGAAATGTGTTCACTTCCAAGTATAAAGCCTTCCCATTTTATGAGTTTATCCTATTAAATACAGCTTCATTTATTTCCCACAGGCTCTTAGTTTCTTAGAAGGGATCATTTGAAATACTCAAGAGTGTTCTTCACATTGCAGAGGGGAAAATCATAATATAAGGAAAGTGAATTCACAAAGAGAATGTCGGATAAGTTGACTGGGACTTACGGTTGTTTATGGCAGAACGGCGATAGGCAAGCTCCTTATCCTTTAACTATGTACCAGGAAAAAATGTATGTATTATATGTTCTTAGAAAAAGCTTTATATATATATAAAAAATAATTTTTATTCTGTTTTTTTGAGTTGATACATTTAATACGATACCATTAAAAAAAATCACCTTAGCATTTTTGTTATATATAAAACACTAGTTTTAATGGAAGTGTTTCATGTGAAATATTTGTTGTGAACAATATAAATTACTGAATCAAAAATTACATTTAAAAGTTATTTTCTATGATTTAATTTACTGTTAAAATGTACCGCAAATCTCAACTTACCATACCAGCCGTGTATTATATTATTGCCTACTGCTGAGCACGGGCCTCCTCTACAACTGAGAGCGTAAAGGCCTTAGTACACCACGCTGGCCTAGTGCGGGTTGGCAGACTTCACATACCTTCGAAATTTAGAGAACTTCTCTGGTACGCAGGTTTCCTCACGATGTTTTCCTTCACCGTTAAAGCGAGCGATAATTCACAAAGAATACACACATTTTTTTTTAGAAAAGTCAGAGCTATGTGCCCTTGGGTTTCGAACCTGCGGACATTAATCTCGGAAGTCCGTTCCACTCCCACTGGGCTATCGCCGCTTTCTGTCCCTCAAATAAACACTTTAATATGCCTGTTATTCCAAGCATCAAAATGTAGAAAATTAAGGCATTTCACTAAATACCGCTTACTTCATTTCCGGCATACAATACGCAAATTAAAGCGGAATTGTTTCCGTAAAACATGTTTTGCAATCTCTTGACCGTTTTTATTCATTTCGATGATGGATTCAGTACCGACAGTTATTTGGTCCGACAGCAATTTGTTAAGAGGCCAATTATGTTGGAAAAATTACGGACACGCATGCCTGACAAGGTTATACGAAGTTCTGTTCTTAGTTTTGTTATTGTGGGATAGGTTGAATATTATTCTGTTTTTTTTTAAGTCCATCAGGACCTGTTTTTGAGCATCATGACGCGCTTACAACAAATAGTTGAACGTATGCAATGTAATGCAATCAGCCTTATATTATATACTGACCACTGCTGGGCACGGGCCGTCTCTACTACTGAGATGAGAGGGGTTAGTCAACCACGCTGGCTTAGTGCGGGTTGACAAACTTAACATGCCCTCGAAAGTCTTATGGAGATTTCTCAGGTATGTAGGTTTCCTCACGATGTTTTCTTCACCTTGAGTTGTACGTATAACATGATGTATTAATTATGGTATGAGCCGACGACGTAAGTACACAATGACAAATATTTATCTACTAATTAATATTCATTTCAATATAATTTCTCCAATATGAAGTAAATAAAATGTGTTAGTTTCATGATTTACCTATTAAGGTTTTGTCTAGATTGCAAGATAGAAATGCAATTTGTTATAAAAAGAATTCAAATACACATATTATACGTATAAAATTGAAATATATAATATTATTATAGACCAGAAGCAAAATTAATTATAAAAATAATTATACAGTTGAACACAAAGATTATAATTTGTAATAATAAAGTTTACAACAAAATAAATTCAAACTAAAGTCTAGCTACTGTGATCGCACGCTCCGACCGTCCAAACAAAGTAAGTCCGCGCTGCGTCGGTGACCGGCTGACCGGCTGGCTCCCCACTCAACCCCTTCTCCGTCAGAGTGGCGTGATTGCTGGCCACGCCCAACGCACCGTTGTAGTTATGTTACACGGCCTCTCCTGACGGGCGGTCGTCCTCGTCCGCTACTCTTCTTCGTTCGCCACTCGATCCCATTTGAGCTTCCAACGATACGCCATGTAATGAGTCATCTGATTCCGCTGAAAAGGCAGTAAATAGACACATTATAATTTGACGATAATGATTATTAATACACACCTTTTGAAACAATACTTTCATTCTTTATAACATTACACTCACTTCTTCCACAAAATCTTTCAATTTATTAACTTCGTTCATACAGATCGATCTCTTGAGGGCCCCCATTCATGCATTCATATCAACTGGCCAGTTATATAAACTTCGGTAGTGACTAGTATACCCTGACAGCGCCTCTATAAAGCTAACTGCCCTGCCGTGGTAGAGAATCACACTCGATACCAACGTGTTCCGTGGTAGAGAATCACACTCGATACCAACGTGTTCCGTGGTAGAGAATCACACTCGATACCAACGTGTTCCGTGGTAGAGAATCACACTCGATACCAACGTGTTCCGTGGTAGAGAATCACACTCGATACCAACGTGTTCCGTGGTAGAGAATCACACTCGATACCAACGTGTTCCGTGACAGAGTAACCCTCAATGTCAACGTGAGAGGTAGAAAAGATAGCAATTAAACAAAATATTTCCACATTGATATGATACACCGTTCAATGCGTGGTTAAAAAGTTATAGTAACTTACATTCAAAAAATGCACTACAGGTCTCGGGTGTCCACTCTCCCGCCCACGGCACCATGTTTTCCGCTGCAGCCTCCGTACGCTTACCGTACGAGCCAACCAATAACTCCAATTTGTAACGATGATGTGGAAGTGGTTTCAACACCTTGTAGGGCCCGCGCATGCAGGGATCCAATTTTCCAACTGCTTGTGAAGTCTTGATAACAAATACCTTGTCATTTATACTGAATACACGAGGAGATTTGCGGCCTTTGTTGACGTAGTTGTCTTGTTTCTGTTGGCTGGTCGACAATAGTGCAGATGCACGTTGTCTCCGTAACGCCATAATCCCTTCACGGTTTGGGCTAGTGATATCTAGTGCAACGTCGCGAACGAGGGCACGTATGATAGGAGTGGAAGAGTCACTTCCAATAAGCAATTGTAGAGGAGACATATTAGTGATACTATGTTTGGTACTATTTATAATAAGTTGGGTTTTCCATAGTACATCTGACCAATTTAGGCCTCTATGGTTAACTTCTATACGGAGGAGGTTTAAAAGGGTTCGGCAATAACGCTCAGCCTGCCCATTTTCATGGTGCATGCCCGGCGTAATGAAATGGGTATCGCTGCCAAACGACTTGACCATATTTTGAAAAGCGGCACTCTCAAACATGCGCCCTCGATCCGTGACCAGAAGTTTTGGAGACCCAAACAATGATACCGCGTCAGTGAAGGCTCGTTTTAACTCTTCATTGTCTTGACGATAGAGAGGGTACAAAAGACAGTATTTAGTGAATGCATCAATGATGATTAACACATACTTATAACCTTGAGACTCTGGCAATGGACCGAGTACGTCCATGTGTACTACCGAAAATGGAGCATCTGGCTTAGACCAAGATTCGATAGGTTGATGAGGTGCACGGGGTACACGTTTGTGGGAAAGACACAAAATGCAATGTTTGAGGTATTTTCTGACAAATGAGCGCAAACCAGGGAACCAAAAATGACGTAGAATGAGTTCTACAGTTTTATCGTAACCTATGTGATCTTGATCATCATGAAATACGTGAAGTAAACTCAACCTGTACCCCTTGGGAATATAGCACAATAGGCGGGACTCTTCGCCGATGGGAATATATTTGACATACAGGAGTCCGTTTCTTATTATGTATCGAGAGGAGTCTAATTCCCCATTATTGACTTTATCGATAAGGCCGAGTGTCTCATCATCTGCAGATTGAGCTAACTTGGCCCAATTTTTGGGGTTTTGAATATGACACACGTCAATCGGGTTCCTACTTAAATAGTCCGCATGGGACATAAGGGATCCTTTCCTATATTCAAAGGTATAATGAAAATCCTGCATGGACAGCCACCATCTAGCTATACGAGGAAGTAAGTCCTTTTTACGTTCAGTTAACTTTAAAGCATTACAGTCCGTAACGATTTTAAAGGATATCCCTAACAAATACTTTCTAAAATTCTGAAGAGCTTTTACCACTGCTAAAGTCTCTAATTCGTAGGAGTGGTACTTTGACTCCGCACCTTGAGTCGATTTACTAAAATACGCTACGGCACGTCTAAGTCCTCCTTCATGAATTTGTATCAAAACTGCGCCATAACCTATTGCGCTCGCGTCGGTGTGTAATTCAGTGGGTAATCGGGGGTCATAAATAGCAAGTACCGGCTCGTTAGTTAGGCAATCAATAATATACTCACGAGCTTTATCTTGCTCGACTCCCCATTCAAAAGGTACATTCTGTTTAGTTAGACGTGCAATCGAAACTGTACGTTGAGCGTAATTTGGAATGTATCTTCTGAAATAGCCCGCAAGACCAAGGAACTGTCGAATCTGTTTGACACTACGGGGCTTTGGGGAATCTACCAGAGCCTTGATTTTGCGCGTGCTTGGCCTAACCTGACCATTACTGATGACCCTCCCGAGATATTCTATTTCACGGCTGAGAAAGGTACATTTTTTTAGATTTATAGAGAATCCTGATGTAGTAAGCGTTGCTAATACATTTCGTAACAATCGTAATCCTTCAATTACTGAGTTTGATAACAAGAGGACATCATCTATATAAACTAGAACTTCTCCTGAATCGATAAAAGATTTGAGTGTCTTAGAAATAATTTTTTGATAAACTATTGGTGCATTGGAGAGACCGTATGGCATCTTAATGTATTCAAAGTGACCTTCCTGAGTTATGAAAGCTGTTTTAGCAATTGAGTCCGCTTCCATAGGCACTTGGTGAAAACCAGTTGCCATATCTAAGCTCGTGAAAAAATTACTTGATCCCAACCTATCAATGTGATCCTCTATGAGCGGCAAAGGAAACTTATCCTTAACGGTACGAGCATTTAGGGCTCTATAATCAACGCACATGCGGTCTGAGCCATCTTTCTTTTTGACTAATATAACGGGACTTGCGTACGGAGATTCAGACTCACGTACGATACCCTTAACCATTAAATCCTTAACAATATTTCGAACGCGCAGCTTCTCATCATACGATAATTTGTACGGCCTGTAGCATACCGGTTCACTATTTGAAACTACTATTTTCATGCTACCTGTCGTAACTGTTGATGAAGCTGTCCCAGTAATAAAATAATCCGAAAAATCACTTATAACGGATAAAAGTTGTGCTTTCTCTTCACCCTCAAGAGGTGTATTTACACTACTAAAGTCATAAATATTGTTCACTAACATAGGTAAAGGTATATCCGTGCGAGTCAAGTGTTGAACGCCGTTTTTCCGGATATACGTAATGCCCTCACGATTCAGAACATCGGTGCCTATAATAACTGGAACGCTAATGCAATTATATGGTACTACATACAAATCAGCTTCGATCGATATGTGAGGTAGTTCAATAATTATAGTTACATATGATGTGCTCTCAATAAACTGACTTCCTATGCCACGTAAAGTGCGATAAGATGGTTTCTGGTTAACGTTTAAGTGTTTCAAAAACGAATTAGATATGAGCGATATACAAGAACCACTATCTACCAAAACATCCACCGGTACACCTTCAATTACAGCACTTGTAACATCAATTGATTTCGAGTCACTACCCTCCAATTTTCTACAAAAATTTACATTACGTAGATTAAGATTAGTCGATTCAGAACGTTGTTTGGCAAAGCAGTCTTTGTCTACATGACCATTCTTGTTACAAAATGAACATGTTTTTATAGAAGGAAAGGACGGCTGCATTTCAGACAAATTTTTACCTAATCGTAACCTTTTAACATTGTTACAGTCTATACGTTTATGTCCCATTTTCCCGCATAAATGACATTTAAAATCACTGATCCTTGTTTTATATTCACTATTTCGTACCGTAGATAATCCATAACTAGGGCGCGTTGCACGAGAAACATCGCGGGTAGACCTAAAATCAGTTTTTGGTTTTATATACATCGACAAAAATTGTACCAAATGGTTGGGTTGTAATTTGGCATTAGTAGCTGCGGCTTTGATATGAGGATCTGCAATGCCCCTTAGTATTATTGCCACAATTAATTCGTCAGATAATCCCCTAACTAACCCTAGCCTTAACAATGATCGTCTAGCGTATTCGGCATAGGTAGCATAACTTTTGGAATCTTTGGTCATCACCTCGTATAAAATGGTCGCAATATCGACAGTTTGCGGGCATAGTGTTTTAAATTCCCGCTTAAAATTCGTCCACGAACGATCGTTGCTAGACCATTCATTAAGCCATACGCGTGCATCTCCCTTTAAGCAGTTTCCGATGCGCGACAAGCACTCGTTATCGTCCCATCCGTTAATTTCCTTAGCCCTATCTACTTCTTCGCACCAAACGTCGATATTGTGAACATGCGGGTCAAAATTAGAAATATAATAATTATGAGACCTTACTTTAGCTAGCGAGGTGATGGCCTCCACGATTCTGCCAGTTGTGTCACTCCCCGTGGATACGCCGTCTCGTGATACTGAAGCACACTCAGGACCAGTCGTTGAGTCATCATCGTGCACGTCGGCGGTGGGCGTACTATTTGTTAGCGCGGGTAGTACTGGCTGCGCCGGAGATGCCGACGAAACCTGTAAGGGTAGCCCGGACGGCGGAGGAGGTGCGGTAAAGCGTTCTTCAAGCGTATTTAATCTGGCAAGGATAGCGTTCATCATATCCTTGCTCGATTCACGTTTGCGTTTACGAGAATGAGAATCTTTTCCAGACATTATTAAATTAAAACAACACTACACAATATAAGAAAATTACTAAAACGAACAAACCGAGACAATTTAAAATTTTAATGTTTGGTCAGGTGTACCAAAAGCGGGTAGGCAATAGATGCTATCCCACTTCTGATATTATAGACCAGAAGCAAAATTAATTATAAAAATAATTATACAGTTGAACACAAAGATTATAATTTGTAATAATAAAGTTTACAACAAAATAAATTCAAACTAAAGTCTAGCTACTGTGATCGCACGCTCCGACCGTCCAAACAAAGTAAGTCCGCGCTGCGTCGGTGACCGGCTGACCGGCTGGCTCCCCACTCAACCCCTTCTCCGTCAGAGTGGCGTGATTGCTGGCCACGCCCAACGCACCGTTGTAGTTATGTTACAATATATAGTTCCAGTGAAATATTAAGTAAAACGCGTTTACATTTTACAAGTTGTATAAAAATGAAATACACAACGGCTATTAAATCTCACTCTAAAATGACATGTCGGCAAACGTGTCACCCTTAAAGTTTTGAAACTTAAAATATAACTCATGTTATTTGTTCGGGAATAGTTTTCTCCTCCCGGGAAATACGTGGAGATTGTGATTACACTCATATCACTCAACTTGATGCTTCCTACTTTGTCTAAGAATTGCTGAAGTAGGCAACACGTTATGTGTACAATATTTTGTAACAAATTACAGTATGTAGCTATTTTTAGGAACGCCTCAGTTTTTGTCTTATCTTTTAATAAGTTCGTATATACCTTATGTCTATAATTTATTTGAGTAAATACGGATGTAGATTTCGATAACTTTTTGTAGTGCCAACAGCTGTTGATAAACATATTTTCTTTTTTGCATTGTTTTTATAAATAGTTAATTATTTTAATTTGTTTATGCATTTTTCCCATCGGTATATGAAGTTTTTTTGAAGTTATACTTCTTTTGGCGCGTTAGGGAAAAATTATGAGAGTAAATTTTTACGATGCGCGCGCACACCGTCACGAAAAACTGACACCCTGAAGTTAGCTATAGTCAACATTTTTGAATTTTGAACGTAGAATAAGGCGAAAGATAATATTTTTATTAAAAAAAAATTTATCTTGTTACGCCAAAGCAGTATAACTTCTAACGCGTGTACATAAGTACACACACACTTTTTTTTATTTCAGTTTATTAAACCATATTACTCTCGTCTAATAGGTAACATCTTATCAATCATGATTATAATTAATATCAATATTAATAATAAAATCTATATTTTTCCATAGTATAAATTATCTTTATAATTTTATTACTAAAGAGATCCGAAAAACTATAGTCTCTTGTTGAAATTCCAATTTGTAAAATAATAAAAAAGATGTAGCTTCGCACCCTTTCTTATTGGATTTGGGAGATTGAACGATAATCTCTTTGCGTCGGTAACTTTAGGTTTATCGACTGGAATGAAGTAATAGCCGTGTTTGAAGTAATAAACGAATTATTGATTTTCATATTTGTCGGCTCAGGAAAAATGAAGAGTTTTATTAGACTTTAACAGTAATCTAGTTTATAAAGTTTTTATTTACGCGAATTTTACATAGTTAAATAATACTAGACTACGTAATTCTGGAATTTGTGCCCGATATGGCGATAGGCTCACCCCCTATCACATCATGGGACGGAATACGCACGGCGAAATGTGGGTGCATTAGTTGCGCTTCTGCCGACTCCTTCGGGGATAAAAGTCTTGAGCGTGTGTGTGTGTATGTAATTCTAAAAACATAATTTTAACTTATTACATTTTAATTCCTTATTCCAGAATGGTATATTAATTTACAAACACAAAACTTAATAAGAGAACCTAACAGTACATTCAGATCCTTATCGCAATTAATTCTATTAAAATACAATCGACAAACATAGCTATATATATATATAACAATTTAGACACAAACCCATTGGTTTTCTGTGATTGCTTTGGTCCGCCCCATTGCGGTTGTGTGGATGACCGCTTAGTGAAAACCTTAAAATATATCCGGCCTCGTTTCCGCCGCCACTTCCGGTCTGCATAAAGCGACCGTCGTTTGCCCTATCACACGTTAGAAATGTTTTTATATTTTGGAGCTGCGGTCGTTTAGAATGTGCCTATCTTCACCTAAAGCGGCTAAGGCATGAAGTATTATACAGCCAAACTATATTCAATATTAATTAGGAGCGCTATTATGTAGCAACGAACTTGATTTGCTAAACTTAGCTTGGATGTATTGACTGATTAAGTAAATGTACTAATTGCCCGCGAAGACGAATATTTTATTTTACGTATCGAACGATGGCGCGGTCTAAAATAACTGGCTTTTGCAACTCTGTCAGCGTGAAACTCCTTTCTAGGAACAAGTCCCACTGTGCAATTTACCGCGATTTCTTTTGACTCATGTATAATTTAATCCAGGACATGATTTATCTGTATACCAAATTTAATTCAAATTCGTTCAGCGGTTTCTCTATTTAGTGAAGTAATAAACGTGAAACAGCCAAATATCTTCGCAAGTTTAAGCATATTTTATATTTTACTAACATTTGTCCGCGGCTCCGCCCGCGTTAGAAATCACCCTACTAATATTATAAACACAAGACTTTGTAAGAATGTATGGATGTATGTTTGTTACTCTTTCACGCCAAAACTACTGAACGGATTTCGATGAAATTTGGCACACGGGTAGGTCATGTCCTGGATTAGCACATAGGCTACTTTAGGCTAATTATCCCGGGAAAATATAAAGCGGGACATTTATCCCGGAAAAACTCATTCACGCGGGCGGAGCCGCGAGAAAAACCTAGTATTTTATATTGCTAGATTAGATGATAGTAGATAAGGTCATTAATAGTATGATAGTTTATATGGGCTCGGAAAAGTGGCCACACTGCACCTGATGGCAAGTAGAGAGGGGTCCAGATAGAGTGACATCTGACGAGCGATGATTATCCCTGATCAATCGACACATAGTTTATTCGTGTTTTACATTCATACAGACACACAACCACGCTCACGCCTTTTATCCCCGAACGGCCTGTTTGAACTGGATATATACAGGCTGATCTCGGAACGCGACACATTTGCGGGGGCCACTATCGCGGGTTTTAACAACTTGTGTACGGCGTTCGCTAATCGCTATCCGTATCCGGTATCGTGAGTAACCATCGGCTAGGTGAGGGTTCCAGTTGAAAACCAGCGGCAGGCACACTTCGCCTGGCATTTTATGTTGAACTGGATCCTTTTCGTATCATGGGATGCACGTTGGCCGGATCCTTTATATATTACTTATTTTTGTTATAAATGTTGGGTGCGTCCCAGTATATCGCGCGAATAAATGATTCTTTTTTTTTGGCATTAAATGACGATTTGAGCCTGCCGTTCGCCTGATGGAAAGCGATTCGACCACCCATAAACAGTAGCAACACCATCCAGCACCTTGAGTTACAAAGTACTGTGTGGCATCCCACTGCGCTCGTCATTCTGAGACATAAGATGTCAAGTCTCACTATGTCCTGTAGTTACACTGGCTACAATGTCCTTCAAACCGAAACACAACAGTGCATGCACACTGCTGCTTTGCGGTAGAAATAGACATTGCGGTGGTACCCACCCAGACGGACTCCTACATATGAGAGACCTACCACCAGTAAAGTAAAGTATTTTCTTTTCTATCTGTTGTTTTAATACCTACCGTAAAAATATCAAACATTCAAAGCGGAGTCACGTTGAGAGGCTTTCTATCAACAAGGTGTGCTCAATTGCGTGACAAAGTCAAGTTTATTCGCTACTTCCAAAATGGTCGTTAAATTAATTAATTTACTTATATAAATTTTAATTGGCATATTGTATGATGGATATCATGATTGAACGGTAAACTCCCAGCTGTGCGTGTGGGTCATTTTTAAACAATAGATTATAAGAATTTCAATATATAAGTGGTAGTTAAATTGTAGATCGTCTACAATTTTCTTCAATTTGTTTGTAATAATATAGAATTACGCTTATAAGAATATTTTATTATTCCGGTAAAATGAGGTAAATAGTTATAAAACTCGTCTTGTTCTTATGACATTGGTGTATAGACTGAATTATTTAAAGGTTGGTTATAGCCGATTTTTTAAAGAAATATATTTAACAATTGGATAAAAGTAATGCTAGTGTATTTGTTTAAAGCGATATTACTACTGATGTCCAATGATTTCATTCCTATTTCATTTCATGCCAGGGCCACGCCGACCCAAGACAGCGCCTGTGTGCGAAATCTATGAAGCGCCTCTGATTTTTGTCGTCTTCTTTCGACATAATTTTTATTATTCAAAGTTAACCTTTCTTGGCTCACTGTGGAGCGTAGCTATGTTTTTTTAATTTAGAAAATTACTATAGCCGTTTGTAATAAGATATGTAGTTGACTGTTATAGCGACTGCGCCTGCTTTTGATTTTAACACAAAGCTCATAAACATTGGAGTCATAATCAAGCAGTGTAAATGTAAAACCACAGGCGTGAGTATTGTATTGGGTGATTTGTACATACTCAACTATAAAGAATATGTTGTATAACAAATATAATTTCAATAATTAACGCTAGCATTTCATCCTAGTGCAAAGTGATATTGGATTTTTCTATTCAGTATCAGCCCGGAGTCTGTAATTTGTGCCCGGTATGGCGATAGGCTCGCCCCCTATCACATCATGGGACGGAATACGTTTGGCGAAAAGTGGGTGCACTAGTTGCGCCTCTGCCTACCCCTTCGGGGATAAAAGGCTTGAGCATGCGTATGCATTTCATCCTGATTCTGGCGCCCCTATTCCTTTGGCGCCGGTGTGCTCCGCACGCTTCGCACATAGGGTCGGCGCAGCCCTGTTTCATGCCTATTTCCCACCATACAACATATAAAACAATAAGAATACGTTTCCCAAGTTTCAAGACAATTTTATTTCACAGTTATCGTATTAAACAGCTAATGTAGACAGAACTTATTTTATTACCATTTATTTGGGAGCATAGAGTGTGACTTTTGTATTTGGTTGGCTTATAAATTTATGTGACGAATAATATTTACTCAGATTGTAAAATAAGCCCTAAGACATCTATTTTTAGTACTGCAACTTATCAAAAAGTGTTTATAAATACCACATTATAGACCAAAATAAAAATGGACACATTCAATCAACCTATGATAACAGCTACTGAGGTCAGCCTCAAGAAGGGCAGAAATAACCGACCCCTCTAAAGAGGATTGCAGAACCCTCCCGATGGAATGGAATAGTTATCTCGCTAGAACTTGTTATGCTGTTGAGACAATCTTAACAGATAGTGATCCTTGGAGATCTAGGAGATTTGTAAAACACGTAACTATAATAAAGAAGGCTTTGCGCGCGGCTTCGCGTAAATGATCTTTTCTGGAATAGTATTTTTGAGATGAGAAGTAGTCTATGAGAGATATTATCTCTCTTTGTGCCAAATTTAATCATACGTTAAGAGGTTTTTGCGTTTACTTCAAGCAAACAACTAATCATTTTCAGAAAATTTTGCATGCAATGTCTATTTCTACCGCCAAGCAACAGTGTGTATGCACTGTTGTGTTTCGGTTTGAAGGACATTGTAGCCAGTGTAACTACTGGACATTATGAGACTTAACATCTTATGTCTCAGGATGACGAGCGCAGTGGAATGCCACACAGTACTTTGTAAGTCAAGGTACTGGATGGTGTTGCTACTGTTTATGGGTGGTCGTATCGCTTATCATCAGGCGAACGGCATGCTCGTCTCGTCATTCAATGCAATAAAAAAAATAAAAAAACGGAATACATACGGCAAAAGTGGGTGCACTAGCGCACAGAGGCGCAACTCTGCGTACTCCTTCGGGAATAAAAGGCATGAGTGTTTGTGTACAATAGTACTAAAAATAAATGTCCCAATCCCCAAAAAACACTCATAAAATCCTTTGATAACTATACTTGCAATTCGTAACAAAATTCTTCCATTCCCTCTGATGATTATAGCATCCATCCCACGTTATTGGCATAACTACAGATAGCATGACATCACCCAAGGGTGTTGTTACAAGGGCTCACAAATATTTTCTCGTATTTCTCCAAACTGCGATAAGCTAGACCTCGGCGGTTATATAAGATCGAAGAATAAAAATGTTTCCATATTGCATGGAAAGCCATAGATATTATTTTTAGTTGTTTTATTAATGCTTGTTAAAGAAGATGAGTAGTAAATTTTAATCAGATGTTAAATGTATTAAGTCTTTTGGTTGTTTCATTGTTTCAAGCGGAACGTGAAGAAGCAATTATGCAGGCCGGCATAACTGTGCCGACCGACCAGGGATGTTTGTCTCTTGCCGGTCGACCTTATTTTGGGCTTCACTTCATTTACCATCAGATGCAGTGAAGCCACTTTGTCGAGCCATCGATAAAAAAGAAAAGAAAAACATTTACGTTTAACTAACTTAAACATACGATTTATACTGGCACACTAGCTTCTCCTCACGGTTCCACCTCTGTAACAGTCTGTTATGAAATAAAAGCAGAACTGTAAATTTTTCTATACCCGAAAATTGCAAAAAAATTAATTGTCCTGGTCTATACGACATTCACTTTCATCCAAACTAACGATTTGCCTGCTTGACTAAGAAACACACAAACATCTTCACAAACTGACATTAAATTAACGTTTTTTAATTAATAAAAGACCTCAGGAAGATTCAGTTTAACAATTAAGACACTCAAGATGTCTTAATGAGGTCTTTACAAGATAAAGGAAAATGAAATAACTACTTTTAATCTCGGCCGTTAATACAAGTTACACGTTGTTCCGTTCACTTATTATTACGAGATTCTATTTCAGCTTTATTAAAATTGTTTGTAGGATAGTTGTCTGTCTGATAATGTTTATAAAAACAACTTTCAGGTTTAAGGATTGCTTTAAATGTTTTCTTTTATCTGGTAAAAGTGGACCTCTTTTTCTTCAGCCAACATGTTCACCCAATGAGTGTACGCCTCTTGCATTGCACGCCATGTTGTTCTGTCCAGGGCAGTTCTCATCCAGTTTCTTTCCGCCATGTGAACCAGGTCGTTGGTTCATCTCGTCAAAGGCCTGCTCCGGTTCATTTTAATCCATATAAAAAAAACTGTACCAATCTGTACGAAAAACATGATCAATAGTTGAGCAAAGTAGCACCTGCATAAGACAAACACTAAGATTTAAACTATATTTTTTCTTGAGAAGGCAATCGTTTAGTCACCGATAACATACTTCCAAATATCGCAACTAAATCATGGGCATAGAGATCTCCTGCAAAACATCAGTTATTTATCACCTCGTATTGCATTATAAGTCCAAACTCACGGTTATACCTTAGGGACTCTGGTGCATACGGGTATCATGAAATATATTTTTTCCGGGGACCTTACGGACGTATCAATCTTGTAATTTAATAAATTGCCACTGAGGACGGTCGGATTTAAAAGAATCCATTCCAATCCTCGGGTTCTACCCTAGTGCATTTATCTTGGCTTTTGAAAAATCTTTTAGGGTTACTGCCTTATTGGTATGGACATTGAGAGGCGAGATGATCTCATTTCTGCTTTATTTTTTATGGTGAGATTTTTTGTGGTCTGGTTCATATTTATGTTTTAAGCAGATCGTATAAAAATGTAAGCATTCTCAATGGTTCATAATAAATAGAACTAATAAATGCCCTAACGCTTTCCATCTGACGTTTATTTTTTTATTCTTTATACTTTTTCTTTTTAAACATAAAAATAATTTCATAGTTTAATTCAGTCATATTTTTTTAAGAAATAATTTTCGCCTTTCACATTTCTTTTTTAGTTTCATCAGCTAACAAATCCCATCTAATCCGTATAATCTAAATAGAATATTCCTACATTCAGACTACGAAGTGTAGTTGATTTGATAATTAACTCAGCTAACGTATTTGTCTACGCTGTGTATTAGTGTTTGGTAACTGTATTCCACGTGTAATTATGTTATTGTATGTATTTAGGGTTCTACATACGAATCTGTCTGAACAGAATTTAAATTAACTTGCAAAGGAAATTTCAAGTACATTTTCATGTCTAAATATTCTGAAATTAGCTGTTATTATTTAGAAGCTACACATTAAAATAATTGTTTATGCTTTATCTATAACTAGTTTTGCTCGCGGCTTTGCCTGCTTGAAACAGTTTTTCCGGGATAAAAGCCCCGCTATATATTTTCCTGGGATAAAAAATAGCCTAGTGTTATTCCAGTTTTTTTTTTATTTTAATTCATGGCGTAAAACGGAAACTCTACAACACCTGCATCTCTCCAGTCCTCACATACGGCTGCCAAATCTGACCCTTACCAAAGCTCATACAAGAAACTTAGGGGTATGTCAAAACGCGATAGAGAGGAGCATGCTAGGAAAGAAAAAATCTGACAGAATAAGAACAACTGCTATAACGGAGCATACCAAGCTAAAGGATGTTAAAATAACAATCAGAAAACTAAAGTGGAAATGGGCTGGTCACATAATTAGAGGAAACGACAAATGGTGTAAGGCCGTCAATCATTGGTATCTTAACAGTGGGACGAGAAAACGAGGCAGACCATCCAAACGCTGGGCTGACGAGATCAAGGCAATGGCAGGCAACTTGTGGACTAGAACTGCTAGGAATAGAATCTTATGGACACAGTTGGGAGAGGCCTTTGCCAAAGGGCAAACAGATACGTCATAGTGCTAAATATTAGTTTATGTTAATAAAAAAAAAAAAGAAAACTGATTCAAGGCTATTAAATTAAATTCATAGCGTCCCGCATTTGCGATGATTCTACAATGATCTACCTCTGTGCCGAATGTCATCCAGATCAGTTCAGCCGTGCTAGAGTGATTGAGTACCTAACAAACAACCAAACCTTCGCATTTATAACACACTCACGCCTTTTATCCCCGAAGGGGTAGGCAGAGGCGCAACTAGTGCACCCACTTTTCACCATGCGTATTCCGTCCCATGATGTGATAGGGGGCGAGCCTATCGCCATATCAGGCACAAATTCCAGACTCCGGGCTGATACTGTAAAGAAAAATCTAATATCACTTTGCCCGACCCGGGGATCGAACCCGAGACCTCAGCATTGCAGTCGTACCGTATTACAACTACGCCACCGAGGCATTTATAAATATTAGTAGGTATAGATTTTATTCTATACTTTGAATATTTTGTGACGCTACATTAAGCCCGATAGAGAGTTGGCCAATAAAACTTCCAGGATTTTACTTAGCTCTTAAACTCGTCATTAATATGTGAAAGAATATTTGTGATATTTTTATATTATACAGACAGATTTTAATTTATTCGATGAATTACTCATCGAATCTGGATGATTTTTGAATCAATGAACTCTGTTCGTCTAATAAATTAATGCGATAGATTATCTAGATTTTAATATTGGGGATATCTGCTCAGTGTCAGCCCGGAATCGGAAATTACGTTCGATAAATGGCAGGAAGGCGAGTTCTGTTATATCGGAGCTAACGTAGCTAGTGGTATGTGGGCGTGATAACACCTCTGCCTACCTCTGAAAGGGGAAAAAGGCGTGATGCTATCTATTAACAACTTTCTCGAGTATCTGTCAAAGTCAATCTTACTTCGATAAATACCGGACGATTGAAAAATCTACCTTAATAAATAACAACAAAACATTATCGACATAAAGATAAACTAACACTACACATAAATCATGGCACTAAACGATTTCATCGCATTTGAACGATGTCGCAGTTACCAACATAAAAATAAATTACCATTTGTCGGACTCGATACTTTGAATAAATAATTAGCGACATTCGATCGACATCTGCGTGGGTTATTTTGTTTTATGGAATTAGTTTCAAATATGGCTTTCCAAGAAAGTGGAAAATGTTGGTAAACTGGTATAAGTATGGAAGCTCAGGAACTGTCTCTGATGAGATGGTGGGTTATAGGTATTACAGGTATTCAACCAATATATAATTTGCATTAATTCTCTTTCGCTAGTATGCAGGTAAAATAGATTTAAAAATCATTCGTTTTGTAGAGTAAAATCAATTAAAACATAATTTAATTTCGAAAAATCGACTTTTGATTACATTGAAAACACAAGTTATTTCACTAGACGGTATGGCGTTTTTAAGTGATACCTATTTGGATGTTCTTTATTTTATCGTCATTTTAAGGCTTCATTTAAGATTCCATATACTATATTCAGCACATTATTTGTCATAAAAACTAGGACACCTACAGTTCGCCGAACTTATGTGTCTCACGGTGTCATATTATGTCATTAACAGTACACTTGCATTTTCTAATTACCTCGCTAAGCACCTATTTCACAAGTTTCAAGCAAATTTTATTTCACAGCTCTCGTATTAAACAGCTAATGTAGATAGAACTCATTATATTACCATTTATTTGGGAGCGTAGATACGAGTGTGACTTTTGTATTTGGTCGGTTTATACATTTATGTGACGAGAAGCATATACTCAGAAGTTGTGAAAAAGGCCTTAATAGAAAGAAAGAAAGAAAGAAGAAAGAAAGAAAGAAAATGTTTTATTGTTGGGACAAAAACTTACATGTTTGCAAAAAAAATGTAACAAAAAATAATATTGTAAAATATTGTGCCAACAATGGGAACCCTCATTCAGCTCCATGCTGCAGTACTGCCTAACCAATACTGCAGCGCTGATTCACAATGAGGGACCCGGGAGACATACGGGCACTAAGTCGGTGGAGTGCCAATTAAATATGTGTCAAAATAACAGGTAATATTATGTAAATAACATAATTATATTAAAATTAACAAAACATACAACCAAAAACATACAATTTAACATAACATAACAACTAATCATCATACCATATCTAATCATCACAATCTAACAACAAATCAAACTTTATCGTAAACCAGTAGTAAGTGGTAATACAAGTTCATATGTTTGCACGTCAAACTGTCGGGAAACATTATCAAGGAAATCGGTTGTCGTAGGTGTGTAATTTAAAACTAGTAAAAGTGAATCATCAACTTTAAATATACAAAATATCGATTTGTCTGTTCTAAGTTTACTCTAGGCCATCACGCCTCTGCATAACTAAAGGTAGACAGACTTTGAGAGTTCAATATATTCCACAGGAGGGAGGAGCACATATAGACCAATTCAAGTATGCTAATACCTACTACAATTACAAATAAACTGTGGTGGTTGCCCAGTATATTTTGTATAATATTGGCAAAGTTGTTGAAAAACAACCTCTCCCATTGGTCAAGTTAATGATTTAGACTACAATGTAAATACCTACTACAAGGTTGAAGAACCCACAAACTCTTCCCATTCACGACTTAAGAATAATCCTGACAAATCCTTGTCATCTACGATTGCAACAAATGATTTTAGAATGATAGGGTCTATAAATAGTGAAGTTATTTTTACATTCTTCAAAACTATTATAAGCAATGCAATGTCGAGTCTTATAACTGGTAATAAACTATTTTATAACTCTTAAAATTTAGTGGTTCAGTTCTTTAAAGAAGTCCATGATGTAACACAAACGTTCGCGGCTGTTCATTCATGTTTCTCTGTTTAAATACCAAAATGAAAAGTAAAATATGGCTGTGAAAAGTTCTTTAACGGTAAATTGTTAGCTATTAGAACCTATTAGAATGTACCGGATCAGTATAAGACCTGCCGCCTAGTTGAATAGGTGAAAGATAACTATTATTGGTACGGAGAAGCGCACATTTATTACTGGAAATGCTTTCACGAAGGGATTTTTTTTATATACGGTAATGGCAGTCATAGCTGCACCTGATAGTTAGCGGAGTTGCAACTAGTTAGAGTACCGACTGACGAGAGCTAATGTCTCTCGTCTGTCAGCATAATTGTACCGGCCTTTTTGAATTAGGAAGAGCTGGCTCGTCTGCCAGGAAGAGTAACGAACTTTCTACATCAGAAAGCATATAGGGTCAAATTACGAGGACCTTAACTGCGGCTCATCTTTCTCCATACCACGAAAATTTAAAACCAAGCAATCTTCGTAATCACTTTGTATAACTTTGCTAGTATCCGTGATTAAAGACAAGATTTCAACGTGTAGCAACAAGATGAGAACGCTAAATCTCTTTCTTCACATCCCGAAACTGCTCTCATAAATCATTACGGGATTCACGCGGTTTAAGCGCTCCTATCTCTCACCGAGTACCCTATTAAAGTAAAAGCTGATGTTAATATAAATTGTAATTTGGTGTGGTATTATTGGTAAGATACAAGAATCTGACTGAAGACTGCCTCGGTGACGAAGTTCTATTACGGTACGACTGCAATACTGAGGTCTCTGGTTCGATCCCCGGGTCGGGCAGAATTATATTGGTTTTTCCTAATCAGTATCAGTCCGGAGTCGAATTTATGCTCGATATGGCGATAGGCTCGCCCTCTATCACATCATGGGACGGAATACGCACGGAAAAAAGTGGGTGCACTTGTTGTGCCTCTGCCTACCCCTTCGGGGATAAAAAGGCTGCAAGGCCACCAAATGTTTTTTCGGTGAAGAATATGACTTTTACTTCCACTTGCCTTTATGCCATTCGAATACGGTGTCAGTCAAATATATTTTTTCAAACATATTAACATGAAGAACATTGTAGCCAATGTACTGGGATTTATGAGATTTAGGCCCATATTTACAAACGGTACTTAGATAAGTACGGAGCAATGCTATGATAATAAGTCTATTCTCAGTGTTTTCGGCATTAGATATTTCGCAGTGCGTACGCAAAGGGGCGCTGTCATTGGCTAATATTCGAATACAGTTGTGCTTCAGTTGGCTGTCAGATAAACAAAGCTGGACAAGGCCAAAGAAAACTATGAAATAGCCGACTATGTGCCTTCGGGTGCACCGGCGTTCTCATAGTATTGTATGAGAATACGGGTGTAATGTCATCAAACTCAAAGTGACGTAAGCAATTTTTTTTTGCAATGAATGACGACACGAGCATGCCTTTCGCCTGATGGTAAGCGATACGACCACCCATAAACAGTAGCAGCACCATTCAGCACCTTGAGTTACAAAGTAGTGTGTGGCATTCCACTGCGCTCGTCATCCTGAGACATAAGATGTTAAGTCTCATTATGTCCAGTAGTTACACTGGCTACAATGTCCTTCAAGCCGAAACACAACAATGCATTCACACTGCTGCTTGGCGGTAGAAATAAACATTGCGGTGGTACCCACCCGACGGACTCTTACATATAAGAGACCTACCACCAGTAATGCCACAAAATGCTTCGTATGTACAGTCAGCCACATAAGTAGCTGAACAAATTCAAAACTTCAAACTGCCTCTATACTTTTTTTTCTTACCAATTTACGTTTTCTCTTCACAAAAATAAAATAAAAGAGATTTATTTTATTTTACACAAAGAAAAAAATACGTTTTAATTGAACTGAACGCGTATACGCGATTAGAAAACTGAAATTTGTTCAGCTACTTATGTGGCTGACTGTACATAAAAGTTATGGATAGTGTTTGCTAGTGCTCATGAATTTTCCTTGACGCTTATCAACAAGCGAGCCTTTCAGAGTGGTTCTCAACAATCAGGAGTAAAAAAAAAATCCGACAGAGTTTAGTAAATTAGATTAAGTAATAAGATTCATTTAAGGCCTGTAGACCTCACGTTTATTTTGTACGTGGGGTCGGCTTAACGTGAAAAGTTTGGCTTATCGTATTTACGACTGGCGGTCTGAGCAATGTCAACGGCCTGAGAGTCAAAGACATGTTATTAAAACAAATATTTACCGACTTATAAATAAAACCTAGGATCTGTTAATTACAATACAATAGGGATATTATACAGTGCCTCGGTGGCGTAGTTGTATTACGGTATGACTGCAATGCTGAGGTCTCAGGTTCGATCCCCGGGTCGGGCAGAGTGATATTGGATTTTTCTATTCAGTATCGGCCCGGAGTCTGGAATTTGTGCCCGATATGGCGATAGGCTCGCCCCCTTTCACACCATGGGAAGGAGTATACTCGGCGAAAAGTCTGTGATACAAGGGGATACAAGGCGTGAGTGTGTGTGTGTGTGTGTGTGTGTGTGTATATTATACAGTAGGTGGGTGAAAAACGAGCAAATGGGTCACCCGAGTGTCATTGCCTACCACCGCCCATAAACATCCTTCACCATCCTATCACCTTGCAAAAACCTGAATAAACATCAAGCTTTTGAAATTGTATGAGTCAACGTAGCAAATAAATTAGATGATAGAAACGAGAGATTTCAACGACTCGAAACCACATTTTATTGTTCTTTGTTCAACTGTAGAAGTGAACAATTCTAATCAGCATTCCGAACGAATAAATCGTTTTCTTTATCTTAAGAAAGTAGCAAAAAACGTTACGCTTCTTCTTGGATTTTATTGCTCTGATTAAACCATTACAAGAAGTCTGATTAAAGAAACAACTCTATTTCAGTATTTTTAGTATAAATGTGATATTCTTCATATTGATGGTATTAATTAATATTTTTTAATTAAAATCACATCTTTCGCTCACTCCTCTGCCTGAGTCAAAGTTCGTTCCTGGTATAAAATATGTATATAAACGTTTAAATGAAATCCTTTAGTGAACTTCGTTATTCAAGTATTGAAATAACATTAAATTCATAAAGGTCCTGACCTTAGTACTTATGTTTAAACACGACACAAAAAATATTTGAGAAGAAACCTTTTGAACGCTATATTTTATTCCAAGCATAAATTCAACTTAAGTATTCTAATATAAAAGTGAAAGTACGTATATTTAAAGAAGTTTAGGAATAGACTAATTTGGATCTTGGAAAACAGATAAACCAAGTCCTAGATATGAGTTACTTTCTAACAAAATGCAAGATGGGAGCTTTAAACAGGAAAGGCTTCCACACGATTGGATTTGGGCAAGCTAGCTCCTAATAACAAAACGTTAGTCCTTGGCGATAGAACGTGTGACTAGCCTGATTATTATTGATCGCTTGTTGTTCATACATCTAAATGTGATATTGGACTATCGGAGGCTCAGGGACGGGTCACACAAAATCGATACATTTAGTACGTTGACTGCGTGTAAGTAAATGAAGATGTGGATGGTTTTTAAAACACGCGTACGTAATCGTCGGTTTATCGATCGGTTTTTGTTGCAAGTCATCGTTAGTTGGTATTCTGTTATGAGAATAAGTTTGTTTGTTGAGGGTTAATTCTAAATTGAAGCTATGAAAAATATTTTGTTGTTAGGTGGGTAGGTAGGGTTAGATTTGTAAGTTTTATACAAGTTAATTACGGAAAAAACTTACGAAAATGTATTAGTGTAGACTTTGTAAATTGGTTTCAGTACCTAACAAACGTCATCGTTTTTCGCGAATTATACGCAACAAAAATAACTTGTAAAACTTACCTCAACTCTCTGCTAAATACGCAAAATTTTCGATGAAAAAAGGCTAAATATTTTATTTAGTATTCTTTTTTACGGGGAAACATTTACGTGGGCGGACCATGGGCCAAACCATGTATGACATATCTAGTATACAGACTAGATATATCATACACGTGTTAGTAGTAAAGGCTAAATATGGGTAATTAGGGCGTTGAGCAGAGAGTTTCCTTAATGCCAGATAGGTTGTTTTAACTTGGATATGGAACCATATAGTACGCATACGCATACGCATACTCACGCCTTTTATCCCCGAAGGGGTAGGCAGAGGCGCAACTAATGCACCCACTTTTCGCCATAATTATTCCGTCCCATGATGTGATAGGGGGCGAGCCTATCGCCATATCGGGCACAAATTCCAGACTCCGGGCTGATACCGAATAGAAAAAGCCAATATCACTTTGCCCGACCCGGGGATCGAACCCGAGACCTCAGCATTGCAGTCGTACCTTAGTACAGCTACGCCACCGAGGCAGTCGTACCATATAGTAACTAGCTGTATAGTTGCTGGTAATGGTAATTAGTATGTAAATATTAAGCTTTTAATAAAGTTATTTTGATTTTGCGTTAGTAAATGAAGACACACTCGTCCTTACCTCTGCTAATATTGTGTCAAAAATCATCCATGAATAACGAATATTTTCACCAAAAATACCAGTTTTATATTTCTGATATTTTTATCATTTTATAGTTTAGTGCGAATATGGCGTGTGCGTGAGTGTATTTCTGACTGAAAGTAGAATGGTGCCACAGCGACGAATTTGCTTAGAATAGTAGACATTGGCGTGTAAAATTAAAATTATTTATTTATCACTTTGTACACGCGTACTTAATGCCTTAGGGCAAATTACATAAAATTAAATACATTTAATTACTTTTAATTGATTTTTATTTCGTTCTAAACTTACACTTTTATTTTACATATGCGGTTCGAATAACTTATTGTAGTATTAGTTTCAAGAAGATAAAGTATGTGGTTTCATTTGGTAACGCAATGTCAAAATAATAATACGGTTGATTATATCACATATTTTTTCATTTGCATTGCTTCCACTATACACATAATACTAAACAAAGTTAACTTGAATATCATGAATATATACTGATTAAAATTTAATAGCAAACGCCACCAGTAGGGTCCGTGATAAAAATCTAAAACTGTAGATAGCAATTCTGTTAAGTTGTCATCCACAATAGAGGCAATTTTAACCGGGAAAAATGCACAGCTCCCCTGGGAACGATGGCAAATTTGACACGTTTGCGAAATTAAAAAACTTTTTGGTTCATACGAGTATAATAATATAAAACATTCTTTGAGGATATTTCTGAATATTTGGAATGGCTGGAAAAGTTAAAATTTATTAATTAAAGTACTAGATGTTAGATAACTAGTACTTAAAAAGCTAAATTTATGTAGAAATTCACGTCGAGATGTTAAAAATTATATTTCATTCGTTATTTAAACAGTTGCTAAAATTTTAAACAAAAAATAATTTACAATTGTTTATGAAGATCTGTATAACTAACACCAAACTTAAAAAACTTAGACAATTATGAGTTCGTATTTACGCAAAGCAAAATTGGAATTTGAATAATCAGACACACACACTCACACCTTTTATCCTCGAAGGGGTAGGTAGAGGCGTAACCAGTGCACCCATTTTTCGCCGTGCATAATCCGATGTGATGTGATGCCTATTGCCATATCGGGCACAATTTCCAGACTCCGAGCTGATACTGAGTAGAAAAACGTCATATCAGTTTGCCCGACCCGGGGATCGAACCCGAGACCTCAGCACTGCAGTCGTACCATAATACAACTACGCCACCGAGGCAGTCAATATTTAGTCTTGAATAATAGGTCATCTGATAATGTTATACTCAGTGTATTAATCCATACCATACCAGCCCAGTATTATATACTGCCCACTGCTGAGCACGGGCGTCCTATACAACTGAGAGGGTTTAGGCCGTAGTCCACCACGCTGGCCTATGCGGGTTGGCAGACTTCACATACCTTCGAAATTCTTATAGAGAACTTCTCAGATATGCAGGTTTCCTCACGATGTTTTCCTCCACCGTTAAAGCGAGCGATAATTCATAAAGAATACACAACTACCGTGCATTAATGAACAACTATAATACGAAAGGCAAACAAAGTTATACACGTGTTAATAAAATGAAGTTGGAGTAGGAGATGAGGTGGTTATAATTTCGTAGCATTTTTTTTATACAAGTACTGCAAATTGTCACTGCACCTAATGGTAAGTGAAGATGATCCAGATAGATTGTCAACTAACGAGAGATCTAATCCCTCGCAAGTCGACAGAATTATGGCCATTATTACGCTTACGTGGCCAATATGGCGGGATTTTACCCTGTGTACGGCGGCTATCCGGGCGGATACAAATAACTTACCACCAGAAAATAAGTATAGAATCTGAGTACTGTTATTCCTGTCAATAGGAAATCATGGTGTCAAACGAGGCGAGTGTCGGAGTGACATGCTCGTCTCCACATTCAGAAAAAAGTATGGCTATTTGTTTCATTTTTGCTATTGAGTCAAATATATATAGGTAAATCCTTCCACGAAGATGCGCCCCACCACTTTTTACCGTAAGCGGGGTATCGCGGAGTAAGGGGACTGATCCGCCTGATCGTCATATTCATCGCAGTAAGCGATAGCTTCTGACAGGTTGGTCTGGAAGTCTTTGGGGGAGGCCTATGTTCAGCAGTAGACTTCTAAAGGCTGAAGAAGAAGAACAGATTAGGGAAAGTAGCGGGAACGTCATTGTGGATGGCATTATGCAATGCAATGCAATCAGCCCTGTATTATATACTGCCCACTGCTGAGCATGGGCCTCCTCTACTAAAGAGCGGGGTCAGGACTTACTCCATCACGCTGGCCTAGTGCGGGTTGGCGGACTTCACATACCTTCGAATTTCAGAGAACGTCTCAGGTATGCAGGTTCCTCACGATGTTTTCCTTCGCCGTTAAAGCGAACGATAATTGATAACAATACACACACTGATGTGTATATCAGAAATACACGTAAATCCAAATGCCGTGGTGTTGAAATCTCATTCGTAATGCAAAAGGACCAAGTGAGTGCTGAGTTCTCCGCACCGCGTCCTCTTCACATAATTGTGTTACGTAGATTTTTATTTTGCCTTTTACATTCCACTTTGTTTCAATTTGCGGAAACTTCGTTAAAACCTAGTTGTAAACAACTTAACTCTTGCTTTTTTATTTTATCTGTAAAATGTAACGTTTTATATCTACATACTGATAATAAGGTTTTTATTCAATTACTATGGGATTCTATCAGAATTTATTGTCTGAGGCGTAGACGCACAGATAACGAAAAATAAGCAACAAATGTCTGTCACTTTGTTACATTTAAGTGGGAAAGATGAATTAAGATTCTCCCTCGAGCAAAAGGCCTTCAGCATTCGTTCCATGCATTTCGGCGCACGATTTACGGGTGGGAATACGCATACTCACGCCTTTCATCCCCGAAGGGGTAGGCAGAGGCGCAACTAAGGCACCCACTTTTCGCCTCGTGTATTCCGTCCCATGATGTGATAGGGGGCGAGCCTATCGCCATATCGGGCACAAATTCCAGACTCCGGGCTGATACTGAATAGAAAAATCCACAATCACTTTGATTGGTGGGAATAAGCAAAGATTTACGAATAATTTACTTAACAAATCAATTTTTGGTTCTTTAGAAACTTTTAAAGTAACAAAATGTTCCTTATTAAATTGTTCATCTAGTAGTAGTGTTGGTTGTAAATGAACATTATGTGCACTTTAGGAAGAGAAAATGTCACTTTAGTGACATTTTTATTATGAAATTAGTGACATAATATCCACATTTATAAAAATTTGAAACTACTAAAGGAGAGATAACATACTGTAGAAATAGGATGTTTTTTTTTTTCTTTATGTATTATACATTTCGAATAGACAGCTTCTAAAAATACGGTTAGCGCGCCCCTTTGCTGGGGGGAGCTCCTTAAACCTGAATCGTAGCGGTTGCAATGGCAGGCGAAATTCACAGATATTTATATATTCAAAGTCTTTAGACGCCTATATTACGAAAGCCTCAAGCAAGCGGTTGTGACGAACCTAGGAGGGTAAATGAATAATCTTAAGCCATGATCCAATGTTCTTGAAAAACCACGTCTCCGTTATTGCTAATAAAAACACAAAGAATTTTCCCATTCTTTTTTGTTCATTCAACAGTTTGCTCATAAGATGTTCTGAGTAGACGTTCCTTTATTTTACGATCGTACATAATAGAATCTCCTCATAAAATTATTTATCTCCGATGGAGTGGCGGGGAAAAATTGTTACATTTTTACATGATTCTGAATATTTCCTTAGGTTCTGTATTTATAGTGAAAAAAAGTATGATGTTATGCATGTAATTGATTTTTTATTTATTCTAGCTAATATTCTTCTTTATAATATATGCTTTAAACTAAATTAACACTAAAAATAACATAATCCAGCAAAGTTTTCAGAATAAAGTACTACATTTTAATCGAAAAAAGTGAACAAGCGCTGAGATAAAAATATTAAAAAATAGAGTTTTAATGACTAATTTTTCCAACATTTCTATTTCAATATTACCAAATAATTACCTCACGGAAACGGTGGGCTTCAATCAACATTTTTGAGCTAACATATCCATGATTCACCTTGCTGATGCACCAGACAACCCTCCACCAATACGACCACGATGGACCAGCATGGGGGCTTTAGGTCTAATCCTGACAAATTTGGGGCAAGGGAAGTTGCTTCGACATGTCCATCGTCAGGGTCAACGTTAATCGTCATCAATATAATCTGACTTACTGTACATATTATTATCATCAGCTTAAGCGTTAGTTACTTTGCCAGATATAAAGAAAATCACCACTTAGAAATTACTAATGTTATAAGGAAAACTTTGTTCTTACATTTGGGCGTAACGGGTAATGTCGGAAACTAACCTGATTTGAAAAATTCATTCACAAATAGAGAGCATATAGCTTTGAAAAGTTCCTTTTTTATCCACATGTGGCTCATGTGTCGATTTTGTGCTGCCCCCTATAGTTCGTGCACGTTCCCTATACTTACGTGGGTTACTACGGTAGGTTTTTAACACCTTGTTGACGGTGGTCGCTATCCGTGCGGATACAAAACACATCCTACGACCAGCATACTACTTTTATCCCGGCTGGAGGCGCCACGTAATGGGCCTCCAAAAAGGAAAAGAAGGAAGGGGGAATTTATTAGGACAATCGAAACTGTCCCGGCCGAGTCCTAAGGCTCGGTGCGTTGGGCCAAGCAATGACCCTGGCGTTCGTGGACTGTATGTAAGCCCCTTCAGAGGGGCTGGTTCGCGGCGTTCATTATGGTCGAACCACCGGTAGTGGTATTTAACGCGAGTAAAGTAGCGAACAAAACTAATACTTTAAAATTTATACATTATCTGACTCACCTAATATTTCAGTCTCCTAAGGTTTTGTTGAACAAACGTATAGGTCGGCTTACTCTTAACTTTCGTCGGCTTTAACTTTTCCATTGTATTTATTTTACATTGTTTGGATAGGTCACCGAATACTGAGCAACAGCATTAGCAGTTGTTCATTTTATCATAATATTATGTCAGTTGTATAATTTTGGTAAATATTTAATTTTTGGAATGTGTATTAACGTATTAATATTTTATTGCATCCCTTTTATTATAAAGCTTTATATTGTTTGTGTTTTAAATTGAGACCTTTATAATTTTATTTATATCATGAACGGGCCGGCACGGTCGATACTTAAATTATCTTAAAAACATGATATTTAAAACATAACGCATGCTCGCATGCTCACGCCTTTTATCCCCGAAGGGGTAGGCAGAGGCGCAACTAGTGCACCCACTTTTCGCCAAGCGTATTCCGTCCCATGATGTGATAGGGGGCGAGCCTATCGCCATATCGGGCACAAATTCCAGACTCCGTGCTGATACTGAATAGAAAAATCCAATATCACTTTGCCCGACCCGGGGATCGAACCCGAGACCTCAGCCTTGCAGTCGCACTGTAATACAGCTACGCCACCGAGGCAGTCACAAAAAATATTAAAATATTGTACAATTTAGCTTAATTAAAATTAAAAGATATGCGTACCTAAGTTTACCATACGACTTAATAAAGATTCCAAGCGATTACGTAACTTCAAGAGTCACTTCCAGACCATTTTTACATTAAAATCAGCTTTATACATGAAACACGTTTTTTTAAGTAAATTCTTCTCCTTTTATTTGATAAAGCTACATTTAAAAGTTCTTTTAAAAGCCCGGCGCGGTGTAATTTCATTGTCCTTTGAATCCAAAAAAAAACTAAACTTTGTTATGAGGACGTTGGGATGATATGCACAGATTCTTAAATTACCTTACCTTTTAAAAGTCGGTGAGAAATTGAATACGCAAACATTAATTAAATAAACAATCAAACAACTTGTGTGTTTGTCATTAAATTATAAAAAAAACCTTAGATAGTCATTAATCATCATCAATGAATTCTAAAAAACTTACCTGAAAAATATACATATAAATAAAGAAAACTGCATCCAAAACGAAATAGTAGTTTTTGAGAAAATCGCGAGCATACAAACTTATTTATTTACTAGTGGTTGGTCTCTCATATGTAAGAGTCCGTCTGGGTTGGTACCACCGCAATGTCCATTTCTACCGCTAAGCAGCAGTGTGCATGCACTGTTGTGTTTCGGTTTGAAGGACATTGTAGCCAGTGTAACTACAGGACATAATGAGACTTAACAACTTATGTCTCAGAATGACGAGCGCAGTAGAATGCCACACAGTACTTTGTAACTCAAGGTGCTGGATGGTGTTGCTACTGTTTATGGGTGGTCGTATCGCTTACCATCAGGCTAACAGCATGCTCGTCTCATCATTCAATACCGTAAAAAAAAAACTTATACACATGGTCGAACACAGAATCTCCTTTTTTGAAGTGGATTAACGAAATGCAAAGAAATAAATTGAAAATCTCCTTTTTTTGGGAAGTCATTTAAAAATGATAAGCGAAGCTCGTATTATGATAGGAAATCTTCATTAGAATTCAGGATAAAATAAGTAAAACGACACACTATGAAATATATTAAACACGGATTATAAAGGTAAAGACATTACTTGTAATAAGGTGTAATATATGTAGCGGAACCGCACTGACTGTTCAACCACCCACGAAATCTGCTCTTAAAATTAATGCGAACGTTTTGTGTCACGGAGATTCCTTCCTCTAATTCTGTTGATTGTCGTATTATTTTAATGTCTTCCTTAATTTCCGCCTTTGAACAATCTGTTGAATTCGTGGGCTTCTGTTTTGTCCTTTGGGATTTAATTGTGGTGTAAGGGTTTATTGGCAAAGGCGGTGGAAGATATTGTCGAAGGCTGGGTATTTGTTCCAGAAGACAGGGGCCGATAAAAAGATGATTGCTTAAAATGTTTTTTGTCGATCTTAAAGAAGTACTCGAAGTTTCTTCAAGAGTACTTTAATCTAAGGACCAATGATAAGGCAGGCAAGGAAGGCCATATCAACTAAAAGAATCTAAGCTTTTTGGATAAAAGTATCATACACGCGATAAATTTAATGACGCAACAAAAACGCTCCAGAGCATATTAGCACAGAACTTAATTTTAATTGCCTATTATTTATTGAGATACTTGTAGACAAAGGCTTCATCCAAGAAGTTTTACAGCTGTCTTGCGTTGCTTGCACCTCGCTTAACAAGTTCTTAAAGTTTAAAGTCGCACAAGTTAGTTTGCATTAAATTCGCGTGTCTGGTCTTTAATTCCCCTGTCGACTCTTTTATTCGTATAATAAATGTGAAAATAACTTTGTTTGTTACATCTTTAGGGCTAAACCACTGAACCTATTTTAATGAAATTTGGTAGGGAGTGAGCTTGAACCACAAGAATGGACATAGACTACTTTTTAATATTTTTTTTTTTTTTTTTTTTTGTTTTTTTTATTGCCTTAGTAGGCAAACGAGCGAGCGGTCCGCCTGATGGTAAGCAGCATCCGCCGCCCATGGACTAAAGCAATGCCAGAGGCACAGCCAAGCCGTTGCCTACCGGGAGGTGAGCACTCTTTTTAAACCTCGTTTGAAGAAGGACAAGTAATATTTCTCACAAACGGAATAGCTAGTAATTTTTCAATGTTAAAGAGCATCAAATCACTGAATCGGTGCATTCTGTTGTATACAGAAGTTACAAATGCACCTATTCAGCCGACGGTACTATAATTTCACGACGAAAAACAATCTAAATATCACTAGATATCGTCATTGGATATCGCATATAAATTCAATCGAAATTCAATTTTTTCATAACCCGAATCGAAATCATGACCTTACCGCTGATAACCGTTAATTACCACTAGACCATTGATATATAAAAACCCAGACTAATAAAGCGATACCGATTGTCCGAAATTAAAGTAATTTTGTATATGAGTTGAAAGTGACCTTTCTCTTTAACCCGGTACAAAACAATCAATACTTAGACAAATATATCTTTAATACGATAGTCTGGTCTATCAATGTCCGAAATTACTCTAGCCCAATTAACAGGTTAGCAATTTGATAATAACCTACAATATAAGCATTTGGAATATGGTTTGCACCGGCCAACCTGCTAATTCTACGAGTGAGATGGAAAAGGAGAATTAACGAAGATTATGTTGATTGAAAATAGGGACTGCCTCGCTGGCGTAGTTTTATTACGGTACAACTGCAATGCCGAGGTCCTTATCACATATGGGACGGAATACGCACGGCGAAAAGTGGGTGCACTAATTGCACCTCTTCCTACCTCGGGGATAAAGGACGTGAGTGCCTGTGTAAAAGAAGGAGATGACTTGTGATGCAGAATTATGGTCGATAAGAAATTTAGTCTGTAATCAAATCAATAAAGACGGCAATAAAAGGAATAATAATTCCGAGTACAAAATTTCTTTTGGAATTTATTTCGATGCAAACGATACTTAATTCACAACCGTTGTTGTTCTGTCATTGTTAGCAAAACTGTTATGTGCAGCGGGCTAGGTGAAAAATCAATCTCCCTCCCCAATTAACCTCGGGGAGTGTTCTAACTTGCTGGTTTACCATCCAATTTGGTGTTTACTGCCTGGCACGTCACTCGCTGACAAATTACACCGTCCGACCAAAGTTAATCCGATTAAAACTCTTATCATACCGTTTAAGGTATTTAAAAGATGGATATTTAGGGGCTGCTAACGTCATAATTTGATTATTATTTATTAGCTTAATGAAGATGGATGTACTAACACTATTTGGAATTGGAGTAGCCTTGATTACGTAATAATATTTTTGTAATTTTGTTTATTTCTCTCAATTATTATTATGTTTGGGGAAGCCTATGCTTAGCAGTGGATTTCCATAGGCTGAAGAAGAACTTTTTGGGTTAATTTAATACATATTATGCTTAATCATTCTTATGACATCATTTAAAAACCTTCACCCTATTACATGTAATTTAATTACAGTTCTATACATAGGTATGAAAATTAACGTTTTGGACAAAAGCAACCTAACATAGCATGTCAAAACACCATAAGCTCAAATAAAATGCAACAAATTACTTGGCGGTACAAGCGAGCGCCGAGCAGTTCATGTGGTACTAATGCCCACATTGCATTTTGTATTGCGATAGAGGACAACGTGGTAATTGAAATTTATGTACGTGCCCCCGTCGTTTTGGGTCGAACCGTCGCCATTACAGATATGACAGATACGAAAGTATTGTTTGCGATAAAAGCTTTTGAAATCATATGGATTAATTTAGGTTCAGAGAGTTTTAATTGTAAATTTTGGTGCGTTGTTTTGTCTTTAAAGAGTATGCTCTTATTGAAGGTAGGTCTATTTAGTGTCTTGTAATGTTTAGAGGTGATGATCCTGATATATCTTGTTCGCATCGTCTGTTGTCGAGACAATGTCCGCAGGTTCGAAATCCAAGGCACACACACCTCTGTCTTTTCGAAGTTACGTGTGTATTGTTTATCAATTATCGTTCGCTTTAACGGTGAAGGGAAAGATCGTGAAGAAACCTACATACCTAAGAATTCTCCATCAGAATTTCGAGGGTATGTGAAGTCTGCCAACCCGCACTACGCCAGGATGGCGGACTAAGGGCTAACCGCTCTCAGTAGTAGAGAAGGCTCGTGCTCAGCAGTGGGTAGTTAGTTAGTGGATAGTTAGTTTGTATTAGTATATAATACAGGGTTGATGCTCGCTCGGATGATGCTATACTCCCGAGTGTCGACATTGGGCCGTAAGACCGGTGAAACCAACATAACCATTCCACTGACCCCCCGGTGGTGGTAGAGATAACGCGTTTTTTTTTCCGCAAAAAAAATGGTTGGTTGCATTTATAAATAGTTTAAATTTGATGGTTTATGGAGTTTAATGAAGGTAAGTGCGAAAACTCTAGTTAAAACGAGCGAAAAATTACTTGTGTCGTTATTTAATATACCACTAGCTCATGTATTTTTTTCTTTTGAAATGAAAATGGGTAAATTAATTAAACTAATTTGTATTTACATTTCGCGGATTATTAAAAAAATTATCCACCCTCACATATTATATTAGTTTAGTTTTATTTGTTCATACACAAAATTAATTTTCTCTTAATACATTCAAAGTTTTATTCGAGTTTCAAATGATGAACATTACAAAATGAATACAATTTAAACAAGCCTTTGAGTTGAACTAAAACCTCTCGTTTATTTTCTATTATTAGCCATTACACAAAAACTGAGTAAAATTTTAACACAGATTAGTTTGAATTTAAAATATTTGTTATACCTAATAATTAACAGCAATTGACAAATGTTAATGGGCTCGTCCCTTTTTACATATGACCTTAAATACGTCATTACCGAAATTTGGGTGTGTTGTTACCTTTGCCTACCTCTGAAAAAAGAAATGGGTTTTATGAACCAGCAGCCTAGTGGAATAGATGGCACAGATGAAGGTCACGAAAGCTTTTTATCTTAAAGGGTCAGCTCTAACACATCCACTTATGTTTATTGCTTATTATGTGTTGCGCGCGGCTTCGCCCGCGTGAAAAGTCCATAAAACAGTACGACACCAGCGCCATCTACTTAAAGAATCAGATTAACAATATCCATTATTTCCCAACTGGAGCAACTACCGGGATAAACAGCCTGTGTTAATCCAGGAAATGATCTATCCGTGTGCCAAATTTCATCCAAATCTGTTTAGTTGTTTCTGCGTTTTCTTCTAACAAACATACAAACATCCAAACATTTTCACAATCTTTCGCATTTATAATATTAAGTAAGAATGAAGGAAAACATAGCTAGGTATTCTGAGTATCTTACATACTTTGAAATCCTTACAGAGATAAGGATTTCAAAGTATGTATGATCTCTCAACCTACTTTAGGCTAACTAGGTAGTCAAAACTCATGACGAACGTGATAGCTACACTAAATGTAAAAGATTGAAAATATCCTGCTCGACTGCCTCAGTGGCGTAGTTGTATTACGGTATGATTGCAATGCTGAGGTCTTGGGTTCGATTCCCGGGTCGGGCAAAGTGATATTGGGTTTTTTATATTCAGTATCAGCCCCGAGTCTGGAATTTGTGCCCGATATGGCGATAGGCTCGCCCCCTATCACATCATGGGACGGAATACGCACGGTGAAAAGTGGGTGCACTAGTTTCGCCTCTGCCTACCCCTACGGGGATAAAAGGCCTGAGTGTGTGTGTGGGAAAAAATCCTCAATCTAAACAAGGACTTGGAAAAGGAAGTTAAATATTTACAATACAATAAGCTAAATATTGGGATATCGATACATTCAAATTTCGTAATAGGGAACAATGACAATGTCGGAGAGCCGATACAAAAAACTGATCAAGATTAAACAATGAATATTCTGAAAGTTCTTCTTCTTGTTTGTGGTAATTTTTCATCATGAAAGCGTAATTGTAAGTTCAATTCAATGGAATGATTTTATAAAACCGATATTGCAAGAGAGCTGTTAAGTTTGCGCTCAATATGCTCTTACTACGGGAGTACCTTTCAGCTCAAACGTTAATATTATTATTCGATAAGTGTTCTACAGAAAGTTTTGAACATTTTTTGAACATTTATGGGGTGGATTTAAAGCTAATTTGGAGCATTATGGTAATGTTAATATGGTTTTAGTTTATTTACTGGTATAAATATATTTGGTATACACATTAAACTATTGACCTCGTCAATGTCATTTTTGTAAGTCATGACATCAATTACAGGTTTGGTTCTATCGACTTTGATTTAACTACTGATATTTTCTACATCAATTATTACGCAATGGTAAATAATTCACAAGGTATTATTTACTTTCTTACAATTAACAATGGAAAATAGTTTATATTTATTTTGTCAACCTTCAATTAAAATAGACTTTAGATTATATACATCAATAAATTTAAAGTATAAACGTTGTGGGTCACTGGTGCGCCGTGTGAGGGCCCGCACCAACAGCATTTTGAACATGTTTGCTAATGGGCTAGACTGTGCCTATATGAACCACTGCTGCAGGATGCATGCTCCGCCATGAATAGTGCAGTAGTGGACACATTATTGTTAATTTTCTCTCCATTGCCTTACTAACTTAAATATAAGTATCATTTACTAACCCAAATGAGTCTGCGTTACTTGAGATAATGATAATACATAAATAAAAATAAAATAATATATTTTTGAAATAAATCACGGTTTTACCTATATCTCATTTTTTATTCAATGAGTTTTACAGAGTAATACACAAATAAAATTAACCGAAATAGTTTTACCAGCATGTTATAAATTAGTCTTCATTTTTTAATGTTCGGTTCGGTCGTCTCTTTCGCGTGCGAACATTCTCCGTCATTCAAATAATATAGTTACTTCATTTTCAACATTCAGGCACTAATTCATACATAAGTTTTATCCATTAAGACTTCATCAAGTAACATTGCATCATCATTAACAATCACAGTTCGACGTCTATTCGTTGTAAAATTCATTAAGGTTTCCTTATCAGTTCTTCTTCTTCTTGTAGTGCCTCTCCAACTAGTGAAGGTTGGCAGTCAGCTCAGCATATCTACTTTTGTCTTTTGCAAGGCGAAATATGTCTGCAGCGCTTGCAATCCCCGTCCACTCGTGGATGTTCCGCAACCACGATTTTTTTTGATTTTATCAGTTCTTACTATTATTCAACCTTTGCATACACAGTATAATAATAATACCAACCCGGTATTATCTGAGCACGGCCTCTTCTACTACTGCGAGGGTTTAGACCTTAGCCCACCACGTTGAGTGCGAGTTACAGAATTCATAGAATCATTTCTTTCCAACGTTTGATTGTCGTGGGAGTCATAAGTGATTGACGCATTCTATAACAGTGGAATCATGCGAATGTAGATTGTATACAATGCTCGGAATAATTTATTTACCCTATTCCTTACGACGTATTGACGTAAACACCTAATTATAGTTTGGATTTCTACTCACTTTTATTACAGATGGGAGTTCGTAACTTTGTCGGGTTTTTTATTACTTTCATAAGTAACCAACCATGTTATTCTCGTGAAAATGGATCGTTTGCTCTTATTAGCTATTTTTGCTGTAATTACATTTAATTCAGGATTTCTGTTTGTAAATAGGTTTGACACAGTTTTCTGTTTCGTTTATCGATCTTTTTATATAGAACTAGATAGCTACAGAAGGTAAGCACTATCGTTTCGCCTGCATGTTATTTATCTCCCAATATTATAACTTACAATTTTCCGCATAATAAGTATCTTATATTAATCTAGGATTTGGTTTATCTATGTTCCAAAATGTATTAAAATCCATTCAGCGGATTCTGCGTATGCTTCCAAGAGCTGGAAACAATTCCACAAATTTTAGCATTATAATAGTAAAATAAGAAGTATACGATAATCTATAATATAGTAATACGTGAAGGTAATTCTTAGTACCCCTTTTGAGACATATTGCAGGAATGTGAAAATTGCCATAATTAAAGTTCATATAGAGAAGGAGAGCAGAAAAAATAATATTTATGTATAATATGGGTTACAAATATATTTTACTAGAATTATACTCGCAAAAGTCCCGCTTTATATTTTCGCGGAATAGAAAGTAGCCTTTTTACTCGCTGATAATGTAGCTTTATATTGGTGATAGAATTTTTTAAATCGATCCAGTAGTTTCGGAGTTTATTCGGTACAAACATACAAAAATACTAATATTTCCTCTTTATAATATAACTAGCTTTTGCGTGCAGCTCCGCCCGCGTGGAAAAGTTTTTCCGGAATAAAAAGTAGCCTATAGCACTCAAGAGTAATGTAGCTTCCTATTAGTGAAAGAATTTTAAAAATCGTTCCAGTAGTTCCGGAGATTTGCGCGTTCAAACAAACAAACAAACAAACAAACTCTTCAGCTTTATATATTAAGATTTGATGGTCGACTTTCGACCATTGGACAACCACCAGTATAAAGAAATTTATTTAAAAATCATGTAGATAATAAATCTAATTACTTTTAATCTTATTCAGATTCATAGATCGTTATTAAAAAATCACCACAACATTTAAAACTTTACTAACAACATAAAAAATACCACATTTAGCGTCACCTCATAAAGAAACAAAGATCAATCTCACAATTCATTGCGGTCTCTAGATTAGTTTCTAAGACGTTACATTTGCCAGCTCTTTTGAAGTGATGTGGGTTCAACATCACTTCTAGTGGCCTGAATAGTGCCTCTGCAGCTAAGTGCTTGTTAAACCCTTGGCCGTGGCTGAGTGGCAGCAATTATTTAGTAGAGCAAAGCGTTAATACACATCTTTAAGCCCTACTAATAAAAATTAAAAGTCTCTACATACACACACTTTTGCCTTTATCCCCGAAGGGGTATGCAGAGCCGCAACTAGTGCACCCACTTTTCTTATTGCGTATTTCATCCCATGATGTGGTAGGGCGCGAGCCTATCGCCATATCGGGCACAAATTCCACTCCGGGCTGATAATGATAGAAAAACCTAATATCACTTTGCCCGACCCGTGGATCGAACCCAAGGCCTCAGCATTGCTGTCGTGCCATAATACAGCTACGCCACCGAGGCTGTCAATAGTTTGCGAATTTGCTTAAATGGTTTGGGTTTTTTAATACATCAATGGTTTGCGGTGATTTTTTTTGTATACGAGCACGGTGAATTGGCCCTGTACTTGAGGGTAAGCAGAGTGGGGTCTAAATCGAGTTACGACTGATGAGAATTGATTATCTCTCGCCAGTCGACACAACTATGCTGGCCTGAACCTTGAACCCGATATACACAGGCTGGTTCTGGAACGCGTCACACTTAGTGACTACAGTGGGTTTACGGTGGTTATCTGGGCCCATACAAAATATATCCTAATACCAGAGCTTTATTTTTACAAAAATGCATAGTTAAACTTAATTTCTGGAGGAAAATTCACGGGAGGCGTTCTAACGAAAAACTTTGTGATTGAACCAGGTGTTTTGCTTTTTGTTAACTTGATACCTTATTATGAATAAATTTACTGACGGTAGGTCTCTCATATGTAAAAGTCCGTCTGGGTGGGTACCACCGCGATGTCTATTTCTACCACCAAGCAGCAGTGTACATGCACTGTTGTGTTTTGGTTTGAAGGACATTGTAGCCAGTGTAACTACTGGACATAATGAGACTTAACATCTTACGTCTCAGGATGACGAGCGCAGTGGAATGCCACACAGTACTTTATAACTCAAGGTGCTGGATGGTGTTGCTACTGTTTATGGGTGGTCGTATCGCTTACCATCAGGCATTAGGCATGCTCGTCTCGTTATTAAATGCAATAAAAAAAATAAGAATAATAATTAAACTAACAAAAAATAAAATAAAATAAATTAATAATAACTCTATACAACTTATAAGAAATTAACATCAGCAAAAAAATAATGAAAAGAGAATCAAATATCCCGATGTGTAAGGGCTAGATGACCTCCACTTGGCAAATTAGCATTATACGCTGCAATACAACGGTGAACAAGCACCTGAATGGTCATAATTATGTCAAGTGAGTTCTTAAGTCTTGAATACCTTTATTTATTGATTCTGTGTCGTTTGGTCATTATGTACTGAAATTGGTGAATTGGGGGCCGTGGTGAATGAAAGGCAACCTTAGATAAGGTTGAATCCGATATAGATAAGATCCTACAGGAAGGCAATGTATAGAATACCCATGCTCGCACACACACACACCCACACATATATACACACACACACACACACACACACACACACACACACACACACACAAATTAAATTATTAATTTAAAAAAAAAATATTTACTTTAGGCTGCCTATTGTTTATTAAATTGTTATATAATGTAAATCCGAATTTGGCTGTAAGATGTGTCATACTTTTTTGTATTATTTTACATTAGAGAGCTGTGGATTTTTGTAAAATAAATAAATAAATAAATAAATTGCTTATAAGTCTGAAGGGATAACAAGTAGGGAAAACTTAAAGTAATTTTATATTAATTGCAGGCTTTGCAAGTTAATTAATATTGCAAATTATATCGTAAATAGCTTAGAATTTTGAATATTGATTTTTGTACTTGTATTTGTGTACTTTTAATCTTTTATTCAAATTACTTGAAGCTTGATGTGATGAAAAATGTAACAAAATAGAGATTGCTTGAAATACTAATGAACTACTTATAGTTACTTTAAAGTGGACGATAGCCTAATTGGGAATGGAATGTTCAGCCGAGACAATGTCCGAGGGTTCAAAACCCAAGGCACACACCTCTGACTTTTCGAAGTTATGTGTGTATTGTTTATCAATTATCGTTCGCTATAACGGTGAAGGAAAACATCGTGAGGAAACCTACATACCTGAGAATTCACGATAAGAATTTCGAGGGTATGTGAAGTCTGCCAATCCGCACTAGGCCAGCGTGGTGGACTAAGGCCTAAACCCTCTTAGTAGTAGAGGAGGCCCGTGCTCAGCAGTGGGCAGTATATAATATAGGGCTGGTATTATTATTATTATTATTTTGATGTGATGAAAAATGTAGCAAAATAGAGATTGATTGAAATACTAATGAACTACTTATAGTTACTTTAAAGTGGACGATAGCCTAGTTGGGAATTGAATGTTCAGCCGAGACAATGTCCGGAGGTTCAAAACACACCTCTGACTTTTCGAAGTTACATGGGTATGGTTTATCAATTATCGTTCGCTTTAACGGTGAAGGAAACCATCGTGAGGAAACCTATATACCTGAGAATTCTTCATAAGAATTTCGAGGGTATGTGAAGTCTGCCAACCCGCACTAGGCCAGCGTGGTGGACTAAGGCCTAACCCCTCTCAGTAGTAGAGCAGGCCCGTGCTCAGCAGTGGGCAGTATATACAGGGCTGATTGAATTGCATTGCTTTGAACTACTTATATGTGAGATTTTAGTAAATTTATATCAACAAAATTATGCACTTAATATGCAGTTTCCAAAAACACTAATACCACAGATTATAGGCTACTACGTCAAAAAAACTACGTCAATAATATAAACTACGTCATAAAATAAAAAAATAAAAGAAAATAAAAATATTACATGACGCTAAAATTACGCATGCTCACGCCTTTTATCCCCGAAGGGGTAGGCAGAGGCGCAACTAGTGCACCCACTTTTCGCCAAGCGTATTCCGTCCCATGATGTGATAGGGGGCGAGCCTATCGCCATACCGGGCACAAATTTCAGACTCCGGGCTGATACTGAATAGAAAAATCCAATATCACTTTGCCCGACCCGGGGATCGAACCCGAGACCTCAGCCTTGCAGTCGTACCGTAATACAACTACGCCACCGAGGCAGTCACGCTAAAATTGCATCTATAAAAAGCGTTCATATAATTTCAAGCCAACATTTCGAAGCAAAGTACCGAATGTATAATTTTTAACCTTTCAGGACCCGTTAATGCGTCTCGCTGTTCACATTCGGTCTGTCTTTTTGAATAGTTTAGTGTTTGTATGCACGCTTTCGCTGTAATTTATTTCGGCAATGCAATTTCGTATGGTTTACGTCGGTTTGTTTCTCGGTCAAATTACAGACTAAACGTCCAGTTGGGCGCGCAATGTTATATTTCAAACTGTGAACACGACTTGTAATTTTTTAAATTAATCCTTTTTTTCTTTTTCGCGGGTGTAAAACTCGTTATCGCTACCACCACTGGAGGTGAATGGAGCTGTTATTTTCGTTTCCCTGGTCTTACGGTCCAATTAACATGGTATATACATATATATATATAATATGGTTAGATACACTTGGGAGTATCATCCGACGGAGCATTGGGCCGAGTCCCTAACATAACCCTAACTGGGAAAAAGCAGCAGACGATCGTGATAGTTGAAAATCTTTATACAAAGGGATAGTCATACAGGAGAACGCCTGGATTTACTTACTGCGTTGATAATGCCATCACCAAGCTGCATTTTGTCCAACATCGCCAGGCATCCAATCCATCTGTCAGTTTTGCGATCGTTGCTGTCATTCCTTCATTGGCCTTAATAGTCATTTTCGTAAGTGCCGCAACTCGTAAATGGATGCTGCCATCTTTAGTAGATGGAAATAGGCCAGCCAGTCACGTTTTTAAGGAAAGCTGTAGTTAGAACCTAGGAAAGTGTACAGTATAATATTTAGTACCTAACTGAATAACAGGCACCGTAAAAACGTCGGCTTAGTGGCTGGCGTGAAGTAAGCCACTACTAAGGGTGGGTTGTACTATAACCTTCGGGTTAGTGGACCTATTTTTTTCCTAATACGTGATCCAAAAGCCTGATCAAGATGGAACAGGTTTGAGACGACGTAGTTTCAATAAGTTATCCACTATATGCAGTGGCGTAGCGTAAGTTTTTGCTGCCCACGGCGGATCCAAAGTTTGCCACCCCAAGCTACTAAAAAAGGTTATTTTAACAAATAAGAGTCACGCGTGCAAACCCCCCTCACCCCGTCACAAAAAGTAAAAAAAATAAATGGTTTAGTTTACGCATTTGCCGCCCGCGACAAGTTACGCCACTGACGATATTGACAACCAACACCTCAGTCTACTCCGTGACAATGAAGGTCCAAAGTCTTCGATATGTCGCGAGTAAAATGAAAAGAACACGCGAAAAAGTTCCTTAAGTAGTTTAATTTCAAAACCTGTATATGTAGGCCCTAAGAACTATTTAAAACAAGCATAAATCTTCTTCTTCTTGTAGTGCCTCTCCGACTAGTGAAGGTTGCCAGTCAGCTCAGCATATATTCTTATGTCCTAAAACATAAATAATAAAATAAAAAAATAAAAAATACTTTATTCATCACGTAGGCGAACATAGTTGCACTTATGATAAGTCAAGATACATTAAATTTATTATATTAAAAATTATTATTAATACCAATGGTCACTTATATCACTGACATTTTTACTGGAAGTAAATCTATGACGAGAAATAAACAAAAATAAAAAAACAAAAAAGCCAGCTCGGGCTGGCAGGAAAGGGGATATAAAAAAGAGATCATTTTATTAAAATAATGGGAGGAACGCGTCGCAATCTTCACCAGTGAGGACACTACAGGCCCTAGCCTAGCTAACCTACCAGCAAACACCATGTTAATCGGTTACTGGGTGACAAAAAAAAATACTCGCAAGTATTTCATACAAGGTTATTGTCCGTTTGATTCTGGTAATAAATAAGCGAGAGTGAGTAAATTATTTAGATCGTGGATTTTAGGTCAGGACGGAACTGGGTAATGTTAGGTCAGCTCTTATTTAGGCTATGCTATATTTGAGCAGAATTCGTGCATAAAACATACTGATATAAGGTTGGGAAGAATATTTGTATGTTTATCTATACTATATAATATTACTAGTTGACCCGGCAAACGTTGTTTTGCCATATAAATTCTTTTTAGATATTATTAATTTATTAAAAAAAGAATAATTGATCAGTTACCGACCGGGGTTAAAAGTTATTACCTTTGATTAATTATATACCTAGATAGAGTGACGCGCTGCAATGAAACTAAAACGTGGCAACTGTGTCATACGCTATCGCTGCATCATTCTGCGTATCCTTATGTACGCGCATATGATACCATTTATTACATGGTTTCTATTAAAACGGGGAGAATATTATATCCATGAAAACCAACAAAAATTAATTCACTCCGAACTCATTTAGTGGGGAACAGTTCGCCTCTATTTTTTTCGACGCGTTTGAAACGTTCAGTGTCTATCTAGGTATATAATTAATCAAAGGTTATTACATTACTAATATCGCTATTAAAAAATAGGGGATGATGGAAGAAGGTAGAAAATTTAGGGTTGTATGTATTTTGTAATGCCACATCATAAATAAAAAATTGGGTAGGCCACCTTTATCACTTAGGGGATGAAAAATAGATAACAACCTATTTTCAGACCTACCAAGTGTGAATATGAAATTTCATCAAAATCGGTTCAGTCGTTACGGGGGAGTATGGTAACAAACACTGTGACACCAAATGTTTATATATATAGATAAATCTGATATATATATATCTATTAACTTAATATCATAAAGCTGAAGAGTTTGTTTGTGTGTTTGGTTAAACGCGCTAATCCAGGAACTACTGAACCGATTTTGGAAATTCTTTCACTAATAGGAAGGTACAATACTCCTGAGTGCTATAGGCTACTTTTTATCCCGGTAAAAATCCCGGAACCCTTTTTACACGCGGGCGGAGCTGCGAGCAATACTAGTTATAAATAAAAGCAAAAACTGCTGAATGGATTTTAATGAAATTCGTCACACATAAAAAGAGTCTTAGATTAGCTAATAGCTATTAGCTTTACTGGTGGTAGGTCTCTTATATGTAACAGTCCGTCTGGGTGGGTACCACCACAATGTCTATTTCTATCGCCAAGCAGCAGTGTGCATGCACTGTTATGTTTCGGTTTGAAGGACATTGTAGCCAGTGTAACTACTGGACATAATGAGACTTATCATCTTATGTATCAGGAGGACGAGCGCAGTGGAATGCCACACAGTACTTTGTAACTCAAGGTGCTGGATGGTGTTGCTACTGTCTATGGGTGGTCGTAGCGCTTACCATAAGGCGAACGGCATGCTCGTCGCGTGATTCAATGCCATAAAAAAAGCTAAACATAGATTACGTTTTATATGTAAGAAAGAAAGAAAGAAAAACGATTTATTTGTACAGTCAGAAGCATAAATATCTGTACAAAATCAATATTTCAAATCGCCTATATATACCTTAAGTTAAACCTAAACCTTTTTTTCTTTGTTTGAAGTAAAGTAATTTTTTTATTTTTTATTTTTTGTGAAGAGATTTTTTTTTAGTAAGAACAAAAAAGTATGTAGGCGATTTGAAATTTGAAATTTGTTCAGCTACTTATGCTGGTGACTGTACAATACAAGTTTTCACTTTAAGTCCGGAATAAAATAATATCACGTGAACGAAGGCGCAAGCGAAATATAGTGTGAAATATAAATAAATCAATTGTTTTAAAAAGAAAAAAAAATTATAAAAATACCTATAAAAATTATGCCTCCATCTGTATTAAGAAAAGTCTCTCAATTTCCAAAAAAAAAACAGTTACATATTTGAATAATAAAGACTAGGCCACAAATTACGTTTTTAAATAACGTAGCACGAATACTTTGTAATACCTCGGTCTTGAGTCTATGTACATAAAGTTAATTAGCAACGGTACTTTAGCTTAAAACGCCTTTAAGCCCGGCTTGAACTTAATTGAAAGTTAAGCATAATTTAAAATTGGCATTTTTGAGGGTCCAAGACAGATGCCACTTGAGATAGCAATGTTTAGGAGGGATTTGTGGTATTTTATACAAGGTTTATTTTGGGATATTATTGGGAGTTTTTACTTTATGCGGTTAAAAGTTGAAAGCCCACTACTATGCCGACTTTTAAATTATTTTTACTTTATATTGCGCGCGCGGTACGACTGCTACTCTGCCCGGTCCGGTCTCGGGTTTAATCCCGGATCTGGCAAAGTGATATTGAGTTTTACTAGTCAGTATCAGCTCGGAGTCTAGAATTTGTGCTCGATATGGCGATAGGCTCGCCGCTTATAACATCATGGGACGAATCACAAGGTGTAAAGTGCGCTATTCGCACGTCTGCCTACCCCTTCGTGTATAAAAGCGTGATGTATTCTGTTTTTATTTTTCCTGTCCCTATTGTATTTGAAAGTGGGATCCGTAATATGCTTTTTCAACGAAGAAAGTTAGCATTTGCTAGCTGATGTTCAGCGTCGCAACCGCTCATAAACAAGAGCGACATAACCCAAACTTTGAATTACTATCGTAAAAGTGCACTGCGCTCATCAACCTGACACATTAGATGGTAAAACCTCTAGACTGAGAGAGATACTTGCGGCAAGTTTCTTGCAGCGAGTTTCGCCTGGCAACGCAAACAAGAATTGCCTCGCCACTGTATTTAGATTTAAATATACTTTCAGGTATGGCACGTGTTGGGCGAGAAGATTGGTCCATCTGATTGAGGCTTTGGTCTCATAATGCCCAGTTTAAAAGACAATAATGTCCTTCAAATCGGAACGAAATATTTGTAAAATTTTGCTTGACGGTAGAAATAGACATTGCGATTAAAGTCAGACTTTCCTACACGAAAGTCCTGAATAAATTGTAAGGAAAATGAAGAGAAACAAACTGTCTGCATTAGTTTTACAGCTATTTCAGAATCCGTGTGATCTAATGGACTTTTTTATTACACAAAGTTTGTTGAGGATTTAAGATTCTAAGAGCTGACGAAGAATTGGCTACATAATTATTTATTTACATACTACTTTTTGATATTAAAGTCTTTTGACGTAGAAGTATTTTCTGCTTTTCGTACACATAAATTTAATATATTATTTTCTAATTATAATAAATGTAAACTTAATTTTAAGAGGTTAAAGTTTATATTAGAGTGTGAACGAACTTATTCGCTGGAATATCCATTCTGAACAAACGCGGCCTTACATTTATCACGTGATCAAAACCGCACCACAATTAAATATTCCGTAGCCTTCCAACTTATCATACTATCTGACGGCGCCCATACGTCAACACGAGTATTTGCATAGAAACTCCATAGTCACGTCAAATAAAGCACCACGGTATGGCAACTCGCATTATGAGTGCATTCTTTATCTATCCAACAAGCCAACATTTTTTTTTTTTTTTTTTTTTTTTTTTTTTTCGCGGGGAAAAAACGCGTTATCGCTACCACCACTGGGGGGTCAGTGGAACGGTTATGTTGGTTTCACCGGTCTTACAGTCCAATGTCGACCCTTGGGAGTATAGCATCATCCAAGCGAGCATTGGACCGAGTCCCTAGCCCTATGTACACCCTACACCGGCATACCAACCAAAACCCGCGGTGGCCTTCTTCAGCGCATACGGGACGGCCCCGGGGTATCTTGTTGCACTAAGATATCTGCACGGGACCGCCCTTGCGCGCTGCCGCATTGCGGCCCTTCTCTATACAAGAGGACTCAGATGCCCCCAAACTCTAAAGGACGCTTATAGCGTCTACGACAGCGGGAGACCGACCACCCGCATTGTCGTCCACCTCGAAGTCACTTGAATTGGAATGAACAGCCCCTCACTGCTCATCCCGCGACTTTCTCTAAGCCCCATTTAGTCGCCTCTTACGACAGGCAGGGGATACCGTGGCGAAATTCTCTAGATGCCCCCGGACCACAGGGCATGAGGCACCGGTCAGTCGTCCACCCGGCGCCTCCGTCGTCTCCTCTGGCTACGGGCGGGATCGTTCTGCTCACGATCCCGCTCGGCGCTCTCCTTCCGCGAGATGACGCGCTCGCAGAAGGAGTTCATCGCTCGCCATGACCTCCAGCCACCGACCATGGCGGACACCACGGCCGGCAGCGAGAGGTCTCCTCCGACGACTGCTCTAAGAGCGCTGCGTTGTAGGTCCCAGGCTGGGCACTCCTCGAGAGTGTGATGGACTGTGTCCTCGCGGCCGTTGCCACAATGGTGGCACACGGCGGACTCCTCCTTTCCGATCCGACACAGAAACGAGCCAAAACATCCGTGGCCCGTCAGCATCTGTGTTAGACGGAATGTCGGCGCACCGTGGCGCCTGTCAAGCCAGCTTGAGAAGACAGGTCGCACTGCCGCGACAGTCCTCAAGCCCGCACTCGGACTCTCCAGCCTGGTATGCCACTCCTCCACGGCGGCGCTGCGGATGGAGGCCAATTGGGCCTTGACCTCCCTCGGAGCCAGTCTTTGCCCGAGACGGGACGCCTCCTCACGCCAGAAAAATACTGACGAGAGGTATTTGGCATCCAATTCCCATGGTAGAATACCGGCCAAGACGCAGGCCGCCTCATGGGAGATCGTGCGGTAGCCCCTAATAAGTCGCTGCGCCACTAAACGCTGCGGCTTACGCAGTAGAGCGGCGCAACGAGCATTCAGGGACTCAGCCCAAACGGGACAACCGTATAAGGCCATGGACCGCACAACTCCAGCGTATAAACTTCGGCATGGGATACCGGGACCTTCCAAGTTTGGCAGCAGGCGTCCAAGCGCGCCTGCTGCCCGCAGTAATTTCGGCGACAACATCTCAAAGTGGGCACGGAAGTCCCACCGGCTGTGCAACACCAAGCCCAGATATTTCATTGTGGAGCCGATGGGAATCCGCACCCCCTCCACTACTATATGGGTCTCCGAAGGTGGCCTCTTACGAGGCCCGTGAAAATAAAGGGCCTCGGTTTTGTTAAGGGCTACTTTCAGGCCCAGTCGCCGAATTCTGCCTACCATCTGCTCGGTACCAGAGGAGGCGAGCAGAGCAGCGTCCTGGAAGGTCCTAGCCGTCGCTGTCACCAGTGTGTCGTCCGCGTAGCAGACAACAGCGACGCCTTGGGGGTTGGCACCACGGAGCACCCAGTTGTAGCCGATGTTCCACAAGAGTGGGCCCAGTACTGAGCCCTGTGGAACACCACAGGCCATTGCTCTTCGGTGCCACCCATCAGCGCCTGGATACACAATATACCTATCAGATAGGTACGATTGCACCAGTCGCCGAAGATATGGTGGCACCTCGTGGTACCGCAGTGCTTCATGTATGCACGCCCAAGGTAGGGTGTTAAACGCGTTGGCGATGTCAAGAGACACCGCCACGACCACCTCACCCCGGGCGATTGCGTCCTCCGCTTGTGCCTTGACCCGCAAAATCGCATGGATCGTGGATCGGCCATGCCGGAAACCGTATTAGCAGTCTGCCAAATCCGGCCCGACCTTCTCGAGATGCTCGACGAGGCGAGCGTGAATAATCCGCTCGAAAAGTTTGCAGACCTCGTCGAGCAGCACGATAGGCCGGTAGGCCGATGGCGACTCTGCGGGTCGACCCTCCTTTTTGAGCAGGACCAATTTCCCAGTTTTCCACCGAGATGGAAAGAGGCCCTGCTCAATGCACGCGGAGAACAGGCTGCGGAGCCTCGTACCCAGATGCTTGACGGCTAAAACCCACGCACGAGCGGGTATACCGTCAAGACCCGGAGCCGAGTTTTTACTCCGCAACCGAAGCACTACCGCCCTAAATTCTGCGGGCGAAACCTCCGAAATATCCCCTGCCGAACTCTGCGACGATGGCGGTGACGATCGTGACGTCATCGGTGGAGGAGTGACATCCTCAGTGGCGGGGAACAAAGTAGCGACGACCTCTTCCACCAGCTCGTACCGGAGACTCTGCGTTAGCGGAGGCGCCCATGGGCGGTATTTCTTCATCGCTAGACGGTATGGGCGCCCCCACGGGTCGTTATCGAGAGTGCTCCGGGCCTCTTTTTGTGCCGCAGACTTTGCCCTCAATATTGCCACGTGCAGCGCTCTCTTGGCCTCTTTGTAGAGGCCGTGAAGAAGCCGCTCCTGGTCCTCGTCACCGGGTAAACGAATCCGGCGACGACGGTGCCTGCCAACTCGACGGAGGGCAGCTACGCACGATGCACGCAGCTGCGAGAGCTCCGCCGACCACCAGAACACCTGGCGTTTCTCGGGAAGGCGTCGGACTCGGGGCATGGCCGCGTCACAGACACGCGACATCGTCGCCCCAAACCACTCCGCCTCCTCTTCGACCCGTACTGGTCCGGCCGGCACGGGTAGCCACGCCTGGGCCAGAGCAGCCTCCCTCAGGGCCTCGACATCAAGGCGCTTTAGCGCCCAACGCGGGCCGTCCGATCGCGGGGCGAACAAGCCAACATTGTGCCAACTAGCAATGGATAATCTCTAGTCAATTGATATACGTTCTGTACTCCAATACATTTGCCATCAGGTGCAATGACCTTGCCGTGCCTACATAGTAGTTGTGTTACGGTAGGACTGCAGTGCTGAGGTCTCGGGTTCATTCCTGGGTTGGGCAAAGTGGTATTGACTTTTGCACGGACTTTGAAAACATGTCCGGTACGTGACAATAGGCCCTCTATTACATAGGACCTAACATAGCTGGCGAAATGTGGGTGTGTTACATCGCTGCATACCCCCGAAAAGGAACAAAGGCGTGATGCTATGTATATATGTATATTTTATAGACGAGTAAATCGTTCGATTATTGTTATGCGATACAACTGCCCATAAATGATGAGGTATTCGAATTTGGAATTATAAAGTTTAGCTTTCTGACCTGAGCTTTTCATCTAAGGGTGGTATTAATAAATCAATCTCAAGTTTGAGTTACATCTCAAGTAGACATAATGTCTACTTAAGATGGAACTCAAACTTGAGATTGATTTATTAATACTGCCCTAAGACACTGGATCTTAAGCCTCATAATAATATCTATATTAAATACTGTCCTACTTCTGGTCACATTTCCACTACGACTGAGAGGGTTTAAGCCATACAATGGTCAATAATTGTACTTAATACAATGTCGTTTTACCCGGAACAGAACATACACAGTTTGCAGTTTGCACATTGGTGTCTTGCGACAGAAATTATAATCAATATCTATACAAAGCAACTCTCGGTTCCGAGAACTCTGTTGCAAATATATACTAATATATAAAGCTGAAGAGTTTGTTTGAATGCGCTAATCTCACTTACTTACTTTCACTAATAGGAAGCTACATTACTCCTGAATGCTATAGGCTACTTTTTATAACGGAAAAAAATTTCAACGCGGGCGGAGCCGCACGCAAAAGTTAGTTATAGTATAAAAAAGCAAAGCAAACAGACATCGCACCCTTATCCCCGGAGATCACCCACTTTTCGACATGTGTTTTCCGTCGCACGATAAGGGGGAGCCTATCGCCATGTCGGGCACAAATTTCACGATCCAGGCTGATACTGAGAAGAAAAACCCAATGTCACTTTGCCCGACATGGGATTACCGAAAATGTTGATTAAAACAACACTACATTAAATTAAAACTCATAAAACTTTCTCGTTTTCGTTTGACAATTTTAACAAAATAAAACGGTTCAACTTACCCTACTACACCTCTATATATAATGCTTAGTACACGCGTGCGGGGTCACTGTAATCAACCGAGTGTACATTTATTACTGATGACACCACGCTCCCCCGAGCCTTGCTGTGACGTTCGCGAACCATCAAATCACCCGAGGGGGTTAGGCACGACCTTTTTTATTTAAACATTCACTACTGTAGGCAAATTTAAACTATATTTATTTTGCCCTAGATAGTGCCTCGCCTCCTATTGGGCCATGGCTAACGAAATGTGAGTGTAGTAACACATATCTGCTATGATATATGTATACTGCAATGTATGTATCGCTACATAATATGAAACAAAGTGCCCGCGCCACGACTATCTTTCTGTCTGAACGCGATAAACTCAAACACTACTGAACTGATTTCGATGAAATTTGGTATGAAGATAGTTCGATACCCTGGGAAGGACATGGGCTACTTTTTACACGAGAAAATAGATAGCGGGACTATTAACCCGGAAACTCTTCACGTGGGCTAAGAAGAGTGCAAAACCTAGTGTATGTTAAAACTAGATTTGAAAGTAAATACAGTATCATAATTTAACATGACCATGTGGCTTCCATCAGTCTAGCATAAAGTGTAACTTTTGTGTTTGGTCGGCTTATGCATTTATGTGTCAAATAGCATTTATCAGCAAGCGGTGAAATCTGCCCTTAAAGTTACTTTATAATGGTAGTGACAAGCTTGACATATCTATCTACGGCATTCATAGACTGACTCAGCGAGGTCATACCACTGCTTTAAAAAACTTCCCACATGACTATGTGTTCATGTGACCGAGCAACCAGCCCTGTATTATATATTGGCCACTGCTGAGCACGGGCCTCCTCTGCTACTGAGTTAGAGCTTAGTCCACCCCACCTAGTGCGGGTTGGCATACTTCACATACCCTCAAAATTCTTATGAATAATTCTCGTGTATGTAGGTTTCCTTACAATGTTTTCCTTAACCGTTAAAGCGAACGATTATAATTATTGATAAAAAATACACACGTAACTTCGAAAAGTCAGAGGTGTGTGCCTTGGGTTTTGAACCTGCGGATATTGTCACGATAAACCGTTCCATTCGCAACTAGGCTATCGTCCACTCGTAATATGACCACCGACATATGATCGACGCTCGAATCACTATTATATACGAAAAAATATTCCTTTATGGATTAAAAGAAATAAAGACCCACTATCTTTGTTCGACACTTTAGAGTATTAAACAACAGTCTGTCTAAATAACAACGCGACACACAGTACATAACACTGGGCAACTTGATAAGTGTCACAATGTTTCGACACTGAGGTAATGGTTATGAAGTAGACGAAATTTCGTTTTTTAAATGAATGTGGGTCATTTGAATAGAATATTTAGCACATTATAAAACGCTTACGCAACGCTTATATCATACATTAGCTTTTGCGCGCAGCTCCGCCCGCGAGGAAAAGATTTTCCGGGATAAAAAGTAGCCTATAGCATTCAGGAGTAATGTGGCTTCCTATTAGTGGAAGAATTGTCAAAATCGGTCCAGTAGTTCCTGAGATTAGCGCGTTAAAACAAACAAGCAAACTCTTCAGCTTTATAATATTAGTATAGATGTAGTTCCTACGTTCCATACAAATTCTGAGCATTACATTTAGACGGAGTAATTACAATAATCGTTTTATGGATATTAGTCGTCTCATAAGTCAGTCAACGCGGGCGACAATTGCCTCACCATTGCGCATGTACAGGAAGGGATTTTTTTAAGCACTAATTGATTAGTCAAAGTTAAGCTGGAAGCAAAAAGTTTTCATATTCCATACGTACTTTTGAGTTATGTACAGAGGTCCCTTGGGTGGCGGTAAAAACTCGTGAACCTTTGTGCCTCGTAAACGTTAAGCGGTCAATGCCGTCATGCGTGTAATAATCAACCTCATGGGACTTGACAGTCTGTTTTTGTTTAATAATCTGTTTTATGGTGTGGACAGAAGTGTTGAAAACAACAAGAATTTTATAATATTATCTTGAAACTTACGTAGAAAAAATATACCATACCAGCCCTGTATTAGATGCTGCCCACTGCTGAGAGCGGGCCTCCTCTATTACTGAGAGGGGTTAGGCCTTAGTCCACCACGCTGGCCTAGTGCGGGTTGGCAGACTTCACATAACTTCGAAATTCAGAGAACTTCTCGGGTATGCAGGTTTCCTCACGATGTTTTTCTTTCACCGTTAAAGCGAGCGATAATTCACAAATAATAAACACATAACTTTTTAGAAAAGTCAGAAGTGTGCCCTTGGGTTTTGAACCTGCAGACATTCGTCTTGGCAGTCCGTTCCACTCCCAACTAGGCTATCGCCGCTTTTCGGTTTTCATATTAGGTACGGACACCATGTTAATTTCGGCATCTCTATTGATAATTCGTCTCAGTCTCCGGTATTCCGGTCTGTAACAAACGAACTCTAAGCGTAGAGTCCTATTCAGGGATCTAGAGAATTATCTGTTTTTTTATTTGTCATAGAAAAACAAATAAACTCACATCACACCTTTGTAAGTACCCGAAGAAGGAAGGTAGAGATGCAACTAAGGAATCCACTTTTCGACTAGTGTTTCGTTCTAAGACATAATTAGGGGCGAGCCTATTGCCATATCGGGCAAAAATTCCAGACTCCGGGCTTATCCTGAGCAGAAAAACCATGTATCACTTTGCATAACCCGGGAAGTCGATTCCGAGACATTAAAGCGGAACTCAAAATTGAAATCACAATTCACAATAAAAATAAATAATGATAGTATATTCCTTGTGTATACAGTAAATAATAGACACATCTCAAATCTATACAATAGAACGCTACAACGACCGAAAATAGACTTTGTTGAGCCAGCAAAACCCTTAAACATAACCTTAAAATTCTTCGAAAAATAAGTTCTTTAAAACGCACAGCCGTGTGTGTCGTTCGCGTGTTCGCCCCTTATGAATGCTTGATGCCGCTCGCGCCAATTTGCCCCCAAATGTTTTATTATTTTTAGCCGTTATAAAACCGGCGTCGCGTTTAGTGCAATACGTATTGATTATACCGGAAATACTCGGCTATTGACGACCTATTTTAAACGGTCAGTTATTGATTTCGTACTTTATTGTAGTATTTTTTTTATAATGAATATTTAGGTATATATTATTAAGCTATTGCATAGCTTCTATCGCGGGCCTTGAGCGTGGAGACCGAATCCAGAAATTCCGTAACGAAAATAACCTGACATCTTTTTTATCTTACTAATATGAACCTTAAATACAATGCGTAGAAGCTATAATTCTTGAAACGAGTATATTTTTATTTATTTTATTTATTAAAGTCATTAAAACCATTTCTTACTAATCTAATATGAACCTTAATTACATTGCGATGGCTGAGATAGTTATGCACTAGTGTTGGAATTTAAAAATTTATTACCTATTTTGCGAGTATATAAATGAACTGCTCTAAACAAAACTTAACAAATACAGAATTGTATTTTTTTTCTCTACATAATGCATTGTATTTTATACCTTGAACTGATTTTGAAAAGAGCAACACTAGAGTTTCTTGCCCGTTCTTCTCTAGTGAGAACTGCTTTCCGAACTCGTGGTAGAGTTAATATTGACGGAATCTAAATAATGTATAACATTTTATGGGTTCGAATAAATTATTTCATTTCATTTCATTGCGTAGAAGCTATTTCCCCAGCGTTGGCACGGCAGGAGTACAAAAGAATCGAACGTAACATTCTTTTTTCAAATTTTGATTTATTCTACTTTGGTTGTGATGACCATTGCATTTCTGACATTTATCCATAACAAGACTAAACGTGCGTTGCTCGCGTTTAAAAATCTACTTTATGTGGTAAGCGTAAGATCGAATTTGTGTTTAGTCAATCAAAATTTGTGATAAAAAATGCTATGCAATAGCTTTACCGCGGCAGTCTCCGAGTGCCACACGTATTTTTTTTAAGTTGGTTATTTGTTGTATATCTTGAGTCGTGTAACTTGAGCTACGAATCATGAGGTTATGGGTTCTATTCTGCGGACGGGCAACTTAAGTTTGGGTTTACAATTTGAAGATCAAGATCCAAACGTTGAATTGCTTGAAATAGGATTGTGTGCCTAATATAGCGGTTCTCGTTAACTATCACATAATGGGAAGGATACCTATAAAGGTCCGTGAAAGATGGATGCACTAGTTCTACCTCTTTGGGAATGAAAAGGCTTGAGTGACTGTTTTATATTCTATCTCTACGTGTTTGTTCAGTTGTGTTTATTCGGTTGTACCATCCAGCCAGCTGGATTATAGGATTTGCTGTCGAGAACATAAAGTGTAGTAAAACGAAACCAAGTAGACGCTTTATGCTTTTGGAAATTTATAAACACGTTGTTTTTTTTCGATAAAATTCAAATAGTATTTGTAATGAAACAGACAGTTAAAGTTATAAAATTGAAGTTAATTACCGTATTTTTAATGAAGAATTTTCATAATAACTAATAATAATAATAAGAATTTTTCAAAGCAATTATTTTGTGATTTCAGGTAATCTGCAAAACTACCAACTTTTAAAAAATAATTTCGTCTGCTCCAAGTGCAGCGTGGTAAGTCGTGTTTAGTGAAATTAATTCTGCATACAAGTCAAAACATATTCGATAAAAAGCTGAGTATAATTATTATAGCCTTTGATGAAGCCTTCATCCGGATAACATTCCATTTTTTGCAGAAAACTCGCACCGAACACTTTTCCGGAATAAGCATTATATTCTTTTTACTCTTTTATTAATAGGAACTTATAAACAATTAACATTTTCGATTCTTTTAGTGTTTACTAACTTTTTAAAGAGTTCAAATAGTTAATGAAAAATTTATTCGACTTTTACGACGACCTTAATATAATTATTATGTGGAAATTATATAAAGGTGGAGGCGTGTCCAATTTCCACCACGACAAATGTTTGCGTCATCTACAAATATAGCTTTCCGTGCCCAGGAAATTTCTATAGATGGTTGATCTATAGTTTTACCAAAAATGAGCTTTATTTGTATATAATATACAGATTACAATATATTACATATACCAACATAAAAAAAAAATATTTTTCTTTAATTTTAATAACGCATTTTGTATTTTATAAAACTTATAATATTTCTATAAAAACTAGACTTACTGCGTTTGATTAATTATATACCTAGATAGACACTGAACGTTTCAAACACGTCGAAAAAAATAGAGGCGAACTATTCCCCACTAAACGAGTACGAGTGAATTATTTTTTGTTGTTTTTCATGGATATAATTTTCTCCCCATTTTAATAGAAACCATGTAATAACTGGTATCATTATGCGCGCACACAAGGATATGCAAAATTATGCAGCGATAGCGTATGACAAAGATGTCACGCATACTAGCTTAAGAAAAGCTGGCCTGTTTGTTTTAGTTTCATTGCAGCGCGTCACTCTATCTAGGTTTATAATTTATCAAAGCTTAGTGCCTTTGTGCTTTACAGCTACGACATTTCTATTAGCATGCAACAAGTACATAATAGGGATTGAGTAAACATCGTTTACGGTAAACTACATTGCTTACAAATCGAGTACTCTCAGTATTGTAGTTAATAGACTTGTTGGCTTTTTAATATATTAAAAGGAGATGTCCGCTTTTTGTATGGGTGCTGGGCCTCAAAATCTAACCAGGCTCAAACTTAAGGGATATTAAAGGGGCAAAATATGGAACGTGGATCCATTAAAAAATATTTTTAGACCCCTCCATTCATAACTAACTTTTTCAAAACGTTCATATGAAGTGTAGTTTTTAAGCAAAATAAAATAACATAAATCTCAAAATCGGAGGTCTTTAAAATTAAACGATTTATTGTAAAAGGCTAGTTTTTAGGAGTTCTATCCAAATATATATAAACTGTCTTGGTAAGAATTTCAGGCCCGTTTTTGGACATGTCCTTTCAGTTTTAGTTTGCACCCTAGCTTTATTATGTTTGTTTTCGAACAAAGTATATCTATAAATTATTTTTTTCAGGTAAAATCGACCTGAGTCGAATGTTTGGTTATGTTTACCTGAACGAATAAGATTTTCGGTGACTTTTTTCCGTTCACGTCAAGATGCTACTGCAATTAGAATTATAGTTGCTACTGCATCAGATGGTAAGCGAAGAGCGATCCAGACAGAGTGTCAAACTGACGGGCGATGTTTATCTCTTGTCTGTCGACATAATAAAGTAGTTTCCTACGTTTAATTTTGTACATTATTTTATGTATTACAGAAAATAATAAGATGAAAATATCTTCTAAGAAATCAGCATCAAAATTGATTGAAAAATAAAGCAGTTATTCAAACTTGAAATATAGTTGTGTACAAAAGTGGGTGGTGGGCATATAGCGCTATCTCTTTCGCACGTACGCAGCGTTATGGCCGGTGACACCCGGTGACTTCACAGTCTGATATTACTGTAATTTGACAACTACCCCTTCCACCAAAATTCAAAGATTTATAACTTACATGTTATTGCGCCAATTTTGAAAATCCTTTTTCCGTTAAATATTGAATGACATACATTTTTTTGAAATGTCTTTAAAAAAGTAGTCAACTACCTCTACTAGACTGCCTCGGTGGCATTGTTGTATTACGGTACGACTGCAATGCTGAGGTCTCGGGTTCGATCCCCGGGTCGGGCAAAGTGATATGGAGTTTTTCTATTCACAATGAGCCCGGAGTCTGGAATTTGTGCCCGATATGGCGATAGGCTCGCCCTTATCACATTATGGGACGGAATAACAGCGAAAAGTGGTTGCACTAGTTGCGCCTCTGCGTACCCCTTCGGGGATAAAAGGCGTGAGTGTGTGTGTGTGTGTGTAGTCAACTAGCCTATTATGCCGGCCTGTTTGAACCGGATATACTCAGGCTTATCCTGGAACACGACACACTTACTGACTATAGTGGGTTTTAACACCTTATGTACAGTCAGCCACATAAGTAGCTGAACAAATTCAAAACTTCAAATCGCCCCTACACTTTTCTGTTCTTACCAATTTTCATTTTCTCTTCACAAAAATAAAATAAAAGATATTTACCTTACTTCACACAAAGAAAAAAAGGGTTTTAATTGAACTGAACTCGTATAGGCGGTTTGAAATTTTGAATTTGTTCAGCTACTTATGTGGCTGACTGTACCGTGATTGCTATCTGGTCGGATATCCTACCACCAGCAGATATGTTCCGAACATCCATGTCGATAGTGAGTCGATTTGATCGCCTATGAATACTGCATTCGATACCATAAAGTTTAGTAGTAATTTGCATCAACAATGGGTGAATAGATAGGGTTAGTCGATTTTATGTTGTTCATAAAGTCGAATTATCGATAAAATATTTATAGACCTTTCAGAAATGCAAATTGCTTTTCACATACAGTCATTTAATTTCAAAGTTTGTTTGCTATTTTGTTAGAAATATTTCACACTATCCGTCTGAGGCACATGTCTAGTTGGAGATCAACTTAATAAAAATGCAATAAAACATTCATCAACATTATATTATATTGAAAAGGTTTTGTGTTAAATGTTTATAGTTTTTTATTTTTATGGCCTTGAATGATGAGACCGCCCATAAACAGTAGTAACACTATAAAGCACCTTGAGTTACAAAGTACTGTGTGGCATCCAACTGCGCTCGTCATCCTGAGGCATAAGATGTTAAGTCTCATTATGTAGTAGTAGTTACACTGGCTACAATGTCCTTCAAACCGAAACACAACAGTGCATGCACACTGCTGCTTGGCGGTAGAAATAGACATTGCGGTGGTACCCACCCAGACGGACTCTTATATATGAGAGACCTACCACCAGTAAATGTTTCATGTTATATGTGCCTCCGTAAATTTGTACCAGCATCTGTAGATTATGTTTTTTCAGTGTAACTATACTTTTACAAAGAGCATAATTTTTTTTTATCTCAACCTTTATGGATTCCCAAACTCAAAATAACCAACTTACGCAAGTTATTATATTTTTTTACTAGGTGTTACACGTGGCTTCGCCCGCGTGAAAAGCCTTTCCCGTTACAAGTCCCTAAAACATAGTACGACGCCAGCGCCATCTACTTAAAGAATCTATTATTTCCCATGGGAGCAAATTACCGGAATATGGAGCATATGTGTTTATCCAGGACATGATCTACCCGTGTGCCAAATTTCATCTAAATCTGTTTAGTTGTTTTTGCGTTTACTTCTGATATACAAAAATTTTCACAAACTTTCGCATTCATAATATTAGTAAGAAGTAAGATCTGTATTATGATATCAATTGCAACACACCATTTTCAAGTCAGTCGTCATTTTACGTTGCCACGACATTAAGGGCCTTTTTTTGCCCCATTACACCACTGTAAAGCCCTTAGGCACTTTGTAGGGTCTCTTGTTAATTGTATATTAAGACGGGCCGCTTGTCTGACTTAAGGGACAACACTATAATGGCGATGTTCTGTTTAAACAAGGGTCAAGTCATTTTGGGGATCAGTTAATAGGGGGTGAAATGTAGTGTTTTATGGCTGCTATTGTGATTTGTGATGCATAATAGTGTATGGTAATAAATGTATGGTATGGTAGCTATTGACCGCGGCCGCTGGCGTGAAAATGTTTTTCCGGGATAAAAGTCCCGCTTTATATTTTACTGGAATAAAAAGTAGCCTATAACACTCAGGAGTAGCTTCTTATTAATGAACTATTAAATAGGTTCAGTGGTTCCAGGAATTAGCCACTACAAACCTACAAACAAACTCAAAAACTTTTCCTCTTTATAATATTATTATAGACTAAGAGATATTAGGCAAATAGCTTCAATTTCTATTGAGTTTTTAACATAGGTTTAACACAAAAATGTACTTGTAATATAACTGTACTTAAATGTACTTGTGTTATAATTCTTTACATCTTGAAATGCGACCCCTTAGAAATTAGTTTACATGATACCTAATTCAAATTCTTCCCGTAAATAAAACCTAAATGTATACAAAGCGATAAAGAGCCTAATGCGTGAAGGAATTAAGTTTATTTATGAATAACGCTTTTCAACCCGTATCAGCTTGAAAAACTAGGACTATATCGTGGGCACGCTCTATAACATTAGCCACACGCCACGCTTAATCCTAAGTTGACATTGATGTAATACCGAGAGTTTCGAAAAATAGTGAAAATCGCTGAAGAAAAATCGTTCTTAGAATCTATACTAATATTATAAAGCTGAAGAGTTTGTTTGAGCGCGCTAATCTCAGGAACTACTGGACCGATTTTGAAAATTCTTTCACTAATAGGAAGTTACATTACTCCTGAATGCTATAGGCTACTTTTTATCCCGGAAAATCTTTTCCACGCGGGCGGAGCCGCACGCAGAAGCTAGTTTATGATATTTCTTAACCTCAGTGCCTGCTGACTGCCTTGTTGGCGTAATTGTATAATTAATTGTATTACGTACGTGGTACGACACCATTCTGAGGTCTCAGGTTCGAATCCCGGTACAGAAATTGATATCGGGTTAGTATCAGCCCGACCCAATTTGTACCCAATATGGTAGTCTCATCTCCTATCACATCATGGGACGGAACATATTTACACGACGAAAACTGGGTAACCTAGCACCTCCGCCTTCACCCTCGGGGAGAAAGGCGTGATGTGAGTTTGCTTTATATTTCTTTACTAGATTCGCTCGCAGTTTCTACGTGATCTTTCCTCGAATGTAACGGTACGGTACGACTGCAACACTGAGGTCTCCGGTGCGATCCCCAAGCGAAGCAAAGTGATATTGGGTTTTTCTATTCAGTATCACAACTTTATTTTATTTATTTTTCAACCAATTTTGATGCTGATTTCACAGAAGAATTTGTTTTTTCCGTATTATTTTCTGTTACATTTGAAATAATTTAGAAAATCAAACATAGGAAACCCTATTATAATACTGTAAAACTAAATTGAATGTAATACTGTAAACGGTTTTTTAAGCATCGTTTTAAACACATCGCTCTACTCAAATTCCACACATAAATATTTTAATGTAAAATACATACAAACGAAATAAATCCCTAACCTGTGCCATGACGATTCTTATTCGATTGACTCCGAATGTCTTATAAGTTGTAGGAGCATAAATTATTCGTTCTGAAGGCTTCCTTTGAATATTCTATGGGTGATTGAAGCAATTTAAACCCGTCCGCGTCTGTTACAATGTTTTTCTTTAATAATGTTTATTAGTGTAGTTTACGAAGAGTGTAAATTATCAAAGATCATTATATGTGGAATTGCCTTTTTGCTAGTTTATATATATGAATTGATCTAAACAAAATAAAAATCTAAACGTATTTTTTGTATACTAGCTGTTGCCCTCGGCTCCGCCCGCGTGAATGAGTTTTCTCGGGATAAAAGTCCCGCTTTATATTTTCCCGGGATAAAAAGTAGCCTAAGTTCCTCCTTATTACATCAGCTACCTGCCAATAAACGTCCCGTCAAAATCGGTCCAGCCATTTCAGAGATTAGCCGGAACAAACAGACAGGCAGACAGACAAAAAATGAAAAAAATGTTATTTTGGTGTAGTACCGTATATATATTCATATACATGTAGTAAAAAACGGTTATTTCAATGTTACAAACAGACACTCCAATTTTATTTATATGTATAGAAGACTAGCTGTTGCCCGCGGCTCCGCCCGCGTGAATGAGTTTTCCCGGGATAAAAGTCCCGCTTTATATTTTCCCGGGATAAAAAGTAGCCTAAGTTACTCCTTATTACATCAGCTACCTGCCAATAAACGTCCCGTCAAAATCGGTCCAGCCATTTCAGAGATTAGCCGGAACAAACAGACAGACAGATAGACAGACAGACAGACAAAAATTGTAAAAAATGTTATTTTGGTGTATGTACCGTATATATATTCATATACATGTAGTAAAAAACGGTTATTTCAATATTACATACAGACACTCCAATTTTATTTATATGTATTATCTTAATATATATAAATCTCGTGTCACAATGTTTGTCCTCAATGGACTCCTAAACCACTTAACCGATTATAATAAAATTCGCACACCATGTGCAGTTCGATCCAACTTGAGAGATAGGATAGTTTAAATCTCAAATTATAGTCGCAATTTTAATTTATTGCTAATTATTTGTCTGTTATTATTTGACAGTCACAATTATCTTAACTCCAAATGATTCTAACAGATGTCGATACCTTTCGACTGGGTTGAGTAAGTAATCAATAGATGTCGCTGCTATGAATGATTCTAACAGATGTCGATACCTTTCGACTGGGTTGAGTAAGTAATCAACAGATGGCGCTGCTATGGTAAATCTACGAACGTGTCATATAAGCTACATTTTAAGCGGGACTTTTACACCGGGAAAACTCATTCACGCGGGCGGAGCCGCGGGCAAAAGCTAGTAGTATTATATGTATAGAAGATGTCCGTCTGGAAATCTTTGGGGGAGGCCTATGTTCAGCAGTGGACGTCATGTGGCTGATGATTATGATGATAGAAGATGTATAGATTACACACTGTATCTACTTTATACCTTTGAACTGATTTTGAAAAGAGCAAGTTTTTGTCTGTTCTTCTCTGGGGGAAACTGCTTTCTGAACTGGTGGTAGATTAAACATTTTCTGAATCTAAATAATTGAAAATAAATTATTTTTATATCATTATTTTATTTCATCATTTTTACCAAGAAATTGTGCGCTCTGGAATGAAATTCCTCCCACGGTGTTTCCTCGGCGTTATGACTTGTCCTTCTTTGAACGAGCAGCAGCTTGGTTGTGCCCCTGAATTTGTTCATGTTCTTAATTTTTTTTTATTTTGGAGTATAAAGTAACGTAAGTAACTCAATATAAAGTTTGTTGCATTTAGCGTAAGAGAAGATTGATTGAAAAAATTAATTAAAAATAGAATTTAGAATTTGTAGAGATATTACATTATTCTATTTGATTTTACGTTGAAAGATACGATTTTCTGCTGAATTTTGACACAGTTTTTCGACGCTAGTATCTCGTCCCGCCCAATCCATGTTCATTGACTATGTTTTTCTATTGTATTTCTGTATGTACCAACCATGCGAAAATCCGCTTGACTCATCCGACACAAAGAAAAAAATGGCATTATGTGTGATAATCCAGAGCTTTTTACTGTCGGCAAAATAGTTTTATACCCCTTCAAACATACAACCTAACTTTAATTTCTATATTATTAGCGATTATGTTTATGTAAGGTACTACTATAAAAAAATATATATTTATAAATATAAATATATATATTTTTACTATAAAAATTTCAAACTAAAATATAAAACCAAAGAGCAAGCAAATTTAGTAAATTAGGTGTTGCACTCGGCTTATGAAACCGCTAGTCTGCAGTGGACGGAGTATTACTGAAAAACTGAATTACAACGGTTTTAAAAGCGAAAGTTTTAATGAAAATGTTTTGCCTGAAAATGCCGTTTGTGTGAGGAAACTTGCAAAATATCGTGTAATTACGTTCAGGTAAAGTATAAGTTTTTAGTTTTTGGCGGCGAAATGGTGTCGCCGCAGTAGAGGAACAGATGGTTACGTTCCTCTATGGAAGGGGAAGATTCCCAGTCAAGCAGATGTTGCGCTTGACCGGCCGCGGCCCCTCCGATGGTTCCTACTCGGAGGTGGTATATATACCGCGCTTCGCGCGAATATTGCTATCGCAATTCTGGATCGTTCAATGCCATCTGTTGTAGATTTTGGGCGTCATCTGCTAATCATCGATACCCGGTCATCTAGTTGACAATTTACTGAGGTAGTTCCCAGCCATGTTGATAGGTGGCGGTGTTGCTAATTATGCCGCCACATCACTCCCCCCCGGAGACCGGAGGTCGAAAGTTCAGTCGTAAATGCTTGCGCCAGTGCCAGAGAGTTGATGCCCCAGTGAGTCGGGGTGTAGTTGATGCCCCAGTGAGTCGGGGTGTTGCCGTTGCCCCAGTGAGTCGGGGTGTTGCAGTTGCCCCAGTGAGTCGGGGTGTTGCTGTTGCCCCAGTGAGTCGGGGTGAAGTGGTCCCAGTGAGTCGGAACCGTGCGCAATTGGCCCTAGTGAGTCAGGGCTGTGCGCGGGTAGTCAGCTCCTTTGAAGCGAAGCTGAGTGTTGCGTCTCTGCGATGACTTCGGTGCGTCACGTGGCTGTACCGCGACAACCGGCGAAAGCTGCCTGAAGAAGGTCCGACTGTAGCGCAGTTATGCCGTGACGTTGGAGCCGAAGACCGTGCAGGAGTGCTGAAGGTACCAGACATGCATAGGCAGCATGCATGTGGTAACTTGATGGCGAGAACGCTAACTGGCTGGGCGAAGTGACGACTGGCTGGCTGGAAAGGAAGTGGCAGATGGCGCGTGGCGGTGCGATGCGATGCGAGGCGCTGTGATGCGATGCGCTGCGACGATGATGCAGGTGCGGCTGGACTCCAGATGTAGGTGCGATGATGTTCAGCGTCGGGGGTCACCACTTTGGCGGCGAAATGGTGTCGCCGCAGTAGAGGAACAGATGGTTACGTTCCTCTATGGAAGGGGAAGATTCCCAGTCAAGCAGATGTTGCGCTTGACCGGCCGCGGCCCCTCCGATGGTTCCTACTCGGAGGTGGTATATATACCGCGCTTCGCGCGAATATTGCTATCGCAATTCTGGATCGTTCAATGCCATCTGTTGTAGATTTTGGGCGTCATCTGCTAATCATCGATACCCGGTCATCTAGTTGACAATTTACTGAGGTAGTTCCCAGCCATGTTGATAGGTGGCGGTGTTGCTAATTATGCCGCCACAAGTTCGATATACACAGTACCGTATTTTTAATCAACTTCCAAAAAAGATTTTTTATGTAAGTTCACACCTTTAATGAAAGGCTAGGCAGAGGCGCAACTATTGCTATATTTAGCTGAGCTTAATTCCGGGACATCGCATGTCTGCCAACCCGCACTAGGCCAGCGTGGTGGATTAAGGCCTAAACCCTCTCAGTTGTAGAGGAGGCCCGTGCTCAGCAGTGGGGAGTATATAATACAAGGCCGGTATGGTAATAATATAACATAATTCTGACATCGGATGCCACAGTCCACAGGCGAAAAGTTAAAATTGCGTTACCAAATGAAACCGCATACTTATCTTCTTGAAAATAACATTTTACAATAAATTACTCGAATCGTAGATGTATACTAAAAAAAGGTAAGTTTTCGTACAAATAATATCAATATAAAGTTATTTTAATTTTCCCTCCTAATGCATCAAGTACTACACTTTCAGTCAGTCCGTAAAAATTACACTTCCAGTCAGAAAACTCACGCACACACCATATTCGCACTAAACTACAAAATCATACAAAATTTTAAAAGTAAAACCGATATTTTTGGTGAAGATTTTCGTTGGTCTTGGATGATTTTCCCCAGAATTTCAGCAGAGGTAAAGACCAGTATGTGGTTTCATTTATTAACAGAATGTCTTAATGACCCTGTATAAATATCAGAAAAAAATTATAATGTCTTCATATGACTTTGAGTAATAAATATAGAGGGTATCTGAAAACCCAGAGAACAAAGATAAGAGTGAAAACGTAGGCAATGTAATAGATTGGTACATACATACATACACTCACGGCTTTTATTCCCGAAGGGGTAGGCAGAGGTGCAACTAATCCACCCACTTTTCGCCGTGCATATTCCATCCCATGATGTGATAGGGTGCGAGCCTATCGCCATATTGGGTACAAATTCCAGACTCCGGGCTAATACTGAATAGAAAAAAAAATATAATATCACTTTGCCCGACCCGGGGTTCGAACCCAAGACCGCAGCACTGCAGTCGTACCGTAATACAACTACGCCACAGAGGCAGTCAATATATAATATAGTTAATAGAAGCACAATATAATCACAATACACGTACTGAAGCTTTGCATAATTAATTTCTCAACAGCATAAACTGAAATGTCACACTAGTATATAGATTTCAATTATGAGCCATTCGAGGCGCGCTATGAAATGATCCTGATATTAAATTAATTGAATAATTAAATCCGTAATTTGAACATTCGGTAATTAATTTAGTGGTTAAATTGTAGTGTTAATCTATATTAATATTATAAAGAGGAAAAGTTTGTGAATTAGTAGGATTGTAGAGGCTAATAATCTGTGAAACTACTGAACCGATTTTGAAAACCGTTTTTCTCTAATAGGAAGGTACATTACTCCTGAGTGCTATAGAAAATATATTATAAACAAAAATAAAAATCTTACTGCACTGTCGGCGCAGTTGCGACAAAAGTTCTTTTTAGAAGAATGAAGAATAAATAATGGCTGAATCGGTGGCCGTTTTAGAACAATTAGGTAGATTACTATTATTAATATTTATTGACATTGAAATAAAACTATTTTACGGATTTTATCGCGGTTTTTTTATTTATATTTTCTCCCGACGTTTCGAAGACTTTATAGCCTTCATGGTCACGGGGCGGACTTGTGGGGTTCGACTTTATTTTTACGTCTAACATAAGTGTAAATATAATAAATCATTATGTATATGTATATTGTAGGTATGAACTAAATGATAACATTCTCAACCTGGTAGTATTTATGATTTAATCCACTACTGTTTTGGGTTTCAGAGGTTTAAATTTCCACATGATTAGAATATTTCAACGGGAAAAATTTTATCTGGTACTAGCTTTTGCCCGCGGCTATGTCTGCATTGCAGTTTTTCCTGTATAAAAGTCACTTTATATACAAACTTTACATTTTCCCGGACCGAATTTTAAATTTGAACCATTTTCCACCTGAATACACACAAAAAAATCATTAAAATCGGTGGAGCCGTTTAGGAGTTCAGTGACATACACACGCACAGAAGAATTATATATCCAATTCTCTTCTATATTATGCATGTATTATACATATAAACCTTCCTCTTCAATCACTATCTATTAAAAAAACCGCATCAAAATCCGTTGCGCAGTTTTAAAGTTCTATACATACATAGGGACAGACAGACAGCGGGAAGCGACTTTGTTTTATACTATGTAGTGATAATATTCAATTCCAGATTGTTCCGCGTCTTCCTTCTCTGTGTCTGGATGTGACATTACGTATATGAAGACGTCAAACCCTTGTGTATGACGTAGATATCAAATACTTTACTTGCCTTTAATCTGAGCCTTCAATATTTAGATAGGAAAGGGGATGTTGCTATTTCCGACTACCGGAAACCGGAAATAGTGTGAATATAGTGAGACGTTATTATGTTATTACAATTGGCTATATTTTATCCTAACTTCCATTCACATCTATAAATTATAAAAAGAAAGAAATAAAGGTAAAAAGGAATTTAAAATTCCAACCCGCAAAAAGTTTCAATTTTCCAATATTCAAATTTTAATTTTAATCACATTTTTAACCTAATGCCCAACATTTACTAATTAATGGTTGAACGAAGTTTCTTTTATAAAAAAAGCTCTTGAGGAAAGTTATTAACTCATTCTGTGCTTTAATTAGTGAAACGTGAGTTTCCAATTTACTATTTAACTTGATTTTAAATAATATAGTTGACATGTTAATCAAAAGAGAACATTAACTTGCTATAAATTTAAAGACTAATAAGGTTCAAAATTAATTACTCTTTTGAGTTAATCACTAGGAGTCTAAATTAAAGAGTGAATCATTAAGCAATATATCAGGATAATCGTAAGCTATTAAAAACGAACTGTCACAAAAATCATTTCCATGATCAGCTTAAACGAAAGTAAATCATTTTTTTGGATGAACGTAGATAAGGTATCATTATGAAATGAGTTAGAGTTGGGATTTGCTGCTATTAACTCTTTTTTTTTTTTTTTTTTTTTTTTTCGCGGGGAAAAAACGCGTTTTCGCTACCACCACTGGGGGTGAGTGGACGGTTATGTTGGTTTCACCGATCTTACGGTCCAATGTCGCCACTCGGGAGTATAGCATCATCCGAGCGAGCATTGGACCGAGTCCCTAACACTATGTACACCCTACATCGGCATACCAACCAAAACCCGCGGTGGCCTTCTTCGGCGCCTACGGGACGGCCCCGGGGTATCTTGTTGCACGAAGATAGCTGCACGGAACCGCCCCTGCGCGAAGCCGCATTGCGGCCCATCTCTAAATGAGGGGACTAAAATGCCCCCGCGCTCTACAGGACGCCTTTGACGTCTACGACTGCAGGAGACCGACCACCCGCATTGTCTTCCACCTCGGAGTCGCTTACATTGGAGTAGTCGAGCGAGCAGTTATACCCCCACTGCTCGCCCCGCGACTGTCGTTTACCCCATTTAGTCGCCTCTTACGACAGGCAGGGAATGCCGTGGCGGAATTCTTTAGATGCCCCCGGGCCACAGGGCACGAGGCGCCGGTCAGTCGTCCACCCGACGCCTTCTTCGTCTCCTCTGGCTGCGGGCGGGATCGTTCTGCTCACGGTCCCGCTCGGCGCTCTCCTTCCGCGAGATGACGCACTCACAGAAGGAGGCCATCGCTCGCCATGACCTCCAGCCACCGACCATGGCGGACACCACGGCCGGCAGCGAGAGGTCTCCTCCGACGACTGCTCTAAGAGCGCTGCGTTGTAGGTCCCAGGCTGGGCACTCCTCAAGAGTGTGTTGGACCGTGTCGTCGCAGCCGTTGCCACAATGATGGCACACGGCAGACTCCTCCTTTCCGATCCGACACAGAAACGAGCGAAATACTGAGGAAATACTTCTGTGAAATCAGAATCAAAATTGGTTGAAAAATAAAGCAGTTATTCATTTGAAATGTTTTTGTGTGCAAAAGTGGGCGCGTGATGGGGATATGGGGATATCACGCTATCTCTTTCGCACGCATGCAGTGTTATGGCCGGTGACACTCGGCGACGTCACAGTCTGTTATTATTGTTATTTAAAACTACCCCTTCTGCCAAACTAAGTTTAATAACTTACTTGTTATGGCGCAAATTTTGAAAATTATTATTCCATTAGATTTTGGATGGCTTTCATTTTAGATAAACGTATTAAAAAAAAGGAGTCAACTACTAGGTAGGCGGTAGGTGATTCTACAGTCAACACCGGGGGCAACCTGCGAATGGGATACTGGAGTCCCCCGGCTTAGCGACTGCAGGGGCCTGGGAGGGGAGTGGAGGAGGAATATGGAAGGGAAGGTCGGTGGAAGGGAGGAAGGTTCCCAGGATGGGCGGAAAGAGAGGGTGCCAGGAAATGTTCGCGGGCCCTTTTAGGCCTCAATGTGATTTACAACTAAGAGGTATACACACTGACTGTGTGCCTCGGCCCGCGACTAATGTCCCCCCGCGCATGGGCGTGCATTGGGTGTGAAGACCCAGCGCACAAGAATTGCCTCGGGGGGTATGCCGGCCCGTTTGAAACATCTACACTTGGACACACTCACGTGGGCTTCCGCCCATCCTGGGAACCTTCCTCCGTTCCCCCACCTACCCTTCCATATTCCTCCTCCACTCCCCTCCCAGGCCCCTGCAGTCGCTAAGCCGGGGGATTCCAGTATCCCATTCGCAGGTTTCCCCCGGTGTTGACTGCAGGGTCGCCTACCCAAAAAAAAAACGGGTTTTATACCAAGTACGGTGGTCGCTATCAGGGTGGGTAATTTTTTTTATTGCATTGAATGACGAGACGAGCATGCCGTTCGCCTGATGGTAAGCGATACGGCCACCCATAAACAGTAGCAAAACCATCCAGCATCTTGAGTTACAAAGTACCTACTGTGTGACATTCTACTGCGCTCGTCATCCTGAGATATAAGATGTTAAGTCTCATTATGTCCAGTAGTTACACTGGCTGCAATGTCTTTGAAACCGAAACACAACAGTGCATGCACACTGCTGCTTGGTGGTAGAAATATATATTGCGGTGGTACCCACCCAGACGGATTCTTACATATGAGAGACCTACCACCAGTAAAAGATATCCATATCCTACCAAACATATTTGATATTTCATACTCAATCCGTTTATTAATCAAAAGCTTCGATTTATAAATAGGTAACCTTTTCAACACTTTTTCCTAGAAAAACTACGCGCACAGATAGGTGACCAAAATCTGTTAATTAATTATTTCAAGGAGGATTTTAGTTATATTACCTAGATCCGTATATTTACGCTGGACGTAACACGCGTTATATTACTTCAGAAGAATGTCACTGTCGTACACATTCTTAGCCCTTATACAATTTGACCCTAGAGGTGAATGTTTAGCTTCTAGGCATGCAAAGATTACTTCGCTACCTTTAATCTTACATAAACAATAATTCTTGGTGAAGCATGAATTATAAATACCAGTGTTATAAGCCAAAGTTGGATTGAAATTTGAGTATTTAATAATGATGAAGATCAGGATAATTTTAATTCTTATACATAGTAAAATGTGCATACATACAAAGCATTACGCCTTTTTCGCTTTTCAGGGGTAGACACATATTGTGTAATATACCCACATTTCCACATTTTGCCATTAACCGGGCTGCTGGGCACTTTTACTGACTCCGGGCTGATGTTGACTATAAAAACCCAATATCACTTTGCCGAACCAAGGATTCGAACCCGAGAGAATGTCATACCGCACAAGCAATACAACCACGCCATTAAGGCAGTTAATAGTAAAATTTAAACAATTTTTACTCACTTTTCAATTGCAATCAGCCCTGTATTATATACTGCCCACTGCTGAGCACGGGCCTCCTCTACAACTGAGAGGAGTTAGGCCTTAGTCCACCACGCTGGCCTAGTGCGGGTTGGCAGACTTCACACACCCTCGAAATTCTTATGGAGAATTCTCAGGTATGTAGGTTTCCTCACGATGTTTTCCTTCACCGTTAAAGCGAACGATAATTGGTAAACAATACACACATAACTTCGACAAGTCAGAGGTGTGTGCCTTGGGTTTTGAACCTCCGGACATTGCCCCGGCAGACCGTTCCATTCCCAAATAGGCTATCATCCACTTTTCAATTAACTTTATTGTATTCGGTGAGTTTGACAGATCTGAAAAAATAAATTGAAAGAATGTACTCTGTTTAAGATTTGCTTTTTCTTTACCCTAAGATAGTAGAGTAGAAATATAACGTAATAAATTTTTTAGTGCTTTTTTAACAATCTAGTAATTACATTTCAATACATTTTATAACAAAAAACTTTTTAACGAAAATAAAAATAACTACACTCAGATCAAAAATATCCAGTTAAATCCATTTTGAATAATACATGAAATAACAAAAGAAAAAATATTGCCAATAAAACACACGTGTGATAGCGGACGAAAGGAAACGTTGGATACAGGCGGGACGGCGGGCTGATTTATACCGATCTAATGTCCTGCGAAGCTCTTCCGGTTGATTGTGTAGTCAGTCAGCTGGGCTGTGAACCGTGGAGACCTGCGACATTTTCGAGGGTTAGATTTGTGTTTTTTATTCGACATGTCTGTTACATATAGACACACATCGTTGGTGTTAATCCTGTGAACATTTCGGTGGAATCGGCTGGTCAATCACTAGGCCTGTGACAGGTGGGGTTATGGTTTCCCAGGACGTTCAAGATTTGTGATTTATATTCCAAAAATGCTTTAGCTATTGAAAGGCCTCAGTGGGTATGTTCAATATTACGTAAAGTACTTAATTCCATGCTTCCTTCTTTAAATTGAACGTATTAAATACACGTCGAAATAGTTTAAAAGCACGTACAATTTCCCATGCAGATACTGTTACATTTGACTAGTATTTTGGACTTTTGGGGCAATGACGAGTTTCCAATTATGTGAATGATATTATGGTCTACCTGTGTGCCAAGTTCCACCTACATCCATTCAGCAGTTCATACATTTATTCCTAAAACTGATCTAAACATTCAAACAACGTCGTTATATTGTTTCATGGCATTGAATGACGAGACGAGCTTGCCGTTCGCCTGATGGTAAGCGATACGACCACCTATAAACAGTAGCAACACCATCCAACACCTTGACTTACAAGGTACTGTGTGGCATTCCATTGCGCTCGTCATCCTGAGTCATAACATGTTAAGTCTCATTATGTCCAGTAGTTACTTTAACTTTTATTTTAACTTTCACATTTCTTTTATTAGTAGGATTATTGTGCAATAAACATACAGGTAAAATAAATTCTCTTGAACCAGCTTCAGCTAAGCTGCCTAACAAACCGTTAGTCCGCGAACTTAGTTACATTTGCGCGTATACAGGTGGTTAAACGAATCGTATCATCGTTTTACATCGTAATATGAACTTACGAACTAGCACTATTTACGAAGTTAGCAATTTTCTGCCGAGTACCTACAACTCATTATGGAACTTACCGCTACCTTTTGATTCCTATATTTCAAAACCGATACGAAAGGATCTTCGAAGGAACGAGCTTATTTCTATTTAGTGGGGGAGGCTAAGGCTAAGGGGGTAAGGCTCCTCTCTTTTTAGATAAACAACAAAAAAACATCGAAATCAAGGACCTGTTTTTTGTTCCTTTCTGCGTTGGTGCACTGGGCCAGTGCCATTGACTAAGGCCGCCATTGTTCCTATTCTAAAGGTTGGTAATCGTTCCTTTGGCGTTGTGGATGTCACTTATCATTAGATCAGCTACTTGTTCGTTTACTGCTCTCTAATGTAAAACAGATACTGGGAACAATGACAGAGAGCTTTTTTCAGGGGTAGGCAGGTGGGTAATTTTCCGTTGTAATTATTACAACCATCGAGGGATACAACTTTGCTGTGACATTATTCTTTTATTTCACTGGGGTTACCATTCGAAACCCCGATTTTTTTCTGTTCGAATTCGTATAGCGAAGTCACTTTACCGCCAGAGAGAGAGCATTTTTCGACAATAGCTATACCAGAAAATGTAAGTTAATTATAAACTTTATATTAGAATATATACTTCATATATCATTTAGAATGGGTTTATAGCATTTAGACTATGAACCGGTCTAGCCCACAAACCCATCCCTTTTTGTCATTAATCAATATTTGCTGTTGATTAATCTCTAAAAGCCACCGAGTTAGGATCAACTCTTTTAGATTCAATGCATTTGAAGGGTAAACCACATCGGTAAATGTAGTTAAATAACTTTGATAGTACTAAATTTACGTTTTATCGTTTAGCTTGGATTAATTATTGTGGATCTTATTTATAAACAACATTATGGTTTTCAATATTTATTATGTTCATAAGAAAACATGTAACGCATGTTCCACAGGCTGTAGGCAAAACGTTATAGATAAGAGAGAAAAAAAATTAGAGTAAGTTGAATTCAGCCAAAGTTCACCATCTGTATCTTTAATCATGACGTGAAAGGGGGGGACGGGCCTCACTTTATCAGAACATTATCGTGAGGTTTTCGCATCAGGATTTTTTATTACGCGATCTTCCATATATTCATAGCTGGTGGTAGAATAGTTGTATCCGCCCTTCCTAGCCGATTTCGGCCACGGCGGCCAATTTCAACCGAGAGAGAGGCAGGTACGCACGAGATATAATGCACAAGTGTGTGCACAATACACATGAGCACTCACTATTCCTTCACTCTCATAATCCGGTGAGACGAAACCCTGTATAGCCGTCTATATAGCGACCACCAGGCACAAGGTCTTAATACCTATTATAGTGTCAATTATTAAATATTATGGGATCAACCTGTGTATATCCGGTTCAAACAAGCCGGCATAATTCTATCGACTGACGACAGATAATAATTTCTCGTCAGTCGACACTCTATCTGGACCCCAATCTGCTTGCCATCAGCTGAAGGTCACTTTACCGAGATTGTATAAAAATTTATTCTAACATGCGGACAAATAAGCAATTGAACTCCGTTCATTTACATTTAGGTATGTATTTACTCCCATTGAATGGCAGTAAATTTTCAACAATTACAAAAAAAAATCATCGTATTTAGCTATTTGTGTACTTTCTTAAATATCATTACGCTTTTTTCCCTTTTTAGGGGTAGGCAAAGGTGTAGCACACTCACATTTCGCCAGTTAATAGGGGGCGGGGGGCCAATTGCCATTTACCGGGCTCATACTGAGCAGAAAATCCCAGTATATTTTTGCCCGACCCGGCAATCGAACTTGAGACTTCAGCACTGCACTCCTATTGTAAAGAACTACGCCACCGAGGCATTCGTTGTAAATGTTAAATAACTTAAAAGCACACCGCAAAAATGTTAACTACACGAAATGCTGTACACTTCCACATTTTATTGGCGTATTAACGGCGGCAAATATTTGCTTTATTGCCGAATATTTTAAAATATTTATGGTTTACAATGGCTTAATTATTTATTATAGCGTCTGGAAATATTTAGGTGCCGTTTATTTTTGGATCATGATTATTTTTAAAATTATTTATTACGTTAATATATTTGGCTTTGTATTATCCATATAATATTTTGATGTTTTTTACCTTTGCTGGTAAACCTAAGAAACTGTTGGTAAAAATCTGTTGTCTATGGTGAAGTCACTGTCAAGTGACTTCATAATATTAAAAGTAAAGTGCAATCTAAAAATTTCGACAGAGGGGAGACGTTGCATTTTTAAAAGATAGCAATTTTGCCATTCCATTCCATGATAGAATGTGTGAATATTCATGAATTCGTTCACTGCTAGTTCAGGAAACTAACGTGATATCTATAATTTAACATTCATTTAATATATACTAGGTTTTGCTCACGGCCCCGCCCGCGTGTTATCGTTTTCCGGGATAAATACTTTCCCGGCATAAAAAGTAGCCTATATTACTCAGAGATAATGTAGCATTATAACGGTGAATGAATTTTTGACATCAATCCAGTAGTTTTTGAGTTTTTTTGATACGAAAATACAGATCTTTCCTCTTTATAATATAAGTATATCTATCTACATATAACGTACTTAGCTTAGATATAAAAAAGGTTCTTAAAATATCCCTTCGACACAATTCAAGCTCCTTACAAATTATAGAAAATCCAACTAAAAATAGAAAATATATTTGAATTAAGAATAGTGTAAATAAGAAAAAAATGTATTTTATTGTAAAAAAAGCGTGGGGTGCTTTTTAAGATATAATCAAAATTATATATATAAACTCATATTATCTGTCAATAAAATATTTATAACTATTGTCACCATGCACCCCACGCTTTTTTTACAATAAAATGCATTTTTTCTTATTTACACTTTTCTTAATTCAAATTTATTTTCTATTTTTTAGTTGGATTTTCTATAAAGCGTGTTTTTTTTTTGTTTTTTTAAACTATTATTTATTTTTAATTTTTTAGTTCTGTTCTACTATTGTCCAACAAATGTCACTAAAAATATATATAAATTGACAAAAATCTCATTTTGCAAATTGAATAATGGCATAATCTTATCAAATTAGTGTATTGTTATCAATCCTCGACAAACCTACAAAGTTTGAATAAAATCTGACCGTTTAAAGTGGGTCAAAATCGCGCCCAAAGGAGTCGGAGTCGGAGAGTTACAAACATACAAACATACAAGTGAAGCTAATATAAAGCGTGTAAAAAAAAACAGCAGATCAGAATGAAGCCGGCGCTAAACTCTTTTCTAATATCACCCATTTTCATTTAATTCCAGTCGTTGTCTGGGTTTTTTGTGATTTCCAATTTGCTGTGCGAAAATACGCCATTTTTATACACACAAGGATTTTGAATTTTTCTCTGGACTTTAATTATTAAATTGAGAGAGGAAATTCTTAGGGAATTGGATATGTTTTTTTATATGCGGAATAAATGTTTTTTGCCATTCAGAGTCTTTCATAAAAGAACCATTTTGCGAGTGAGCATTATTTAGTTTAAATAATGGTTAAAATACGTGATGTGATAATTTTCCACCGGTCGTTTGGTTGGAAAATTCATCTCTGTGCTCATTTTTCAGTACATTTTTTTCTTTAAATAGGAGAGCGAGAAAATGATAGTCTGTCGTACTAGAAACTGATTATACAAGATCACCACCACACACAACACTTGCATTATCAAAGCAATCGTTGCCTTCATATAAAGGAAGGGAATGAGGTGTTTAGCCGACAATCTCTCCGACACACACAACACGATTACTTCCGACCGCATTATTTCACGTCCATTTGGACAGTGGTTTGAACCCGGTCGAGCTGGTGCAATCATGCTATAGACAGTATTGCCTACATGTGGCTCTAAATCCCACTAATGTTTAAAATGTAAAAGTTTTTGAAGATGTTTGTTTAGCACACCAAGTATAAGTGAATTAGATGAAAATTTTTACACAACTAAAGTTTTGGAGTAACATATTTTTATAATTCATTCGAAGAACTGACGGCAGATGGGGCAAAAAAATTCTCGAGTGGAGACCACGTTCTGGCAGGCGCAGCGTCGGCCGTGCACCTGCAAGGTGGACAGACGACTTGATAAAGGTCGCAGGAACACGCTGGATGCTGGCTGCTTTTGACAGGTCCGTCTGGAAATCTTTGGGAGAGGCCTATGTTCAGCAGTGGACGTCATGTGGCTGATGATTGGAAGTTTTATTCCGTGATGACTTTTATGCGGGAGGAGCCCTAAGCAAATGTTAGTCATATTTTTTTTACAGAAATATCGTAAAAGTTCGAGGGTTTACTTCCTTGTTGAAGTCTTAATTTCTTAAAGAACGTCCAGATTACCCAAAGACTATAATGTGAGCGTGCTCAGATGTGATTAGGAAGCCCCACACTATCGATTCCAGTATTAACTCAATTTACGTGATTCTAAGGAACTAAGTTACACGTACATAGATTTGCATTAGGTTGCAGTGCTTCTAGGAAATGTAGGAATTCTGTATAATAACGTTGGTGCTTTGTTAGTTCCAAATGTCTGTAGTGTTTGGAAATTCGAAATTATTAGATATAATTAATGGAATGGTGTATTGTGTTTTCACAGTTAAATTGTTAATCTAATTTGTTGAAATACGAGAGGAATGAATATGGACTCCTTTAGTATAACTAGATATTTCAAAAGACACTAATGACGAGTATGATTGTAATATAAATATAAACAACTATAAAGGATTTTATCGCGGTTTTTAATATTTATTTTTCTCCCGACGTTTCGAAGTCTTTGCTCACGGGGTCACGCGGGGACTGAGGTATTGGTGGTCCGGTAATAAAAATAAAAAACCGGGGTAAAAACCTTTATAGTAATTTAATAACAATATAATTCGCGTAAACATAAGGAATTGAGTATCAATGTATTTTTTAATAAACGCAATCATACTTCATTTAGGGAACATTATTAGCATTTTGCTTTTTCTAAAGCCGCTTAGAAAACCAAGATTATTTAGGAATCTGACTCACTTTGTAGTTTATATTTCAATGTTTTCGTTTTATTCCAAGAATGTTTAATGTCATTCGACTCCAGTTAGTCAAAGAATTTCTGTATACCGCTGACAAAGTTTACGGAAGAAATAATAGCACGAACCCAATTTCCAATTGTTGATCTTTGAAATGCCTTCTGCTCGTTATATTTACCATCAAACAAACAGACCCAACAATTTCTAAAGGAAGCGATCTCATCAAATATTTATAGAAGAATCAACAGAAATGGTTTTTTGCTTTACTTTTTCCCAAGTTCACATAGACGATTATGAGTATGTAAATCGAGTCTCAGAAAGTATTTCGTTACGAATTACCAGGAGATAAGTCTGAATAATGTAGCAACGTAAAAAGGATACTTAAATGTGCTTCGCGCCGCCACATCCGAGGAAATGTATGACATACATGCATACAATTTGTTTTTGGATATGTTTGAGTAAAGGAAATAAACTTTGTCGACCCTGTGACCTTCGTTGCCCATCCTTATGTGACTAGTAAATGGTTTCGTGTTGGTATAAAGTTTTGGTTTATTGGTTTTACTATTAGTCACCCGTCCTTGGATGTAATTGCTGATAGATACGGTACAGTCTCGATAATTTCAGGGTCAGTAAAGGTCGATGGTATTTACTTCCATTGAATGGCAGTAAAATCTCAACGATTAAGTAAAAATGCCATCGTATTTAGTTTGCCCTTTGGGCACTTTCTTAAGTTTGACATACATATATACATAGCATTATTCCTTTTTCCTTTTCAGCGGTAGGCAGAAGTGTTTCACACCCACATTTCCTATTGCCATTTACCGGGCACATTTCCAGACTCCGGTATGATAATCATCATCATCATCATCAGCCACATGACGTCTACTGCTGAACATAAGCCTCCCCCAAAGATTTCCAGACGGACCTGTCGAAAGCGGCCTGCATCTAGCGTGTTCCTGCGACCTTTATCTTTACCGGTATGGTAATGTCGAAATTAAATAGAACCCAAACTTTAGAAATTCATCGACGCATCAATTATTGCATAGTATTTAAATTATGATTAAAGTACGAACATGTTATATTATAACCTACGCTAAATATAACATCGATTGTATCATTTGTATCTATTCATGGCACTAGTGAAAGAGCTGCATATCTTATTTAATAGTTTTTTAACAATTATTAATTACTGGTGGTAGGTCTCTCATTATGTAAGAGGCCGTCTGGGTGGGTACCACCGCAATGTCTATTTCTACCGCCAAGCAACAGTGCATGCACTGTTGTGTTTCGGTTTGAAGGACATTGTAGCCAGTATAACTACAGGACATAATGAGACTTAACATCTTATGTCTGAGGATGACGAGCGCAGTGGAATGCCACACAGTACTTTGTAAGTCAAGGTGCTCGATGGTGTTGCTACTGTTTATGGGTGGTCGTATTGCTTACCATCAGGCGAACGGCATGCTCGTCTCGTCATTCAATGCTATAAAAAAAATATAGTAGTATAGATATTATTCCGGATTATACCTTAAAGATTATTATTTTTTCAGAAACATTACAGTAACATGTGCTTCGAAATAAGCAATATTTTTTATGTTTACCCTCACGGTCCTACGATATTATTAATATTTAATGATACCCATTTGCATTCGTATGTAATTTTACACTTACGCTTAAAATTGCTATTCGAATTATCGGTTTATTTCCTAATTAATATCGTAACAGTCTGTATTTATTCCAAAATGAATGATGAAATCATGAAAAATCATCGAAATAAAATACTTTTCTTTCTTTCTTTAAATTCAAACCCACAATAAAACTTGTCTTTCATAACGGTCTACATTCTACAGAAATAAATAATAATTATTGATCTTGAAGTCAAACTATATGCTATATTAGACATCGAAATAAAATTAGTTTTCGGATATTAGCGCGGTTTTTGGTTTTATTTGTGTAGTTTTGTGGTATATTACTTTAATGAGTACCTAATGCTAATGGATACCTATACTGTGAGTTTCTACCTCATCTATAAAAATCTTTTGCCCTAATCTTTTGTCGCTTAAAATAAAATGATGCTTCCTCTGCTTAAATAAGCAGGAGATGCATAGTCTTCTGGATTACTATATCTCCAGCAGCAAACTGCTTAGGGCCCCTTTAAAATCATTTCGTCATACAAAAATCAAAGGGTAAAAATCATTACAAACATTGTCTGACCTTTGGAACGAACCAAGTACATTGCAATGTAGACTTAAAAGACTTGTGGATAAATAACAATATTGACCGAATGGATAACCACAACAATCATGCTACTAATGTGTTTCTTGAAACGGTAATGTCCATTTCCATGAAATCCGATTATGACCGTAATTCGCCATTTCATTTTCATTTTGCTGCATATTCGATTTCATTTGTAGAAACGTTAGAAACATTGTATGTTCTGGTTTTGCATTAAAATCTTGGGATGCATTATTGTATGAAAGTCTTGAAACTTAAACCACAATTATAATACTTGTATTATAATTATGTTTAATATGATACATAATATTATGTATGTTCTGGCATTAGGCAGAACTTTGTGTCATGATTCTGACGATATTTTCTCATACGTAGTCATTGTTACGTACTGTAGCAACATTTTTTATTTTCAAAAAGTTTTAGTTTTACCATTTCCCGGCTTGGCTGGGATGATTATAATTTTCATTCTAGCTTTTTGTTTAAAATTCCTCGGTTATTTAGTCTGTTTCTAGACTTAAGTAAACACACAGACGTGAGTTTATCTCGAAAACCCACGTTTTCTTTGAGGCATAATAATTATATGAAGATTAAACTTTGCCAAGCTTTAGCCAGGTATAAAATATTCTATTAAGCGAAGAAATTCCGAAGCTTGTAGGAACTTATGTTCGCATCCAATTTGTCTGTACTCCAGTGAAATGAGTTTAACAATACATTCCAAGTGTGGTTTTTCGTTAAAAATATAATTTAGAAGCATAAATAATTGAGTAATTTCTTTGTATTCATGCCCTAAGCTCTTCATTGTTGTATCCCTATGTATTTCTTGCTCTTAAACGTCTTTTAATTCTTTTAATTTCTGCATTCACCTCAAAATTATTCTAATTTTAGTAGTGGTTTAGTCGTATTGTTGAATCATTTTGGACAAATTATACAAATTAAAATCTTCCTAATTGTAATATTTGAATTCAGTACACTGTTCACAAAATATCAGGATCAAAATGTAATTACTTAATATATCCCTAAATCATAATAGGCTAGTTTCCTATGTTCTATTCTCTTTATTTTCTCCTTCCTGCCAGCCCGAGCTTGGCTTCTCTATTTATTTTTCATTGATTTTACTCCCTATAAAAATTTAAAAATGTCTGTAGTTATAACTGTTTCATAATTAAGGCGACTTTTATACCAATAAACAGTAACTTTCGTTAGTTAGTTTAAAGCACGATTTTGATTGAAAACGGCAACATGTTTGAGTCTCCGTACAACAAAATTTCTGAAACAGACGTTGGAACTTGGTGGATAGATTGAAATTAAAGAAAGATATGAAAAATGTGACTCGTTTATTTTATTAGTGTTGAAATAGTCTTTCCGATGATGTATTAGAAATTAACCAGATTAGTTTATTTTTTGAATAATCACGATGAAAAGTTGACTGAAATAGTTGAAATTTTGTATACGGCCTCTTAAGTAATGTTTAAAAAAAATTGTCAACTAGCCTATTCTAAGATAAGTTTTGCAACACAAAATGTACCAATTGTAAGGCAAGGTCAAAGTAATGCCTAACATGAAACATCTGAGCTATATAGGCCGTAGATTAAATAAGTTTGGATTAAGGGATAAAGGGAAGCGGTATGGAGTTTTTAAATTATTTTTCTTATAAACTGTATACCCGTATGTGGATTATTTGTTTGTTGCCTTAGGTTATATATTTCTTTAATAAGGTTCTACTGTAAGGTTTAATTAAAATAAAAACACTTTTATAACCTACAGGGGAATAGAAGTGACTTTTTGAGCATAATTTAACTAAAGAAATTGGAGTGCAAGCAAGTAAATTAAGATAAATTTGAGCGTATGTTTAGGGGGAAGAACTTTTACCATAGATTAAGGGCTTGATTCACAATTTGTGAGTAAGTATTATTCGGCAAATAAACGTATAAGCCGACCATATACAATAGTCAGAGTCCTAATAAATGGTAATGAAGAGGACCTTCTACAATAGCTGTTTAATACGATAACTGACAAATATAAAATTGAAACTTGTGATACAGTTTGGTATCAAAAAGCAACACTACAAACATAAAAACTTTCTTCTGCTTCTTCAGCCTTTGGAGGTCCGCTGAACATAGACCTCGGGCTTCCCCAAAAGATACAACATTTACCCCTTCATAATATTAGTTTAGACTAGCTTTTGCGCGCGGTTCCGCCCACGTGATTGAGTTTTCCCGGGATAAAAGTCCCGCTTTATATTTCCAAGGATAAAAAGTAGCCTATGTGTTAATCCAGGACATAATCTACCTGTGTGCCAAATTTCATCGAAATCCATTCAGTAGTTTTCGCGTGAAAGAGTAACAAACATCAATACATCCAAACTTACAAACTTTCGCGTTTATAATATTAGTAGGATATAATAAATATATTAGTTTAGATTTAACGCATGCCTTCACGTTTACGTTCAGATTAGATCTCATGCATTCATTACTCCCTGGGATAGTAAAGTAGCTCCTACGGCATCGTTACTTGGACAGACGGAAATTACAAAAGCGTAATATATTTTGCTTTATATTCTCTGAAAATACTCGATATTTTCACTGCATAAATGAGGGTATTTTGCAAATGTCTGCTACTCGAGTGTGACTGAGCGTCTGGCATGGAGTCTCATGATACGTTTGAATAGGGATTCTGTGTATTATTAATAAAGTATTTATAGGAGTATTGATATTAATATGAGTAAAACAAGCTCGGATAATTAGCCTTAGTATGGGTACATTAAGTAACTAAGCACCTTAAATTAGATACATACAGTTTTTTTACACATTTTTGTGTAAAATAAAAATGAAATAAATAAATACCTTTGAACTTTGTATTTTCAACTTTAGCATCATGTTATTCTTAGGCGTTGCTCGCGGTTTTGCCCCTGTGTGATGCCTTTCCCACTACAAAAATTTCTAAAACAAAGTGCAATGCCAGCGCCATCTATTAAAAAATCTAATAAAAACATCCATTATTTCCCATGGGAGCAAATTATCGGGATAAAAATAGCCCAAGTTAATCTAGGACATGATCTACCCGTGTGCCAAATCTCATCTAAATCCTTTCAGTTGTTTCTGCGTATACTTCTAACAAACATACAAACATCCAAACATTTGCACATTTTTTTTATTGCATTGAATGATGAGACGAGCATGCCGTTCGCCTGATGGTAAGCGATACGACCACCCATAAACAGTAGCAGCACCATCCAGCACCTTGAGTTATTAAGTACTGTGTGGCATTCCACTGCGCTCGTCATCCTGAGACATACGATGTTAAGTCTCATTATGTCCAGTAGTTACACTGGCTACAATGTCCTTCAAACCGGAACACAACAGTGAATGCACACTGCTGCTTGGCAGTAGAAATAGACATTGCGGTGGTACCCACCCAGACGGACTCTTACATGTGAGGGACCTACCACCAGTAAAAAAGGATTTCGCATTTATAATATTAGTAAGAAAAACATTATTGCTTCAATGGCGTAGTTGTATTGCGTGCGCGATCCGACACCGCTCTGAGGTCCCGGGTTCGAATTCAGGGTCGGGTGAAATGATATAGGGATTTTCTACTCTGCATCTGAACGGAGTCTGGAATTTGTGCCCGATATGGCGATAGGCTCGGCCTGTATCAGGACGGGACACATTGGGGGAAAAGTGGGTGCCCTGGTTGCACCTCTGCCTACCCTTTCGGCGACAAAGACGTGATGTGTGTTTGTTCTTATAGTATTTGTAGATAGCTGTGACATTCACAACCAGGCCAGTGACTTGCTCTTATTCAGCTAATAAAAAAATATTGGCGTGCCCGAGCGTGGTCACGTTTCCCTTTTGGTGATAATAACCAGAGATCAGCAAATGATGGAAAACGCGTCCTAGTGACCTGATTCTGATTCAGAGTCATGCAGTATTTACCCAGTTATGGTTTGCTGGCACCGATTGATTAATGTTTCGTACGTGGGTTGTTTGAGTGTACTGAACGTTTATATATTTATTATTTTTCACATTTTATGACGTGAAAGTTTAGAAATACTGTATTACATTGTTTTAATCATACTTTCCTTTAATTTTATTTCTTTTTTTTAATTAAGAACATACAATTAGACTCTACGGTATTGTAATATTTTGTTCTTAATAAATAATAATTATTATTTAAAAAATGCTCACAAGTCTTAGGCAACCCTTGTTTGGAAAACGTTTCTTATGCTATATTTTTATAGAAAGGAATTGTTTGATGTGGAAGTCACATCCAAGTTCTTTCTAGTTCTATCTTAATATACACCTTCATGGAACTTGATGGAATACGCATTTTAAAAGTTGCAATGCAGTTCAATCAGCCCTGTATTAAATACTGCCCCTTGCTGTGCACGAACCTCGTCTACCACTGAGAGGGGTTAGGCCTTAGTCCACCACGCTGGCCTAGTGCAAGTTGGCAGATTTCACCTACCCTCGAGATTCTTATGAAGAATTCTCAGGTATTTAGGTTTCTTCACGATGTTTTCCTTCACCGTTAAAGCAAACGACAATTGATAAAGAATACATACATAACTTCGAAAAGTCAGATGTGTGCCTTGGGTTTTGAACCTCCGGACATTGTCTCGACAGACGGTTCCATTCCCAACTAGGCTATCGTCCACTTAAAGTTATTATACAAAACATTTTATATTCATACCGATGAATCTTCTAAAAGTTTGCTTTAAACATCGACAGTACCGTTTTATTTTAAAAGAACTTTGGAACATTTTATTTTGCTTTTAAGGGTATTAGAGGATGAAAGACAAATGGAAATATCTTGCGAAGAAATTGTTTCATCGTTTATAACTTCTGAGTGTATAACGTTTCTTTGACGTATTAATAAGCTTATCTTATTGTTTTTGGAATTGTCTGCGGAATTTCTAGATTAAATGTGATTTATAACAAATCTGAACAAAATAGAATATAAAGATAAATATCCAGACAAAAATTAGCCAGATCTTATTACACTTTTTTTTCAAATTTGCACCGTTATTATCTGACTATATCATTTCTGACTACAAATATGTATTACCAATGTGAAAGTTTGTTAGGATCTTTATCACCAGTATACACGGAAACTTTTGGATATGGAAGAACATTGACACATGATTAAACCATGTTTTGATTAAAAATAATATAAGGTACTTTGTGTCCCGGAAAAAAATATAAACGGGGGAGAAGTCGCTACCAAAACCTACCATACTAGCCCTGTATTATATACTGCCCACTGCTGAGAACGGGCCTCCTCTACAACTGAGAGGGTTTAGCCTTAGTCCGCCACGCTGGCCTAGTGCGTTATGGCAGACTTCCCATACCTTCGAAATTCTTATAGAGAATTTCTCAGGTATGCAGGTTTCCTCATGATGTTTTCCTTCACCGTTAAAGCGAGCGATAATTCACAAAGAATACACACATAACTTTAGAAAAGTCAGAGGTGCGTTTCCTTGGGTTTTCAACCTGTGGACATTCGTCTCAGTACATCCACAACTAGCTGAACAAAATGTAGCTAAAAATGAACCTATTCCTTTTCCATTCTAAATATTCCCGCGTATACTTCAATGCAATTTATGCTTTGTTATAAAAGTATTTGAATAGGTATTACAGTATTCCTTTCAGTACGAATCACCTGAACAAAGTATATTGTTTCCTTCAAAGCGCAATACCAACAAAGGCTTTACAAAGTAGCGTATTCATCTAGTTATCAACCGCTAATAGAATCAGGGTATGTAGTAGTCGAATGAGGTTTTTGATGTATTTGTGTAAAAGCCTAGTTATTTTCCTTATTTTGTGAATTAGGGTCTTACATTTTATTATTATGTTTTTATTTACAGTGATTTTTTGGTGTTATAACTCATTTATTTACAATCTATTTGGAGAATCACATTTAAAATAAAACTTAGAAGAGTATCACTGGTGGTCGGATACTTGCATCCGCCTGGATAGTGACCTCCGTATACAAGATATAAAACCCACCATAGTGGCCCGCGTAAGTGTGTCGCGTTCCATGATCGGCCTGTGTATATCGCACGAAAAAAAACAAAATTTGGGTTATCGTCATAAAATTACTTAAAACTGGTCCCTTTTTTATGAAAATATAATAAAAAAGGGACCGATATAATAGTTTTAGTCTTTTCCCGCTTAAATATGGCGGTGTTTGCACTATTGTTGTATTGAACATTTCGTTGACGATAACTCAAATTTCGATTTTTTTGAATTGTGTCGTTTTCGTCCTAAAGGTTCGATATGTGGTTTCAAAAAGGTCGGCGTAATATGGTAGTTTCCTATGTTTGATTTGGTACATTATTTTACATGTAATAGAAAATAAAACGAAAAATAAATTCTTCTAAAAATCAGAATCAAAATTGGTTGACAACTTAAGCAGTTATTCATACTTGAAATATTTTTGTGAGTAAAAGTGGGGGCGTAGTGGGGATATCGCGTCATCTCTTTCGCACGCACCCAGCGTTATGGCTGGCGACACTCGGTTACTTCATATTCTGCTGTTTCTGTTATCTGATAGATGCTTCTTCCACCAAACTTCAAAGCTTTATAGCTCACGAGCTTTTGCCCTCGTCTCCGCCCGCGTGAATCAGTTTTCAAAAATTAAAAACAGTTTTAAAACAGTTCACAAAAATAAAATAAAAGATATTTACTTTACTTCACACAAAAAAGGGTTTTAATTGAACTGAACGCGTATAGGCGGTTTGAAATTTTGAATTTGTTCAGCTACTTATGTGGCTGACTGTACACGCGTTAGAAGTTATACTTCTTTGGCGTAACAAGATAAAAATCTTTTCAAAAATTTTATCTTTCGCCTTATTCCACGTTCAAAAATGTTGACTATTCACTATAGCTAACTTTAGGGTGTCGGTTTTTCGTGACGGTGTGCGCGCGCATCGTAAAAATTTACTCTCATCGTTTTTCCCTAACGCGCCAAAAGAAGTATAACATCAAAAATATATTCAAAGTTTCATAACTTTAACACATATTGCTATTTTCCACATAACAAAATAATACTTAAGTTATGTGTGTATGTGTGTTATGTGACGTGTAGTTAAAGTAATTACTTAATACATAAATAATTTTCGGTGGAAATTCTAACTCGGAAAAACTGTTTCACGTGGGTGGAGACGCGTGTAAAAACAAGCAACTCATAAATATTAAATAGGCTGATAGTAATTATATACGTACAATATATAATCACCAAGAAAATAAAGTTAATCCTTTTCTTTTATGTCACTTTCCTTTGCAATCTATTCTTTTATCTTTCCCCTATAATTGAATAAAGCTGTAGTGGTTATGAAACTCCACAGAAATGCGCAATATCATCGTGATAATGTTGAATATGAAAATATACATATAATTGAGTATTATTTGTATAATATCATATAATATAGGTACTTATAACGGCTTCACACACGTCGTAAACATATCCCGGAATATTTTTATTAAACGGGAGCGGAAAGTTACTCCACGCACCTAATGGCTAGAGAAGTGGCGTCCAGGTAGAGTTGCGATTAATGAGAGCTGGTTATCTCTCGCTGGTCGACACAATTATGTCGGCCTATTTGAAACCGGACAAACACACTACACAGGCTGATCCGCGACATACGTGGGCATTGGCCCATGGATGTAAAACCCGTTATATTGATGACGGGTTTAACATCTTGTATTTAAATTAACCCGTCATCGCCCGCTTATGTCTATAGGTACTAATATTTTAAAGCTGAAGAGTTTGTTTGTTTGTTTGAACGCGCTAATCTCAGGAACTACTGGACCGATTTTGAAAATTCTTTCACTAATAGGAAGCTACATTACTCCTGAGTGCTATAGGCTACTTTATATCCTAGAAAAACTTTTTCACGCGGGCGGAGCCGTGCCCAAAAGCTAGTATAGATATATACGTCATTGCCGTATATACCCGGACGCCGGCGACCGCCGCGTGCGTTGACGGTTTAATAGTAGATATAGCGAAAACTTCAAAAACAATAAAAAAAAAGAATTTCTTCGCAATGAAAATAATTATATCTTCATGGACATTCTAATGATCTCTTTAGAAAACCTTTGCGCCTTCGTAAACTGTACGACATTTTAATATTTCGCTTTGAATATCTCACATTATGCAGGGTTATAAAATCTGTTTTTTTTTTATATAAAGCTAGGTAATATATATTACGTTATTTATATTGGTGTAAATATATTATTTAAGAGATAAATGATTAAATAACAGGTCTATTAATTATTAATGCTTTTATGTGTTATAGATAAATTTATCTCAGTTTAAAGGTTGAAGCGGCGATAGCCTAGTTGGGAGTGGAACGGACTGCCGAGACGAATGTCCGCAGGTTCAAAACCCAAGGGCACACACCTCTGACTTTTCTAACAAGTTATGTGTGTATTCTTTGTGAATTATCGCTCGCTTTAACGGTGAAGGAAAACATCGCGAGGAAACCTGCATACCTGAGAAGTTCTCTGAATTTCGAAGGTATGTTAAGTCCGCCAACCCGCACTAGGCCAGCGTGGTGGACTAAGGCCTAAAACCCTCTCAGTAGTAGAGGAGGCCCGTGCTCAGCAGTGGGCAGTATCTAATACAGGGCTGGTATGGTAAAGGTTGAAGAACTATCTGGGTTTTCCTAACACGATTTTTCCTGTTTCTATAAGTGAGAACTTGTTATTGTCTTTTTGACACCTAAATTGTTGCTATTCCTAATATAATTATTGGCTGTAAATAAATAAATAAATCTTGTAACTTCTACAATATGCGTGAAAAAGTGATTTATACTTGAAATATGGGTAGATTAACGCATTATTTGATCAATTTACAAATTCAACACCATTAATCCATTTCAGTAAACACACTCATTACGTAAATACAATATTCGCCGCTTACGTAATTGTCTGGGTGACGCTATTGCACGCAACATGCGACCGACAGGTGTCCACCACAGTCAGATGTAAAGTCTCATTGAAAAGGCCTTTATAATAAGGATCGCCATTATAAGGCTTTATTTCATGTCTCTTGGTGGGAACGTGACGTAGGCATAATTATATGATGACAAGCAGAAACGTGACGTTATTGTGATTTATCAAAATATAGCCTAATGTATAATGTTTTTATACAATTTTATTATGACAGGAGTCTTTCTTTGAAATTAAAAAATGACCTTGGCCATTTTTTTACATTCTGGTTAAAAGGAGCTTTGTCGTATGCTCACTATGTCGCTTTAATCCAGGATAATCCAAGAATTTCTCAATCCACATCTATTCAACAGTGTCTGCTTTAACTTCCAATAAACGGCAATAAAAAACATTCTAATCACAAACTTTAAATGGTATATAGTAGTAGTAATACAACTATCAAATATACACACACAAACACTCACGCCTTTTATCCCCGAATAGGTAGGCAGAGGCGCAACTAGTGCACCCTTTTTGCAGTGCGTATTCCGTGCCATGATGTGATAGGGAGCGAGCCTATCAACTTATCGGGCACAAATTCCAGACTCCGGGCTAATACTGAATTTAAAACCCAATATCACTTTGCCCAACCCGGGAATCGAGCCCAAGACCTCAGGACCCTTAAAGTAGGAATCGTCCCGGCGTTTCTGTTCGCGTGGAATTTGATTGACTGGTTTAATATAACCTTTATCTATATTCATTTTAACATATTTATAATTTTTCAATCACTAAATTACTTAAATCGAGTGTTGTCATAGAATTCATTAGAATAGCTTACTAGATTGCACCATAATTTGATACATCATGTATCACTAGTGTGACGTTTGTCATAATATAGGTCATGGTGAATCACTGGTAATCACAATATATTAGTTTGTGAAAGCGTGTGAGACATAAAACTAATTAGATTTTACTCGAGGCCAAAAAATATAGTGGAAAAATTGTATTATGATTGAATAAACAATGTATTTTCTTGTTTGTGGCTTCATTGGTCTGGGATAAGTAGGAAACTTGGCACAAACATTTTGATCAGATTTCAGAGTCTACTAAATAGTAATTTTTTATGCGTTTATAAGCATATTTTTGCCATAAACAAGTGTAAAATTTACAGATTTTGATCACTCTTTTTATCAGTTATTTGCTCAAGTTATCTGTCACTTTATTTCAATTTAACGTAGGGTCGTTGCAACATGTTTACGCAATATATTGCAGAGTAAATTTGACTTAATTTTTACGCCGCGTCGTCTGACTGATATCAACCCTCTCCAAATATCTAATCCTAAGCGAATCGTGTTAGGCAAACCCACACGAAATGCTCTCCGATCTAGGAAGCGAAGTCGAGACCGTTAAGTCTACAGTTCATATACACTGCCACTAGACCTAAGAATATATTTAATCACAACATAAGATTCAAATAGCGTCATATAATATTAATTGTATATCCATATTGTCCCTTTGTTGTCACGATCCTAGCATGTTTTACGATTTTGTGTTATATTTAATATATTTAATCTATACTAATAATAAAGAAGAAAGATTTGATTGTTTGTTTGTAATGGAGAAACTCAAAAACTACTGGACCAATTTTGAAAATTCTTTCACTAATAGGAAGCTACATTACTCCTGAGTGCTGTAGGCTACTTTTAATCCCGGGAAAATATTTTTATCCTGGAAAAACTCTTACACGCGGGTGGAGCCGCGAGCAGAAGTCTAGTATTTAATATCTTCATACAAGGGAACAACTTTGGGCATATTAGAATTGTTTAGCACTCCCGCCTTTAATTTTGTACTAAGTTGGAAACCACAGGATCAAAGCAGTTATATTGAAGTTAATATAAGATTTTAAATGATATTTTAATGTTACATTTTGTCTTAGTAATTTACTTTCGCTATTTCGCCTTTAAGATAGTTAATGCTCATTTTTGCAATAAAACATCTACCTCAACCAAGAAAAGCATAAAATCTTATCTCTCTAAGAGCTAATTTTTTTAAGGATGGAAAGTGTAAGACATAGATTAAAAGGGATAAAATTTCTGAGAAGGAATTTACCACGAAAAGGATAGTGGGACTAGACGGACTTTACTTAGCTGGAGCATTAAACCTTCGTACAGACATAATAAATTCCAATTTTAATGAATGTACACCACGCGGTACAAATAGATCCGACTTTAATTTAAAACAGACAAAGAGGGGAAAGATAGAGGATGTTGATGAAAATTTCTTGAACCGAATGTTTTAAATGGTATGGCAAATGTTTTTCTGGAGGATAAAGACAGGACAAAACGAACTTGTTCTCTGTGGTTTTTAACTTTTAGTTTCTTTGCCTTAATCAAGGACTCTCTTCTTAATAATAGTAGAATTTATGAAAAAAATACATTAGAGTCGAACATAGCTTGGTAGTATTTAAGTATAAGTTAGAGCAGAGATGAAGATTGGTTTTTATCAGGCAAGGTAAATTAAGAAAATGTTATGAGGATTAATGAATGGACTGACTCTGAGTAAAATAGCGAAAAGATTTTTTTTTAAGTACCTAACCATGTATGGTAGCGTCAAAAATCACGAGAACGTATATTAACAATTTCAGTTCTTCTAATACTCAAGAAGGTTGAACAGAAGCCAACCCTTTTCTTTAGTTTTCTTAATATCTCCAGGCACTTTTTAAAGGTCAAGTATCATGAATACAGATCTAAAGGTGTCATTGGCCACGGTCCAATACTTTTGTAACATACTTATCATTTCATCCGCAGATTCTCACAAATCGACTTAAGGTTTACTAAAGTGGAACTATTTCGTTGCACATTGTCATTTATCAGAGGCTTTGGCTCAACGAGCCGTACGTTCGTGAATGGAGCAACGGAGGAGATGACGTCACGACGGATATGATACGACGGATTTATAGACTTCAATATTTTCATGTTATCGGCCATTTCGTCCGTAAACAATGCGATGTTGAGGTGTATTAGAATTTATTACTGTTTCGCATTGAGGTCGCTCGCGGTTTGGTAAAAACTACTTTTTTAACTATTTTTCTTTTTTCATTTGTTTCTTTTTTCTATTTTATTATGTATAGTGCAGTCCATGTAAAATGGCCAATAAGACATTATATTTTACGAAAATCAGAATTCCTGCATTGTATAATTGCTTGCATAGTAGTGTAGTATTTTCGTCTACTTGATGCCTTATACCTCAGAACAATAAGTTATTATCCTGAGCTTTATCTCAGAACAATAACTATAGATAATACTCATTGTAATATGCTTCGTACAGAACATTAAGTTTCAAAGGTCTCAGGAAGCTGTATCTGAAATCTGCCTATTCATCGTTAACTCCCCATTTATAGTGTCACCACATCAAAGTTGTATTAATCACCAAACACCCGAAACTCGCTTGGAGATCTTATCACGTCAAGTTTGGCAATCAAAGTTCCTTCATTAGTGTTTTCCAGTAACAGTGTGTTAAGGTCTCCTATATTGGGGTCAATATTACTATTCACTAGATCCATTACTGGGATACAAATAATCTGAGATATCAAAGAATTTCGAATTTGATCACTTTATTAGGGCAAAATAAATTGTGATATTGATTAGAAATACCTACATGTTAGTTGCCCAGATAATGAATTTCGAAATGACTATTGTAACTTCAACCATCACAATATGGGATTATGGATTTGTAAGTATTCAAAATTCATTGTGTTCCAATTTCAACTCTATCACTCTGGCACATACAGCCGTGAGTTCATTGCACGTTACGATAAGAGCTTTGGATTATGTAAATGGATATACTTTTCAAAGTACAGTCCTATTTCAGTGATCAGTTTATAAACTTCCGTTAGTAAACCGTATTTTAGTAATCAAACTAATTTATTGTTAACCAGTTTTCAAACATCAGTCCTGCGATAGCGTCTAGTGTTTTTAGTTTACTTGGCCAAGACCTAACGAGTGGAATTCCGGCTTAATTTATTAGTACATTAGCTTTCAAATGGCGTGGTTAAGTGTTTTAGAGTATTTTTTGAATTTTCTTCGTAGATTTATGTGTAGTTTTAATGTTGAAGTATGTTGAGTACGATAGAATATTTTCTTAAAATTACTGGGTAAGTTTTACACGACAGTAAGTGGGTAAGTGGACCTGCGTCCATAAAGAACTTATTGATTCTCTGTGCTTGCGTCGGTTGCGTAGTTGTGGTGCGTGCGTGTTACGACTATCGCACTGAGGCTTCCGGTTTGAATCCAGAGTCGTTCAAAGTGATATGGGATTTTTCTACTCAGTATCAGCCCGAAGTCTGAAAATGTGCCCGGTAAATGGCAAGCCCTCAACATAGGACCTAACATAGCTGGAAAAATGTCTGAAAAGGGAAAACGCGTAATGCTATATGTGTGTGCTTTGATTAATTATATACCTAGATAGAGTGACGCGCTGCAATGAAACTAAAACAAACAGGCCAACTTTTCTTAAGCTAGTATGCGTGACAGCTGTGTCATACGCTACCGCTGCATCATTCTGCGTATTCTTGTGTGCGCGCATAATGATACCAGTTGTTACATGGTTTCTATGAAGACGGGGAGAAAATTATCAACTATTCGGTTAAGCACCTTCGTATTTAAAATATGCTAAAGTCCCTTACACATCAGATAATGTTATATTAAATCTATAATATATTTGATATTTACTTATTATTCTGTTAGTGAATTTGCCACGTACCGTTTCGTTCATCACAAAGACTTAATCTCCCACGGACGAGGTAATATGCCTTGTGTTTGTGATATCTAGTGTTTCCAGTCTGACCTCAGCTTAACGAGTATACTACGTTATAGCACTGGGTTTATTGTATATGAAACAATTATACTGGTGCGTTTGTGTGAGGTTCATTTGCAACATGGTTGTTATTATCAAGTCTTAGCTCATAGAGTTGTAAGACCTACAGGGAGCTAATTAGAATGTTTAGAAACTTGCTTTATTTATTACTAGATTTTGTTCTCGACTTTACACGCATAAGAAAGGACATGTCCAAAAACGGGCCTGAAATTTTAAACAAGATAATTTATATATATTTGGGTAGAACTCCTGAAAACTAACCTTTTGCAATAAATCGTTTAATTTTAAAGACCTCCGATTTTGAGATTTATGTAATTTTGTTTGGCTTGAAAACTACACTTAATATGAACGTTTTTAAAAAAGTTGGTTATGAATGGAGGGGTCTAAAAATATTTTTTAATGGATTAAAGTTCCATATTTTGCCCTTTTAATATCCCTAAAGTTTGAGCCTTGTTAGATTTTGAGGCCCAGCACTCATACAAAAAGCGGACATCTCCTTTCCGTGGTAAAAAAGTACGATTAAAGAACTTATATTCCGTTTATTCGGCACATGGTCTTGATATGTGTCAAATTAGGTCTTACGTGTGGTTTTTGTGTTCACTTAAAACTTCCAAATACATATTACTAAATAAACGCAGAAAACCCATTAAAAACTTTTTTACCTTACCAAAAGTCCTTACATTACGTAACTATATTGCTTTCGTGTTCGCCGCGTATTCTTATGCTCCATAGTGTGAATTATGGCGTATTACATCGAACACAAACTCAAAACGACGTGTATTTATCTGTCTTTTTGTCTATCTCTATTACTGAAAACTCACAGATTCTATAGGCACATTCTGTATCACAGTCACAGTGTGCGTGTGTGTGTGTCACGCCTTTTATTACCGAAGAGGTAGGCAGAGGCGCAACTAGTGCACTCACTTTTCGCCGTGCGGATTCCGTCCCATGATGTGATAGGGGGCGAGCCTATCGCCATATCGGGCACAAATTCCAGACTCCGGGCTGATACTGAACAGAAAATTCAATATCACCTTGCCCGACCCGAGGATCGAACCCGAGACCTCAGCATTGCAGTCGTACCGTAATACAACTATGCCACCGAGGCAGTACTGTATCACTGCCTTAATAGTACGATTAGTGCTTACCTCTTAAAAAATACTTACATATATACTCTTTATTTCCTTAACAACACCTATACAATTTCCGGACCCACTAATATCATATGACCAGTATCTGATCATGCCATATTTCATAGTAACGCGCTAGAGTACCCTGCAATCAAGCTTTATTGAACGAAATATTCGAGTGGTTCTATCTTCAATGCAAGCTGTGGATATGGAATTTTAATGGCCAATGTTATGGATATTCAAAATATTGAAGTTGATAGGTAAAGGAAGCACGATACTCAGCCCAAATCACCTTTTACGTTTGAACTTTCTTTAGAACTTTGTTAGCTACACGATGTTGTTTTGGTTGGGGATACAAAAATATTTCTGGATTTAAAAATATCAATAACTTTGTCGATATAAATTACCATCCAGCTAAACATCGAAATTATTCCGTTTATTTTGCTATCGTATTTTACTTTAGCTTTCTATTAAATTATGTACCCTATGTAGGTTTATCTATTCAGGACAATGTAAATTGGTGGTCGGAGTGGGATATTTTGGACTCGACTAAATAGTTTTTTATTGCATTCGCCGTCAACGCCCGCTTATATATAGCTATAAGCTAATTTCCTTATATAAATGGACACCGGTGTCCACCGCGGGCGTCCAAGGATTACTATTGAGACTAGTATGCCGCTCGCCTGATGATAAGAGATAAGATAGCCCATAAACAGTAGCAACGCTACACAGAACTATCGAGTTACAAAGTACTGTGGGGCAGTCCGCGCTCGTCATTCTAAGACATAAGATGTTAAGTATCATAATACTCAGTAATTTAACCAAAAGTGACCATGATATGGTGTAAAATATCTACGCAGACTCTTTTGGGCACAATGCCTTCCAAAGTCAAACAGGGAAATCCACTAAGATAGAGCGACATAATTCTGGCAACTGTCAAGGCTCGCTATGTCTATTACTGGTCGACATTGTATTTTGATTACACCACACCTACTGTCATTTTAAATGTAGACTTAACCGTTTCATGTTAAAGCAACTCTCTAGCTTTAACCATATTTTTAGTGAGCTCTAAAGCTTTTTTTATTTTTATATGCTGTAAAATTTCCATTTGCAGCTTTGCGTTAACAGAGTCATATTTCAAGTCATACAGCAGCGGGGATTGAAGCACTAGCTAAAAAAGAATATCCTTGACCTACGGTTTTATGCGTGGTCATCGTTATTTTATTACCAATTCGCCACACGGCTCTCGGCTAGGGTTTGTTCATGACCTGACCTTTAGGATTATTACCTTTAGGTATTATGATTAAATCCTTTTTCGGGTGTCAGAAATAATCATTTTTTTAATGTATTACCATAGCATATAGACCTGCTTAGGTACAGTCAGCCACATAAGTAGCTGAACAAATTCAAAACTTTAAATTACCTATACACTTTTATTTTATAATTAAAGTGTTTTTTTTCTTCACAAACATAAAATTTAAGACATTTACTTTAATTCACACCAAGAAATAAAAATGTTTCAACACAGCTTAACGTGTAAAGGCGATTTGAAGTTTTGAATTTGTTCAGCTACTTATGTGGCTGACTGTACGTATTGAGTATTCTTTCCATAATATAATATTTTTTTTGAGTGACCTAACGTTATTGTGAAATAATGTGGCCCAATTTGACGACTCAGCAACTGAAAAAAAATGTGATAGTTATTTTGCTGGTATCTATACTAATATTATAAAGCGGAAAGATTTGATTATTTGTTTGTTAGTTTAATAATAATAATAATAATAAGCCCGCAGGGGCGGCTTTGTGGCGAGCCGACGGTGAGTGGCGACACCGCGTACCCCGATTCCGTGGGGGCTAAATGAGACCCCCTGACCCTTGGCTTGCCTTATCTGGCCGGCTAATGGTGGAAATAGCAAGAGCTAAGAACCTGAGCTCCAGGGTGGAAGTGCTCAAGCTGCGTAATAGCGAGGAAACCCGCTCCGGGACGCGTCAGCGACCCGCGATGGTGAAATCGGTGCACACCTCTCGACACCCTTTAGCCACCCACACCGATGTTGCGTCCTTGGCATGCGCCACTTTTTGGGATGCCCATCTAGTGGGGGGGCAAGTCACCGTCTGCCTTGATTACAAATGATTGAGACATTTTACTTGGCAGGCGTCCCGTTGTCTCAATCAATAGCCCAGCAACCAGTCCAGCTAGATCCCATCCATAGACCCGGTATAATTCCCATCTTCTCCGCAATAGTCCTTGCACCTTGCGGGCGCTGTCTTTGGCTGTATTTCCATAAGTACAGACAGAGAGAGTACCTACAAGGTGTACACACCCCAACTAGAGTAATGTATCTTAAAGGGGCCTCTACGTGTTGGATCCATATCCCCACGCAAGCCTTCCAAAAGGACCGGCCTTCGTGCCGTGATTACCCGCAGGAAAGATACAACATAATAATAATAATACTTTATTGCACACTCATTTACAAAAGAAAGAAAAAATACTTACAGACTAAATAATAAAAAAAAACATGATGGTACAAGAGGCGGTCTTATCGCTTTAAGCGATTTCTGCCAGACAACCTTTGGATGGACAGAACACTAATTAATTATAAGGATGATGGTGCACAAAAACATATATACATATAGGTATACGTATATAAATAAAACTATTAATAATATAATTATCAAGAAAGATAAATAAATATATATTATATTCATACATACATAAATATACATACTTAAATTATAAACACGAATTACATAAACATATAGCAGCGACTTCGTTTAAGATAGGGAAAGAAAGTGATTTTTTAAAAGCTTTTTAAAAATATGTATAGATTTTGCTTGCCTTATCGTAACAGGCAAACCGTTCCAGAGTCTAATGGCCTGTACGGTAAAAGATTTATCGTAGAAAGAGGAAGTGTGTATAGGAGTTTTAAGCTTATAGGTATTTACAGAGCGAAAGGAGCGCTTATTAAGTGAGTAGAGAAAACTAAAACGTTCTTTAAGATAGGAAGGGATAGTAGGATCAAAGAGGATTTTAAATAGCAGGCAAAGAACATGAGTATTTCGGCGAAGGCGGATAGGCAACCAGTTGAGTTTTTTGCGAAATTCAGAGACGTGGTCAAATTTGCGTAAACCAAATATGAACCGAATGCAGACGTTTTGGAGACGCTCAAGTTTGTTCAATTGGTTTTCAGATAAATCCAGATAGCAGGCATCGCCATAATCAAGTAAAGGAAGTAGTAAAGATTGTGCAAGGTTAATTTTAGTGGTAACAGGTAGGAAATTATGCAGTCGTCTGAGGGATGCAATCGAAGCAAATAATTTTCGGCTGACTTCAGTCAACTGAGGACCCCAGGAAAGTTGTCTGTCTAAGAAGACTCCCAAATTTTTGACGGAGTTGCTGTATTTAATGACGTTACCGTCGAAAATCACTTGTGGCAGTCGGAACCAATCAATTTTAGAAATCATGCGAGAGCTCCCAATTATGATTGTTTGAGTTTTCAAGGGGTTAATAGTTAGTCCGTATGATTTAGTCCAATCCAGTATTCGTCGCAGATCTCGATTAGTGGCCTCAATCGCTGTGTGTAGTGTACTTAATGAAGTCTGTGTGTAGATCTGAAGATCATCTGCATATAAATGGTAGGAAGAAGATAGCTTATGGGATATGGAATTGATGAAGATTGCAAATAAAAGAGGAGATAAAACGCCACCCTGCGGAACTCCGGCAGTTAAGTCACACCATGAAGAATAGGTGTCATCAACACGTATGCGTTGCCGGCGTCCTTGCAGGTAACTACGAAACCAGTCAATTACCACCGAAGACACATTAAGAGAGTGGAGAATTGCCAGAAAGATGTCGTAATCAACATTGTTGAATGCGTTACTAAAATCAAGTAGTGACAGCACAGTCAAATGTCCATTTCCCATTCCGTGCCTGATGTCGTCAGTAATTTTAACCAAGGCAGTAACGGTGCTACATCCAGGGCGGAAACCAGATTGAAGAGGATTAAGAAGGCTATTTATGTTAAGAAAGGAAAATAATTGCTGATGTACTAAGCGTTCTAGAACTTTAGATAAGAAAGGAAGGATGGAGATAGGACGATATTCTGAAAAAGAGGAAGGATTCATATTTTTAGGAAGAGGTATAACCTGCGCCTCTTTCCATGTAGAAGGAAAAGTGCTATTGGAGACAGAAAAGTTTAAAATAAATGTAATCACAGGAGCGACTTCATCAAGTATGAGCATGACCATCTTACGACTAATGCTATCACTACCAACCGCATTTGAGGTGATTGATGCTAGTGTTAGTTTGTTTGTTTGCATTGAATAGGGTCCGAAACTACTGGACCGATTTAACAAAATCTTTCACCAATATAAAGCTACATTATCAGCGAGTAACATAGGCTACTTTTTATCCCGGGGAAATATAAAGCGGGACTTTTGTCCCGGAAAAACTCATTCACGTGGGCGGAGCCGCGAGGACAAGTCTAGTCTGATATAAATTACTTTGTTTAAAGACTTCAAATAAATTAAATATGATTATAATGTTTCTAGATGTTTATTCTTTCATCTCTAATTCTTTTGACGTAGACAAAGAGCTCTAAGATTATAAACTATAATGTTGAATGTCTTTGGATTTAGAATACTCAAAATAAAATTTAGTCGCCTTAGCAACTAAAACTATTTCAGTAATTTGTCCAATCACTATGTTGACAGATAAATCGTTTGATTGAGAATCAAAACCAGTAGTATTATAATTCTCTTTGATCAAAACACTTATCCTAAGCTATTAGTCCCCCTTTATGGCCTTCTTCCTGCAGATATGCCCCGCCCAATTAATATTCCTTTTATCTTAACTTTAGTTCATTCTCCTTTAATAAAAGTACTATATAATTTTTAAAAAATGAATAATATTTTTATGTTTTCTTCAGTTTATTTCTTTGTCTCTGATTTTTTCCGTATTTATTTTCTTATATTTGGGTGTATAGTATTATACATTCATATTTTTGTTATTTACATTATTTTGTGGGTTTTATGAGTGGTGTTTTTAGACATTTTTTTATTGCCAGTGCTTTATTCACCGCTCAACAGTCACAGACAATATAAGACCTATGATTTGACCTATCAAAGGAGATGTCCGCTTTTTGTATGGGTGCTTTGGGTATAAGCTTCTTGGTGCTGGGCCTCAAAATCTAACCAGGCTCAAACTTTGGGGATATTAAAGGGGCAAAACATGGAACTTAGATCCATAAAAAAAAAATACGTGTGGCACTCGGAGACTGCCGCGGTAAAGCTATTGCATAGCATTTTTTATCACAAATTTTGATTGACTAAACACAAATTCGATCTTACGCTTACCACATAAAGTAGATTTTTAAACGCGAGCAACGCACGTTTAGTCTTGTTATTGATAAATGTCAGAAATGCAATGGTCATTACAACCAAAGTAGAATAAATCAAAATTTGAAAAAAGAATGTTACGTTCGATTCTTTTGTACTCGTGCCGTGCCAACGCTGGGGAAATAGCTTCTACGCAATGTGTTTAAGGTTCATATTAAATTAGTAAGAAATGGTTTTAATGACTTTAATAAATAAAATAAATAAAAATATACTCGTTTCAAGAATTATAGCTTCTACGAATTGTATTTAAGGTTCATATTAGTAAGATAAAAAAGATGTGAGGTTATTTTCGTTACGGAATTTCTGGATTCGGTCTCCACGCTCAAGGCCCGCGATAGAAGCTATGCAATAGCTTAAAAAATATTTTTAGATCCCTCCATTCATAATTAACCTTTTTAAAAACTTTCATATTAAGTGTAGTTTTCAAGCCAAACAAAATTACATACATCTCAAAATCGGAGGCCTTTAAAATTAAATGATTTATTGCGAAAGGCTCATTTTCAGGAGTTCTATCCAAATATATATAAATTGTCTTGTTTAGAATTTCAGGCCCGTTTTTGGACATGTCCTTTGTCCGTGTCTTTACTTTTTTCCCTGAGTCTTTTCCTACCTTGACATTGGCAAAATCATCGCCTGACAGCGATGGAGGCATTACCTAAAAATTGAATTGAATTGAAAACACTTATGACATTAGTGTCATAAGTGTTTTCAATTCAATTCAATAAGCTAATCTATAAGCTAAGCTATAATCAATGGCTATAAGTATAAGTAAAACCGCTAAATATAAAGACAGCTCTATACAATTAAATATAGAGTTGAGATTTAAACCTTTTCAATTCCATAAAAGAATAGATGTAATCAGTTTCTATTAGTTTTCACCTCATCTTATCGACCCTTTGAGGCGTACAAATCTGTGACACAGTACAGTCTGTGATCTAGTAATTATCAGCGCATTCAATTCGAAACTATTCAGAACGATAATGGATTTGAAATGTATATAGTGAGTATTAGATACCGCATTGCTTAGAGAGAATTAAATTATACTTTGAACTCATTTTACGTACTTACGATTTTTTATTTACTTTATCTATACTAATATTTAAATAACAGAGGGCTAGTTTATGAGTTTGTTTTTAGGTTTGTAGAAAGTATTCTCTGGAACGACTGAACCGATTTAGGAAAATTTTCACTAATCTCCTGACAGCTATAAGCTACTTTTTATCCCAGAAAGACTTTATCACGCGTGTGGAGTCGCGGGCAAAAGCTAGTAATATTATAAAATATTTGAATAATTATTATGAACATTCTTTTAAATAAATACACCCTATACATGGCGTTTCCTTTTTGACAAGCAGAAACGATTAATGTTTTATCGTGATTGAGCAAAATGTATAATATATTAAAGCAAAATTAGAGCAGCCATTTTCCCGTGGAGGATAAAGATCTTAGGCAATATAGTAACAAAGTTAATTATTTTTATTTGATGAATATTAAGTAGACGCAGTTTCAATGCTGACGCAATAATTAAGGCTGTTGATAATGACTGCCTTGGTGGCGTAGTTGTGTTACGGTACGACTGCAATGCTGAGGTCTCGGGTTCGATCGCCGGGTCGGGCAAAGTGATATTGGGTTTTTCTACTTAGTATCAGCCCGGAGTCTGGAATTTATGCCCGATATGGCGATAGGCTCGCCCCCTATCACAACATGGGGTGGAATATGCACGGCGAAAAGTGGGTGTACTAGTTGCAGCTCTGCCTACCCATTCGGGGATAACGGGCGTGAGTGTGTGTGTGTTGATAATGGTGCTGCCGATGCTGATGATAATGACTGACGATGATGATGATAGCAATGATGATGATGATGATAACGATGATGATGATAGCAATGATGATGATGACGATGATGATAATGAAGATGATGATGTTCTTGTTCCAGAAGCGACATGGCATGAGCAGTCGGGTTGGCGCGACATGCGGCGCGCGCCGCCCGCGCAAACCGCCGTCGTCGCACTTGCGCTCTCTGTTCTCCTGCGCTTCGTTAACGCCGGTGGGTATAAGTATTAAACTAGTATAGAAATCATAATGATTTGTTATGTTTACGAGAATTTTAGACATCGAAATAAAACTAGTTCTCGTAAATAAAGTCTGTTCAGTTCGCCCCGAGACCATGAAGGCAGCAAAGTCTTCGAAACATCGCGAGAAAATAAAATTTGTAAAACCGCGATAAAATCCGAAAACTAGTTTTACTTCGATAGAATAGAATTCATAATTGCCTTCTTTATAGAAATATCGCACCTCTAGGACGAAACGACACAATTCAAAAAAATCGAAAATTGAGTTGTCATAAAATTACTTAAAACTAAATTTTCAATACAACAATAGTTCAAACACCGCCATATTCAAGCGGGAAAAGAACAAAACTATTATATCGGTCCCTTTTTTATTATATTTTCATAAAAAAGGGACCAACTTTAAGGTATGGCGATAATCCAATTTTTGATTTTTTTGAATTGCGTCGTTTTCGTCCTAAACGTTCGATATGCTGATAGGATATTTGTATCAGTCGGAGAGACTACGATGTATAGGGTGTAAAACTCTCGTTTCAGGAACATTATGTACCTATATATTTGTATTTGAACAGGCACTATATTTCTATTTATCTATATTGTTAATTGATTATCTATATCTACGCCATTCCAATAACCTTGCAATTTCAGTGGAGTTAATTTGTCAGAATAAAAAGGAACGTCTATCTTAATTCCTACATTTTGTTAACAAGAACTTTGAAGAAATTTGGTGTAGCGGGGGATGCGTGTGCCAAAGTCTTATTTTCTTTCCATCCCAATTCAAGATGGGGTCATCGCTTTTCGAATTGATCAATTGTATCTGAAACCCATAATAACTATTGGCTGACTTGGAAATCGAATCCAAGATCTCACAGATCATGATCGCTGCTGTTGATTAAGCAGTTAATCATATTAGTTGTCAAATTATATCACTTTTAGATTAATATATACTAATTCTAATGATATATAATATTTACGTCTACAATAATATGAAGAAAATTTCACAAACTTATTACGCGATCCCTTTAATTATTTTGTTAAGAGGAACTTTGACATGTGATATGATATTAAATTGATATAAATTACTTTACTAATATTAGTTCGTAATATCATAGGTTTACGAATTACCTTTATAGAGTAACATCGGAGCTACTATTATTTGAACAGTGTTAACAAAAGACCTAATACTACTGAAAATAATATTTTTATTACCTACTTTACTAGTAAACATTACAAAAAACTAATTGACATCTAAATTATATTTTGTTTATGGTTACAAGTTGAGAATTTTTAATGGAATTGTGGCAATTTTGCCACTGGGGACTCGAAAATAATTTGTCTTTCGCGTGACTTTTCGTGTTTATGTTATGTGGGTGACGTAATAATGGCCTTTGTCTTCAGCTTCACTATGTTCAACATAATTTGCTGAACTAAGTTTTACTCGCGTCGGTGAAATACCTTTCTCGGGTTATAAGTCTGGTGGACCACTATTCCTGTATATAATAAAAATAATACCAGCCCTGTATTATATACTGTCCCACTGCTGGGCACGTGCATCTTCTACTGCTAAAAGAGTTAAGAAGTTACTCCACCACGCTGGTCTAGTGCGGGTTGGCAGACTTTATATACCTTCGAAAATCTTAAAGAGAACTTCTCAGGTATGCAGGTTTCCTCATGTTGCTTTCCTTCATCGATAAAGCAAGCAATAATCCACAAAGAATACACAGATGGCTTTAGAAAAGTCAGAGGTGTTACCTTGAGTTTTGAACCTGCGGACAATTGTCTCAACAGTCTATTTCACTTCCAACTAGGCTGTCGCCGGTCTTTATTCCGGGATAAAAATTATATATTACGACATAGTGTCTGTATGACTTACACCCAAACCCATTAGATTCATCCCCATCACCAAATCAATACAGCCATATTGCGTTTACATTTACATCGTCATAAATCGAATTTCATAGGTATATCTTCGGATAGTTTTATCGATATCAAGATGCCAGTGTCGATCACAGTTGATACGGGTGAGGTTTGAAAGTTTCAAGGAACCGTCCATTAATAATTTATGATACTTTTAGACATGGAACATTTGGCAAGTGAGATAATATAGATGTTATAGATACAAATGATATCGCAGGACTTATAAGACAGACGTATGCTCGTGTCTTTGCATCACCTAAAATTGATAGATAGAGGATTAGTCCGCTTATACATCAATGTTGTATGAAGGGCCAAAAATAAAAGTTCTCGGGAACAAAGAATGTTATGGAAGGTTTCTAGCTCCATCCCAAATCGAGTTCTTTCTCTTTGACAGGTTCAATGGGCCCCGGTGTACCTGAGAACATAACCGTGACTTTCCTGAACCCCACCACGGTGAGAGTGTCGTGGTCAACCACGGCAGAGCTCGTGGAGAAGTACGATGTCACTTACAAACCATCGGATGCGAGGTAAGAGGTTTAGGTTACGAAATATTCTTGTATTTAAGCCAATATGCATTCTAATGTACGCATACTCATGCCTTTTATCCCCGAAGGAGTAGGCAGAGCCGCAACTAGTGCACCCATTTTTCGCCGTACGTATTCCGTCCCATGATTTGATAGGGGGCGAGCCTATCGCCATATCGGGCACAAATTCCAGAGTCCGGGCTGATTCTGAATAGAAAACTCCAATATCACTTTGCCCGACCCGGAGATCGAACCCGAGACCTCAGCATTGCAGTCGTACCGAAATACAACTTCGTCACCGAGGCAGTTATTGCATTCTAATGTAAAGCGATGTTTTATATTAGCAAGAAACTTGAAGAAGTCGACTTCCGCAAGCGTAAAAATAACTGTAAACAATCACGGCGAGCTAACTGCTGCAAATTTTTAAGTATGCAGGATATGCGGCAAGTTGCAAGTTTAATTGAATAATAGCTGCTGGTGTTAAAGCTACTGGAAGTTTATGTGCAAATTGTTGCTGCAAGAAATTGCTATACTAAACTTAGCTTAATGTTTAAATGTCATTTCGACGGTGAACTGCCGATATCAAGATTATACTAAGTTAAACACTTTCTTGACAATAAATTTCAAATTGATAAATATTTTTAATTAATATGAAAACTGATTACCGCTGTGCTACTAGCAGGAAACTCTATTGTCACTGAATGCGTATTGGCTTTGATACTACCGATGACTGACAAAATTGTATTCTGTTATTGCTTCTTTCACAATATCCGTGTAAAGATCTCCACATAACGTTGTATCTGTAACTGACATTTCTGTACCCATTTCACCGCCTCATCCACATTTTATTTGATAAATTATCTTTATTCGGACGTTTTGAAACAGGTGGTTATTATTTTACTGTCTAGCGATAGCTTATCCACACTATATTATTTTCCCTTATCATATAGTAGGTTAAATTCTTAGTAATAGAGCGTTTTAATACGTAAAAAGATTTGAACTTTTACGTGCTTTAGGAGTCGAACTCAGAACCTTAAAATTTACACTTTATATACCAATTACTTATTAGTTGTCGCATATTTTCGGCACCCTCATTAAAAAATAAGTTACTTGAGACAACCATTTGTTTAATAATTTAGTTTTAACAAATTCCCTTGAATTGCTGGTAAAGTATAGATCCAATACATGCCTAGAAGTCAACATAGATACAATTAATCATATTTAAACTACAAACTTAAAAAACAGACTATATGTTTTTTTTGCTTTATATTCCATTCCATTGTAGCCAGTATAACTACCGGACATAATGAGACTTAACATCTTATGTCTCAGGATGACGAGTGCAGTGGAATGCCACTCAGTACTTTGTAAGTCAAGGTGCTGGATGGTGTTGCTACTGTTTATGGGTGGTCGTATCGCTTACCATCAGGCGAACGGCATGCTCGTCTCGTCATTCAATGCAATAAAAAAAAAAAAATTATGAGCGAAATTTATGAACTTTCGTTATACTTTTATCGGTAATTTGTTACACTACTGGTTACATTATTTGTTTTAAACATGCCATTTGAGTAATTAGAGTGAACTTTCGCTTTTTGTAGAATCGTTTAATTATACTTAATAAATTATTTATATGATCATTTATCTATATAAACTAAACTTATGGAAAAATGAAACCTGCTTTTATTATCGTCACTGATCTCTAAAATCTTAACGATAAATTTCATATTAATATCAGTGGTGTAACACACTCACGCTAAATATGTTAGGTTCCATGTAACAGGGGGAGGGCCTTCGGGATTTGAAACCGAGACCTCAGCGCATTAGTCGTACCTTGCACGCAATACAATTAAGCCACCGAGGCAGTCATTTACTACATATCATTTCAGAAACCGAAATTTCAATATACATACAAATAATCTTATTGGCGTACAGTCAAAAAAAACCACCCCTCAGTTGTAAAAGCCTGACTACCGTTTTATTTTTGCTTTGTAGTCAAATTCCACATTAATGTTAGGCTGAACGACGCGCAACGTCCCGTTCAGTGCCTGGAGAAAAAAAACATTTCCCCACGCTTAAAGGCGGGCAGTTATGCATTTAGTACGGAAATGCAATGGAAGATTTGAAAAATTAAACGACTCAAAGTACTTTTGTTCAGTTCATTTTATTGAATTTTTCTGTGAGATGGTTTTTGGTAAGGTTTAGTCATAATATTGTACTCAAAATCAAGTACTTCTTTGTCTTCTGATATGTAAGACCAAAGACATGACGGACTTTAAATTGAGGCAGAACGTTTCCCTATTCGTATTGTGGGTTTCAATAGCATTTTTAAATCTATACATAATACTAGCGGCCCCGACAGACGTTGTCCTGTCCTAAAAAGGAAATAAAATCCTAGAACCCGAGTACAACGCCACCTACCGGATGCAATTGTTAAGCTAAACCATTCTCGAATCCACCGGAAGACACACAACAATTTTCATTAAAATCGGTCCAGCCAGGAGGTGTTCAGTGACATATACACACACACACACACACACACACACACACACACACACACACACAGAAGAATTATATATATAAAGAGAAACAGTTTGTAGGTTTGTATAGGTTAATCTATGGAACTCCTAAACCGATTTTGAAAATTATTTCACTAATAGAAAGCTACATTACTCCTGATGCTATACGCCTCTTTTTATCCCGGGAAAATGTAAAGGGGACCTAATCCCGGAAAAACTTAGTCACGCTTGCGGAGACCAGGGCGAAAGTTAGTAAATTGTATAATAGATAAGACTCGGTAAACCATAAATATGACAATAATGTTTTGTGTAATCATCATCATCATCAGCCACATGACGTCCACTGCTGAACATAGGCCTCCCCCAAAGATTTCCAGACGGACATGCCAAAGCGGCCTGCATCCAGCGTGTTCCTGCGACCTTTATCAAGTTTTGCAATAGGATTGTCTAATTAATTTGTCATAAAGACTAATAAACCTATGGAACACTACACTCGACTAACCCAACAGATAACTATTGCTTCATAGAAAACTAGCTATATAGACACGCAAATCGTTTCCTTTTACATCACCTATTACAGTTTCCGACGCTATCCTACTTCTGACATGACGTGTGACGGAAACACGAGCAAGAACTTGAAAACGACTTTCCACTGCACTGTTTTAGTAAGGAGACTCTTGTATTGAAGGAGACAAACCGTTTCTCAGTACAGCGCGGATTCGAGAATTTGTGGCCGATTTGATAGGCTCGCCCCCTATGGAATAGACACTGGGAAAGTGGTTGCGCTAGTTGCGCCTCCACCTACCTAAAAGGCGTCAGTGTGTGTATGTGTACACAATTAAAACCATCAGCTCCGTTAGCAACACAAAGTTGAGCGTCCATTTCGAGTAACGTATGTAGATTTAGAAGCGTCTAGCGGACGAAACATTAAGAGCCCGCAATAATTTGGGAATGAACTAGATATTGCTTGTGGTTTACTCGCATGTAAGATCTATTCCAGTATAAAAGTGCTACAGGATAATTTTCCGGGATAGGGTGTTATATTAATGCGGAAAATGGTCCATCTGTTTGACAAAATCCATTACAATCCGTTCAGCAATTCGCCGTTATTTCGATCACACATCATAACATCGTCAAAAACGTTTCGCGCTTAAATAACGTAACCCTGTGAAATCTGATTATATATCCAGGATTAAGTTGATCAGACCGGTCTCAAAAATGGAAAATTCCGACTTAATTCATCTAATCCTCAACATTCCTGGTTAGGGAAAGGTAAAGATCATTTGAAATACCGCGTTCCATACCTACTAAAATTCAGTCCAAAACCTTGACCTTTCTACTGCCTGTTTACCTAATTATTAGTTACAGCCGTTGAAAAATTCGAACTAGGTTGTAATAAAATATAAATAGAAAAAAAAAGAACTTTAAACACGCTATAAATAAGTATTTTTTGGAATAGTTTTATAGATTAATTAAGTTATCATGTCGGTTAAAATACGCCGGTGGTAAATCAACATGTCATATTTTTTACGTTGATAATTTTGCTATACGATAATTTTGCAATGTTCGTTACAGTTTGATATCGCTTTTTTCCGTGGTAATATTAATTGGGGATGTTTATGGCTAGATGGCACTATTTATAATCCGAAGACCCTTTTCGGCTAAATCAAATTTATCAGGTTTATATTATTTAACATTATATGGCTGATTTAATAAAAAATAAATCCCTTCTAACCGAATTACCACGGCGACCACGGAAATTTACCAGGTACGCAGGAGATATTATAGTGCATAAGTGTGTGCGCAATACACAGATGCACTCTCTATTCCTTCACTCGAGAGAGATCCAGCGCAGGACCAATGGGTTACATGCTTTCTAAGGCACGGAGTATTAAACCGCCAACTTTGTGACTCCATGGTTGTTTTTTTTTTCGTGGAGAAAGTGACTTATTACTACCGCCCAGCCTTCGAGGGCGACTGAGCGGTTATGTTGGGTTCACCGTGCCTTACGACCTGACGTTGAGCCGCCCGGAGAGATGGAACCATCGGGCGACCGCCGGGCCGAGTCCCTAACCTATGTACAACGCACGGCATACCAAACAAAACTCCGCGGTGGCCATCTTCGGTGCATTAGGGACGGCCGCGGCGTTCCCCTGACGGAAGTGTCGTAAGTTGTCGTACGCAACCGCCTAGTGCCGCCGTCTCCTGTTTCCTGACTCCGAGCTGTGACTGGGTAATTTTTAAGATGGAAAACCCAGTCACTATGTTTTGGCCCGACCCGGGATTCGAAACCGCAATAGTCGTTCTCGTATCGCGTACGAAATACAACTAAGCCACCGAGGCAAACAAATTGAATACACAAATCTTCTAACAAACTACTTAAACCTATTCAATTGAGAAAATATTTCTTTTCCCATAATTACACTTCAACTTTGCCCACTGGAGGCTTAAGAGCGACATTAAAATTAATTTTGTACAGCAAAAACATCTCCGAATAAGTAATGAAGTCACGTACCGAATTTCGTTAGGATAACATTAAATCATAATTTGATCCTTGCTTAAATCCGTATTATCTGTGGGCTTCAGACTAAAATATTAACGACCTTATTCATAACAGTTTATAAGCCTATTTTATTTATCAAATGTTTTGTCTTCTTCGAACGAATTTTTAATTGAGTTTGAAGGAAGAAGAAAAACCATTCTATAACTAAAATAGGTTTATATACTGTTTATGAAGAAGATCGTTAATGTTTTGATTATATGTATTTATGTATCGTACCCGCATATTTAATGTAGAGTTATTTGTTTAAAATTAATTTTGGGAAGCGCTTAGATACCCTATTTCAGAAGAAACGTATTTCCATATTTATGTTTTGTATAATCTAAATTAATATTATAATAAGGTATATTTTTTCTAGCTTTAAGCTTTCAGCTTAGCGGCGATAGCCTAGTTGGGAGTGGAACGGACTGCCGACACGAATGTCCGCAGGTTCAAAAACAGGGCACGCACCTCTGCCTTTTGTTTTGTGTGTATTCTTTGTAAATTATCGCTCGCTTTGACGGTGAAGGAAAACATCGTGAGGAAACCTGCATATCTGAGAAGTTCTTTACCTATAGGAATTTCGAAGGTATGTGAAGCCTGCCAACCCGCACTAGGCCAGCGTCGTGGAGCATGGCGGACAAAGGCCTAAAACCCTCTCAGTTGTAGAGGAGGCCTGTGCTCAGCAGTGGGCAGTATATAATACAGGGCTGGTATGGTATATTTTTTCTACGTAAGTTTCGTGATAATATTAACATTATAAAATTCTTGTTGTTTTTGTAACACTTCTGTCCACACCACAAAATAGAATATTAAACAAGAACAAACTGTCAAATCCCATGAGGTTGATTATTACACGCATGACGGCATTGACCGCTTAACGTTTACGAGGCACAAAGGGTCACGAGTTTTTACCACCACCCAAGGGACCTCTGTACATAACTCAAAAGTATACATTCCTACTTGGGCCTTTTGGTGGACAAATATGTATTCTTAGGACGTTGGGCTTAAAGTGAATTTATTTTCACTGTTGCTACGACCTTATATCTTTCAAATATTGTTGTATAGTTAAACTTATTTTTACTAAAATTCTTCAGAAAGCGTGTAACGTTTCTGCTCTTAAAAATATTACAAAATACTTTTATCTCCGAAGAAGTAGGCGGAGGCGCAACTGTGTCCAATGATGTAATAGGGGGCGAACCACACCACATCAGCCACTTTTTCCAAACCCCGGGCTGATACTGACTAAAAAAACCCAATATCTTTTTACCCGACCTAGGAATCGAACCAAAGACTTCAGTACTGCAGTCGTACCTTAATAAACCTACGCCGAGGCAGTCAAAAATTCAGTCTTTAATAACATCTTAATAACTAAGTACCAAGTAAGTATCTACATTATACACTATAAAGTTCTAAAAGATAGTTTGTATGGGTGCAATTTTGGAAAATGTTATTTAACTTAGGTTAACGGAGTACTAACTATACAAATAATATTGTTAATAATTTGTCGATGTAAGAGAGCTTTAATTATGTACATTATCTAGAAATAAAGATATCTTTAAACCGAACCGAAAATACTATAGGTACTTATGATGTAAATTATTTATTAATAGAAGGTTTTTTTTTTTTTTTTTTTTTTTTTTGTTGTGGACATTACGGTCAGTAGCCTGACGCGAGTCGGCTTTTCTGACCACACCGGACTTTCGGGCGAACGCTTTAGACGCTCCAACCCTTTACATTTAAACGACCACGCTGAGGGCACCCCCTAAGTGGGGTACGAGCCTCGGCTCAGGGCAGTCGTTGGAAGATGATTGAGACATCAGCGATTAGGGGATTTTAGCGGTGTAATACACCAATCTATCCATTGTTTTCATCGGCACGCGGGCCGGAACTGCTAACTGGGTCGGGACATCGGGGGACACGGCGAGGTCCTCGACGGCGAGGACGGTACAGCGGTCTTGAGGAGTGTGAGAGTTTCAATAACTCGTGCTTTCTTTGGATGGCCAGAGTGATGGCATCATCTGGATCGGTCAGGACTGAACGGGGACGTCTCCATTTCGCGCGGTCAAATGGAGTATAAATGGATGAGTTTCGGATGAGCGGATTATGATGATTAACCGCGCGATCGAAGTAGCGCCTGCTAAGCGTCTGAATAAAGTGCCTGATGGTCGGCATGTCGGTGTCCACGTGGAGGTTGCGATTACGCACGTACCACGGGGCATCGAGTATTTGTCGTAGAAATTTATTCTGGACAACCTGCAGGCGCTCAATCCGACCGGGTGGTATGTGAGCGAACGCGGGTGCTGCGTATGTCATGATCGGCCTAATACATGTCGTAAAGATACGTATCTTGTTGCGGATAGAGAGCTTACTCTTTTTGTTAACGAGCCAGTGGAGCTGACTTTTCGCGAATGCGGCTCGCGCGCGTACCGCATTAACATGTGGGATGAAGGACAGATTCCGATCAAGGATCACTCCTAAATATTTGACTGTATTGGTCCATGGGATGGACTGCGAGAACATTGTGACAGTAGCGTTAGGCACTGGGGGTGCAATCCTACTCCTAGTGAAAAGAATGGCCTGGCTTTTGGTGGGATTAATGGTGATTCGCCATTTGCTGAACCACTCGCCGAGTTTGTCGGCAGCGTTCTGCAAAAGGCGAATCAACTGTGTTTTATCTCTACGTGAAGCGTAGATGGCAGTATCGTCAGCGAAGAGTGCCAGATTGGTATTCTTCGGCTTTGGAATATCGCTAGTGTAAAGCGAGAAAAGAAATGGGGATAGTGCGGAGCCTTGCGGGACTCCGGCTGTGATGGGGTGTCGGGAAGACAAGGTTCCCTCCACTCGATAACGAAAGCCGCGATTCGACAAGAAATCTCGTATGATGTGCACGAGCTGAGTGGGCACGTTGAGAGTGTACAGCTTGAAAAGCAAGCCGTTGTGCCACACTTTGTCGAACGCTTTCTCTACATCGAAAAATAGGGCACCGGTAGGCATTTTTAGGTAGAATTTAGAGTGGATGTGCTCCGTGATGCGGAGGATTTGGTGAAGGCAGCTATGCCTAGACCGGATGCCAAACTGCTCCGCGGGGATCAGGTTGTTTTGATGGGCGACTATTTTGAGACGATCGAGGACGATTCGCTCATATACCTTTCCCATAGTGCTGAGTAGACTGATGGGTCGGTAAGAAGAGGGTTCGGACGCGGGTTTACCCGGTTTGTGGATGCCAATCACAACCGCCTCTTTCCATTCTTGTGGAAAGAGGCAGTTGCGAAAGGCTGCGTCATAAATGGCGGTGAGGGTCTTGACTAGATGCTCAGGGAGCATTTTGAGGACGCGATTAGAAATGCCGTCGCCCCCGGGGGCTTTGCGTTTTTTGAGTGCCTTGATCAGATCGATGACCTCTTCGACCGTCACCGGTGCGAGAGGGTCGGGCGGAGGGTCGACTTCCGGGTCGACGGGAACCGGTCGCAAGATCGGCGGCAGCGGGGCCGAATTCATTTGTTCGACGTAGGTGTCAACCGCAACAAGATGGTCGTGGTCTACAGGAACGGACGCGAGGGAGCATTGAGACTCCAGGCTGTCGGCCAGCAATTCGGCTTTTTCCTTATCGTCAAAAGCCGGTCGTTGGTTAGTGCGATTGAGGGGAGGCATGGATGCCAGGTCGTTTCTCCTGAAGGAGCGACACAATTTCCAGAAAGCCTGGTGTGTCGGTTCCAGTTCGGATAGATGGTTTTCCCATCTCGAATTGACGACCTCCTGAATGCGACGTCTAACCTCACGTTGGAGGTAGCGCGCTAGACGTCATCGATCCGGGGTGGGATCCGTGGAACATAGCCTAAGGGCGGCGTTTCGCCTCCTCACGACACACCGCACTGCCTCAGGGATTAACAGGTGGCTTGGTTCAGCCGCCGGCACCTCCCTGGAGCTTTCACTCATGGCGTTGCGCAGGTGGTTAGCGAAGGAGCGAATCGCGCTTGTCGTTTCTTCAGGAGTAACGATATCAGAAGGGATCGCGGAGAGATCAGGCGATGAGGTGTCCGAGAGCTTGGCGCCTAGGAGGCGCCAATCCGTTTCCACCTTCATCGGGGTATTGGGACCTGTGTCATTTGGACCGTTTTGAGGGACGAGATCTAGGATCACAGGTCTGTGGTCGGAGTCTAACTCTTGTAGCACCTGCACAGAACGCACGCGAAGGCATACGTTCTTAACAAGTGCTATGTCGAGAATGTCAGGTCTGTGGTAGTCATCTATGAAGCTATAGTGGGTGGGCTCAGAGGGAGCTATGATGTCAAAAGCGGTGCGGTCAATTATACCCTCTAGAACGCTGCCTCTCGAGTTTGTCGAGTTGCAGTTCCAGAGAGTATTCTTGGCATTGAGGTCACCCGCCAGAAGGACGGATTCCCCCATGCCTAAGAGTAGTTCTATGTCAGAGGAGAGAAGCTCCTTTGAGGGTGAGAGATAAGCCGATATGATGGTGATCGGCGAATGACCTGTCATTGCTAGCCTGCAGACCGAAGCCTCAATATTTCTTAAGCCTACAGGGGGATCTAGAGGTATACAGTGCAGGGACCTTTTATAATAAACGAGGGTGCCACCTTTGGGGCCTGAAGTCCTATCATTGCGTACGAGGCCGTAATTGGGAAGATTCGGATTGCGTCGATGAGGTTTGAGGAACGTTTCCTGTAGCAGAAAAACGTCCAAATGGTTGTCGCGGACGAAATGAGAAAGTTCGGTACGCTGACCATCGATACCGTTAATGTTGAAGAACCCCGCTCTTAAGGAACGGGGTTTAATCCGCGATGAGGGAGTGATAGTATTATTAGCCATTTATAGGCCCAAAAAGTGCGGTCAGCTGATGCTGACGGATTTGAATTTGGACTTGTGTAATCTCCTCAAGGAGATTTTCGTCCGGGTAACCTAGTGCCTGAGCTCGGCTGATAAGGTCGGTGAGGATGCTTATGAGGCGAATTGCACCGGCTGAAGTAAGGGCGCTGACCGCGCGATTTGCGTGAGACGCAGGGGATGAGTTGGCCGAGGGGGCCACCGTCATCTGAGCCTGGGGTTTCGGTGTGCTCTTAGTCTTGTCTACCTTTGAAGAGGTAGCCTTGGAAGCCGTAGGAGCAGAAGTGGAGGCAACTGCGGGAGCAGGTACCGAGGATGGGGATGAGGTGGTAGGAGCGGCCGGGGAGGCGAGAGTGGCTTCGCTTTGGGCCTGAGTGGCAGGTTTGGTGCTGCGCAATGGCGGAAACCATGCGTTTTGCACTGGCGTAGGCGCTAGCCTAATAGTGGCCTGAGGGGCCTGGAGGGCTTGAGAAGCCGGAGGGGCCCGTGAGGTGGAGCCTCTCGGTCCCCTGGGGGATTTTTTTGGGGCGACTGAGCACCCCCGGTAGTTGGCCGGATGGCCCGACTGGCGGCAGTTTGTACACGAAGGCGGCTCCGTGCACAGCGTCCTGTCTTTCGGACGAGAGCAGTCAGCGGTGCCGTGTTCTCCAAGGCACTTGACGCAGCGCGCTGGGAGACGGCAGTTACGGGAGGAGTGGCCGTATTTTTGACAGTTGTGACACTGTCCTATCTCTCCCTTTTTGTGAGGGGACTCTATGCGGAATCCGCCGAGACCGCAGATATCGCGGATCTCATAAAGACGTTTGACGTCAGTGGGGGACGCTAATATAGCGAGAACCATATCGTACATGGAGCCGGGGGAGTTAGCCCGGGAAGATCGGTGCATACGATGCACCTCTACGGCATTAATGCCTTTTTCTAGAAGGCCGTCCTTGACCTCTTGGGTCGTCATCTGCAGCGGAATGCCGCGGATCACGTAACGATAACGACGTTCGTCGGCAAGTGCGTGGGTATAATAATAGAATTCCCTGGAATCCAGGAAACGAGTAAGCGACCTATGGTCGTTGATGGTGGAGCATTGAAGAGCCCACAGCTGTTTTTTTGTGTGCCACTCGTTGTGGGACAGCTTGACGGCCGCATTGTGGAACGCGTGCAGCATCATGGGGATGGTGGTGTTTGGGGGAAGCTGCATAAAAATGCGTGCTGGCTTCTTCCCTTTGCCAGGCTGAGATGACGGTGGGGCGTCGGTTGGCGCAGTGAGCGCAGAAGGCGCAGTGGGCGCGGTAGGCGCTGAGGGCGCGGAGAGCGTTGAAGGCGCCGGAGCGTTGGTGCTCCTTTGTTTCTTCCTCCCGCGCTTCACAGTCGAGAAACCATCGTCGTCGTGTTCCGAAGACGAGGTTTCCGCCTGCGAATCCCGGGAGGAGGATGGTATCGGTCTCTTAACCGCGGTGGTTGGAGTTTCGGGGATTTGGGGCGTGCCAGGGTCAGTGTCCATTGCGGACCCGACCATCCCGGAGCCCTCCGCGGGCTCAGGCGCTTGACCAGCGTCAGAGCTCACAGAGTACTCCGTCACGGCCGGCTCCACAGAGGACTCCATTACCTCCCTCATAAGGCAGATCAGGGACTTGCGGAACTCTCTATCGGAGTGGAGTCGATCCACTATCGAGTCCATCATGGGGTCCCTGTCCATGATGGCCTTGATGGTGGGGACCTCAGTTGGTAATTCTATAGGCCTGGAGTCAGCCATGTTGGCGGCTGATTCCAAGCCTACAGTATTTATGAGGAGGGCCGCGTGTGTGTTCACTACCCGGGTGCGTTCCGCCTGGGAAAGAACACACAAGAAACCAGGCGGCTATCGCACAAACTTAATAGAAGGGACATGGTCTCTCTATATAGGATAAGTTCACCTCTCACAAACGATTTTTTATCACAAAACGGACTTTATCCTCGACGAAGCCGAGAACAATAGCTACCGACCAGTAAGATATACTTAATGATGAATTTAAAAGAAATTCAGCAGCGAGGAGTTTATTTTAGTCAATATAATCCATTAAACAAATTATACGCTCACTTAAATCTTCCCACGATTGCGTTTTTCTAATAAAATTAATCAAAAAATTACAACCACTCAAGTATAGAAATCAATCAGCGTTTTGTCGACTGTGTAGAATAACGAAGTATGTGTATTATTTAATTTATTTGTTTTATTTTAGGACCAGACTTCTGCTCGCGGCCGCGTGAATGAGTTTTTCCGGGATAAAAGTCCCGTTTTATATTTCCCCGAGATAAAAAGTAGCCTATGTTACTCGCTGATGACGTAGCTTTATATTGGTGAAAGATTTTTTCAAATCGGTCCAGTAGTTTCGGACCCTATTCAATGCAAACAAACAAACAATCAAATTTTTCCTTTTATTATATTAGTATACATTACCAATAGAAGAGACACAGTTAAATTATTTTAAGTTCCGATTGTTTCTAAGTCACGCTAGACCCAAATCTAAGCTGGTATCTCACGAGACTTAATAACAAGGAGGAGATTCTCAATTCGTGTAAGTATTTTTAGATGTATCTGCCTATACCAATTACTCTAAGATTTGTGAACCAATTAGCGAGATTTTCACATGGAAATCGCTTGAAATAGTTTGTATTTATATTTTTTGACATTTTTGTCCATATTTGTAATACTAGTACAAGGTTGCTGAATATTTTTCAATATCCATAATGCAAAACTAGAACAATAGGCGCTTGGACCGGTTTAGTCAAATTTTTTTAACACAAAGCTTCCGAAAATCGTAAAAGCAAAAATGTGCATACATTTTTTAACATTGAAAAAAATAAGTAAACAAATCAGTGCAACGTGTTTTACCGTTTATATTCAATACGAATTTAAAAATGGAAAAGCGAGCACAATGAATTTGTCGACAGTGAAATTTAAAACACAATACTAGTATATCAAGGTTTACAATATTTTGTATTTATTATAAATGCATGTGAAAACAAGGAAACGTAAAATTGAAAATGTATGCAAACAATTTTAATGGAAACATTGTTTGAGTAGTTTGTGGTTTTGGAAACCTGTGTTTTGGTGGGAGCAATTGAATGACGAGACGAGCATGCCGCTCGCCTTATTGTAAGCGTTACGATCGCTTATTTGAAACTGCAGCAACACCATACAAAACTGTGAGTTATAAAGTACTGCGTGGTACTCCACTGCGCTCGGTAACCTCAGACATAAGTTTTTAAGTTTCAAAATGCCCAGTAATTATGCTGGCTCTGATATCCTCCAACCAGAATACAACAGTGCATGCACACTGCTGCTTGGTGGCAGATATAGACATTGTGGTGGTATCAACTGTGATGGACCCTCCTATACTGAAGACCTACCACCAGTTCTTACTTACCTATCACCAGAGGTTTTGATTTTATTTAAAAACTAATAGTATTTTGAACTTTCAAAAATCCTTTCTTGGTGTTTAGTTAAGTTATATGAGGTACTCTTGGGTTTTCATTAGAGCCACACGTAAGCTGTGAGTTGAGTTAAAAATACTTATTAAAAAGATAAATAACTAAATAACACACAAACACACACTCACGTCATTTATCCCCGAAGGGGTAGGCAGAGGCGCAACTAGTGCACCCACTTTTCGCCGTGTGTATTCCGTCCCATGATGTGATAGGGGGCGAGTCTATCGCCATATCGGAATAACTAAATAATATTTCTTATATAAGTGCTTTATAACCAATTTAACATATTTTTTTCTATTATTTAGTTTAGCCCATAAGTAATGCGTCCAAATAATTAAAAACACGACTTATTTTGTCTCACCTTTTTACATCAACGAGTAACTCAAAAATGAACTTGTATAAAACAAATTACGTGTCTCTCAGGTCTTTTGACATCTGAAAGCAGGAGTTTGCAGCAATAATGCAAAGTTGCCCCTCTACCCAATACCTTCGTTTCGCTTTAATATTGATAATCTAATTAACGTTTAACTGCCATGTTACAAAAGCCTAAAAGCTTTGTCTAGTGCCTTTAAGTCCTATACAAATAATAAAAGCCTGAATGCATTAAACGTCAGAAATGTATAATGGCGGAGAAATTCACTGGGCTAGTTGGATAAATATTTTAATAAAATCTCGGGCGGCTTAATTTGTTCCATTTTTCCGAGGGGGTAGATAGAGGTGTAACTAGTGCACCCACTGTTTGCTATGCGATTTAACACTCAAATTTAGCCAAATATTATAATAACTGATGAAATTTCGACGTAAGCGCACATAGATACTTAGTTTCATGTACGTGCCCTTATCCTATTCCAAAGTGGGGCCGGCCCAACAACTGTCAAGCACGTTTAAAAAAAAAAATATTAATTTAAAAAACGGTCTTCTATTTCTCAGGGCCAACCCAATATTCCCTTGCGATCCACTGGTGGGTCGCGACCCACAGTTTGGAAAGCACTGTCATAGAGAATAAGGGGGCAGCTTAGGACTCAGTCTAGCTCAGTTTCGTACATGCTTGACATTTGCGTTCGGGCGTTGAGAGCACGAAGTATGTTAACTTCGCTTTAAACGCGATACTTCAAGCGCTCAAACGAGGTGCTATTTTGAAAGTCAACGCCACAGACTCTTGAAGATAACTTAGAAATAATAATTTCGTTATGACTGCCTCGGTGGCGTAGTTATAATGCGGTGCGACTGCAATGCTGAGGCCTCGGGTTCGATCCCTGGGTGGGGCAAAGTGATATTAGGTTTTCTATTCAGTACATAGTATTCGGGGATAAACGGCGTAAGTGTGTGTATGTGTATAATTTCGTTCTCGGTTTTAATACAAGTGAAAGACGCGATTATCATTCGCCTGCCATACGTAAGCGGCTCGACTGCTCATAAACAGTCATGTCAGTCACAACAGTCAACATGCTGGTGGTAGGTCTCTCATATGTAAGAGACCGTCTGGGTGGGTACCACCGCAATGTCTTTTTCTACCGCCAAGCAGCAGTGTGCATGCACTGTTGTGTTTCGGTTTGAAGGACATTGTAGCCAGTGTAACTACTGGACATAATGAGACTTAACATCTTGTCTCAGGATGACGAGCGCAGTGGAATGCCACACAGTACTTTGTTACTCAAGGTGCTGTATGGTGCTACTACTGTTTATGGGCGGTCGTATCGCTTACCATCAGGCGAACGGCATGCTCGTCTCGTCATTCTATGCCATAAAAAAAAAAAAAAAAAAAAACAGTAGCATCACTACACAGTACTTTCAACCAAACGGGACTTTGCATGTGGTATTTGTATCCACGCGGATTCACCGTACACAGGGTAAAACTCGCCATAGCGCCCCACGTAACTGTGTCGCGTTCCAGAATCAGCCTGTGTATATCAAGGTTCAAACAGGCATAATAGGGTAGATGACTACTTTTTTTAAACACATCCAAAATGTATGTCATCCAAAATCTAACGGAAAAAGAGTTTTCAAAATCGATGCAATAATAAGTAAGATATAAAGCTTTGAAATTAGGTGGAAGGAGAAGGTGTCAACAGTCAAATCAGACTGTGACGTCACCGAGTGTCGCCGATTATAACGCTGCGTGCGTGCGAAACAGATAGCTCGATATCCCCACCAAGGCTCCACTTTTGCTCACAACAATATTTCAAATATGAATAACTGCTTTATGGTGGTAGGTCTCTCATATGTAAGAGTTCGTCTGGGTGGTTACCACCGCAATGTCTATTTCTACCGCCAAGCGGCAAGAAGCTGTAGTGTGCATGCACTTTTGTGTTTCGGTTTGAAGGACATTGTAGCCAGTGTAACTACTGGACATAATGTGACTTAACATCTTATGTCTCAGGATGACGAGCGCAGTGGAATGCCACACAGTACTTTATAACTCAAGGTGCTGGATGGTGTTGCTACTGTTTATGGGTGGTCGTATCGCTTACCATCAGGCGAACGGCATGCTCGTCTCGGCATTCAATGTAATAAAAAAATTAAAATAAAATTCAACTAATTTTAATGCTGATTTCACAGAATAAATTATTTTTCGTATTATTTTCTGTTACATCGCACTGATATTATAAACGCGAAAGTTTGTAAGTGTGGATATATGGATGTATGGATTTTTGTTACTCTTTCACGCAAAAACTACTTAACGGATTTCGATGAAATTTGGCACACGGTTAGATTATGTCCTGGATTAACACATAGGCTACTTTTTATCTCGGAAAAATATAAAGTGGGATTTTTATCCCAGGAAAACTCAATCACGCGGGCGGAGCCGCGGGCAAAAGCTTGTATAAAATAATGTACAAAATCAAGCATAGGAAACTACCCTATTGTATCTACTGGTGAGGGATAATCATCTCATCAGTCGACACTCTATCTGGCCCTACTTAACTACCATCAGATGCAGTGGGGCCAGGTTGTCGTGCTCGTATAAAAAAAAACGAAACACTGAATTTCACTGCCATATCTATACTTCTATACTTAATATCTTTGATTAATTATATACCTAGATAGAGTGACGCGCTGCTATGAAACTAAAACAAACAGGCCAATTTTTCTTAAGCTAGGCGCGTGACAGCTGTGCCATACGCTATCGCTGCATCATTCTGCGTATCCTTGTATGCGCGCATAATGATCCCAGTTATTACATGGTTTCTATTAAAACGGGGAGAAAATTATATCCATGAAAAACAACAAAAAATAATTCACTCGAACTCATTTAGTAGGGAACAGTTCGCCTCTATGTTTTTCGACGCGTTTGAAACGTCCAGTGTCTGTCAGGTATAATATAATTAACCCATCAACGCCCGCTTATATATAGCTATAAGCTAATTTCCTTATATAAATGGACACCGGTGTCCACAGCGGGCGTCTAAGGATTAATCAAAGCTTAATTTATAAAGCAGAAGAGTGTTTTTTTGTTTTTGGTTCAACGTGCTAATCTCAGGAACTACTGAATCGATTTTGAAAATTCTTGCACTAATAGGAAGCTACATTACTCCTGAGTGCTATAGGCTACTTTTTATTCCGGGAAAATATTTTTATCCCGGATTTTTTTTTACGCGGGCGGAGCCACTAGCAATACTAGTAATTTATAAATAATCTAAAGCTTACATACTTTGAGGTCAAAATAATATTGCCGTTGAGTTAATAAATCATAAACGATGAATATTACGAGTCATTTGTAGGAAAGCCTACCGTTGTGTCTCAATAAGCGAAATAACTTGAAATCGTCAATATTAACTTTACAGCTATGCAGACAACCTTGAGGTTGGAAATCTTCAAAGAAAATCTTCATACAGTATAAACGTGACTCTTGAAACGAATATTCGATAACGTACTTCAATATCATGTTTTTACTTTGTGATAATTGTAGAAGTGTAAAGGATGTCCGAAGGTTATGTCACAACACCGGATGGTAAAACACAGACGTGAGCGAAAATCAACTTTATTGATATGAAGAACAGTGTTTGTTATTAGTCGCGTCCCAAAAGCAGTCCCACGCAGTGGAAGCTGATCCGGAGGCACGATATTTTGGGTTATAACACAAAAAGGCAACTACGAGGTAAAGTCCGGCGAGTGTCTCCGTTAGGAAAGCGCACGCTGAAGCTTTGAGGTGGAAGAGCCGTGAACTGATCTACTCCGAGACTCAAGTCTCATGTCTGAAATTCCACTGATGATATGACATCGATGCCTTATTATATTATCGCAGTGGAGTAAACCATAGCGCGATGCAATTCTATTGTGGCGCCATCTATTGGTAGCTTGGGATAAACTTGGCTATAAAACCAATAAAGGTGGCGCTGCTTGTTGTGTTTGTTACAAAAGTAGATAAATAAAAAAAATCGTCAAATTTTTATAACATTCATTGTTTTATGGAATTCGTTGCAAAACGTTTTATTTTTCTATTGTAATATTGCAATACTAAAATATGAATTGCAAAAAATACCTTCTATCTTCAATATATTCAAATAACATTGATAAAATAATAACCTTTTCCATTCTCCTGCCTCCAAAAGAAAATAGACAATGTTAATGTATTATTAAAAGACAAATTCGTATACACTCCAGAGATTCAATTTACAAAGCAGGTGTCTGGAATGAATTAAATATTCAATATTTAAATCGGAACACCACAAACTGTTAAATATTCAACAGTAAGCCAGCCGATAGGTGAACTAAAAGTGGAAAGTTCGAACCCACTAAAACAGATATGATAATGTAAAACTTCACTGGCATCGGGAAATTGAGTCTTGACATCAATTTTTAATCGACTAGTCACTTAGTTTTGCTTTAATAGGTCGATGTCCGGTAAAAGTCGATAAGTGGAAAAGTAAAGCTGAAATATAGCTCTTAGCTCATTGAAATATGGCTCTATTACTCTTTGGAGCATATTTGTGTGGAATTTGTTCGAATGACTCGGTTTCTGGGAGAAAAGTGGTCACGCTTAGCAAATAAATTACCCAAGCCGTGTTTAAGAGAGTTAAGCCATTTGTTGCCCATTGTTAAGTCGCTCTGAAAATTCCATGTTGTGAAAAAGTGTTTGAATTTTGCTTTGAACGAACATCAAGGACTATGACCGTTTTCTGATTTATTTTAATAAATGAAATTTCAAAATTCGATACACAAGTGAGTCTATAATAAAAATGTCAAATTAAAAAAAAAGCAATGAGAGGTGTCACGGGACACCCGGATGGAACGAAGTTCCTTTCGATTAATTAGTGAAGGAATTGTAATAAAATTTTATTTATATAACAGTGTGTATATATATAAATATATAAATATTTTCCTATTTCCGTTCCAATACATAAGTTTCTAGAGAAAAAAACAAATAAATACGTGTGGCACTCGGGGACTGCCGCGGTAAAGCTATTTATTGCATAGCATTTTTATCACAAATTTTGATTGACTAAACACAAATTCGATCTTTCGTTTACCACATAAAGTAGATTTTTAAACGCGAGTAAAGCACGTTTAGTCTTGTTATTGATAAATGGCAGTAACCAAAGTAGAATAAATCAACAAAATTTGAAAAAAGAATGTTACGTTCGATTCTTTTGTATTCGTGCCGTGCCAACGCTGGGGAAATAGCATCTACGCAATGTATTTAAGGTTCATATTAGATTAGTAAGAAATGGTTTTAATGACTAATAAATAAAATAAATAAAAATATACTCGTTTCAAGAATTATAGCTTCTACGCATTGTATTTAAGGTTCATATTAGTAAGATAATAGCAAAAAGTGTCGTGACAACTTTCCGTCCAGCCCACTTTCACAATGCGCGATAAGGAACTTCGTTCCAAAAAATCGGTTATCTTTCCGTGACATTTGCGAAAAACTGTAACAGTTATACACTGACTCTGTAATTCACTACTAAATATAATTTATGTTTTAATGCTGACTACTCGTAGGTCTGCTTTGTATTCTATTTTGTCGGGAATGAATTTATATTCTAGCTCGAAGTCACACGTGATTTTATAATACTTCCATTGGTCTTCGTTGTTCAGATTTTCAATCACTTAACGTTACCCTTGGGATTCTACCACAGTTTCTTGGTAATTTATTTTATCTGGCAAGCGTGAGAGATGATACTGAAGTTCCTTTTCTCCTACTATTTTATTTTTACAAAATCTACGTGGGAATATGTTTAGTTCTTTATTTAAAGTAAACGACGAAACCGGTGAACCGATTCTGATGAAATTTGGCACACACGTAGACTAAATTCGATGGTCAGAATTAACATAAAGGCAAATATTTGTTGCCGAAAAGGCAATGTTGTAATAATATTAAAAATATATACCTCGGTGGCGTAGTTGTATTACGGTACGACTGCAGTGCTGAGGTCTCGGGTTCGATCCCCGGGTCGGTCAAAGTGATATTAGATTTTTCTAATCAGTATCAGCTCGGAGTCTGGAATTTGTGCCCGATATGGCGATAGGCTCGCCCCCTATCACATCATGGGATGGAATAAGTACGGCGAAAAGTGGGTGCACTAGTTGCGCCTTTGCCTACCCCTCCGGGGATACAAGGCGTGAATATGCGTATGCGTATATAATTACAACTGCCATATGATTTAGTCTATGCTCCCATCTATAGTGCATAATGTTGTCTGTGTTATTTAATTTAATATTTTGTTGGTCCTTCCATGCCACTGAACAAGTCGTATACTCTATCTGTGAAAGATAAAAATAATTAAAGAAATGTTTAAATCCCGGAAAAGACATTCACGCGAGCATAAACCAGCGTAAGTAAGCTAGCGTAATTATACAATTTCCTAAACTACAATCTCTGTGGTTTCGAACAGGCCGGCATAATTGTGACAACTGAGGAGAGATAATCATCTCGTCAATCGATACTCTATATGGACGCAACTGCACTTACCATCAGATGCAGTGGAGTCAATGCCATGCCCATAAAAAAGCAGGAAATAATCAGTCTATTCGACTCATCTCATTAATTTTGCTCGTTGCTACTTGACTATTCTCGTAGTGTAGTTGTATTACGGTACGACTGCAATGCTGAGGTCTCGGGTTCGATCCCCAGGTCGAGCACAGTGGTATTGGATTTTCTATTCAGTATCAGCCCGGAGGAGTCTGGGATTTGTACCTGATTTGGCGATAGGCTCACACCCTATCACATCATGGGACGGAATACGCACGGCGAAAAGTGGGTGCACTAGTTGCGCCTCTGCCTTTCCCTTCGGGGATAAAAGGCATGACTGTGTATTTATGTATATTACTCAAAAGCAGGATGGCTTCCCACGGTGGAAGAAATTATTAGAATCGCCTTTGAACTTAAATCGTTTTCCTAGCTATAAGCAAATGCACAAACATTACACTTTATATTGTTGTAGATTTCAGAATAGCTTTAGTAATTATGACCGTAATATTGAAAACAAACCAAAACCATCAATCGAATAACATTATAATAATAAACACCCATATAATTTTCCCGAAATTGGGCTAACACGATCACGAGAGACTGCGAATACACATTTATCAATCCGTATAGAATAAATCAGGTCACAAGTATTGATCAAACATGTCATAATGGAATTAACGGTCGTCTGATGCGATCCGTGATAAATATACATCACAATAGAATAATGTGGCTATTTTGTCTTATACGCTGACTAGGTAAGTACATTTAGCTAGTCTGTTAAGTTAGCTAATAGCTAGTCTGTAGATTTTGCTAGTTAATATTGAGATGGTGTTGGAAATTTTGGTTTCATAATTGTGATTTTAGTGGTACCAATTCTAATGTTTTTTATGAGCTTGTGAGTGTTTGCCATTTCCATAAAAAATATTTAAAAAAAAAAATTAAAAAAAGAAAAATCTTCGTAAAAATCTTCAAAGTTATAAAAACCTATGTTAAAAAAGAAAAAATCATTAAAAAAAATACATTTTGATTCCATTTTTAAAAGACTTAATAAAACTGAAGTTACCATTATTGAAAAGCAAAATCGAAAACTTTAAAAATAAACTCCGATTTTCTTTACTCGTCGAGTACAATTTCATTACATATATACAGGTGCTTCGAAATATCAATTTTTATGTAAAAACACACTGACAAACAAAATACTTCACTTCATTAAAGGATTACCTGAATCAATTTATTATTATTTATTTCTTTTCAAAGTAGAGGTACAACAAAGAGAAAAAAATATACATAACACAATACATAGTCTAAGTGCGTAAGATTTTTGTACAGTCAGCAGCATAAGTAGATGAACAAATTCAAAATTTCAAATTCCCTACATACTTTTGTGTTCTTACTAATCTTTTTAATCTCTTCACAAAAATAAAATAAAAGGTATTTACTTTACTTCAAACAAAGAAAAAAATGTTTCAGTTTAACTTCACGCTTATATAGGCGATTTGAAATTTTGATTTTGTACAGATATTTATGCTGCTGACTGTACAATGGCACTCTAAATATTGCCAATGTGCAATTAAAATCCGTATTTAGCGCGTACTAAGGGCAATTAACGCATGATTGATTACTAAACAGCTGTTCAGCAGCTAAATTGATTGTGTCAAATTACGATTGTACCTTTTGTGAAGTGTCCCAATTAACAAATTAGCAACGTGGAACGTCATTGCGAAGTTATTTTAGCCTTTGTGTGGAGGACGCTGAACTGCTGTCGTGTCAAGCTATTTCGGGTTCACAAACAGGAGTGCGCTACGAACTGAGATATCGTTAGCTGAGAGTGAATATATTTTATCAGCAATGTACGGTGATGAAGGAAAACATCGTGGTGAAATTTACATACCTCACTTACGTATATATGAATTTCAAAGGTATGTTCAATTTTCAACCATAGCCAAGCGGTGAACGAAAGGCACTTTCCCATGGCATTGCGACAATTTAATACAGTTATATCATTAGGAATAATTGTTTGTAAGCTATGCATCTATTTCTAATAATACTGCGTTGTTAGCGGATATTATGAGACTTAATATCTTGTCTTAGGGTGACGAAAGCGATAGAGTGCCACGCAGTACTTTGAAATTCAAAGGTCTGTATGGTATTGCTATTATGGGCGGTCGTATCGATTAGCTCCAGGCGAGTGTCATGCTCGTCTCGTCATTCAACTGTAATAAAAAAAACTGTTACTTGGCTTATGAATCGTATAAACTACATTTTTTATTACTAAAAGTGCATACACCTTGCATATTGTTAGCATCTGTTTTAAAGTTACTATCCATATTATCTGTATTTTTATGCAGTCGACGTGAACCGTGCGTCGGTTGTATTAAATATTTCTCCTTATTACTTGCTTCTTAACAATCTTCATAGCGGTTTTATTCGCAGTCAAATGTAAGATGATTTTAGTTTTTTTATTACTAGAATGCAGCGTGCGAGAAACGTTGGCATTCAGCCAGACCACGATACAAGTGTAAAAATCATAAAAGAACCGTTAACTTGTAGTTAAAGGTATAAATTCTTGAGTAACAACAAAGACGCTTATTTCTCTTAAAATTGACGTTTCTTTATGAAGTTCTTGCTTTCTTGCACTCCTTTCTCATAAATATCTTTAGTGCATTAAACATTTTGATATATTTTGTGTTTATTTTTTACATATATTCCGGTTTTCATTTGGTTTATATTTAATCAAGGGGAACTCAAATGGTGCAATGGTTTCATAGGCGATAGTTGGTTTGTGAAAAGCAGGTGAAATCGGCTCCGAAAATGTTCCCAGTTCCTCGTACACCTAGAGAAGGATGTTTACTATAACTCCCATAATATAGAGACTTAAAAATATCTGCAGTTAATAACCTGAGCTGCGTGAAATCCTTAAGAAATTGCACGAACAGAACGTTTTAAAGTGGAGATTATCCTCAATCTCTCAAACAGCAGTGGAAATCTCCAATCCTTTTGTTCCAACGACGGTTACAAAATAGACATTCGGTATAGGAGCAAGCACAAGGCGCTTTTTCAGTCTAAAATTCTGCCTGTTTTAGTTTCCGCTTTTAAATGGAATCGTTATGTCGTATTTACGTATTTTACACGTTTATTTGCAATTAAGAAGTACGTTTCCTTTGAATTATATACATCTCTTATACCTACTTGCACTGGAAGATAAATACTTACATACACACTCACGCCCTCTATCCCCGAAGAGGTAGGCAGAGGCGCAACTAGTGCACCCACTTTTCGCCGTGTGTATTCCGTCCCATGATGTGATAGGATATAGATATCGGGCAATGTGATACTGAGTAGAAAAACTCAATATCACATTGCCCGACCCGGGGATCGAACCCAAGACCTCAGCACTGCAGTCGTACCTTAATACAACTACGCCACCGAGGCAGACGAAAATATAATTTAAAAATTAAATTAATTGTTGTAAAAGGTAAAACGAATAGATATACGAAAATTATTCAAAATTAAAATCTAACCAGAATAATAAGATATCATACGTAATTACATATTCAGAGTAAGAAAATAATCGATAAAAATGGAGTGTGATATTTTCAACATTAGATCTTTATGACGTTAACTTACAGATTCGTTTAAAATCACTTTATTGGTAAAATGTTCTACGATAAATACTCACTGGGCTGATAAAACTCTATCTGTGGATACTTCATACACATTTTAGCCTAATGACGTACATTATCTATACTAATATTATAAAGCTGAAGAGTTTGTTTGTTTGAACGCGCTAATCTCAGGAACTACTGGACCGATTTTGAAAATTCTTTCACTAATAGGAAGCTACATTACTCCTGAGTGCTATAAGCTACTTTTTATCCCGGAAAACTTTTCCACGCGGGCGGAGCCGCGCGCAAAAGCTAGGACATTATAAATCGATAACTACCAAAAATATAATTTACACTGCAATATTTAAACCTACCTAATATTTAAGTTTTAAGAATGCTTCACAATGCTGTTTTTAATGTATGCTTCACAACTTCTAAATGCTCGTCACATAAATGTATAAGTTGACCAAATACAAAAGTCACACTCTAATCTATGCTCCCAAATAAATGGTAATAAAATAAGTACTGTCAACATAGCTGTTTAATACGATGACTGACAAATTAAATTTACTTGAAACTGGCGAAGCAGGTTAAACATGGAAATAAGGTACCAAAATAAAGCATTTTTTTCACTATCCATAACACCTACTTAGTGATATAGTAAAAGTCAAAGAGAATTGTTAAAAGAGAGTAGGTCGAGGCGGAAGTCGTATAAACGATAAATTTCCTGAACGTTCACTTTGTTGTGCGAACGTATCCCTAATTTGTCGCGATGGAGTTCCGAACAATAGTATTGACTCGTAGAATCAACTCAAAGTAGTTATTGTGGGGAAAATTTCATTTCACGTGTGTTGTGTAAAGAAATGTTTTTATTTTTCAAATGTGCAGTTAGGTCTCTATTTTTCCTTCAATTCAATATGGTTGTAAAATATCAGAAACAGACAAATAATCAAACTCGCTCCTTTTAATTCACTTTCATCGCCACCAAAACCTTACAGGATTACCAGCTGGGCTAATCTGAAGATTACTTAACAATTTCATTTAAATAACTCCAGCCGTTTTGGACTCCATAGGGAAATATCATACATACATTTACTTTTAGTTTTAAATATGAGTGTACAGTCAGCAGCATAAATATCTATACAAAATCAAAATTTCAAATCGCCTATATACGCCATAAGTTAATCTGAAACATTTTTTTTTCTTAATTTGAAGTAAAGTAAATCTTTTATTTTATTTTTGTGAAGAGAAAAAAAAAGATTAGTAAGAACACAAAAGTGTGTAGGCAATTTGAAGTTTTGAATTTGTTCATCTACTTATGCTGCTGACTGTATTTCAAAAGTAGAAGTATTGTCGTTTTTTAAATCTACAGACACTTTTGACAGTGAAGCGAATGGATAGACAGGAGGATTTTCCCCCCTAAGCATCGGGATGTCAACCACACACTCGTAGTTTCACGGGGTTAGGTGAATGACAGCCCGGATCGACAGCTTAGCACACTATCCCTTACACTGGGTACTCGAAATGTTGGTGACTGTTATTTCTTCTATTATTGGGATATCAAAATATCGGCAATAACGCCACCTAGTGGTCTTGCAATATAAATTAGATTGGTATTCTTTACTGTCTATGCTTAAAAATCTCTGCTGTAGTCTATGATAGTTGATATTAAATGGTTCACTTTGTCAACGGAAACTGCACGTTTTATTAGGTTATGGGCCCAGTCCCGCCATATTAATTAGTTATCGGTGAAATTATAGCAATTAGTTCTCAAAATGTCAGCGAATTATTTAGTAAATGTGCCAAAATTACGGGGACGCGAAAATTATGACGATTGGGCGTTTGCAGTTGAAAACTACTTAATACTAGAAGGTGTAACGTTGAACGACGCCATTACTCTAGAAACAAAAGAAGACAGGAAAGCCAGAGCAAAATTGATTATGACGATAGATCCGTCTCTTTATACACATATCAGGAATGAAGAAACTGTAAAGGGTTTATGGAACAAACTGAAGTCACTTTTTGATGATTCCGGTTTTACGCGGAAGATCAGCCTACTCAGAAGTTTGATTTCGATTCGGTTAGACACTAGCGATTCCATGACCAACTATGTCACCCAGCTCGTGGAAACAGCTCAAAAATTAAAAGGTACCGGTTTCGAAATAAACGACGAATGGATCGGTTCTCTGCTACTGGCAGGACTTCCTGAAAAATTTAGCCCCATGATAATGGCCATAGAACATTCTGGCATGAAAATTAGTTGTGATGCTATAAAAACAAAACTACTAGATATGAGCTCGGATTATGAAAGTAATTCGGAAAGTGCACTTATTGCTCAAAAGAACAGCAAAACGCAGAGCGCTAACAGAACGCAGCCATCTGTCAACACTAAGTCAAAAAAGGTTATTCGTTGCTATAAATGCAAGAAAATTGGTCATTACAAGAATCAATGCACATCGACAGAAAAGGTGAAGACAAATGCATTTAGTGCAGTATTTCTCACAAAGAAATTCGAACGCAATGATTGGTATGTTGATTCCGGCGCCAGCACTCATCTAGTAGCGGACGAAAATATGTTGTCAAACATTTCGTATCAACCGATAACAAAGGAAATAATAGTGGCAAACCAGACAAGTGTGCCAGTTACGTGCTCTGGAAATTTAAAACTTACTACATGTGTCAAGGGAACAGAGATTGAGATAACAGTAAATAATGTTTTGTGCGTACCCAGCCTAACCACGAATTTGTTGTCAGTGAGCAGAATAGTTGCAAATGGTAACAGAGTATCCTTCAACAAACATGGATGTTACATTTACAACGCTCAGAATGATTGCATTGGTGAAGCCGTTTTGGAAAACAATGTGTACAGATTAAACATTTTGAAGTCTAAGCAAGTTTTGGCAGCAGCAGTACAGACTTCATGTACCACTTGGCATCGACGACTCGGTCATGTAAATGCAAATGATTTACAGAAGATGAAAAATGGAGCAGTAGAAGGAGTAAATTACCAAGATAAAAGTGATACCAGTAAAGCAAGTTGTGTAGTATGTTGCGAGGGCAAACAAACGAGGCTGCCGTTCCCTCCTAGTTTGAGAAAAACCAACAGTGTACTGGAATTGGTCCACACAGACCTATGCGGGCCAATGGAAAGCAAGTCGCTTGGTATGTCTAAATATTACCTGTTATTTGTAGATGACTACAGCCGCATGTGTTTTGTTTATTTTCTCAAATCAAAAGATGAAACCTTTAAATATTTTAGAGAATTCAAGAAACTAGTAGAAAACCAACAGTCCACAAGAATAAAAACACTAAGATCTGACAATGGTGGAGAATTTTGTTCTACAGAGATGGAAAATTATTTAAAGCAAAGTGGCATAGTTCATCAGAAAAGCAATGCTTACTCGCCTGAGCAAAATGGACTGTGCGAGAGATTTAACAGGTCAGTAGTTGAGAAAACCCGGTGTCTCCTATTTGACGCTCAGTTTGATAAACTATTATGGGCAGAAGCTGTAAATACAGCTGTTTACTTAAAAAATAGAACACCAATGGCCAGTTTAGACAAGAATACCACTCCTTATGAAATGTGGACGGGCAGAAAACCGAATCTCCAACACATTAGAGTGTTTGGTAGCCCAGTTATGGTACATACACCAAAAGAAAGGCGAAAGAAGTGGGACAAGAAGGCTCAGAAGATGTACTTAGTTGGATATGCCGCAAATATCAAAGGTTATCGTTTATACCATCCAGAAAGAAAAACAATATCAGTAGCCAGAGATGTTATAGTTATGGAGGATATTAAGGACAGTACAAGTACATTAGTAGCAGAGCAGCAACCTCCTCAAAGTACATTAAGGGAGGAACAACTAATGGAACAGCCAAGCAGTCAAGATGAGATAGGTGTCTTAGAAAAATTTGATGAGACATATGTTGCAAGCGGATCATCAAGCGAGACTGATGAAAGTTTTTATGAGTCATTGACAACTGAAGATATAGAGGTCTCGTCTCAGAAAGAAGTTAATCAAGCAGGAAAACGTGTTCGTCGGAAGCCAGATTATTATGGCGTTAACATGTGCATTGATGATATAACCAGTGAGCCCATCACAGTAAGCGAAGCAGTCAGTGGTCCTGAAAAAGAGCACTGGAAAAGAGCAATGAAAGAAGAGATGCAGTCCTTTCATGAAAATGAGACATGGGAGTTGGTAGACAGGCCTAGTATTGGTACAGTTGTGAAAAATAAATGGGTGTTCAAAAAGAAACATAACAATGAAGGAGAAGTACGTTATAGAGCCCGTCTTGTAGCTAAAGGGTTTACCCAAGTTAATGGTGTGGACTATCAAGAAACCTTTTCTCCTGTTATTAGACACTCCACATTAAGAATGTTATTTGCCTTGAGTGTACAATTGAATATGGATGTCACACACTTAGATGTGATAACAGCCTTTCTTAATGGACATCTAAATGAAAGTATTTTTATGCATTTACCAGAAGGTTTTCCTATCACTAATGATTCAAATAAAGTCCTAAAATTAAAAAAGGCTGTATATGGATTGAAGCAATCATCTCTTGCTTGGTACCAAAGGGTAGAGGAAACATTATCTATGTTAGGATTTAGTAAAAGTAAACTAGAACCTTGTGTGTTTATCAAAAATCATAGTAATAACAAGAAAACTATTATTGGTATTTATGTTGATGATTTTTTGATATTTTCCAATTGTAAGTCTGAAACTGATTGTTTGATACAAGCTTTAAGTCAAGAATTTAAACTAAAGAATCTAGGTCAAGTTAAGCAGTACTTAGGTATGAGGATTAACATTGATAAAGTGTCTAATGTAATTTGTATAGATCAGGAACGTTACATTGAGCAATTAGTTAACAAATTTGATATGTCTGACTGCAATACAGCTGAAACTCCTATAGAATGTAAATTGAATGTTAAAAAATCTAGTGTTTGTGATGAGAATTTGCCTTATCAAAAATTAATAGGTAGTTTGATGTATTTGGCAGTGCTTACCCGACCTGATATTGCATATTCTGTTAGCTACCTTAGCCAATTTAACAATTGTTATTCACATGTACACTGGAATTATGCTAAAAGAATTCTGAGATATTTGTTGAAAACAAAAGATTATTGTTTAAGATATTCCAAAGTAAATGCAGATCTGATAGGCTTTGTAGATGCTGATTGGGCTAGTGATGCCATCGACAGGCGCTCATACACAGGTTTTTGTTTTGTAAAATCTGGTGCTCCAATATCTTGGGAAAGTAAAAAACAGAGAACCGTGGCTCTTAGTAGTTGTGAGTCAGAATTTATGGCTTTGTCTGAGGCTGGTCGTGAAGCCATATATTTGAGAAATTTAGAGTTAGAATTAGTAGGTTTTTGTAACAAAATTGTAATTTATAATGATAGTCAGAGTGCATTGAAACTTGCTAACAATCATCAACCTCACAAGAGGTCGAAGCACATTGATGTGCGGTATAATTTTATTACAGAGATAATTAAAAATGGTATAATTGAAACTAAATATTTACCATCTGTTGACATGCCCGCTGACTTATTAACTAAAGGTCTGACTCAAGTAAAACATTACAAATTTATAAAAATGTTTGGTCTCGTCAAAAAATAAGTACCTGTAATTCATTTATTTCACATTGTTTATTGTTGTAGTCTGTATAGATTCTTTACTATTCTGATATTTTGATATAGTGGGGGTGTTATTTCTTCTATTATTGGGATATCAAAATATCGGCAATAACGCCACCTAGTGGTCTTGCAATATAAATTAGATTGGTATTCTTTACTGTCTATGCTTAAAAATCTCTGCTGTAGTCTATGATAGTTGATATTAAATGGTTCACTTTGTCAACGGAAACTGCACGTTTTATTAGTGACGTCTTTCTAAATGGAGTTAGATCTGTTTCTTAGTATGGTTGCGTTTTATAATTAGAAAAAATCCGTCAATTTAAGTGAGTTGCTAGGAATTTTAGTACTCTTGATCAATGCTCAAAAGAAAATAATTGTACGAACGGTTGTGAATGGTAACGATTAATACTGAGTGATCATGTAACAGAATTTACTGTGATGATATTCTTCCTGTCTTCTACATGATATTTTTTTAACAATGACTTAAATAATGATTCCTTATGTTTACGCGAATGTTAAACATTGAAATTAAAGTATTATAACGGATTTTATCGCGGTTTTTTGTTTATTTTTTCTCCCGACGTTTCGAAGGCTTGGCAGCACTTCGTGGTCCGCCCCGTGACCACGAAGTGCTGCAAAGCCTTCGAAACGTCAGGAGAAAAATTAGATAAAAAACCGCGATTAAATCCGTTATAATACTTTAATTTCAATGACTTAAATGATGATGAAATGACTATTGTGAAAAATGTACAGTTAAAACCAATGACAATAGAAGCATGGCACACAAGTTTTACGTGGGCACTAAGAAAGGATTGTTGTAAATTATTTTTTACCTCATCATATTATGTTGGTTCCTATCTTTTGTGGATGGAAAACCTCTTGGATGGAAACAATAATTATATGGAAAATTGTGGTGCATAAGATTTTCTTCACGATAGATAAAGATTTGCAAACATAATGAGGAAAGTTTCATTGAAAACTAAAGTCTAAGGTCTAACTACACTGGGCGAGTGCGCAGCGGCTTCGGCTCGCTGCGAATTCGCTTGCAATTCGCCAGTGTGGTAAGCGCCTTAACTTTACCTGACCAAGGATGAGACAACCCGGCCTAAGAAAATAACACCCCCTATTAAGAGTGCAAAAATTTCGTATCGAACTCCAATTAAGCAAAGTCCTTTCCCATAAAATGTTGGAAGCACCCTTGCGGGATACAACTTGACATCCCCCAAAACAGGTCATTAGTATCTAAGTCCCTGTACGTTGTATCTTATCAGGAAAGTTTTAATGAGTTTCGCGTAGCTTCATTTTATAGTTAGTTGGTGTCAGTATCCGTTCATATTTCTAGAACAAATAATGCACTATATACTTCAGTTTCTAATACTGACTGATAGATTGATAGAGTAAAGTTTAAACATATGGCCTTAGAGGCATGAAATATTACATGCCGAATTTCTTGTGTAAGTGAGCACTAAGATAATTTTTCAAAAAACCGTTCCCTATAGGGGTAATAAGGAGGGAGAGATATACGTAATAGTAGTAGTACGTAATTTCGTCATTCTTCAAATTAGAGACTGTAAAATAGAAGTACTATCGGGCACACGACTTTTAAGAAGAAGTTCTAAAAGGACTAAACTTCCTATATCTATTAAAATAATATTGGCAGTGCAAAAATTTTATTGCCTGTACTCCCAATGCATTTTTTCATATTTGCAATATTATAATCAACCCATTCATGTCTATCTCCATTTTGTTCTCTATTATCAACCCATTCACGTCTATCTCCATTTCGTTCTTCCTCTTCACTCTAGCTTCGTAATAGAAAACGACGAAATTGACTCATTGCTCGTTAGTTACAGAGTGGTACTGGAGGTGGCTGGCAACTCAGACGCAGTAATACTGAGCGGCTTGGAAGCCGACACTCAGTACCAGGTGACTGTAGCCGCGCTGTGGGGCGGCCATAAATACCGGAGCAGGCCTATTGTCTTCCGCACGCTGGGTGAGTGTTAAATTCTCACAATTATAACTAAAGCCAATCCTCACTAAACTGTCAAAGATAGTCAAACTGATTTCGTATTAAAACGTCATTAGACGATTGAATCTTCGAGTGGTAAGTTAGTTTTCATCATTATAATAATCACTGTATTGTCACTTTATTTACATTATTCGTCATGAAAACTAATAGAACATAATATTTATCGAAAATTATTATTTTGTTCAACGGGCAATTCTGTAGAAAAAATAACTCAAAAATTCTATGACAGGCAAGTGATGTTATTAGCAATTGTATTTTTTTTGTCAAAGTCTGCTTTTGCCATCGAGATATATTAGTTGTAACACGTAGATTATATTCTAAATGGAGATGGCTTGAACGTGGAGCCCGGTTGCATTTCTGTCGATGTAACTCGCATTGCATTAGATTGATGAGTACAAGGAGTATTGCAGTGAGGGAAAAGAAACACCACTTAACATTTCGAATTCAGTATTGTTACTTTGCACGCTTCGGGTATTTTTAGAGGAATAGTATAAAGTGTTCTAATATAACGTAATACATTATTTTTTCTCATTATTTATAAATTATAGTATCAATAATTATCATTACAACTTTTTGTTCCATGACGCAGATTGAATTTAACGTATTTTTATTGTTTCGTTATTTTGAAATTCAATTTTGGCCAGTCAAATGTATAAAGTTTCACCTGACCTGGAACTCGAACCCAGGACTTCCCAACCAACAGTATTACACAGGCACTAAACAATTGAGGAGATGAACATAGCAAGCGTATGAAATATAATCGTCAATCAAACGTTGCGTTTATGGTCATTCAAAATACTATCTTAGCGATCATATGCACCGATCTCATATTATATTAAAATTAGGGTATATGGAAGAAGTCTTTTAAAGCAAAAGTCCCCAACTGAACTAATGAACCGATAATAACTTGATAAAAACTCTAATTTAAAGTTTTACTTCACGCAGCCATTTAAAGTAACCATTCTCAAATATTTCGATATCTTTTGAGTGCTACAACTTGTTCCTTAACTCCGAATCGGATTCAACTGTAATAATCTCTTGAAAAGCATTATCATTAGCAAGTTTGATCTTCGGCGAAACGTTTCAAATCCGATTATCACCTTCATAGTTCTGTTTGTATTTGGCATTAAGTATGCCTTTATCAATATTGAAATAAATGTTATTAATTTTCAATTCATCATTGTTTTGTTATTTTTTCTTTGTGATAAGAAATATTATGAACAAGAACAAAATGTAGATTAGGTTAATGACTTAATTTGGTTTTCGTTAGTTTCATATATACTTATTCTTTTATTTACAATGAATGTTTTCTAAGGTACCGCTCGCGTGTATGTTTTATCCGATAAAAATGTCAGTGTTGAAATTTCTGAACCAAAAACACGCATTAGCTTTTTGAAACACGATTACTTTTGTGTTTCGCGGTCAAAGGATACAATATTCATTTGTATTTTCACTTATATTTACGAGGAATTCATGCCGGGACATACCCAGTTAATTATGAAACTACCAACTAAAATATTTTTATATACGTTTTCATTGGGAATTTATGGGCAAATTAGCACTTTAACGACTGCCTCGATGGCGTAGTTGTATTACGGTACGACTGCAATGCTGAGGTCTCGGGTTCGATCCCCGAGTCGGAGTCTGGAATTTGTGCCCGAAATGGCGATAGGCTTGTCCCTATCATATCATGGGACAGAATACGCACGGCGAAACGTGGGTGCACTAGTTGCGCCTTTGCCTACCCCCCCGGGGATAAAAGGCGTGAGTATGCGTATGTGTGCGTTAACACTTTAATATTATAATTTACAATAAGGTGCTTTATTATATCTAAATAATGATAGACGCAAACTGTTACACATAAACAGAAGCAACACCAAGCGAATTTTCAACCATACACTGCATGAGACTGTAATGAACTCCTCTTCCTGAGACATTTAATCTTATATGTTATAAATGGATGAGCAAGAGGAAACTGTGTAACTTCTTACTGGATGTACAATGGATGACGACGGAACTCTTTGGAACGGGCAAATACAGGCAGTGCCAGTCTTTGGGAACTCGCCCATACACACGTGGGTTACTAGGATTTTTTTAAAATCTCCACCCTCTTAGCCAATCAAAGCCAAAGTCAAAGTCAAATAATCTTTATTTAAATTGTCTTGTCCAAAGCACTTTTAAATCGTTATGAATCTAGTACCGCTTCGGAACGTGTTATTGCTGTGAAGAAGAAGCGGCGCAAGAAACTCCCTCAGCAACACGATCTGTCAAGATAATTAAAATATTACAATGTATTTTAAAATGTCAAAGTACGATTAAAATCCTACAAATATTATAAATGTGAAAGTTTGTGGGTATGGATGTATGGATGTATGGATGTATGGATGTATGGATGTCTGGATGTATGGATGTATGGATGTCTGGATGTATGGATGTATGGATGTTTGTTACTCTTTCACGCAAAAACTACTGAACGGATTTCGATGAAATTTGGCACACGGGTAGATCATGTCCTGGATTAACACATAGGCTACTTTTTATCCCGGGTAAATATAAAGCGGGACTTTTATCCCGGGAAAACTCATTTACGCGGGCGGAGCCGGGGGCAAAAGCTCGTAAACAATATAATCAAATTATAAAACATGAGTGAATCTCAGCAATTTAATCCCAAGCATTTTTATCCTCCAGATAATCGAAAATACGATAGTAAGCTTTTTTACAGAGGCGGTCTTTTATAGTGAATTAATTTTTTTTATTGGAAGATTTACAAATTATGCTTAGGAAGTTTATTGAAGAAACGTACACATTGACCAACAAAAGAATGACTAATTATATGGAGACGAGTAGCATGTATCACATATTTATATTGATTCCTAGTATTTATATTATGAATGTCGCATATTTGATCAAAATGCGCGATATTTTTCCTTACATACAAAATATTTTCATAAATGTATTGCGATATTACGGTAAGAATGTTTATCTATTTAAACTTTTCTCTAAGAGAAAAACGGGGTCCAAGACAATAAATAGCTCTAATAGCTCTCTTTTGTAATACAAATACTGTATTAATATCCGCAGCATTTCCCCAAAGAAGAATCCCATACGTCAAAATGCTATGAAAATAACTGAAATAAACAATTCTTGCCGTTTCTACATCAGACAGACGCCTTATTTTTCTTCTTATCATCACTCTAAAATTTGAATTTTGTGACCTTTTTTTGCTCCTGCTCGGAGCCTTGCGCCAGCAAACTCTGCCACTGACTATAGGGTCTGAAGCCAAAATATCTTTCTAGAAAAAAATGTACAGCAATGACACACCCAATCGATAGGTCTATCGCTATAATATCATCCTCAATATAACGTTAGCGTTAACTATTTAAGAAAAGGATCTTGGCTACAGATCCAGGCGTTTCATTATGTGCGGTGGCTGTTATGAAGTCGGGTTCAAATATACTGTTCACCTATATAGTATTACCCTCTAACCATTTAATTAGTTTAATAAATGAAAATAAATTTCTATTCATGTAAGCCAACAAAGCTTAGTTTCGGAAATATAAATAGATAAAAAATAACAACTTGCACAAAACCTCGTGTGAACCACATGCCTAGCTTGGCGTGACTGCTATAAATATGGTGGACATGCGAGGCACACATTAGGGAGGTCGGGTCGGGTTGTAGTCTATTTGTTATCTATGCTTTTATGTCTGGTCGGTACTAATTTTCTATATTGAGAATTCTTCGAAGTATGATTATGCACACGTTTTGAATGGGGGATGTTTTGAGTCCGTTCCGGTGTTGGTTCCTTAGCTTCTGTTATATTTTTTTAGTGGAAGGTATAGCCAAATTAATTTAATATGAAAAAAAATTAAGTAATATAATAATATTATACTTTTGAAATAAAATAGTGATGCCACTTTATTGCGTTAACGATAAAAAATACCCAAACCTATAAAATAGTTTTCTTCTTCTTTCTTGAACAACGGTTCGATTAATAGTGATTTAATTTAAATAAAAAATTGTATCACATGCCAATAGACTTCGAAAACTAATTATCTATTTTTTGGATATTAAATAACATGAAAGGTCCACATCAAAATTCAGCCTATAATGTCTTGTTTATCATGTAATCATAAAGAGAATGCGACAAAACAATGTCAGTGAACTCCAAGATCTAATTATCTCAATAAAAGAACACGTGTAAATACCACGTCGTCGTAAATTGCGTCTATCTTTAAAGCAAATGCAATAAGGCATCGTAGAATGGTCGTATATTCCGTTTACGATGTAAATGTCTTTGAATCACTTACGCCCCGTTTTTTCATTTGTAATTATCTTTTTGTCAGGGTCTTATTAAGCTGGAGCGCTCGCAGCACCTGGAGCACTCGAAGCGAGCGCGAGCGCGTCCAGCTTAACTTATTAAGACCCTTACAAAAAGATAACTACAGTTGAAAAAACCCGGTCTTAGTGTCTGATCTATTTCTTTTGTGTAGACAAATACAATCTCACCACCATAAACTCAGTGGTTGGTATGTAGTATACTAAGGTCCAGCTGGGTAACTACTATCAAAGTATCTGGCGTCCAAAAACATTGTCCAAGCACTGCTGTGTTCAAGATTCAAGGATATTTTTTTTTTTTTTTTTAATGGCATTTGTATTCACATTTTGCCAATGTCAAGTTTGGGTTGTCTTTTTTATTATCTGTAGTATGTCGAAGTAAAGCAGTGGCTACCTTACCAAGACTTTATGGAGGAGTTTTGGCGGCAAAAAAAAAACACTTGATTAGCACGATTATTTCAATTCACTTCATTTGAGCTCTTTAATAGAACTATATTGGATAATATACCACCATAATTAAGCAATATAACACTAAGTATCACCAAAATAATGAATTAAAACAAGAGCACCTCATGACACTTCCAAGTTCCCGCCAAAACTCTCTTCAAGGATATTGTAGGTATAATTACTCACCATTACTTGACCATCCGCCACCTAATAATGTACCCATATTTCAAAATAAATTGATTGCTTGATTGATTGGCCATTATGAGACTAAGCCCAGGTTTTTTGAACCGTGGTCAGGGTAATCCTCAGTGTTATTATAAACTGGACGCGCTGGCAGAGCTTCGAGTGCTCCAGACGCTGCAAGCGCGTCCAGCTTAATAAGACCCTGACAAAAAGATAACTACCTACAGTCGAAAAAACGGGGCCTTAGAGGGCGTTGTTTCATTCGTGGTCAAGTAAAGTTAACGGTCTTGTTATGCTGGACGAGCGCGCAGCGCCTTCGCCTCATTGTGAATTCGCTTGCAATTCGCCAGTATGATTAGAGCCTTAACTTAACCTGACCACAGATGAAAAAAACCCGGCATTAGGGCCTGTTTTACCATATTTAAATAAATGTTATCCATCAGTTAACATATTGTAAGTCATTTCCTAACGCTGAATGCACTTTTTTGGGTACCGTATTTTATTCGGGAGCTTGACTTTTGTATTTGGTATATTCGATGATTAACGCTTTCTCAGACATTTGGAAACAGGCTCTTAATATCTAATGTCTTAGGGTGGTATTAATAAATTATTCTCACCTTTGAGTAGGATCTCACGTAGACTTTAGCGTATTGAACTATTTAATAATCAAAGCTTAAGTTGTCATTGAAGAGCTGGTTCTCAGTTGAGTCGGCTCTGCTTAATAAGCAAAACTCAGCTGTCAAAATCTGTCATACACTGTGTGTGACTTAAGATATCATTTGAGCTATTGTTGATATCCGTTTATTAAATAGCGACGACTTGACTTTAATTTGACATCGTCTCTGCTGCCCCCTTATTCTCTATGACAGTGTTAACTCGTAACGCGGCCGTGTCACGTTAACTTCGTGTAATTGGCGTTAAATGTTATTCGGTATGCCAATTTCCATAGTGATAAACGCGATGAGTTACGTAACGCGTTTGTTACGAGCGGTGGAAATAACGTGTGTCAGAGAATAAGGGGTCAGATATCGCTCTTCACAGCGATACTGAGCTGCATCTATTTATACGGCCTTTAGGGTGATGAGCGCAGTGCAATGACGCGCTTTGTAATTTAGTTTTGGTGTTGCTACTGTTTATGGGCAGTCGGTTTGCTTACCATCAAGCGAGAGGCTTGTTTGTCTCGCCATTCATTTATATAAATGTCGGATTGTTTTAATTTAGGACCATCGTTATGTCTTGTCTTTTAATATTGATCGGTGATCACTAAACATCCTTTATTATCGTCCCTTTCCAATAAAATAATACTAGTGTCCAACCCATGAAATACATTTTAGATTCAGGATTTCATATTAATTGAAATCACCAAATGTATAAATATTCTCTATATTCAAGTACATTTTACATATTCTACAAACCCATATGATTTTAACCGGCGCTTCATACTAATTTAATATTCGGCACGTAACACACGCAAATTGATACACGCAACAAGTGTTGGCAACGAAGCTTTTAGCGTCAATATTACCTTTATACAATTGTCCCTTAATGACGTCACTTTACTCGCGAGATGACATCATGAATAAGTTATACAATTAATTCAATAATAGGAATCTAAAAGTCGCTTTTATGGCGGAATATTATGAAATAGATTATGACATCCTAAAACACCTTTCTCTATCTTATTCCTTAGTACTTTACTTTAAGACCGTCTATGTCACTTATATAAAGAGATCCACTTAGGTCCTTATTCAAATACGTTACTTAACTAAGTACGGAGTTGCTATGATATTGTCTGTTTCTCAATGCTTACTGCATGACAGCCTTCACAATGCAATAGGGGCGCTGGGCGGACTTTATTTTAGCTGGCTGTTAAACAAAGCTGGACAAAGTCTAAGAAAACTATAAAATATCCTCATAGTATTGTTTGTGAAAAGGGTTTTTTTATGGCATTGAATGACGAGACGAGCGTGCCGTTTGCCTGATGGTAAGCGATACGACCACCCATAAACAGTAGTAACACCATACAGCACCTTGAGTTACAAAGTACTGTGTGGCATTCCACTGCGCTCGTCATCCTGAGACAAAAGATGTTAAGTCACATTATGTCCAGTAGTTAAACTGGCTACAATGTCCTTCAAACCGACACACAACAGTGCGTGCACACTGCTGCTTGGCGGTAGAAATAGACATTGCGGTGCTACCCACCCAGACGGACTCTTACATATGAGAGACCTACCACCAGTGTAAATCTTTCGTATGTACCTTTACTATAACAACATACAAATAAACATTCTTTATTCAGAACTGCTAAAATGGAAATTTACTCGTCGCGTTGACCCTTAATGCATTATTACATAGAACAAAAACCATACCAACGGTTTTACATTAAAACAAAGCAAAACATTACCATGCTTGCGCAAATAATGCCTTGTATTCATTAGGTGTTGATAAGCAACACGTAATGCTCAAGATATTAGGCACGTTGCATAACTGTGAGTTCGATGATGTTTATCATGGAAGGTTTGGTAAAATCAATGTGACATACATATATCATTTATCGTACCGTACGGCATATTATGTTGCGGGCTTTGTTTTATAAAAACTTAATTTTTGTCTGATTTTATTTTAAGATTGAATTTTTGCATGATATGGTGATGAAAAGTGGACGATGGCCCAATTGGGCATGGAACGGTCTGCCGAGAAAATTTCCGGAGATTAAAAACTCAAACACACCTCTGACTTTTCGAAGTTACGTGTGTATTGTTTATCAATCATCGTTCGCTTTATCGGTGAACGAAAACATTGTGAGGAAACCTACATACTTGCGAATTCTCCATAAGAATTTCGAGGGTATGTGAAGTCTGCCAACCCGTACTAGGCCAGCGTGGTAGAGTAAGGCCTAACCCCTCTCAGTAGTAGAGAAGGCTCGTGCTCAGCAGTAGGCAGTATATAATACAGGGCAGATTGCATTGCATGATGATGAGGATGGCTCCGTATCATTATGATAGCGTGAGCTACTTGCTCCCCTGTCTACTTCTGACAAGATAAAGGCATGATATGCTACTCTTAACATGTATCCTATGTACGAGTCTTTAAACCTGTTGCGCGTAGTATGCGTACCCCCCCTATCCCACCCTATCCCACTAGACTGAATGTTAACGAATGCCCCAACTCAATTAAAACTGTAATAACTTGCCTAGGTGCTTATTGACCTAGGCAGCTATATAGCTGCATTGGCTCTTGTATTATAGTGTAAACCGGATTGGCTCTCACGTGAATTGTGGTTCAAGACTATGTCTTTGTAGGCTTAACTAAGTATATATTTAAAGTCTTATTGAAAGGTAGGAAGCGATTGTATATATATTTTTTTTATTCTTATTTTAAGGAGCTTTGTTGAATATTACGACCAAGTCGCTCCATACGTCCACTTAAATATATTTCGACAGACTAAACGTTCATAAGTACACTTAAAATATTTTTTTACTAAAACCCTAGCCCTATCTGACATTGAAGCCGACAACGTACTATTGAAATGTATATTTTTATTCAGATTAGGTAAAACTCCTTACTGATATTAATGTGTGGTCAAGCTCCAATTCTGACCTAATTTTTTTTAAGAATCTATGTACACTAATATGGGTTATAGATAAGTTTTAAAACATTTTTTTTGTTAGGAGGCCAATAAACTAAGTAGTGATTAGTTGGTGGTAAATTAACATCACCGTGTCTACATACAGCTACAATAATAATTACTATGTTGATCGCTGATCATAGGGTAAAAAAAAAACCGCTGTTTGTTTCGGTTTGAAGTACATAATGACTACTTGACATAATGAGGCTTAACATCTTATGTCTCAGGATGACGAGTGCAGTGGCATGCCACACAGTACTTTGTAATTCAAATGGTGGTCATATCGCTTACCATCAGGCGAACGGCATGATCATCTCGTCATTCAATGCAATAAAAAAAAACACCATCCGCCAAAAATCATTTAATTTTCTACTAGGCAGTGACACTACTTATTCATGCTCTAGTTAAAGCAACAAAGGTCTTCCAGGCAATACAAAGGTTCATAAATGATTTACATTCTAGTACAAATGAACAACGAAGTTAGTTCCTAGAAATAATTTATCACTTTCCACATAAATCTTACAGTTCATTGGTCTTAATAAATTAATCAGCATGCATTAAGTCAAAGAGCACTGACCTGAACGAAAACTCGAACTAAATGCACCCAAGTTCGTGTAAACATAATCGTAATTTGCATAGTTTAACTAGTTGTGATAAGTTTGCCAAGTTTGAATAATTGAGTCAACCTTTCCTAAATTGAATTTGTCCCACAAAATGTTGGAAAAATGGTTATCGCAATCCAATTGAGACATGTATCGAAGATTTTTTGGTTCATTGCCTTTCAGTAATATTGCTTCGTAGAACAATCTTTTAAGAAAACATTATTTATTGAACCTGTTCAACAAGTGAACGTTTTTTTTTCTTGAAATACGCAAACCAATTATTTTACTTCTATACTAATATTATAAAGCTGAAGAGTTTGTTTGTTTGAACGCGCTAATCTCAGGAACTACTGGACCGATTTTGAAAATTCTTTCACTAATAGGAAGCAACATTACTCCTGAGTGCTATAGGCTACTTTTTATCCCGGAAAATCATTTCCACGCGGGCGGAGCCGCGCGCAATGCTAGTAACGAATAAGATTGTTCGTATAAGGAAAACGTTCAACAAAATTTGTTAACTTTCGGGGAATAAATTATTTCAATATACAATGCAATCAACACTGAAGACTTGTTAGTAAAGGTTATACCACACTTTGAATTGATCGATAAAACTATTGTTAGTATTACTTGATATGAAATTAAAGTACATTCTAAATCTATGAGAAAAACATACCAATAGGTTTTCAAAATCGAAGTTACGTTTGATTCAAATATTATAAAATATTGCAAAATAAATAAAACTTCACCTGATTGACGCTGCAGTTTACAAACGAATAAATCTCCAATAAATTATTCATAGGAAACAACAATTTTGCGAGAGCAAATATTTTGCTGCAAACGAGAGTTTTGTGCGTGACGGCACGTACGCGTAGTCACTGTTGTACTTACGAAATTAAACAGATATCTATCAAAGACCAAAGTTTACTTGAAATCGAATTTTTCAGATATTCTGGCATCGTTGACAAACTCTTAAAGTATTTTTCCCTGCAATATCCTTCGGGAACCAGCTTTGGGTTGTGGTATTTCTAAACGATCTAAGAACCTTTGAAAGAGTTATCTACCTCAAAGTCTGTGTTGTAGATTTCTTTATGTATATTTGTTAAAATATGTTCAGGGTTTCATTTTTAATATAATTCCAATCTATTTTTAGTGCCGAAGTTTAGTTCATGTTAGAAATAAATGGTATGTTGAATTTTATAGTTTCAATGAATATTTTCGTTTTAGTTCATTCCATTATATTACTACTTGGGATTGGAGTAATAACGAACTATATTATCTTATATATTCATATTTTAAGTATCTTATTCTACCAAATACTTTGATATGTAATATAATTCAGATAAACAGAGAAAGGAAAAAATGTGATCCTGGTAAATTCAGTGTAGCTAAAAAAAAAGATCCCAGAGGCATTCATCAATCAGAGTCGGGGATACGTCAGACTAACTGAATTACACCAGTAGACCCTGAAATGTGACTTGCACAGGCGAGATCCGACAGCATTTCCAACGAGTGCATCGTGATTGTCAACTAGAGTACCAAAGGCTTTCAACAATTCAACCGTATGAACTGTTAAAGCTTTATAAATTAGGCAAACTGCAAACGCATATTGGATAAGCATTGTAGACCAGAGTCTGCAATGTTGAGTACTGTCATAACTTGCAATGACCTATGATTAATTGTGATTTAACTAGGTTGATGGTAGAACCGTTCAGCCGGATTTAGTAGAATATTCCGCAACAAGCTTTTACATCACGCAGATTTTCTTAAAACCTATACGTTCTCTTAAGCCTATACGTTCATATTGCATCCGTAACGTCCACAGTGCAATTCTATCACAAAATATACCCTTGTATATAAAAATATACTCTAACACCTTGTGACAAGGCAGAACACTATTAGTATTCCAAAGGCGTCGCGTAAAGCACACATTAAAACTCGTAATTTGCCGGTCACCAGACATTCCGAACTAAAATTATCTTAAGTGCTTCATTTCCTAAATTGAGGTCAGTTTCATTGCCCGTAGAATATTGTTTGTTCTTTGAAAGAATTACTATGCAGATTACTACTTTTTCTACCAATATTTTATTATCTGACTAACTTAACAAATTTAATGAAAAGTCAAATAATTACTCCTGCTCAATTTACACGTCAACTAAACTTTGCATACGACGATTCATATACCTCAAATAAATGAACAGGGTTTATTCCCGACATCTTTCCGTATCTCGAATTTCAGTTGAACTTTAGGCGCGTTTTACCGTTCATTCCATTTGTGCGCGTATGTTGGCAACTCTCCAGATGGTTCATTTACCCTCACTCGATCTTCCGGATGCATGATTACGAACATCGCCTGTTACTGCGCAGTCTTATTCTGATTATACAGTGAAATGAAGAGAAAAGAGTTATGCACTTTTAACATTGTTTGCAATTTTGTATGTAAAGAAAAGCTCATCATGGTTTGGAAGTTACTAAAGCCGGATTTTAAGTGGATGAGCGTATTGGGATTTTCATATATCAATGATTGGCACTAAGTACTTTAATAGTTTGACATTATAATTATTTGACTAATAATCTTACTATTTAGAGAACTCATCGTAGAACAGTGCTAATTTTAATCGTCAAATTTAAGGAAGAAATAATTGTAATAAACTTTAATTAGGCGCCTGCAATAGAACAGTCTCACGTATTACCCTGTTTTGCCTGTGGATGAATAGTGTTAATGGATTTTCCGAGAACATACTTCACGAAAAAAGTGTGTTTTATTTATCTTCGTACACATGTAGAAAGTTTCCATGTCCATCCAAGTGTGTGAAAGACATTTTATTTCAATTTATATCATGCTAGTATTTACGAGTTAAACAAAAAATGATAATTAAGCAAATCTATAATGATGGTGGCGATATTTTATTTATTTCATTTCATCGAAACACGATGTATGTTAATAATGGACATACGTGCTCAATTTACACTGCTTTATTTTAAGAGCTGGAATATCGACATGATTTCTCTTATTTACGCATATAAAATATTAACGTTTACATGAATAACATTTTCAATAAAAATGTTCACGCGATATCATCGGAAATGTTTACTGCATAAAAAGAAACTGATAAACCAATACGATGAGATGAAATTAGACGTTTACATTTATTATTGTTTCGATATTTGCATTATTAATGATACAACGTTCAATGATACTTTAAATGCATAGATCACTACAAAGTAATAATAATAATAATAATAAACCCGCAGGGGCGGCTTTGTGGCGAGCCGACGGTGAGTGGCGACACCGCGTACCCCGATTCCGTGGGGGCTAAATGAGACCCCCTGACCCTTGGCTTGCCTTAACTGGCCGGCTAGGGGTGGAAATCGCAAGAGCTAAAACCTGAAGCTCCAGGGTGGAAGTGCTCAAGCTGCGTAATAGCGAGGAAACCCGCTCCGGGACGCGTTAGCGACCCGCGATGGTGAAATCGGTGCACACCTCTCGACACCCTTTAGCCACCCACACCGATGTTGCGTCCTTGGCATGCGCCGCTTTTGGGATGCCCATCTAGTGGGGGGCAAGTCACCGTCTGCCTTGATTACAAATGATTGAGACATTTTACTTGGCAGGCGTCCCGTTGTCTCAATCAATAGCCCAGCAACCAGTCCAGCTAGATCCCATCCATAGACCCGGTATAATTCCCATCTTCTCCGCAATAGTCCTTGCACCTTGCGGGCGCTGTCTTTGGCTGTATTTCCATAAGTACAGACAGAGAGAGTACCTACAAGGTGTACACACCCCAACTAGAGTAACGTATCTTAAAGGGGCCTCTACGTGCTGGATCCATATCCCCACGCAAGCCTTCCAAAAGGACCGGCCTTCGTGCCGTGATTTCCCGCAGGAAAGATACAACATAATAATAATAATAAATCTTTATTGACAAAAAATTTAGATACAAAATGGTTGGTGGCGCTGGCTCCTGTGCTAGTATAAACTGTATTACAGGAGCCAGTGTCTTCTTAAAAGTAGTACATTCATATAAAATTTTGTCAACCGAGTAGCTAAATTACATGCTTTCCAAACAAATTAAAATAAACAAAAACTATTACAATTTAATATGTGTGTGTGTGTGTGTAGGTTTGTGAGTGTGTGTGTGTGTGTGTGTGTGTAGATGTGTGCGGGTGCGTGGGTGTGGGTGTGTGTGTGTGTGTGTGTGTGAATGTGAGTGTGCAATGGTTTTACTTTAATAGGTCCTCTGTATCCTGATAAGATAGATTCTGAAGCCAAGTTTTGAGTAATTTTTTACATTGATTTCGTGTCTGTGAGTAGATAAACTTTAATTTATTTACTTTATTGTAAACTCGAGAAGCATTAATAAAATATTGTCGCCGTGCTATTGTAGTGCGATGTATGTCGATGTTACAAACGGCGGCAGCCCTTCTGTTCGAGGTAAGTTTTTTAAAGTGTAGAGATGAATGTTTCTTTAGTATAATCTGTAGGATATAAATTTGTCTCACTGTCAATACCTTGCATTCCTGATACAGTGGAGCCGTAGAATATCTTGGAGGCTTTTTGAGCATAACTTTTAGTACCGCTCTTTGCGCTCGTTCTAAACGAATCATGGACGATGTACCGGCCCCTCCCCATGCCGCTATGCAATATTGGAGAAGTGATTGAGCCAAAGCAAAATATATAGTGGTTAGGGTTTTTATATCTGCACAATGACGTAGTTTTTTAAAGATTGGCATTAGTTTTCTAACTCGTGCGCGTAAGTTATTAATATGCGTATGCCACGTAAAAGTACTGTCAATAACCACTCCCAAGTATGTAGTCTCATTGGTACGGCTCAGATGTAGACAATTACATTCGCGTGTTTGTGAGTAACAGTTGTGCGCTATAATTTCGAATGCGTTATCACTTGGTTGTGTGTGGATTCTGGGTGAAAAGGTTATATATTTGGTTTTTTCAACATTTAACGTAAGAAGGTTGCGCTTAAGCCAGTATGTTACCTCTCTCAACGCAGTCTCAGCATTTTGGCGGGCTAAATTCCAGTTTTTGCCTTGGACTATGAGTACTGTGTCATCTGCATATGAAATTATATTGCAGTGAGCTATTTGTTTTAGGCATAAATTATTGATATATATAAGGAAAAGTGTTGGGCCTAGTACACTCCCTTGAGGCACTCCAAAAGTGGGAGTCGCGCTACCGCTAGTGACGTCACCTATTTTTACAGATTGAGTTCGGTTTGTCATGTAGCTGCGGAACAAATCCAACACGACACCTCTGATACCTAAATATTCCATCTTATTGAGCAAACGGGAGACAGATAGTACTTATAAAGTTACACAATTGATCACTGCTAAGTTTGGAAAACTCAGATTTAATCAATTTCTAATTCGAATAGATCAACAGCATTTAGATTCTCGCAATCTTATGCACGTGCAAACAGAAATATAAATCGATCCTCACTGTTCGGCATCGATAAACTAAGCTCATCTGCTGGGCCACCGCGGGTTACAATAAATTGTAAACAAGCACTTATTTACATCGGTCAACGACGCGTTAAATTCGCCTCTCGAACAATTCCAAACACTCGAATCATGCCGATTGCAAAGTACATTGTCGAGTGCTCTGACCGATTTCTAAAATTGGTATCGACATTAATTTAGTGGCTTATTACACTTTTACTTATTTCCTATTATATTGAAGTAATGCTTCGCTTCAAGTGGAGTTTGAAGAAGAAATTAGAGTACACACACACTCAGACTCATGCCCTTTATCCCCGAAGGGGTAGGCAGACGAGCAAGTCGCAACTAGTGCACTCACTCTTCGCCGTGCGTATTTCGTCCTATGATATGATAGGGGGCGATTCTATCGCCATATCGGGTACAAATTTCAGACTCTGGGCTGATACCGTACTCGGTATCAGCCCAGAGTCTGAAATTTGAAAATTGACTTGAAAAACTCAATACTTATCACTTTGCCCGACCCGGGACCCAACCCAAGACCTCAGCATTGTAGTCGTACCATAATACAAGTACGCCACCGCGGTAGTGATAAATTAGACTAGTTAGCATAATATATATACTTGGCATCACGATACACCATTCCTTTTGGATATATTTTGGATAAATCAAAATCTTTCAGATCGACCTTTTTCACATTCTTCACCAGATTCATTCATCAGATTTAGTAAAGTCATTATGCTGTGCCAAAATAAAAAAAAATGGTGATGAACGAATTTAAAAGAAGTGAATATTTTTGTCTGAATATCAAGTCTAGTGACGTCACTAAGCCCTACCATTAAATTAAAAAGAACAAAATTAGTCATGCGTAGTCGATAGGAATTGGCATGTCAGTTATTTTAGACCATTTTCAGCAGTTACCGTGAAAGCGAGTACGCCACTGTTTGAGCTCTAAATCAAGGCTGTTAGCTGCTTTGCTTCTGAGTTGAATAAATGATCGCTTGCAACTCCTCAGTAGTGCTGTTGAAATGACGGATGGCGATGAAATCATTTCATCGTATTTGTGCTTGTTTTTTGAGATTATACTTTTTGTAGAATTGCAGACTACAATTATATTGTTTGCAAGTTTGGCTTTATAAGAAGTGTTATTTTGAATATTGTCTTACACTTTATAAATTTAACCCGTTGAGCCGAGCTCAAAACTTAGTCTATAATGTGTAACAGACACAATTATTACCTCACGAGCTTTTGCCCGCGGCTCCGCCTACGTGAATGAGTTTTCCCGGGACAAAAGTCCCGCTTTATATTTTCCCGGGATTAAAAGTAGCCTATGTGTTAATCCAGGACATAATCTACCCGCGTGCCAAATTTCATCGAAATCCGTTCAGTAGTTTTTGCGTGAAAGAGTAACAAACATCCATACTCACAAACTTTTGCGTTTATAATATTAGTAGGATTGCTGATGTGGCAGCATAATTTGGTTCATAATCCGACATGGTACTGATCTCGATCTCTAGGTCGGATAACAAACTTTGTTTATAATAGTGAAAAACGCACTTGAAGCCATGAACCGTGAACCCTTGTGAACCATGTATTTAATAGTTATAAATAATAATACCAGCCCTGTAATAAATACTTTGGACGCTTTTGACAGATCCGTCTGGAAATCTTTGGGGGAGGCATATGTTCAGCAGTGGACGTAGTGTGGCTGATAATGATGATGAATAAATACTATCCCACTGCTGGGCATCGGCTCCCTTTACTTTTGAGAGGGTTTAGGCCTTAGGTCACCACGCTGGCCTAGTGCGGGTTGGTAGACTTCACACACCTTCGAAATTCTTATGGAGAACTTCGCATGTATGCAGGTTTTCTCACGATGTTTTCTTTCACCGTTAAAGCAAGCGATAATTCACAAAGAATAGATACAGTGGCAATCCATAGTCTCTGCCTACCCCTATGGGATAGACGCGTGATATTATGTATGTACGTATGTATAACTTCAGAAAAGTCAGAGGTGCGTGCCCTTGGGTTTTGAACCTGCGGATCTTTAATTTGGCAGACCGTTCTCCTTCCAACTAGACTATCGCCGCTTTTAACAGTTTATTAATAGTTACATTTCTATAATCCTTAGGGGATGCACGAGTAAGCTCAAATGTATAGCCCATAACAATTTAAACATGAAGTTAATTGTTCCAAAATTATGTTCGCATTTAGCTCATAATTGAATCGAAATTTCCATTCTCATTATACAGGTTAATTAGTATGAATTATTGGAACCCGGTTTGTTTTCTCTATTTTCAAATTATTAACACAACAGATTTACCAAGCGAGATAATGGATTGTGTAATTCAAGCTGAACAGAAAACAGGCGTTGTTTAACACAATATATATTATGAAGTAAGATTTTTTGTATTAGAAGCACGATGTTAAATTTTAATTAAAGTATTAGTTACCTATCTATTAGACGATAAATATCAGTGTATTTCGTTTGCGCTGTTTTTAATCCCCAATGCAAGAAGAGAGGTATTATAACTTATCCTACTAATATTATAAACGCGAAAGTTTGTAAGTATGGATGTATGGATGTTTGTTACTCTTTCACGCAAAAACTACTGAACGGATTTCGATGAAATTTGGCACACGGTTAGATTATATCCTGGATTAACACATAGGCTACTTTTTATCCCGGGACAATATAAAGCAGGACTTTTATCCCCGGAAAACTCATTCACGCGGGCGGAGCCGCGGGCAAAAGCTCGTAGGTAATATTATTCTCTCTATTGTATATTTTGATGCGATGATGAGATGCGATCTATAATTATTTATGCAGATCTGTTTAGGTGTTTGAAGAAAATTAGCACACTTCCTATTTTCACGCGTGTGATTGATTTGAATTTTTTGTACGGTTACTTTCTTTCAGTCTGCGCAAATTTATATAAAATAAAGGTCTGATTCAAGACTTTGACTAAATCCTCTTCAAGTATGTATAAATAAACACGACCATTGCTGCACGATGGACCGTCGTGAAAAGTCGGGTAGCAGATGGATGAGAAAGGCTTTTCACGCCGGGGAAGCTGCAAGCGTTACTACTACTACCAGCCCTGTATATTGCCCACTGCTGAGCACGGGCCTCCTCTACTACTGAGAGGGTTTAGGCTTAGTCCACCACGCTGGCCTAGTGGGAGTTGGCAGACTTCACATACCTTCGAAATTTTATAAAGAATTTCTCGGGTATGCAGGTTTCCTCACGATGTTTTCCTTCACCGTTAAAGCAAGCGATAATTCAGAAAGAATACACACAATATAACTTTTAGAAAAGTTAGAGGTGCATGCCCTTGTGTTTTGAACCTGCGGGCATTCGTCTCGACAGTCCGTTCCACTCCCAACTAGGCTACCGCCGCTTTTTCTGCTTACATGCAGAAAGCGGCATATAATAATTGTCTTATGCGTTATATAAATGCATCTACCGTGTAAATAATTTATTTTCTCAATGGCCTAGTTACGTGGTACGACTGCCTACTAAGACCTCACGTTCTATCCTCGAGTCGGGTAAAGTGATATTGCTCGCCACCTTTTTATAAATGGGATCAACTATAGCTGCCGATGGATGTAGTTCACCTCTACCTACCCCTTCAAAAGGAAATGAGGCGTTATATGAAGCTATGTAAACAATAGTGATAATGCATGAATACCCGAAGCATTTGCAAACATTTAACGATGTTTCAATCAGGGATCCGTGCCAACTGCCAGCAATCAAAACTTCTAATTTTAGAATTTAATGTAACCTGCATTGATGTATGTGCAGACGGCAGAACGGACAACAGAGACAAAAGGAAGAATGTGTAGAGAATTAAAATATACGTATTTTCATCATTACGAACATTGTAGACAAATTTATGGTATATCTAATAATTAGTATTCATTCATTTTATGTTTTATTTTGTTCTATGTTTTAATAATGTTTATTGTTTTTTTTATAATTGTTTTTTTAATTTTAGATTACTAATAGTTACCCCACATTGTCGCCTTGGAAAATTTCTGTTGTGACTGTGTGTGAGATAATAAATAAAAACTGATAAAGAAAACCGTTTTGTTGCATTTATTGATCGTTTTCTTCTCGAGTCAATTATTCTTTAGCCTTTAATGCATTGCTATTAAGTAAAAAATGCAAGAATTATTTTCGCTACTAGCAAACTATGGTTAGTCAAGTCCTAATAGCATGTAAGTGATTTTAACCTATTCTTTTTTTTTCTACTCTGGCTCGGCAAAGTGTCCCCACTGGACCTGATGGTAGGAGAGGGATGCAGATAGAGTGTCACTGACGAGCGATGATTATCCCTTGCCGTCGACACAATTATGCCGGCCTGTTTGTACCGGATATACCCAGGCTGATCCCGGAACGCGGCACACTTACGTGGGCCACTATGGCCGGTTTTAACACCTTATGTACTTATTTTGTCTCTGCACCACCCAAAGGTTGACTGGTAGAAAATGTCTTCGGCATTAAGTCCGGCTTTATACTCATTGTATATAAAGTGTCAATAGATGTACGGGGGTCGCTATCTGGACGGGTAGAAAATATATCCCACCAGCTGATAGCTAATCAAAATTTGAATTCTATTGAACGAACAATGCGCTGTGTAATATTTAATCGCCTCAACCCGTCCTAAATTTATTGTAGACTTTTTCATAACTTGTATTTTTTATATTTTATTATGTGTACCTACAATGATTTTCTCTTCTATAGTTGTCTTCCGCCTTCAAATTCACCGAAGAAGCGACTAATCTACGTAAATAATTTACCGCATTAAGTGTAGATTTAACAGTTATTTGCTCCTAATGCCAGTATCGTGTATGTGCAGAGCCCCCGCGTACATCGCCGCAGCAGGATGGGGGGCTGGCGGCCGCAACCCCCCGGTCGTCGGTGGCGCCCCCCGACCCGTCGCCCACCTTCCCCACGGTAATATATAAACAATAAGATACAGGACTGACAGTACACGAAAAAGTCATTACACCTCATAAACAGTGGAAATGTTATGGAGACGATATTGCTGTCTGTAAGTGGTTTTATCAGCCAATATATTGTCAATATAGTTTACTACGTTGTCTTGTGAAAGATGTTCTGCGCTAAATAAATTTGGTTTTAAATATTTTTGTACTATGTAGCCTTAAACTAGTTACGACTTCTTGATAGAATACATCATGGAACTGTACCTAAAGCGATTGCCAGTGTAAAGAATGTTTTTTTTAAACAATTACAAATATCAGCCCAAATTATTCCTGCAACGAACATAGTATTAATGATTATATGATAACGTAGCATTTCTGAGCATTGAAACATTGTTTTGTAAAATACCTACCTAATGTTCTGGCGCAAAAAATAATCACTAACGAGCTATAAAACAAAAGAGAGATACAACATGTGTTTCACATACAGAAGTTCTCAGCTGCTTTAATTCCATACATAACAAAGAAGTTAAAAGCAGAATACCTGACGACATTCTAGTTTTTGAACAGAATATCACAAAGCACCTAATTGGCTTCGTAACCTGACACAATGGTTACTAATGTTGACTTCTATGTTGTTTCAAGAGTACACTGTTGTGTTTTCATTAGAACCGACCCAAATGAATCTTGTACTAAAGATAATTGTCGGTAAACAATTAATCAGATATTTAGTCTTAGTTAATGTACACAATCATAATTGTGTACATTAACAAAGTCCTTTGTCTCCATTTTCCCTCTTTGCTATTATATCTTCAAAGCGACAATGATACCCGGCCTTAGAAACTGGATCATTTCACCATTGTAAGGAATTTAGGGTCCATTAACAAGAAATTGCACAACTCGCACCTTTAGGACGAAAATGACACAATTCAAAACAATCGAAAATTGAGTTATCGTCATAAAATGACTTAAAACTGGTCCCTTTTTTATAAAAATATATTAAAAAAACGCCCGATATAACAGTTTGGTCCTTTTCCCGCTTGAATATGGCTGTGTTTGAACTATCGTTGTATTGAGAACTTCGTTTTAAGTCATTTTATGAAGATAACTCAATTTTCGATTTTTTTGAATTGTGTCGTTTCCGTTCTATAGTTGCGAACTGTTTTAGAGGTAAATTTTTTTATAGATACGAGGAGTGGAGATCGGTATCGTAGTTTTGGTGCTCATCGTTTGGATAGGCGCTATCGCTCTATTCTTCAACCGTTGGGGCAAAATCAGGATGCTGTTACCATATCAGCCAGACTACAAACAAGAACAACTAAAGGTAACCTTGAATAAAATAATAAGAAAAATTGAGCATTAGATCTATTTTTTTTCTAATTAGGTTACTACGCCGCGTCGGCAAAATAAGATTCTAAAAATTGAGATATAAAAATTCTTAGCCATGATTAAGCAGAAGCTCCACGCGTAGTAAAAATAAGCATTTAATTAGAAAGACATTACAAAAGTAGTCCAAATTAATTGAATAATAAGATAAATATTCCATTGTGTATAACGGTTATCCCACTCTGTAACTGATATAATTTGACAGGTGAAAAAGTGTCTATCACACACGCCAACATCGCTTTAGGATCGAGAAAGGGTGTGTGTCCTAACACTAAAGAAATATTTTAGTATAGTCTTTCCAATTTCTTCTGTAATATTGTATTTAGATACGATCGGATTTATTTATTCTGGCTATAGTTTCTTTTAGATTTCTGTCGGTCCATGTAGTATCTTGTATTGACAATAGTAATCCTGTTTATTCGAAGTAGAATAGTCTTATAGACACCCTAATTACCAGTGTAAATGTAATTATTGACCTTTAAGATACAATCTATCGAATGTTTGTCATCATTTATATTGATAAATAATTACTTTGTTCATATTTCATACTGAGAATATTGTAACAAATGATACATGTGATAATGTCACTCCCGGAAATAATACATTAACTGTCATTCCAACATAGTATCTATAATTAGGTTGTAAATGTCACCGAAAACGTACAATTTAATGTAGCAAACAATAATGTTATCGAGTTCATTTATAATCGATCTATTACCAGTCAAATTTATATTGTGTGGCAACAAATACAAGCATAAATCATTTAAAGCATCTCACACCTTTTCATCACTTAAATCATTTACATATTCTTGAATATGATATTAGAGTAGCATAATAGTATTATTTTTTCTCCTAGGTGCCAGGAAGCAGCGCATTGGCTGCAGCAACAGCGGGAACGACATGCGGTGCCCATTCTGCACCATCAGCATGTTCGGTAATTATTGAATCTTTATCTGTATTTAATTCTATAATACTAACTCTATCTATGTTATCTAGGCGCATGAATTCTAAAGTTGTTTTAGGTTATTTATATTCACAAAGTTCGGTTACGATGTTTGTATGCTTCTGTATAAACATTAGTTGATTTATTGTCTCGGTTTGCATCTAAAATCTCGTCTATATATTCTATTACTTTAGAAGTCTTAAGTAAACTGTCGTTAAACTGATATTACGTATGCTGATGCCATTACGGTGTGTCTAGACGTATTAATACATTATAAACTGAGTTAACGCGTAGATGTCCAAACTTTAAAATAGATAAACTGTTTATATCAAACGCTATCTAAACATTTGATCCATCAAGGTCGCTTAAGGCAAATTTGCTTGGAATTGCAGTAAAAACAGAACAATGGTAGCGTGATTCCTACCGCATTGCAGCATTACTTTCGCTTGAAGGTCGTAGAAATCCTGCAGCTCTAGGAACTATATTTAGAATAGTTTTAATGACTTGCTTAAACGCACAATTCGATGTGGCGATGAGCGACGGTAACTTCCGTGTATTGAAGTGCGAATTTCGTTTGTACTCTTTCGAGAAATTATAAGTTTAAATAAAAATACTTCTGCAGTTTAGCTAATGTTTACTATACTCAAGACTATATCGTTTGTGTTTTTATATACGACTAGTCTTTTGAAATCAATGCTCCATATGATTTCAGTACTCTTCTCTATTATATTATTTTCAGAAACATTCATTTGTAATTTAGCATTATGTTTCATATTTTTTTCAATTAATTTCAATTGGTATTGTAATTTAAACATTCGTATATCTTCGCAAGGTTATTAAACTAAGATATAATCTGATCGTTCATTAATATTTACTTGATATTGCTGTACTGAATATCAATCTTATTTCAACACAACTTGTATATTTTTCCATAAATTCAAATACAAAACTGAACATAGAACAATGGAATATTCTCCAAGGTGCTTCATTCTACAGCACATTTAAAATGCAAATTCTAAGTACTAAGAAAATCCTTGTAGTTTTAAGAATACGTCGTGTATAATTTAGAGGGGAAAACGTGGTATCTCATGATTAAAGATTTGAATAATAACTTTAATACATGAATAAGACAAATATGCTGACATACGAAATCGAAAAACGAAACGGTGATAAATCAACATTCGACGAAAGATTTGATTAGCTCCAATGAAACACTCCGTAAATTTTCCATCTTTATTGACAATCGTAACCGTAAAATTGCATTCTTACGTTTAAAACGGATAACAACTTCATTATATCATAAAAAAACAGAATTCGTTCAAGACTATTATTTGCAATCCAATCTTTTCTACAGTCGGCGTTTTTATGGTATCTAAAATGTATGGGCCCTTTTAGGGATCGTAAGTAAATGCGATAGGTTCTCACAATCATACAAATGGCATCTTGGCATCTATTTCACCATTTTATTGAGGCGATAAAATGAGCTGTAAAGCTTGTTTTACTCAACATTATTGCACCACAAAGATTTTTGGTGCGAATAAAATGTCGCGAAATGTTTTTTATTTTTTTTATTGCATTGAATGACGAGACGAGCATGCCGTTCGCCTGATGGTAAGCGATACGACCACCCATAAACAGTAGCAACACCATCCAGCACCTTGACTTACAAAGTACTGTGTGGCATTCCACTGCGCTCGTCATCCTGAGACATAAGATGTTAAGTCTCATTATGTCCAGTAGTTATACTGGCTACAATGTCCTTCAAACCGAAACACAACAGTGCACAACACTGTTGCTTGGCGGTAGAAATAGACATTGCGGTGGTACCCACCCAGACGGCCTCTTACATAATGAGAGACCTACCACCAGTTGAGATTGTGTGGAGATAGTTCTTTTAGTATAGATCAAAATATGTGGGGAATTGCTTTATTATTTAATTTTTAATTATGTTGTCTGGTTTAACATAGGTACCCATGACGAAGCGATAAGGTGCGAGCTTGAGATCAGATAGGCATTAGGCAATCAATATCTCTCAAATAGAGAAAGCCACAGTTTTCATGAACCGATCTAGTGATTGGCATCAAGAATTTACTAGTTTTCAGAGGCTCAAAACACCAACTTCATATCTGATCATTGATACTTTCTTATAAGACTGACGCACATCTATGATGTTTCTGTATTATGATTGCTTAAAGGCAGTGGAAATCACTTGACATTTAGTGGCGACTCACTTCTTTGTTTGCCTACAAAATCAACGAAGCATGTAATCTCATTTTAATTTTTGTTAAGATTCCTATAAAGTACGCGTATCTAAATTATTTTAAGTAAAATACTGCGATATAATATACTAGTGGTATCTCATATGTAAGAGTCCGTCTGGGTGGGTACCACCGCAATGTCTATTTCTACCGCCAAGCAGCAGTGTGCATGCACTGTTGTGTTTCGGTTTGGAGGACATTGTAGCCAGTGTAACTACAGGACATAGTGAGACTTAACATCTTATGTCTCAGGATGACGAGCGCAGTGGAATGCCACACAGTACTTTGTAACTCAAGTTGCTGGATGGTGTTGCTACTGTTTATGGGTGGTCGTATCGCTTACCATCAGGCGAAAGGCATGCACGTCTCGTCATACAAAGCCATAAAAAAAAAATATATGGTTGACGTCATCTCTCCGCATTTGCTATCATTTTTGCTGTGAGTTAAATAAAAACACACACACAAAAACATGTAATTTGACAAGTTTTTTCCTCTTGAAAACTCAATTAATAGACTAAATGATACAATACCGTGGAAAGACCACAGTTTCTTAAGTTGCCAAAACTGACAAGCTCATTATTAAGAAGTTGGTTGTAACTTTTCACTTAGATTTGAGTGGTGTGTTTGATGTTGATGTCGACATTCGTGTTTGAGGAAAATTTTGTGTACACTCGCGCACATAATTAAGTTATTTTTATAGCGATGTGTTTTTTTTTACTTATGTTTGTACCAAGTTTCTAGGTACTATCTTTTGGTCTGAGAAAGGATCCGAAATGGGCTCTCAATGATAATTAGTAGGTTTTTTCTAAAAATAATCTAGATCATAATTGATTTTTTAAAATAATTTTACTCGTTGGAGCAGCGAACAATACTTAGAATGAAAAATGAAACTAAGTAATTAATATAAATAACCTAATAAAGTAATTAATAAATTAGTAACCTGCAAGGTGGACAGACGAGTTGAAAATGGTCGCTTTTGACAGGTCCGTCTGGAATTCATTAGGGGTGGCCTATGTTCAGCAGTGGACGTCATGTGGCTGATGATGATGATGATGAAGTAATTGAAATTTTAGACCGAAAAGCGACCCGATTCATTTGTTCTAGTGCTTGGATCATTTGGAATAGGCTGAATTATTGTAAAGCGTAGTAATTATCGGTTTATTTCAGCTAAGCAGTTAATTTATTATTCACAACCAGAATATAAAAGCTACGTGCCCAAATAAACAACTAACCTAAATATTTAAGTGGCCCAATAATTTCGTGTATTCAAAATCCAGGCCGAACAAAACTTTGGGTAAACCATTATTTATTTAAAGGACCCTTTTTACCATTAAATTGAGAAACTTTACCAATTTCGATTTTCAAAAGCAATGTTTTGTAACAAAAATGTTTTATAACAAAATATTGGTGTAATCAGTAGGCATTGTGTTCAAACAATGCATTTTAAGCTTTAAATAAATAAATTTTGTCAGTTTACGCTGTCTAGTGAAATGCTGATAAAATTGTAATACTAAAACTGTAAGTTTTTTGAAGATGTTTGCTATGCAATGCAATGCAATCAGCCCTGTATTATATACTGCCCACTGCTGAGCACGGGCCTCCTGTACTACTGAGAGGTGTTAGGCCTTAGTCCACCACGCTGGCCTAGTGCGGATTGGCAGACTTCATACCTTCGAAATTCTTATACAAAACATCCCAGGTATTCAGGTCTCCTGACGATATTTTCTATCACAGTTAAAGCGAGCGATAATTCACAAAGAATACACACATACTTTTTTGGAAAAGTCAGAGATGCGTGTCCTTGGGTTTTGAACCTGCGGAGATTCATCTCGGCAGTCCGGTCCACTTCCAACTAGGCTATCGCCGCTTCATATTGAATGTAATTTGAAAGTTCACCCATAAGACATTGGTTCAATTTTAATATCTTTTAAAATTGTAGAAACTCAGATCATAGAACTAAAAGTAATTTAGCTGACAAAGTGGTATGGTACTAAAACACCTAAAACAGAAAAACGTCTCGAGTAGGTACCTAATTTAAAATATGTCTATGGTACTAAATCACCTAAAAGAGAAAAACGTCTCGAGTTATTTAAAATATGCTTGTATTTAAAATATAAAAATTCGAACCTGAAGTACAAAAGCTTATAATAAATAAATTTTCTGAAAGAAGGTACTGAACCACTACAATAGAATAAAAACAAAATTGCTGTATACTCCGTTACGTTCTTTATAAGTCGCGCCACGTTCTGACCGAAGTTACTCCTTAACTACCTTAGTTAGGTGAGAGCATTTTCTAATTCGGCTAATGAAGTAATCCCTACATTAATATTCCGCTCAATCGTTATCACGAGCAGGCAGTCGCTAATTGATCCGTCCATCAAAACTGATTGATCCTTGTTGAGCATTAAATTCAGCCTTCGCAACATTAACGCGATTTTTCGCCGTTGTTTGTTCAAGTCATTTACGTAAGGTATTTAGGTAAGAGAATTTTGATGAAAATTTGGATATGTTTTCGCTCTTACAATCGTTCTTTATTTGAAAATGAAGTATTAAAACCTCTTAGGCGTGAATTTTAAAAACCCTTGTAAGTTTGATGTACGTTATATAGAGAACTTGTGTGTAAAACTTCATGCTTCTGTAGTCACCGATTGAAGCTGTGCAATGTTTATGAGACCATGTTAATTTTTTTAAATGCAAATGAATTACAAAACGGGCAAGTTACTCACCTGCCGGGCTAGCATGCGCACCACGGTATATCTCGACTGCCTCGGTGGCGTAGTTGTATTGCGTACGCGTTACGAGTACGATGTGCGCGCTGAGGTCCTGGGTTCGAATCCCGGTTCGGGACCTAAATATTGTGACTGGGTTTTTCCATCTTAAAAATTACTCAATCACAGCTCGGAGTCAGGAAGTTGGCGGTGTGATACCCCCATGCCTAGGAAAGCACGTAAATCCGTTGGTCCTGCGCCTGATCCCTCTCCGGCCATGTCGGATTGCCGTCTCACCGGACTATGAGAGTGAAGGAATAGCGAGTGCACCTGTGTATTGCGCGCACACTTGTGCACTATAATATCTCCTGCGTACCTGGCTGATGGCTCCGTTGAGATTGGCCGCCGTGGCCGAAATCAGCTAGGAAGGAATTACGATTATATCTCGATAACGACAGCAGAAAAGTTGCCGATATCGAGTAATATGCCGTTTACTCTAACATGAGCGCTATGATCGACAAGTCTCTCGTTGAAGACATAAGTTTACTCGTGAAGACAAGCTGGCAGAATCCAAACGATTGCGCAATAATAGTAACAACACAAAAACTGAATAAAACATTTATAGACACATATTTTTTAGGAACAAGTACTCTCTAAAACCATCATCAGAATTGAAAAGAAAACAAAACAAAGAATATTATTTTTTGTAAAGAAATTAAGAATATTTATAGTGTTACTTTTTACCTAGTGTACTTTAATTAGAGTTGTTGCCTTACGGTTGTAAGTAGAGTTAGAAGATAAGAGGTAGTTAGGTTTAACTACCTCTTATCTTCTAATTCTACTTTTAATACTTGAATTATAAAGAGTCACGCAGATGTGAACATAAAATGTTTAAGAAAATTTCGCGCATCATTATTTGAGCAGAGAATAAGAAAGGTTTAAAGTTATATGTACAATACATGAATAATTCAAACCACATCGAAGAGTTTGCTGTTGAAAATAATGAGCTTAATACAATATTCATAACGAAAAGTATTATTAACTTACATTGACTGAAATTAATAATAGATATAACACTTCGGTTTTACCATGAAATAAAAAATAAACTTTTAAGTCTGGCTTTTAAGGCACCTTGTTTTCAGTCCCTGATAGTGAATTTCTCGGTCTCGTTATTCAATTCGATATAAAATAACTTTGTTATTTAATAAAATGCAGAAGCGTTTTCGGTAAATTTTTGCTTCCATTTTACGGTGAATCAGTTTTAAGTAAATTACCTGGCTTTTGCATATTCCGTGAATATGCTGCTTTTTCAACGTAGTTTTTGGTAAAACGTAACGTTAATATTTAATATGTGTAGTGTGCGATGAGAGAAATTGGGTTCATATTTGTTTTTAAATAAATCGAAGGTCGAAGATGCGAAAATGTTTCTAGAAATACTGTCTATTGTTACTACTGCATTTTTTATATTATTTAGTTTTTCTTAACCGGTCATTATTCGCTTGGCCAGATTCGGCCATGACTTCACCTGTCAATTAAGCGGACATCGTTTTTACGCAGCGGCGCATAAGGTTCTAGTAAAAAAAAATGGCTGATGTCGAACTACCGAATAGTGATTTGTTAAAGCTTTCGTTTATATTACTTAAGGTTTAAGATTAAGATGAAAGAGGCAAGTATGTAACCTATAAGTTGCCACTTACCACCATCGCGCATAAACTCTAAGACATTCCGAGAAATTATGGATTATTATATAAAGCAGCAGTGTGCATGCACGGTTGTGTTTCGGTTTGTAGAAATTGTAGCCAGTGTAACTAATGAACATAATGAGACTTAACATGTTATGACTCAGGATGAAGAGAGCAGTGGGATGCCACACAGTACTTTGTAACTCAAGGTGCTGGATGTTGTTGCTACTGTTTATGGGTGGTCGTATAGCATAAGATCAGGCGAACGGCATGCTCGTCCGTCTCGTCATTCAATGGAATAAACAAAAAAATATTGGTGTTGCTCGCGGCTTCACCTACGTGTAATGCCTTTACCCCTACAAAAGCGCCATCTACTTAAAGAATCATATGAAAAATATCCATTATTTCCCATGGGAGCATATTACCCGGATAAAAGTATCCAAAACATGATCTACTCGTGCGCCAAATTTCATCCAAATCCGTTAAGTTCTTTCTGCGTTTACTTCTAAAAAACATCCAACCATCACAAAGCATTCACCAAGCATTTATAATATTAGTAAGATAAGATTATCACAATAAAACATCCGATAGACTTCAAATTACTAACTTCTTATACATTCAGTTTTTTTTTTATTGCAATAGAATGACGAGACGAGCATGCCGTTCGCCTGATGGTAAGCGATACCACCACCCATAAACAATAGCAACACCATCCAGCACCTTGAGTTACAAAGTACTATGTGGCATTCCACTGCGTTCGTCATCCTGAGACATAAGATGTTAAGTCTCATTATGTCCAGTAGTTTCACCGGCTACAATGTCCTTCAAACCGAAACACAGCAGTGCATGCACACTGCTGCTTGGCGGTAGAAATAGATATTGCGGTGGTACCCATCCAGATGGACTCTTACATATGAGAGCCCTACCACCAGTATAGTTAACTGTAACTGTTAGTTACTGTCATTGCTCCTGACGGCCAATGCGATATACATACGATATTCCGTCCCTACGGACTGCTCATCTGTGCATCTAATTACAAGATGCCACCATAATCTGACGCTTGACGTTAACCAGAAATTAAACTGATAGGTAAAAGACTGGAATATTCATCATCATGAGAATATCTATCTATCATAATTTCAGAACACAGGCGTCCAAAGAAGTCCAGACGGACCTTTTGGAAGCCATTTGGATCCAGCGATTTCTTGTTACCTTTATAACAAAACATATTTAGTATAATAATCAAGGTTTTTCTAATCACTATCAGCCCGGAGTCTGAAATTTGTGCCTGATATGGCGATAGGCTCGCCTCCTATCACATCATGGGTCGGAGTACCTACAGCGAAAAGTGGGTGCATTAGTTGCACCTCTGTCTACCCCTTTGGGGATCTTTATCATCTTTGGGCGTGTGAATTTGTGTGTATGTGTTTTTAATTAAACGCGTTTTTAAAATCATTAAGGTAGGAGAGAAATTGTAGAATATCTCGCTGCCGAATTTATGCTACGCTTCAAATATACAGCTTGCGGGTGAATTTCGGTAGCTAGGTGCTTTACATGCATGCTGATTTTATTGTGACTATTTTAATGGATAGTGAATTATAAAATAGACATAAATAGGAATTATTTTTAAATGCAATACTTATAGTTAAAAATAGTACAAGAAAACACACTTGTTTTGAAAGAACTTAGATTATAGAATGAGTGCTGAGAAAGTTAGTCATAAATACATTGATATTGTTACATTGAATCTAATACATAGAAGCTAGGACATTGATTTTAATCGATCTTTTGATCATCTCTATTGTAACCAATAAATAAAATAGTAATATGAACGTACTTGATAAAATTTAGTCAATAAAATAAGGACGAACGCAAACATGGAAACGCCCTAAGCAAGTCCATTTATACCCAGTCGTAACCACATACATCACCGTGACGGAAGAAATAAAAGTAACGCGCGAACGTATCGGGAAAGTATCGGGTACCGGTATTTGATTTTTATCGTTTTGATGAATCTATAAAAATCGGACGGGTTTTAGTGGATGTATTTTATCACGCAGGCACGTATTTCTTTAGGAAAAGGTAAAAATGTAGGACAAGGGCCTATACAGAATTTTTAAATTTAAAATTGAAAAGAAGTAAAAAGTTCAACTGACTTTTTTATAAAGACATATTCCAGAAGCACTTCGAAATTCAATAAATAAAACGTACATACATACATATACACTCACGCCTTTTATCCCCGAAGGGGTAGGCATAGGCACAACTAGTGCACCCACTTTTGGCCATGCATATTCCGTCCCATGATCGGATAGGGGGCGAGCCTATCGCCTATCGGGCACAAATTCCAGACTCCGGGCTGATACAGAGTAGAAAAACCTAATATCACTTTGCCCGACTCGGGGATCGAACCCGAGACCTTGACATTGCAGCTGTACCGTAATACAACTACGCCACCAAGGCAGTGAATAAAACGTAGTAGAAAATATTATTATCAATGACAGGTGTTTTAAAAAGTCTAGTAAGTAATAGAGATTCATAATTTATCAGCAAATATTAAATAACTTGGCTTCAAATATCCATTCCTTTATAAGCGATTCAATTAATGTTCACTTACTATTCACGGCTCCAATGTCTAAACGAGTACCGATGATTATTTCTTAAGTATTACCATGTAGTGTAAATTCAATTCTGTTGAATATAAAGATGAACTAAAGAAGGCATTATAATCACAATAGGGTAGTTGACTATTTTTTTTTTAATTCGTTTATAAAAATTGAATGCCATCTAAAATCTAACGGAAAATGAATTTTTAAAATTGGTGCAATAATAAGTAAGTTATAAAGCTTTGAAATTTGGTGGAAGGGGTAGCTGTCAAATAATAGTAATATTACACTGTGACGTCACCGAGAGTAGCAGGCCATAACGCTGCGTGCGTGCGAAAGAGATAGCGCGATATCCCCACCACGCCCCCACTTTTGCTCACAACAATATTTCAAATATGAATAACTGCTTTAATTCTCAACCAATTTTGATGCTGATTTCACAGAAAAATTTCTTTGGCGCATTATTTTCTATTACATATTATAAAGTGATGTCCAAAAAATAAAATAGGAAACTACCCTATTCACTATAGAAGTAACGTCAAATGATAAGATACGTCAAAAGTGATAAATATTATGCAAAGCCTTTGAGGATTAATGCGATTTTTCATAAATACCAGAATATAATTTTATTCAATCACAAAAAACAGGCACTAAACATTGGTAAATACTCAAAGACTAAACATCATAAATCATCTCGTTCACTTAGACCATTACGAATGTCTTCTGTTTATTCTCTTTACCTAAGTCTAGTTTGATTCAACGTACCCATTAGTAGAATTTTATTGGCCTCGTATTTTTTCTGCTTTGTAAATCTACTCGAGGATCCATCTCGAGATAGCTATTAACTCGCTTCAGTACTGAAAGTTTATGTGCTTGGATCACGTAATTCATTGAGGGCAGATTAATTTGTTGATAAGGTGCTCTTTCCTCTGGCCCTTTCATGTTACTTATGTTATCAGCTACGGTAATTAGAGATCTCGAAGTCACTTAGGCTCGTGTACATTATATATTTATTGAGTATGTTCTCATTCTAATCGCTTTTGTATTCTGTTAGTAGCAGATGTAATATTGTGGGCAAATAAATGGGAAACCTCACCAAAATAAGGGAAGGTTTGATGAACAATTCCTCATTTAAGTTTCAGTCGGACTATTTATTTAGTAACCGTGGAAAATGAGTTTCAGGCATGTTGATCTGAATAAGGACGATAAATTATTTAATACTTTGTAACTGTGTCTTACAAAAATAAAAAATATCATTTGAACTATTAAACATAATATAAATTGTCATCTAGTGGCTTTATTATCTTAAAAACTAAACTACATATCTCAATATTTATGGATATTTAATATGATATACAAGGCACAGCTGTTCGTCTCAAGATAATGAACTGTCTCAAGATTTACCTCAAGATAAGCAGTGTTCTAATGGGAACTGTAAAAAATCTGCTGAATTCCTGTATCGAAAGTTAATCGAGTATAAGTAGCAATTGACCTGAAAATAAAATGTAGGCAGAACCGCTCGAGGTCGGTGGCGTTATAAAAAATAAATGAGTTGTTCAACTGCCTACATTGTGTCAAAGAGCTTATGTAATCTTTATGTAGGTAAATGTGTCCATTTTACGAGACTTTTGTAAATTTCTTCATCACTTCAATATTGGTTCGCGGCCTCCTGCTGTTTTATTACTTTTTATGTTATTGGTTGAACTTCTAGGCTTGGTAGTGGCTAGGTAGGTGTTGGTTACATACAATGAGTAAGTTTATCATCGTCATATATTATTTCAGCTGAATTGAATACATCTGATATTTAGTTGAATTCCAATAACATTTTGCTTAAAATGCTCATCACAGCTATCATGAGTTCTAAAGTAAATCCTAATATTATGTTCAGTATTTAACTAGATAAAGAGTTTTCTCATAATATGTATTGCTCATGCAATCTGATGATGATGACTGCCTCGGTGGCGTAGTTGTATTACGGTGCGACTGCAATCCTGAGGTCTCGGGTTCGATACTCTGGTCGAACATAGTGATATTGGATTTTTCTAGTATTCAGTATCCACCCGGAGTCTGGAATTTGTGCCCGATATGCCGATGGGCTCGCCCCCTATCACATCATGGAACGGAGTAGGCATGGCGAAAAGTGGGTGCTCTTAGTTGTGCCTCTGCCTACCCCTTCGGGGATAAAAAGACGTGAGTGTGTGTGTATGTATTGCTCATGTAGGACCTAATATAATAATGTTCCCCTTAATTTAATCTTAGGTTTCATAAGCTCAAAATTGTATGCTAGCAACATAATAACTAGGCTATGAGGTACTACTCACCATTTCTAATAACTACAAATTGCCAATCAATAGTGACACAGGCAATAACAGTGACGGGGCGGGATTAGTTATTGCCTTCGATATCATTGAATACTATATTGACTTGATAAATTTTAGATGGTCCTATTGTTTTTTTATGGTTACGCGAATGTTACACATTGAAATGAAACGAATAATCGCAATAAAATCTGAAAACTTTGATTTTCTTTTTTGAGTATCGCCTCACAAATGGAATAAGTTCTAAGGCAGTTGTAGTCAGTTTTCGTTATGAATGGACTTCTTTGGTACAACTGTTTCACTATAGATTTTTTAATTTAACTTCTCTAATGTTAAAAGAAAACTATCGATTTATGAATCAAAAACAAGGAATATATTTTAGAAGTATAATGTAATTTGGATCTAAAATAAGGGCGCACTTGTGAATTATAGCTCCGATGATAAGGAATAGGAGGGATGAGAAAAGTAGGACTTGCTGATGGATCAATTCAGCTCTGCGAATCTGATTTTATCGCTGTGAATAAATCAAACGAAAAGCACCAGTTGAAATGGATTCATGTTCCTGGTTACTTTACGTTAGTAATATTCAAAATATAAAATTTTGTGAAGGTATTAAATTTTTTTGAATTATGCGCAAAACTTAAAGAATAGATATAAATAAAATTTTGCATACATGTAAACATACCCCGTGAAATAAACGTGGTGGACTAAGGCCAAAACCCTCTCAGTAGTAGAGGAGGCCCGTGCTCAGCAGTGGGCAGTATATAATACAGGGCTGATTGCATTGCATTGCAAACATATCCCAGATTAACTTATAGGCTACTATTTATTCTGGAAATACTTTTACAGGGTACTCACTGTGAACTTGCAAGCGGGCGAAACCGGGAGTAAAGCGTAGTGCAAAATAATAAACACTAAGATGTAAATTATTCTTTGCTAAAGAATGTCAGTTTTTGCATTGTTATGGACACTGAAAATGTCAGCTTAAGCATCAAATGGAATTAGTAGGGATCTGTTTCGTATCACCCAACAAAGGTGCTATTAGATATTGTGATAAAATACCAAGTCATTCATTATTTTAGCTTTCACCAACGAATATCGCTAGGAACGGTGGAAGTATAGTAAAATACATAGAAATTAAAAAAAGTAGTTAAACATATCAACGTAGTAGTAGTATAGAATAAAAGAAAAATTATAAAAAAAAATTTTTTGGTTATTTAATAATTGTGTATGCTCGTACTTCGCTCACTTTTCATTCGCCTGAAAAAAAATAACCCAAATGGAATACAGCTTATGGTGAACCAACTTTTTAAAAGAATCTTTCGAGTCAGAGATGACCCATAAACTCCTAACTTCTTTATAATAATGTAAATAGTACAACTGGTGGTAGGTCTCTCATATGTAAGAGTTCGTCGGGGTTGGTACCAATGCAATATCTATCTCTACCGCCAAGCAGCAGTGTGCATGCACTGTTGTGTTTCGGTTTGAAGGACATTGTAGCCAGTGTAACTACTGGACATAATGAGACTTAACATCTTATGTCTCAAAATGACGAGCGCAGTGGAGTGCCACACAGTACTTTGTAACTCAAGGTGCTGGATGGTGTTGCTACTGTTTATGGGTGGTCGTATCGCTTACCATCAAGCGAATGGCATGTTCGTCTCGTCATTCAATGCAATAAAAAAAAGATATATAAACATAGACTGCCTCGGTGGCGTAGTTGTATTACGGTACGACTGCAAGGCTGAGGTCTCGGGTTCGATCCCCAGGTCGGGCAAAGTGATATTGGATTTTTCTATTCAGTATCAGCCCGGAGTCTGGAATTTGTGCCCGGTATGGCGATAGGCTCGCCCCCTATCACATCATGGGACGGAATACGCTTGGCGAAAAGTGGGTGCACTAGTTGCACCTCTGCCTACCCCTTCGGGGATAAAAGGCGTGAGCATGCGCGTTTTTTATATATATAAACATACTAGCTAAGCGGTAGACGACATAAGTTTTTGATACGAACTATTGAAACAGTTTCGTACAGATTTTACGTACAAGTTATGCAAGTTTGGAACTCTGCCTGCGGCTGACTTGTGACCCGAACACCTGCTGAGTAATTTTGCCGTAAATATGATCTATGACGAGGCTACCTTGCCAAGCTGAAATAATCTAATCATGTATAAATTAAGTGATAAGAGAAAAATGTGGATTGAAAGAGGATGTAGTGACTAAGATTGAGAAAGGAATGCTTCGGTGGTTTGGCCACATTGAAAGGATGGATGAAAGAAGAGGAACGAAAGAAATCTATGTCGCGAAAGTGAATGGTAGCGTCGGACGGGGGCGTCCTAGACGTACCTTCATGGACCAAATTGGCGACCTCCTAAGGAAGGGCCAAATAAGGAGTTCTCGTAACCAACGAGCATGTATGAAGAGACTGATGACTGTAGAAGAAGCGAAAGAGATATGCTTGGATCGTAGCACTTGGCGCTCCATAGTCTCTGCCTACCCCAATGGGAGAAAGGCGTGAGTTTATGTATGTATGTATAAATTAATGTAATTATAGAATTGCATTTTATTGTGCGAAAGTTCTTGTAATATAATATGTTTTTAATATGTCGCTTGCTAGAAAGTTTTTTACTGCAATGAAATTATTACAGTAAGCTCGATCGTTTCCAGTGTAAAGAGTAGCATATACTTAGACCATTTAGAATGGACACGCCATTAGCGTATTAATGGGAACAAAAAAATCTGTCTCCTTCAGTGTCACACAGAAAGTACAATAAGTACGCATAGTCAAACCGTATTATGTCGATATGAACGTACAGTCAGCAGCATAAGTAGCTGAACAAATTCAAAATTTCAAATTGCCTACATACTTTTGTGTTCTTACTAATCTTTTTTTCTCTTCATAAAATAAAATAAAAGATATTTACTTTACTTCAAATCTAGAAAAAATGTTTCAGTTTAACATAACGCGTATATAGGCGATTTGAGATTTTGATTTTGTTCAGCTACTTATGCTGCTGACTGTACACTTAAATAAATCTTATAGTTTTACATTGATATCATATTATAAACGTTGCATGACCATTTGATCCTATACATTATACCTTTAACACAGAGAAAGTTCATAAACGCCGTGTCCTTTATATACTGTCTAAGAGCATAATATTATGTCACTTTCCGGTGCATAAATCCTCAGAACAATAACTAAAGCATAAATCTACATTATAAAGAGGTAAAGTTTGTTGTAATCTTTATAACTTCCTACTGAACCGATTTCGATGAAATTTGATTATGGAGATAGTTTGAGATCCTGGGAAGGAAATAGAAATTTTTTATCCCGGGAAAATATAAAACGGGGTTTGAATCCCAGAAATTATCTCCAAACTTAAAACGAAGCCGATCTGTTGCTCCATTCGTAAAAGGACAAGCCAACAAAATTTTTTGCAGTTATAATATTACAATACACCAAGACTGTTTAATAGATTTAGGATTTTATTCATCCATTTGACATGAGTTAGGCAATAATCTACAAAGGATTGGAATTGTATTAACCTAATAAAGCCAATATCTAAGCGGCTTAGAGATGTCAAATTCACTTAGAAAAAGATTTGTGTAGTCAAATATAATATGTTACATTATTGAGATAAAATGTAAATGAAGAATTTATTGTTTCACGTTACATGATTTTCTTATTTAAAAAATTAGGCCTTATAAATACATTTTGTAACATTAAAGCGAGAGACATTTTTATGTGTTATTCCATCAAGACACTCTTAATAGTGCGGTTATAAAAGCATCTCAGTGTTGTAAATACTAAAAAACAACAAAATACAAATTTTAGGTGCAAACCGTTGGATCTTGTGGCCTTTAGGTTTGCCATAGGTATGTTATTACACCACAGGCGCAATGGGCCTTTATTTTCACAAATTAATGGTGAGCAATCTATTTAACGAATAAGTGGACGATAGCCTAGTCGAGAATGGAACGGTCTGCCAAGACAATGTCCGTAGGACATTTCTGACTTTTCGAAGTTACGTGTGTATTGTTTATCAATTATCGTCGTTATTCGTAATGAGGAAACCTACCTACCTGAGAATTCTCCATAAGAGTTTCGAAGAATGTGAAGTCTGCCAACCCGCACTAGGCCAGCGTGGTGGACTAAGGCCTAACCCCTTTCAGTAGTAGAGGAGGTCCGTGCTCAGCAGTGGGCAGTGTTTAATACAGGGCTGGTATTATTTAATTTATTTAATAAAAAAACATATTTTTACTGACTATTAAGCAACGTATGGCTTAAATAAGTTGGTCTAAAACAGCCTGTTTGCATACAAATTACTTACGTTTTTGAAAATTCATTCCAGTGAATCCCTTATGCTCAACTATAAAAGTATAAAATCCTTGTTAGGGGCTTATTTAATTTCGTAAAGGTTTTCTGGAGCCGAGATTTTACGTGAAATCCACCCACATACGTGTAACCTACAAGATATAAGATTATCAGACGTGATCGCGCTGCATAAAAATATCAAAAACTAACCCTTTCCAGAATCTCATTTATTTTCGTTGAAGGTGCTTGTTTTAGTATGGGCAGTATTTAGTAGACATTTGGCGGTTTATTTTCATGGTTAAATGTTATTATTAATATTATGTTTAACAATAAAGAACTTTATAGTTTTTTGGAAAATTTAATTTTGTTATTGTTGAAACTATTTGAATACGATAAAATAGGAACATACAAATAACTAAAATATTCGTTGTAAGTCCAATCATCACTTCTTATTCGTCTAAAATACTAGGACATACAGTAAAATCAACATAACACGTATCATAAACGACTTAATAATGGTTGCCGGAACACGCTGGATGCAGGCGGCTTTTGACAGGTCCGTCTGGAAATCGTTAAGGAGGCCTATATTCAGCAGTGGACTTCGTGTGGTTGACGATGATGATGATGAATTTCTATTTCATGACTTGAATTAACTCTCACATTACTACGTTGCCTGTAGTTTAAAATCCGCTTTTGACAGGTCCGTCTGGAAATCGTTTAGGAGGCCTATATTCAGTAGTGGACTTCATTTGGTTGATGGTGATGACGATGATGAATTTCTCTTTCATGACTAATTAACTCTCACATGTTGCCTGTAGTTTAAAATCAAGACAGACCCAGCGTACTGCACATAAATATTACAATAAGTAATTGGCACTTGACTTCTGCAATCAGAACGCAACTGGTGTTCGGGGCGAGTTAATTAATTGCTTACTTAACTGAAGTTCGCTTTGATGGAACAGTTACAATAGTAAGTAATCTCAGTGTAATCTAATCACGTATTCGTTACTTATACGTGGTTCTTTTTGAATAATCTTAGTTGACAGTGTTCACAAACGCTGTCGGAGGCATAACACGCTCACTTCTCATAATTTAGTTGGTGATATAGGTAGAACAACAAAATCTCGGAGCGAGCAGATTTTTTTTGAGATTACTTTTTGCCGCCAAAATACTTGAATTTTGTTTATTTTTTATTTTGATATACCCAGTGTCACTCTCACGACTAAGACGAATCTATTGACACCACTCACATAGAAATACGACAAGCCGTTTAGGCTGTAGGGCGTGCCAAAGAAATATACAAACATACATACATACATACACTCGAAAAACATTACCCTTGTTCTTTCGCAGTCGGGTAAAAATTCGGCATTTTAGTCCCCGAAAATTAGCTAGTAAAAATGACAGTGGGCAGGGCACATAGTTCGCCACATAGTGGCACATAGTGGAGACCACGTGCCAGCAAGCTTAGTGTTGGACCACCTGCAAGGTGGACAAAGGTCGCAGGAACACGCTGGATGCAGGTCGCTTTTGACAGGTCTCTCTGGAAATCTTTAGGGGAGGCCTATGTTCAGCAGTGGACATCATGTAACTGATGATGATTAGTTATATTGTGAATAGATATATTCTTAGCGAGAACGTGTGGATTTCGGAAATTATCGACGGGCATAATATAATTATGTACTTCTTCCAATTAAGACAAGAGAAGAAAGTATCTGTTTATGGATAATAAACAGCCATTGTTTTATTTGTTTATACAAATGCTAATTCCTTATTGCAAACTGCGATTCCAGTTTTAATTAATTTTGTATTGTCCTTGCAATCGATACGTAAAACTTTTGTTTTATCCGCATTTGTTTTGTAACATTATGCTGATTTCAATCATGAATTCAAATTTATGAAACAATAAAGGCTAGCAAATTAAATTTGTCAATTTCCTCCAAAATGTAATATTGAAAAGCGGAACGGAAGATTCGTTACCCAAATCATAAATTCAAGTCGTATTTTTCTGTACGACGAACTATATTAGGGTAATAATAGACCATTAGGAGCGGCGTCGCATTTTACAAGGGATTCCGAAGGCTTTCCCCGTAATCGAGTTGCTTACAAATTGCCCATAAACGTTGTTTTTAATTCCTTATTTGCTTTTGAAGCTGAAATGTTTTACGATACTTGTTAAAGGTGCTTCCATAACGGCAAGCGTTTACTTCGTACAATGTAATAGCTGTTTGACATATTGAACGGTTTTTATGATGCCGTTTTACTAAGCATACATAATTAGTTTTTGGTTGCTTGAACGTTTTCATCAATGTTTGCAGAAGTGGGTTGTCTTCAATTGTTTGTAAAATCTTTTTGGAAAGTTTTATGTCTGTTTTTTTTATGGTATTGAATGACGAGACGAGCATGCCGTTCGCCAGATGGTAAGCGATACGACCACCCATAAACAGTAGCAACATCATCCAGCACCTTGAGTTACAAAGTACTGTGTGGCATTCCACTGCGCTCGTCAAACTGAGACATAAGATGTTAAGTATCATTATGTCCAGTAGTTACACTGACCACAATGTCCTTCAAACTGAAACACAACAGTGCATGCACACTAACCGCCAAGCAGCAGTGTGCATGCACTGTTGTGGTGCATTTTGACCGGTTAAAGGCAATAGACTCGCCTTATATTACATGGTTCCTAACAGGTGACCGAAGAAGACCACCGCGGGTTTTGGTTGGTATGCCGGTGTAGGGTGTAATAGGATTAGGGACTCGGTCCAATGCTCGCTCGGATGATGCTATACTCCCGAGTGACGACAATGGGCCGTAAGACCGGTGAAACCAATATAGCCGTTCCACTGACCCCCCAGTGGTGGTAGCGATAGATGCGTTTTTCCCCGCGAAAAAAAAGGTGGCAATATGATACAAACATCTACAATCCCACAAAAATACTGTACTAATCCTACGTAATTTTTTGATAATCCTACAAAATGTATCCTTTGATAACGGAAGCCGAACATGACAAACATAAAATTGAAATACGATTTACATTGAAACCGCGACTTTACTGTCCATGTAAACATTGGATTATGTCCAAATCGACGATGCCAGAATTAAATGGAAACAGGGAATGTCATTGTTTACATCCATCGGTTTAACATAACGATTACAACGGTGACGGGAATAGAATTTACGCGAAAATTCACGCACGAAACGGTTATTTACTGGTGGTGGGTCTCTCATATGTAAGAGTCTGTCTGGGTGGGTACCACCGCAATGTCTATTTCTACCGTCAAGCAACAGTGTGCATGCACTGTTGTGTTTCGGTTTGAAGGACATTGTAGCCAGTGTAACTACAGGACATAGTGAGACTTAACATCTTATGTCTCAGGATGACGAGCGCAGTGGAATCCCACACAGTACTTTGTAACTCAGGGTGCTGGGTGGTGTTGCTACTGTTTATGGGTGGTCGTATCGTTTGCCATCAGGCGAACGGCATGCTAGTCTCGTCATTCAATGCTATAAAAAAAAATTGCCGTAATTTTTCCAATATAGTAAAACTTTACCGTGGTAGAAAGCCACGCGGTGTTGGTCGTTTTTGTAATTTGGCAAATCCTACTTCTTACTAATATTATAAGTGTGAATGATTGTGAAAATATTTGAATGTTTGTATTATTGTTAGGAATAAACTCAGAAACGATTAAACGGATTTGGAGGAAATTTGGCGCACGGGTAGATCATGTCCTGGATTAACATAAGCTACTTTTTATCCCAGTGATTTGCTCCCATGGAAAATAATGGATATTGTAAATCTGATTATTTAGGACTGCCTCTGTGGCGTAGTTGTATTACGATACGACTGCAATGCTGAGGTCTCGGGTTCGATCCCCGGGTCGGGCAGAGTGATATTGGGTTTTTGTACTCAGTATCAGTCCGAAGTCTGTAATTTGTGCCCGATATGGCGATAGGCTCGCCCCCTATCACATCATGGGACGGAATACGCACGGCGAAAAGTGGGTGCACAAGTTGCGCCATTGCCTACCCCTTCGGGGATAAAGGGCGTGAGTGTGTGTGTGTGATTACTTAAGTAGATGGCGCTGGTGTCGTGGTACGTTTGAGGGATTTTTGTAGCGAGGAAGGCTTTTCACGCGGGCGAAGCCGTGAGCAACACCTAGTCATCTATATTTATAATTGCCTTATTAATAATCGTTGTATAGTCTGTGATAGTTATTCAGTGTTTTCTCTTGCTATGTTGAGTAACATTTTCTGTCAGAGGAAGTGAGACAAAACATTGTATAACTACTTATAATATAACTATGACATACGTATATAGCGATTAATACTAAAGCCCTAAATGTGAAGATAACTCTATCTGTCTGTCTATTACGCTTTCACGGCTGAACTGCTGAACCGATTTCGATGAAATTCGGTATGGAGATAGTTTGAGAGTTTTGAGACCCTGGGAAGAACATAGGCTATTTTTTGTCGGGAAATATATAGAGGGATTTTATTCCGGAAAAACTTTTTCACGCGGGTGTAGCTGCGAGCAAAAGCTAGTATTCACATAATACTTGAAGAACATTGCCAATTATTTAAGGTGAAAATTGTATTTATTCAAAAAAAAGGTACGTCAATGTTCCGAATTATGAAGCACCAATATAAACATAATTATTAAAATATCACTCAAAAGATTATTATTATAATTCAAATCAATAACTTGCACTGTCAATTGTCAAATCTAAATTTAATATTTCACAATTCTACGACACTTTTCATATAATATTTTGCAATAAAAGCTTTTAAGAAAATCACAAAATGTTATTAACCGTTATTGCTTAATGGAACTTACCAAAAAAATCTCTCAATATATTGTGATTTGGTGAAGCCGTGATTTTGCTGACCTTTTGAAGTTGCGGGTAGTTAGTTTTTTTGTAAGCTAATAAATATCTTGCCGTATCGATGTATTCACATTTTTCTTCATGCCTTTTTATATAATCAGATCTTTAGTTATATTATTTCGTTTTATTATTATTATAATATCATAAGAGTGCGATTCTTCTATTTAAAACAAAGTAGGTACCTAATGTTTATTGGCATACATTAATACATATTTTTCATTTTCTTTAAAATCCTCATTTAGGTTCTGAAGTGACGGAAATGTACATCTTACCGTGACTATTGCGTTTCGATTTGAAAAATAGGTCGCGCTGGAATTGGTTTTCTTAAACTGAACTATAGTACCGGTTATGTGAAAACATGTTACAAACTATAGATTTTTTTAAATAAACGATATTTATTCTTTACGACTAAAATTTTCAATGTACTATGATAAACCAGGGAAACGTTATACAAGTTCGGTTATATTATGTGGGTGTGACTGCCTCGGTGGCGTAGTTGTATTGCGTACGTGTTACGAGTACGATTTGCTCGCTGAGATCCTGGGTTCGAATCCCGGATCGAGCCAAAAAAATAATTGTGACTGGTTTTTCTAACTTAAAAATTGCGCAGTCGCAGCTCGGAGTCAGGAAGTTGGCGATGTGATACCCCGTGCATCGGAAAGCACGTAAAGCCGTTGGTCCTGCGCCTGATCTCTCTCCGGTCATGTCGGATTGCCGTCTCACCGGACTATGAGAATAAAGGAATAGCGAGTGAACTTGTGTATTGCGCAGACATTTGTGCACTATAATATCTCCTGCGTACCTGGCTTACCTCCGTTGAGATTGGCCTCCGTAGCCGTAACTGGCTAGGAGGATTGCTATATTATGTGGGTGTACTAGATTCCCCTCACGTCTCGACTACCCTTACACAATATTAAAACTACTCTAAGACAGCATATTAGAAAGGAAACGGCTTGTATGATTTCGCCTTTCTGCAAAAGTATAAGAGCAAATTCTCATTTATAAAAACTTGTAGTGTGCATAAAACAGACAAGTGTTAAAGATTACTTTATGTGTGCGTTCATAACGACGCTAAACGTTATAGTATGTATTGCACTTTCTATGAAGGACTTATATTTAAAGTGACTTTTTCGCTGTAATAAGCACATGGCGCGTCCTTCCTAGATGGTCTAAGACACTACCCGATCTGCACTGCGCTCATCATCCTCTGATATGAGATGTTAAATTTTACAGCCTGATGTTCCGTTAATTGTATTTATCAGTTTATATTTGTTCTGATATTTGTTGAGATGGATGTGTGGCATCACAAAGATGGATAAGATCCGAAACGAGTATGTGCGCGGTAGTCTCGGAGTACGAAATATCGCGGACAAGCTGCAAGAAAACAGGCTGAGGTGGTATGGACATGTCAAAAGAAGACCACCTGATTACGTTGGCAACCAGGTACTGGAACTGTCCATTCCCGGAAAAAGACCAAGAGGGAGACCAAAAACTACATGGACAAATGTGTTGCAACGCGACATGGTGGCATGCAATGTTTCCGATGACGACGTCATCGATAGGGCGAAGTGGAAGAGAAAGGTGAAAAAGGCTGACCCCACCATCATGTGGGATGAATAGTCGGGAAGAGAGGGAGAGAGTTTATATTTGTTCTGCTGACTGACTGACACTACTGCCTAACTGATAGTCAATGAACTCCTCCTCGAAAACCGTCTGGTGCCTTTCGAGATTAGACGCACAACATTTTGCATAAGGATTTCGTCCTAATGTAGATGAGAAATAAGAATGAGTTTTAAAATTGATCCTTCGGGAATTCAATGCAACATGGCTAGCAATTAATAAAACATATCAACCGCGATGCTAAATGCTGATTCCCAGTTTATACTCAATTAAAACTCAAAATAAAGCAATTATTAAACACCACCACGCAACTTTACCAACACCGCATGTTAATTCAAAAGTCGCCTCAATATTGCGGTCTTTTTGTTATCGAAAACGTCCGAACCAATACAAAATTAAATTGAAAAATAATTTTGGCGGTAAAGTGGCATGCTCAACTGCAGTTCCTTTTGTAACTTAATTAAAATATGTATCAAAATGAAACTTACAGATAGACTGACTGTATGCATTATTTGGTACATTTACCTCGCAAAATTTTTTTTTGTTTATTGAGTTGATGGCATAAAATCTTGTTATTCTTATTATTATATTTTACTAGTATTGCGCGCGGCTCCGCCCGCGTGAAAAAATTTTTCGGGGATAAAATATTTTCCCGGGATAAAAGTAGCACTCAGGAGTAACGTAGCTTCCTATCAGTGAAATAATTTTCAAAATCCGCTAAGTAGTTCCTGAGATTGGCGCGTTCAACCAAACAACGGATAAAACAAAAACAACGAATAGGCAGAGTGCAGAGTGCTAAAATAATTAAAATATTAGTATAATCAAAATATGCGGTGTACCTGACTAAATTGACACTATTAATTAAAACATGATTATTTTTAAAGTGTAATGAACCGTAAATAAACAGGTTAATGTGTCAAATAAATTGTAACAAAGCCGAAGACCTGATGACCTTTTTTAACTCCACCTGTGCTCGGTCACTTAAAATTTCAATGTAATTTTTGACGCAGCGTTTTAAAAAAAGATTTATGCCGCTGACGTTTTACTAATCTTAAGATGTAACGTAAACTTGATAACTTTCATAATTTATTCAAAACTTTCAGATAGGATCAAAAATTATACAGCTCAATTTGGATGTTTCAAATTTGATTCTTGAATGCATAAAATTAAATAATAAAATTGCTTTCGGTAGGTTTAAACAATTTTTTATATAGAAATTAATATTCTATTTTGATAATCATAATGTTAATAATAATTTATTCCCTTATACATTAAGACCTTAAATTCACATGTTTCAGTCAAATCAAAACATTCATTAACAAGAATCAATTTCAGTGAAACGGAAATGATTTCACCAAATTATTCCGCTCCTAATTGCAAATAATGTTAGCTCATTCAAGTTTCAAGGTCGTCAAAGCTTCCTTGAGATAAACTAATTTGTTCAAAGTCGTTTCTTAACCTGATGTTTCAACGGCCCAGTTCACATCACTGGTGGTACGTCTCTCATATTTTATTTTTTTATTGCATTGAATGAAGAGTCCGTCTGGGTGGGTTCCACCGCAATGTCTATTTCTACCGCCAAGCAGCAGTGTGCATGCACTGTTGTGTTTCGGTTTGAAGGACATTGTAGCCAGTGTAACTACTGGACATAATGAGACTTAACATCTTATATCTCAGGATGACGAGCGCAGTGGAAAGTACTTTGTAACTCAAGGTGCTGGATGGTGTTGCGACTGTTTATGGGTGGTCGTATCGCTTACCATCAGACGAACGGCATGCTCGTCTCGTCATTCAATGCAATAAAAAAATCTGCCTTTGTAATATTCCTCTTTAACCTAAAGTCTACATTTTTTACGTATTTTTATAGATTTTACAACTGATTATCTGATACCTTGATAAAACTTGAAACTTATTTAATACTATCTAGCAATCTACACTTTCATAAGCATAGGTATTCATCATGCATGCAGAAATGTAGTTAATCTTTCTAAAAAAAAATCACTCGCAATTTTTCAACGTAAAATAGAGAGGACATATTGTAATGCCAACTAAGACTGGAATTAGTGTTTTGAACACTCTAATCCTTTAATACAGTTACTTTGTCCGCTCATTTAGTCAACGAAACATGTTTTCGAAACTAAAGTCTGTTTGAATTTAAACTCAGAAGTTTTGAAATTTTAGGAGAAAAAAAATTATTTGTGTTAGTTTTCACTCATGGCTTTTTAGAATTACTCAGTAAAAGTATAGCCAAATAGCCCATAAACAGTACAAATCGCATAGTATATGAGCCGCAGAAAAAGCTTTGTGAGGGGAACTGCGGGTAGTATGGAATTCTCATCCATGTAAATCACTGTTTCCATCTTTCATTCGCATACCTCAAAAGTTAGTAACAGTTACGGTCTATAGACGTTTACATCCCATTTTTACATACTTACTAGCTTTTTCCCGCGGCTTCGCCCGCACGAAAGAGTTTTTTCTGGATAAAAGTGTCGCTATACATTTTCCCGGACCGAATTGTAAATCTAAACCATTTTCGAATCCATCTGAAGTCACAAAATACCATTAAAATCGGTCCAGCCGTTTAGGAGGAATTCAGTGACATACACACGCACATAAAAATTATATATATAAAGATTTTCCATAAGAACTATCACATTTAGATTCATTTTTTCTTCCACGTCGAAAAAACGTTTCACGGTGTTCTTTCTCACGCGTCCTTTTGATGTGCTGTATATATTCCCAATTTTCTCACGTATTGGCGATGACTAGGAAATTTTCGTGCCTTGTAGCGTAAGGCTTTATTTATACAAAAATCGTCTCGCGTGCTACATTCGGTTATATTATAAACATATTTACTGGAGGTAGGTCTCTCGAATGTGAGAGGCCGTCACGTCTGGGTATACCAGCGCAGCGTCTTTTTCAACTGCCAAGCAGCAGTGTGCATGCAATTTTTTATGGAACGGACTGCCGAGATGAATGTCCGCAGGTTCAAAATACAAGGGCACGCACCTCTGACTTTTCTAAAAAGTTATAAGTGTATTCTTTGTGAATTATCGCTCGCTTTAATGGTGAAGGAAAAACATCGTGAGGAAAGCTGCATACCTGAGAAGCTCTCTATAAGAATTACGAAGGTATGTGAAGTCTACCAACCCGCACTATGCCAGCGTGGTGGACTATGGCCTAAACCCACTCAGTAGTAGAGGCCAATGCTGTATGGTGTGGTAGCCAGCTTAATAACTGGGCATTATGAGACTTAACTTCTAATGTCTCAGGGTGACGAGTGCAGTGGAGTGACATGCAGTACTTTGTAATTGAAAGTTCTGTATGGTGTTGCTGCTGTTTATGAGCGGTCGTATCGCCTAGCACCAGGTGATCGGCATGCTCATCTCGACATTTAACTGCAATAAAATAAAAACATTTATTACTGGATGTGCTTTATAATCGTTGTTAAAAGTGGCAGTAGTTATAAAATCTTCGGACAGAATACCTTATGACGAGAATAGTAATAATGTTACCAATTTATTCGCAAAAACTAATACTGAATACGATGTGTTTTACTTTTCAAGTAGAATTTAAAACTTATGCTACACTTCATCTAAATCAGTAACGTATCACAATAACTTGGGGTATTTGTTTGGGGTAAATTATTACCTTATCAAACAGCAAATTACTAAGCAGACATCAAAGAAAAATCTGCCCTATATCTCCACAGAAACAAAAATACTAGGCTCTAAATATGGCCGGAATTAGGTCGTGCCTCCGCGGAGCTTTGAACTGGAGCAATGTCTAATTTTATGCCAACTGAGACGCTGATTCGAAATGTGTTTAGTTTCGTGTACGTCAGACGATGTCTGCTTGAACGTTGCATCTTATTTAATAAAATATTATTAAAATAGCTTATTCAAAAATATTTTAAAATAAAATAAAAAATGTTTATTTCGTTCCACAATAGACAAACACATTAGAGTAAGGTAGGGACCTCCTAGTAGGCATAAATATGCCCGGAATATATCAGGACATCCCGCTCTCTTTTAACAAACGTTTTTATTAATACATTAATTGTGTTACCAAAATAAACTTAAAATTATTATAAAATAGTTACATAGCCAGACATAATCATACATTTGTTTTAAAGTTCCTTATATGCTTTACAAAAAGTATGAACAATTTGTAACTCAAAAAATGATATTATACTGTAATTAATGTAAATTGAAATCCATTAAATTATAATTATGCTTAAAGTGAGTTCAAATTTTTTTGGTCGTTTTCCATTTATGTATTGCTAAACTAATTTAGATTTATGTTTACAATAATAAGAAATCATTACATTAAAATATGTTTATTTACTTTGAAGATATAATTTTCCTTTTATTACATATTATTTACAAACTATATGACATGTTTTTCAAGAAACTAAATCAGTACGTGCTTTACCCAGGTTTTGCAACCTATTTTCATATCGAAACTCCACTATTCAACACAGCTTCGACATTGAAGTCGATATTGGCTACTTATACGCTGACTGAACTGACGCTAGACAAGATTTCCTCACCGTCTAGAAAACAGCATTTTATTTGAAACACTTCGAATATTCAAGCTACAAACCTTTATCTACATGGAAATTGTGAAGAAAATCTCCGAGATTACCGCATGTGGGTACAAAGACAACAATGAGACTCTGTTATCTATCCACGGATGACGTGGTTGGAAGTTCTCTGGTGATAAGCAATATTTAAATCAACGTTTAATTTGAGTTTATGAAACGGCTTAAAGTTTAGTCCTAAAATAGGGTGTTAAATTCAATTGCTTAATATTATGAAATAGGAAATATAATATAGTCGTCTATTAGGTAAATAAAGATAATATTGGAAAAACAACTGAAATGAAACGCCGGCTTCAGTATATAACCTTTCAGTTGTTTCCTATACCTGGAAAAGAAAATGAAAACAACAATAAAAAATATAATGGAAAAACCAGTATTCAAATTGCACAAAACCGCCACACCCCTTTGTTTTAATAAAAATACGTGCCATGTGTAACGGAACGCGCAAAGGCTGAATAAATATAGTGATCAATTGTTTAACCCTCCCAAAATTCAATAATTTATTAAAAATAACGTCGCTTTTTGTTTATTTTTAGTTCAAATTACGTCTTGTAGCAATTATTATGTAATTAGGGGAACGTTTTTGTTACTCGTTGATTGTGTATTTTGTTTCTATGTTAAGGGTCTCATTACTGTTATTTTGTATTCCTTTTAGATGTTAGCTGTTTCTAGTAAGTTATTTTTTATTGCTCGTGACGTCTTTATGCCTAAAATGTTAGTTAATGTTGCAAGTAATCTCAAAAATTGTCTGCCTGTTCTAGCTATGAAGACTCAGTACTTCAGACCGTTTTTTAAAGAATATGCGCTGGTCTTCTATGTTACGATAAAGAAAGCCTTAAAGAGCAGTTACAACTTAACTCTTAAATCAGTTACAACTTAGGGTCCTTGAAGCGGAGCGTGAAGAAGCAATTATGCAGGCCGACCGACCAGGGATGTTTATCTCTTGCCAGTCGACATTATTTTGAGCTTCACTTCATTTACCATCAGGTGCAGTGAAGCCACTTTGTCGAGCCATCGATAAAAAAAGGAAAAGGTTTTTGGACGTTAAATTTTAGTTTCACTCAATTCGTGTCAATTCCCTTGTAGAATGTATATCACGCGCGACGCTGAGCTTATATACATGTGCCTGTTGCTTAACTGGTGTCGTACGCAGGATGTATGCTGTCTACTGGACCGTTGCTTCCAATACCCGCGGCGGAGCGCCCGCGACTGTGGCTGTCAATTTGCATTGCTGCATGCCGCGCCAGACGAGCAAAACCAGGGTAGCTAGCGGAGCCCAGCCCGCGCTAGGCCGCGGGCGTGCCCCCAATGTCAATGCCGGTGCGCCGGTTGTGACTACCAAGTAAGCCGTAGCACGCTTACTAGTGTGTTACAAGTCGCGTCACGTCACGTATGCTATCAGCACGCTGTTCACGAAAGTATTGCACCGGTTTACAAGCACCGAGGCTTGGTACCTTGGTTTGTGGATCACGTTTGCCTTTGCGTTTTTGTTAACCTTGCTTGGAAGATTGCTGATCACTGGTTTGTCTCTTGTTATATAATATGGGAGTGGAGACAAAGCAGTAAGTAAATTACTGATTAAAATGTTACCTTATAAGGTAAAAGATGCATGCAGTGTCTCTAAAGAGGATTTTTCATTTACGGCTAACGAAAACGCAAGATAAACGTTAAAAAATATACACGAAGGTACTGAGTTCACTGCGCGTTTACAAAACTAACTCACGAATGTGCTTACACGCTGTTCAAGGTATAAAACCAGACGCGAACCCACAATAGTAAAGTTTTAATGGGTAACTCCGTTCAGTAATGACAACTGCCTAACCTGATGGTGATATATCTGTTCCAACAACAAGGACAACCTCTCTTCGGTCTACAAACACGCTAAAGTTTACGGACCTCAACTTGAACTTTGTTATTGAACGACCCATCAAGTTTTTTAACCCTGTCAAATACTTTTCTATAAACTTTGATAACGAAATAAAGTGGCAGTTAAAATGATATCTGAGCGCACGGCAGCGCGCCGAAAGTTCCAAACTCGACATAAATGGACGCGAAATTCGACTCTATCATGAACTGGTAAAAAAAATGTTTCATTTTTTGACTAATTGACCATATTCATTTTGAATCTAGGAATGGTTGTTTAAAATTCGACATATCTCAATCGTGTTACAAATTATTTCATAGAACCAAAAGGTTTACACGACTTTGTATCGCGATTGTGTTTTGTTAACACGTTCAAAGAATGCATTTTTATTCGCTTCAATCAAATAAATTTCATTTTGAAACATATCGTATTCTGGGAAACTACATTGTTAGCGAAAAATCTATTTCTAAACAACAAAGTGTCCAACTTTATAAAGAGAGAGAGACAGACTATACAATATTTATCAGGTTTCAAGCTTGGAATAGTCGTTTTTATTATAAGGAATAATTTTATTTCCTAAAAATTAACATTATATTCTATTTACACAATACAAAACGCTATTATTTCAGCATAAACTATGTTATCGCTAACTATAAAATTTCAATACACATTTTATAGCTTAATAGTACGAACAGACGGCCGAATAAAACTAAATGGATTCATACAATTAAATGTCCAATTCGGCTTAATACCTCGAAACACATTGCACAATTACCTGTAAATTAAGTGCACGTCAGTCGCACTAGCAACCAGCCTGCGCTTCTCACGCTGTTAGACTGAGAGCTGGGGGACGATTTTAATTATGTTTTATATGTAACATAAATTTAGGCTGTTATCCATTAAAAGTTAAGGCAGTTACTCAATTAGTGCACATTCTTTACTTGAGCTTATGTAATGGAAGAGGCGTGTCTATTGCTCTACTAGGGAAAAACTATTGCCACCTGGAATAGAGCTATCTGATATACTGAATTTTCACTTTTAGACACACACACATACACGCCTTGTATCCCCGCAGGGGTAGGCAGAGGCGCAACTCGTTGCAACCCACTTTTCGCCGTGTATATTCCGTCCCATGATGTGATAAGGGGCGAGCCTATCGCCATATCGGACACAAATTCCAGACTCCGGGCCGATACTGAATAGAAAAATCCAATATTACTTTGCCCGACCCGGGGATGGAACCCGAGACCTCAGCATTGCAGTCATACCGTAATTCAAGTACGCCACCGAGGCAGTTACTTTTAGAATCTAAAATATATAACAATCGTTACAAGAATGTTGCATTATTCATCTCAATTAAACTTTTATTAACATACCAATTGTAGAAATCGGATAAGAAACTGCAGGCAAACTAATATCGTTTTTTTATTTCAAAATAGAATTCTAAAGTAAATGAATATTGTAAGTTTTCTAGATAGTTATCTACTGATAATAGATTTGCACGAATATCCAAAAACTTTAATCGTTATATATAATGCATAAATTATTCCTCAGCTCTCTGTCTATTATATACCGGCCATACAAACCATTGTTATGGTCAGCCCAACGTATGAAGTTTGTAACAAGCTTTGAGTAATATAATGCACTTTTGTAATGGAATTTAGTGCTTCTGACAAGTTAATTTCGGTTTGTCGAGAACATTTAATATGCGTCTATGTTCCACGTTGTATAAAACGAATTTATTATTTTAACTGTTACTTCGTCTGAATGTTTTCTATGTAAATTGTTGAATACTTTCTAAGAAAAGTATAATTTTAAGAAAGGCCGGCATAATTCTGTCGATCATGGAGTGTCACGTCGCTCGTTTGTCGACATTTTCTGACTGTAGTGTACACAACGTAAATTCTATGTAGGCATATAGCCGTCCCAGCAAAAATATATATTTAAAAAAAAATAGTAATTTTATGTAGATACTTAATTTTAGTTCCGTGAAAAGAGACCGTTTATTCCAGTACTATTTACTTAAACAAAATATAAAATGGCCAAATAAAAGTATGACAATTAAATGAGTACTATCTTTATTAGCTCTATAATTAACCGGCGATTAATATATTACTTGACCATTCTACAACAAACCCTTAAATCCAATTGATAAATCGTCGGTTACACGTGTCGCTTAAATATTTACTTAGCCACTGCCATTTAAAAGAACAGCTACATGAATAAACAAAATAACAATCACACAGCTTTATTAAAACCGACTTGATATTCGATTATTCACGCTACGAAGGTTCGAGTTATGTAAGAGAAATGGCGTTGTAAGTCGCTAGCGGTGGGAACGGTTTTGTTTTTATAAAAAATATCGTGCCTTGTATCTACCACATTTCAAGTCGAGGGCAAAATGCACGCGACTCTTGCGGGAATAGAAGTCTAAAACCTTCAAGTGAAACGTTTAACTTGGAATGGAAATTCTCATGAACTTCAAAGTTAGTTAATCGTGATAATATTTTGAATAAATAGATTTATATTTAAATGAAAACATTACAGTTTATTATTTAATGACACTGAAACATTCTGCTTCGTTCTTCTGTTATAAGACTTTAATTTGGCTGCACTAATCTTTTTCACTCTTTTAACTTTCTTCAGCTTTTCTCTTACGCTTCCGTTTTCTGTATTTTTCAAGATATACTTTATTTTTTAAGCTTTGATACTTTCATCTATAGGTACATAAAAACGATTTTTCGACGACGTGTACAAAATGTAAAAATTATTATTATGCTCATCACTCAGTATATTTATCTACGTATAAATCTATTTAAATAGAATAAACATTATAATTAATATGCCCCTATTCCATTTCAAATATACCTACTCCCTTCCTAACATTTGGTCATTTAAAACTCTATTTTCCTCTATACTTTATTTATATATATAAAACTGTTATAGATTCCATTTACGAACAAAATCAATTTCTGAATTTACATATCGCGTGTCTCAATCACAATTTTGGGGTTAACAGTTTTCTCAATTCTGAGCCTTATAAACAAGCAATAAAACTACTTATTCTACTATAAAGCTGGTTCCTCAACAGAATTTCTTCATATCAATAAGTAACAATATTATCATGTTCTTTAGGACTTTAAATTCTATAATGTTCAATTTGGTTCAATTGTATGTTAATAAAATTTTGATGTAGCCATAAATTGATAAGTTTAAAAAATGTACCTACTACAAATGTAAAAATGTCACATTTTTTATTTGGACTGCCTCGGTGGCGTAGTTGTATTACGGTACGACTGCAATGCTGAGGTCTCGGGTTCGATCCCCGGGTCGCGCAAAGTGATATGGGTTTTACTACTCAGTATCAGCCTGGAGTCTAGAATTTGTGCCCGATATGGCAATAGGTTCGCCCCCTATCACATCATGGGACGGAATACGCACGGCGAAAAGTGGGTGCACTAGTTGTACCTCTGCCTACCCCTTCGGAGATAAAGGGCGTGAGTGTGTGTACGTGTTTTTTTTATTTTTTCGTTTGTGATTGATTTTCTTTGTGTTTTTTTATTTGTGATACCAAATATCATAACCAAAAGTTATTTGTAGCTATTATTTGGTCCTCTATCTCTTTCCTATTATTTTATTTCTACTAAAAAGAGTTTAAATCAATTGAAACGATTGCCAATTTGTCAGTAATCTATTGCGAAGTGCATCGATACTTTACTTTCAAGACAGTAAAGTGATTTATTGTCTGTCATAAATAAGTATTGCTGCTGCATCTTTTCCTGCATTATGGGTTCATTGAGCTCTGTCTGGTTTCAAAGCATAGGTTTTTCAAACCTATTTTTAATATCAGATAATATTGCATGAAAAAAAAACTACTCATATTCCAAAAATACAATCTCGTATCAGTTTCTAAGAATATTTCATCATGCTGTGGTTTGTCTGGAAATTTCTTCATTCCAAAGTTATCTGTATGGTAAATCTCATTAGTTTGTTCTGTTAAGATTCAATTAATTTAATTAGCACGTCAGTTCACGTTTCTTACAGGTTTGTTGGTATAAGTTAGTTCAAAGTCAGACATTACACTAATCAGCTCGCGGCACGTTTCTGCGTTAAATTAGACGTTGGGGTGTTGTTTATAAAAAAAAACTAATTGGCAACGTACGACTCAATTGAGAGAAATATAATCTTTATTACAAGTAACATGAGAAAACTAACTTATATATATTTTAATGTGTTATGTTCTACACGCGACTCAAATATTCTTTTTCTAATTACCAAGCAAATTAAGAGATCGATGTCTTTCCAGCACATGCGCTGGTCACACACACACACCCAGAGCTTGGAGTGTGAGGAGCGACTTCTGGCGCGGTGCAACAGACCGCGAGTCAACTCTGCCATATTCGTCTCAGCTGAACCTACAGGATTCGCCGGTTTTGACCCTGGCGAATTCCTGAGACGACACGGATCCCAGTCCAAGCTGTGTCGCAAAGCCAGGTAAGTATGCACTCTTGCACAAAAGAATTTCTCCTAACGAACTTAGAATATAAAGACGATATAAAATACCAAATAACATTTACAGGTCAGCAGACAACATACCTCTATCAACAATGAGCGATTCTTCAGAACGCTTATGCAAAGCCAAACCTCCTAGAGAGGAAACAATCAACGAAGAAGCCAAATCCGATGACAGTCATGGTAGTGTCGAGACTGTTAAACATTTTGGACTGCCGATCCTTTCTGTGTCTGGACCCTCGCCCCCCGATGAGGACTATGATCAAATAGACGAGTATCTGTAGCATTTTCACACTAGTTTCCAGCTCAAATACGTGCTGGAAAAGATGAGGCCGCCCTGGCCGAGTCCTGCACAAAGTCCTTAAAACTGAGTAGACTTTGGCATCTTCGCACTGCACTGGACTTCTTGAACTTTCGTTTTGTGATAAATTAGTGTGTGTCTCTTTACCGATATAGGAAATGTGTGTTTATCTAGAACTTTCAGCGTCACAAGGAAGACTTTTCGCTGATGTTCTTGTGTCTTGTGTGTCTTTTAAGGGACCATAGTCTAGCGTGGTGTGTTTTTCATTGATCCAAATATTTTTGTATCTATACTCTCCTATATCATTGAGTGTTAGTGTAAGAACGTCGTATAGATTTTTACCATTCACTAATATAGATTTAAGGTATGCACAATGAATTATCAATATTATCTTAACAGTGCCACTTTTAACTTTATCATGTACGATAAAAGCGTTGTTTATAACTTTCGTATAAGCAATTTTAATGTAAGTATTATATAAATATTTTATGATATTTAATAATCTGCAGTGTCTTAGCATTTTCTTTTTATATCTATAGTATAGTTCACTGTGAGTGTAATTCTAAAGGCAAATTTTTATATCGCATCTAGATGTAATCGCATTTCATAATATGTAATAAGTAGTGTAGAATTGTAGAGATATGAAATGATTTGAAGGTTGAACTTTGGTCCAATGAAATGTATTATGTGCACATGATGCTTAGAAGGTAAGGAATAGAGTTGATATTGAAGGCAACGCCATTGTGTCAGAAGCAATTCGTATATTAAATATAATGTAATCCAAAAATTATGTATTAATATTAAAAGTATAGTAGATACTCAACTAGCACTCCGAATTCCGCTGAAAATTATATTTCCGATGAACCATGATTGTTTTTATATACAAGTAGTTGCAGGATTTTAATTCCAAAATATAACAATTAATATTTCCAACGTCAATTAGGAAAATATGCCACAGGATATATAACGCTATATATAATAATCCTAATCTAAGGACGTTAGTATAAAACATAATCACTCAGAATTCTATAAGCTATCTCTTAGAACGATATGTATGTAGTAATATGAAATATAGATCTAATTTTGTATATAGATGCATTACTATGGCACTACTATTGATTATGATGTATAATAAGGTTTTAAAATTAAAATCGAATCTTTTCTAACAGCCAGTTTCTTCATGAACTTTGAAATAAAAGTAACAGTGAAAGTAAAAGAATGCCACAACACAAACGTAATAACATCAAAGAATCAGTAAAAATTGTCGAGAATTTTACCAATACTTTTACTTTATTTGACTGCCTCAGTGGCATAGTTGTATTGTATGAGCAGTACGATTATCGCGCTGGGGTATCGGGTTTGAATCCAAGGTTGGACAAATAGCCTAGAGTCTGGAATTTGTGCCCAATATCGCGAAGGGCTCACCTGAAGCCACCAACTACATGTGTATTCACACATAAAGAAAAGGTGCACGATTTGCGCTTCCCCCTTAGACGATGAATGCGTAAGTGTAGTATACTTATACTTTACTGTTACTTCGTTACTGTCGATGAAGGACCTGGCGGTAAGTGTACGAATCTCAACTGGTGATCAGGGACCAGATGGACAGTACATGTCATTAGTAGGCCTTATCCACGTCGGGGTAACTCCAAACATTTTACTATCCCACAGTTTCTAAATAAAGCAACAGTTATGAATATTTGCTGGTGGCTATTTGTATTCGCTCGGATAGCGATCACAGTACACAGGGCGTAGGAAAGATATGTCCAAAAACAGGCTTAAAACCCTTACCAAGATACTCTACATATATTTGGATACTACTCCCAAAAACTAGGCCTTTGCAATAAATCGTATTATTTTAAAGTCCTCCAATTTTGAGATTAATTTTATTTTATTTTGTTTAAAACTGCAATTCAAATGAACGATTTTAAAAACTTAGTTATAAATGGAGGGTCTAAAATTTTTTTTAATGGATTGATATTGGATGGATTTATACTTTTTCCCTTTTAATATTCGTAAAATTTGAGCCTGGTTAGATTTTGAGGCCCAGCACCTATACAAAAAGCGGACATCTCCTTAGTGGCCCAAGAGTGTCGCATTCAGAGATCAGCCTGTGTGAAAGAGATAGCGCGATATCTCCGCCACGCCCCCACTTTTGCTCACGAGAATATATCAAAATTGAATAACAGCTTTATTTTTCAATCGATATGATGTTGGTTTCACAGAAGAACTTCTTTTTCGTATTATTTTCTATTACATCTAAAATAATGTACAAAATCAAACATAGGAAACTAGATTATTGTATTGACTGCCGAGAGGTAATCATATCTCGTTAGTTGACACTCTATCTAGACTCTACTCTACTTACCATCACGTGTAATGGGGTCACTTCCCAAGCCCAAATAAAAATAAAATAATTTGGAGATTTTAGTAATTATTCAAATTGCAATGGTTTTGGGAATATTTGCTTTTCACAATTATTCTAAATGGCCTTTGTAAATCTTAAATCATTAAATGTAAATTATTTTGATGTAGATCCAATTAATTGATATTTGATAATGATAATAAAAGGATGGTTTGCCATTCAAAGGCTTCTTGTAATTAAATGAGTATGTATGAAAAGCATTATTTTACTAAATTAACGACCTTCCTCGTAACGTATACGCATTAATTTATAAACAGACCTAAACAAAGACTTCAATAATATTAACAATGTACTTTATGTACTTTGAGCGCATTACTTTTTCACCAATATTCTTGTAGAAAATTTCACAAATTTTAATTGCATTTGTTTGAACTATAATATCAAAATAAATAAATAAAATTACTTTCACATATTTTCAAATTCGTATCGAGGTTCGTACTTCGTATCGACATAATAATATAAATCCATCCATGCATATCAGCCCTGTATTATATACTGCCCACTGCTGAGCACGGGCCTTTTCTACAACTGAGAGGGTTTTAGGCGTTAGTCTACCACGCTGGTCTAGTGCGGGTTGGCAGACTTCACATACCTTCGAAATTCTTATAGAGAATTTTTGAGATATGCAGGTTTCCTCACGATGTGTTCCTTCACCGTTATAGCGAGCGATAATTCACAAAGACATATATTAAAGTATAATTAAAATCGTAACGAAACATGTTATGCTATTTTATTAAAATATTGTTATTACTTGTATATTTTGAAATGCTTAGAGCATCGCAACAAACTTTTTTAAATTATCACAACAAACTTGGGTAATTAAAAAACATTGATAAATACGGTTCCATAACTGCGAAACTGGATGCGAGAGGCCGAAGACCGGGTAAAAATGCGCGTATTGGAGGAGGCCTGAGTCCAGCAGTGGAGTAAAATATAAGCCGATGATGATGATGATGATGATGACGGTTCCACAAATACATTAGGATATCCAGATTTTCATACTGTTGATTATTTAGAAGCTGTTGATTTAATATATCGAAAGCTATTTCAAAGCTAAGACTATATTATTCCCTCCACTATATTATAGAGATAATCCTTCATCAATCTTTAGATAGTCGAGAGATGCACACACCCCAGTGAAAATATCATGAATTATTCCCATTCTCAAATTTATTCCTATCATAGAACGTAAGAAGATTATCAACCTTCCGACCTTAGCCAATAAAGTACTTAAAAATTAAGCTAAAGCTTTTCATAATCAGAATTTATATCAACTGGATGGGAATACATTTTGTGAAGGCAATTATTGTATAGATTTGAGATAGAAATAGTGAATCGATTTTTAAAAGACATTTAGATATTTTTAGGCGTTTGGACAAATTGTAAAAGTCTTTGAGAATTAAATTAAGTAACGTAAAAATTGCTTTTAATTTTAATCCCATATTGTAGATAATGTTAAATCTCATACATTTTAAATATTACGGTGGAAGTTGTCTTGTGCCAATATTTATGTGTATCCCCTTTTTTCAGAATTTGTAGGTACAATCGTGTCAGTTATTGTATATTAGTATAGTCATAAATCATATTTGATTATTTATGAATACAATACGACATAAATATATCTATAAATATTTTTGTTTCTCCTTTGCATAATAATGAACTATATTCTAAACCTTAGAACTGTTATAGTATAGCAAAAAGTCAATGTGATATAAATAATTTATATTTCAATATTCTATTCAAATTTGTTGAATCTAAATATATTTTCCAATATGTTGCAATTTCTAGGACATACAAACATCTAAATTGTAGATTTTTAATATCATTAAGCATTTTTCCTCTGTATTATCTTTGTTCATGTTGTAGTAAAATTTTAATGAAATTTAGATTTTAATAATTGTTTTTGTTGATTCCTACCAATCCAACGAATCATTAATAGTCCATTTTCAATATTTTTACACGGTGTAATCTAGTCGCAGCTTGCGTATAATAGTAGTATGCGTTTACTATAATTCTAACTAAAATTGTACATATCTATAATGAACACGATTATGTTATAATAAATGCTCATAATTTTAATGTAAATTATTAAATCTATTAAGTATATTGTACAATTACTATTTACATCCTTACGTCTATTTACTATCACGATGAAATAAATTTAAAAAATCTTATTGATCATTTTATTTATCGTTGCCCTTAATAGTTTGAGGATGTAAGAAGATATCGAATGCTAATATAATTTTAAGTTGGTTAAAATTTATAGTGTCACTATTAAAAAAATCTTATACGCCTTGAAGTAAAAAGAAATTCTTAATTTGATTATAGTCAGTATTTCAATGAAAAACAGTTAATGATAAGATATGATTATTTTTAATTATGATATGATCCAAAATACCAGAAATAATTTAAGCAAGAATGTCGATAATATACTCAGGTCCCAATGTCTTATTGATAAAATACACTACCTAGAGGCCTAGTCGGACTGCCTCGGTGGCGTAGTTGTATTACGGTACGACTGCAATGCTCCCGGGTTCGATCCCCGGGTCGGGCAAAGTGATATAGGATTTTCTATTCAGTATTAGCCCGGGCTCTGGAATTTGTGCCCGATATGGCGATAGGCTCGCCCCCTATCACATCATGGGAAGGAATACGCACGGCGAAAAGTGAGTGCAACTAGTTGCGCCTCTGCCTACCCCTTCGGGGATAAAGGGCGTGAGTATGCGTAGAGGCCAAGTCAAGTTTTATTCACTCAAAAGCGATTCCTTTTATACATATTATTATGATATCTAACGAAATAAAATCTTATGAGTCATGAGTCATCACCATGCTTTAGTAATTATGAAAGGCACTGGCACTATTTTGCTTAATCTACCAACACCTACAAATAAATATTTTCATAAAACACTCCTAAAAATACTACGCTATTCTATTGAGTGACGTGCCTTTTCATTCTTTATGAAACAAAACGCCGAACGGATTCGGAATAACCGAAATAGTTTCGACATTTCACCCATTAGGGGAATAGGAAGCTTGGGGTTCCCCGCTATGAAACATTAAAAGCCTGTATCCAAGGCTGACCGCTCATATTATTTGCTAGAGTAATAGCCGATCGTAGTTTTTCCGGAACGTGTGTTTTACTTCTTTAATATTTTATCGACATCGATCGCAAGATTGTTTTGGAACTGAGGGTGTTTTGATCTAATTTTGGTTAAATTGGGCGTAAAGAAGGTTATAACGAATGAAACAGAAACAAGGAAGGGCGAAAATGCAGGTGGTTAAAGAAATGATTGCATAACAAATTTAACTTGAAGTAAGAAGAATTTAAGGCCAGTTTTACAACATCGTTACGTCGCCTCCACTCGAGGACTTTTTTGCCCCATCTGCCGTCAGTTCTGCGAACTATGTGCCCTAACTACTGCCACTTTAGCTTGCTAATCCGCTATGTCAGTGAATTTCGTTCTTATGCGGATCTCTTCATTCCTGATTTGACCACCTAGAGAAACACCGAGCATAGCCTCTCCATAGCTCGCTGAGTGACCGTGAGCCGTCTTAGGTGACCTATAGTCAAAGGCCACGTCTTAGTGCCGTATGTCATCAATGGTGACACACACTGATCGAAGACTTTTGTCTTCAGGCACTGAGGTATTTTGCACCCCGAAATACTTCAGTTTTACAGCACATTGAATAAAATATATAGATGGTCATAAATATCGTCGTCACATGTTAAACGTGTTCATACTCTTTAGATACAGTAAATACAATAGAATCCTCAATATCCCTTTAAGAACTAGTATATATTACAATCACCTGTATCGATAGCTTTACTTTTTAAATCAATTGTCTTTGGGGACCTGACGGTATTTCAAAGTAAAAATCTTTTAGCTCCGAAAGGACCTTGGCGTCTGAGTTTCTCATACACTAGCAATGAAAATATTTATATGAATTTCTAAAAAATTACACATTTAAATGGATCAAAAGTTCTAAAGTATGTGTCACTCATAATTTTAATTGGATTTGTGAGTGCAATACTGACCTAATCAATATTTTGTTCAGAAATGAATTTATGGACCTTTCTCCATTTATTGAACTATAATGCATGAACGCAAATTATATAAAGTCGGTCTTATTTCTTTGTGAAAAGTGTAGATTTCAATTTGAGAACTATGTTATAACGTCTTAATAAAAAATGATCATAAATAATACTACCAATACGAAGTTGAACAGTTTAAAAATTTCAAATTGTGTTTTCAAATAAATATTTATAATGGCGTTGCATGTTTAACCAATGTTACTACCAACTTCGGCGTAATAAGTTTTTTTTATTAGTTATCATAAACTGCAGCTGTGTCACAATTTATCAAATCATATGATATATTTGACATGCAATTTAATAATACCAGCTCTGTAATACATAACCCTCTGTTGGGAATAGGCCTCCTCAACTAGTCAAGAGTTTAGTGCTTAGTTCACAACGCTGGCCTACTACATTACATAGAAATATACTTCTTAGATATGCAGGCTTCTTCATGATGGTTTCCTTCACCTTTAAAGCTTACCATTTACTTCAATAAAATTATTAGCAATAAACATGCTACTTGTAGTAAAAATATTTTGTCACGATAAATGTCACCCAAAATGTTTTGTTTTAGTCACTTAACATTTGCTTGGCATTTGCAGCACCTTATAAGGAAGCGGTGTTTGGGCCATAAATCGTATTTTTACAACCTTAACGGCATGAGTAATACCAGTCAGAAACTGTGAAAGAAAGTTTAAATTTATTGGTTCTATCACGAACAAAAGCGAATTTTATTAACTTAGAAATGCTGTTTGAAATGTTTTGACAGTATATTATTTGCTTATTGTTAATCAAACTTGTATTAGTTTATATTTATTTGAATTAAATGTATCTAATATTTTTGTGGTAAATGAATTAAAAGTTATTTTTTTTTAGTTCGTATGTGAATAAGATTGCCAGAAAATCCTCAAGTAATGAAAAACTTTGAATCTTACGTTTTCGGAGTAGACACAGTTTTTATAATTAATAAAATGTATGCCATTTAGTAGTAGCATATGAACAAAACAAAAAGGCTACGAAATAAATAAACAAACTTCTTTTTAAATATTTCATGATAAAATCTATGACAGATTATTATGAAAATGATTAAAGCGTTAGTATCTATGCTAAAATTCAGCAGCGTTGATCAACTTTTCTCTACAAAATATATTATTGACTGGAAAATAGCTTATATAATAAAGGTATGCTTAGAACTTAAACTTTTGCGACCCGTAGATATCCAGAAAATAAATAAAGTCATCTTAACCGTAAGTGTCAAATTCTAGACGAAGATCTCCAGATGAGTTTCTCTTAACCGAGGTACCTAAATAATTTATGAGTATATAAAGTATGTAATAAAATGGGTAGGGACGTAGTTTCTCCACTTCAACGTGAAAAATCCCTAAAGAGACATTTACTTTTACTAGACAAAATAATATTACAAAACTTCTCCACTCATAAATATTCAATTATTCCAAAGATAAGTATTTTCTTCCAAGCGTTGCAACTTATTTGTTTTTTTGTTAAGTGTGATATTGTTTCAAGCATTCCATATTTCTACCCAGATTCTGGTAAACTTTAATAACAACATAAGTGTTGTGTCGTGATTGTAATTTACGAGAAGCTTTCGCACTCATTCACGATATTTTTGGACCACAAAAACGTATTGGTGCAGGAATCGAATCCGACACCTGTAGTTTGATATTTTATTAAGCAGCTAGACTGCTGCTCGCGGCGCCACCCGCTTGAAAAAGTTTTTCCGGGATAAAAATATTATCCCGGGATAAAAAGTAGCCTATAGCACTCAGGAGTGATGTAACTTCCTATTAGTGAAAGAATTTTTAGAATCGGTCCAGTAGTTTTTGAATTTATCCATTACAAACAAACAAATCTTTCCTCTTTTTAATATTACTTAGTATAGACTACTAAACCAACGTAGTCTGTATGTGTTGTGCAAATCTCGACAAGTACTTTAAAATGTATGAGTGGGATCATCCATCAGCCGACTCTTCCATATTCGTGAAGCTGATTCTCGAAGCAGAACTGCGAGGCCAGGTGAGTGCTTATTAACTTAGGCCGGGTTGTTATTTTTTTTTTATGGCTTTGAATGACGAGACGAGCATGCCGTTCGCTTGATGGTAAGCGATACGACCACCCATAAACAGTAGCAACACCATCCAGCACCTTGAATTACAAAGTACTGTGTGGCATTCCACTGCGCTCGTCATCCTGAGACATAAGATGTTAAGACTCACTATGTCCTTAAGTTACACTGGCTACAATGTCCTTCAAACCGAAACAGCAGTGCATGCACACTGCTGCTTGGCGGTAGAAACAGACATTGCGGTGGTACCCACCCAGACGGACTCTTACATATGAGAGACCTACCACCGGTCAAGTAAAGTTAAGGCTCCTTATCACGCTGGCGAATTACAAGTGAATTCACAGCGAGGCGAAGGTGCTGCGCGTTCGTTCTGTATAATAATACCGCTTAATTTACTTGATCATGGATGGAACAACATGAGTTTAAGGCGCGAATTATACAGAAAAGGCGTGTTAGGTGTGTTTGATCGGCTTATATCCTTATGAGACAAAAAGCATTTACAAAGCGGTGAAATCAGCCCTAAATTACAAGGCGATAAATCCAACCAAAATTTAATTTAACGCATACGAGGCTGCCCTAAGATAGCGTGTTGTACTATAGCTAACACAAATGCCTGATGTGGCCTAGGGAAGGTAAAAACTCACACCAAAAGAGGGTCAGCGTCTACTATAGTGTGAGACAAACCACCAGAGGTGCCATGGGGACGCTTAGTTACAGTATATGTGCAAACGGCTTCTCATTCTTCTCTTAATACTCCTTTAGGTCGATAATTCGCACTAACCTTTATAAACATAGACGAACCATAAATTATCGCGTTACTAAATCCAATAAATTGCACCCAATTTGTAGTTTACACTGGTTCGAGTCACTGGCTCTGATTCCAAAGCTTATTATGTCCGACCGATGTTTCCTGACCAATTTCTGTTGAGCGAATGAGAGCACGTGCCTTGAAACCCGATGTGGCCTTTTAAGAAGTAAATCGAGACGAAACAACCCAGTCACGTTGGCTACACACTTTTTCACACCTAAATAGTGTAGAAACTCGTTTTTCTAATTTAAGTTTGGAATATTGGCGAATGGACATTTGAAATATTGGTTGTAGGGACACACACACTTGCGCAGCTATGTAAGTGCACGTACATAGTTGTGCGGGAATTGATAACATTTCAAAATCTAAACGTGCCTAAAACAAAAATACCGTTTCTTAATTTTTCAATTCTGAATACGATTATATTTTAAATCTTTTCTTCAATACTTAATTTCGGGGAAAAAAAATCAAAACCGAAAAAGGATTGATGACGTCACACATACGGTCGAATGAAGTAGTTTCCTGCCTATTCATACTATTTACGTAGATAAGTACTGGGTATATCGTACATCGGCAACTGGATGAGAGATTACAGAAGTTGTTGTTGTTGAGTTGTCACTTGTCAGTATTTTTGTATTGCAAAGCAAAGGCTATTACGTCTTAATCCGTATATATGACGTCATTTGGTGCTTACGACGCTTTAGAATAAAACAAAATTCAAAGTGAAAATCATGAATGAAAATATCTGAATTATCAAAAAAGAAAAAATATGGGTCTCATAATTTTATATTAAGTGTCATATAGTATTAACATTTGAGTATATTGAAAAATGAAATGTTGTCAATGCTGTGTCACACCATGCCTCCCATATATAAGCGATGTACGCCTTTGTTTAACCAGTACGTCTGACAAATTATTACTGTTACCATCTAAGTACGCCACTGTATATACGTACTCTGAAGTCTTGAATATAAACCTATACAAGCGCCATCTCTGGAGTTTGGCATTCCACTGCGCTCGTCATCCTGAGACATAAGATGTTAAGTCTCATTATGTCCAGTAGTTACCCTGGCTACAATATCCTTCAAACCGAAACACAACAGTACATGCACACTGCTGCTTGGCGGTACAAATAAAAGATAGAATAGATGATAAAAACCTGCCTGGCTTCTTTTGATATTTTCTGAAATACCAACAGATCCCAATATCCCACTTTCATCCTTTTTTATTGCCGCTTAATGACGAGACGAGCATGCTGTTCGCCTGATGGTAAGCGATACGACGGCCCATAAATAGTAGCACCGCCGCATATAACTTTAAATCACAAGGTACTGCGTGGCACTCTAGTGCGCTCGTCACCCTAAGACATAAGATGTTAAGTCCCATAATGCGGAACACAACAGTGCATGCACACCGCTGATCCGTGGTAGAAATAGACATTGCGGTGGTACCTACCAGTTGGGGGCATCAATCAATAAGATTGGCATATTGCTAGCGACCGCCAAGAACAACCTTTTCTGACGTTATATTTGGACACCACAATCGTCAGGTCAAATTTACTACATACGAAATCATAAAGGTATGAAGAGGTAGTTATCAAAATCCTTTTAATACGCTGTTCAAATATCCCACGTAATATAAACGATATAAAGCCGTCTATCAAACGCGAGTACTGTTTTACTCGTGCAACAGACGTGTGGTAATTTCACTCACACGTTATAATTAATTATGAAATGGGGCCCTTAATTGATATGCTTTGTGCAGGTGGGTTGGATGTAATATTTGATATACATTTTGAAGCGAATATTCTTCCAGATTAATAGCTAAGTTTGTACATACATTCGCCTTTTATCCATGAAGGCTATTCTGTGATGTGATAGTGGATGAGGCTATCGGCGTATCTGATATCAATTACAGACTCCGGGATGATACTGAGCTGTAAAAAATCACTTTACCCGACCCAGGAATTGAACTCGAGACCTCAGCGCCACAATAAAACCACGCCACTGAGGCAAGAGTTTGCACCAATTATTTAAATGCACTTGAACAGCAACTTTGATAATAGGTAAAAATTATAATGTATGAATCTGCATACTGAGTTCTGGCTTGCAGCCAATTTTTTGTTTAAGTTGCGGGTATTTAGCAGAGCCGGCATGTTAGCCTCAAACGCTGAGCCAAAGACTCGCAAAATTACTTTTGAATATTTGATTCAAACAAAATATGAATGTTGTGGTTTGGAACATTCATTTAAGAAGCCAACCTTTGCGATACGTTTTATGAACGTGTATCTTTTGTTTTTATAGTAGTTTGAAGAGTTCGTATTTTTATATTCGTTTAACTGAATAATAAGAATAATTTTCAACTTTCTCACACACTCCCGCCTTTATCTTCGAAAGGGTAGACAGAGTCATAAATAGTGCAGCTGTTTTCGCCATGTGTATTCCGTCCCTGGATGTGATAGGGGGCGAGCCTATCGCCATGAAATCAGCCCTGTAATATATATTGCCCACTCCTGAGCATGGGCCTCCTCTACTACTTAGAGGGATTAGGCCTTAGTCGACCACGCTGGCCTAGTGCGGGTTGGCAGACTTCACATACCCTCGAAATTCTTATGGAGAATTCTCAGGTATGTAGGTTTCCTCGCGATGTTTACCTTCACCGTTACAGCGAACGATAATTGATAAACAATACACACGCAACTTTGAAAAGGCAGAGGTGTGTGCCTTGGGTTTTGAATCTGCGGACATTGTCTCGGCAGACCGTTCCATTCCCAACTAGGCTATCGCCATATGGGGAACAAACTGTAGACTCCAGGTTGATACTGAGCAGAAAAACCCAATATCACTTTGCCTGACCAGGGATTCGAAGACAATACCTCAGAGCGTTGTCGTACAGCGCACGCAATACAACACCGAGGCAGTAATTTTCAACTTTCCCACTAAGAATTAATTATGTGCTTAAGCTACAACCTATCAAAGCTTTATTAGATTTATTTTTAATTGACTATGTAAAACAAAAGATAACTTTCCTTTACAAATATGAACAACCATCAAATATAGGAAGTTTTAATTATCGACCAAAAGTACCTCTTTTGATGAATTCCAGTGGTAAAGATAAGAAACTTTCCCTTTGATGCCAGGACAATGGCTGCTATCGGCGAGAGCCGTACATTGTGCTGCGTTAACAATACCCAAATTAGCTTTGTAACATCTTTTTTTACTCGATAAAGTTATGATAAGTTACTGATTTTGAACAGCCTGAGGTTGTACAGGGTCATTTTGACATTACGTTACTAAATGAAACCACATACTTATCTGCTTGAAAATAATACTTTTCATTAAGTTATTTTAACCATAAATTGAAAATGAAGTTTAGGTTTCGAATACAATAAATATCAATATAAGATAACTTTAAGTTTACACGCTCTAATGCCACTCTAAGATAATTTATCGCACCGGCAACATCACACTTTCAGTCAGAAATACACTCACAAACACGCTATATTCGCACTAAGCTACAAAATTATAAAAAAATCAGGACAGTAAATTGAGATTTTTGGTGAAAATATTAGTTTTTCATGTATGATTTTTGGCATAATGTTAGCAGAGATTAACCCCGTAAGTATAGTTTTTTTTTAATAGATGTAGGTATTACATCCGTGTTCTATTTTCTAACTTTTTTTGTTATTAATATAGATGTCCTCAATGTATTATAGTCTTCCCTTAAATATATTATTACTTGAACTTTTGATGATAAAACTAAAATAAAATAGGAATATAAAATACTAGCCACATGAAATTATCTTTTTGCAATAAAATAGAGAACCAGATTTCGTAAAAGCAATTTGCATTTAAAATAACCAATACCGAACGTACAAAAATCGATTTAGATATTGTATTAGTAAAATATGCATTCAATTTGTACACGGTATACTATAACTAATATAGATACGAACCTCGCTTGTAAAATGAATAATATTTGCCTTTCCAACCATTTGATTTTTATACATGTGCCTTTTCGGTATGAATCGGTTTGGTCCGGAATATTCCGGTTCTATGCGGTTTCGGATTATTTGCGCTCTCTGACGGCGTGTTTGATGAAGATCCGGTTTTCGGGATAAAATGGCTGGTTGGTTTACCGATAGAGAAATTTAATGTTAGTTTCCGAATGTTTGAGGAATATTTTAACATTTTGCTTTATTAGATAAGTGTTTTTTTACTTGATTAATATTATAGTGGGAATTATAATTGTAAAATTCATTGAAGCCTCGAAGGGTCTTGATTAATATTATGTCAAGGTATGTTTGGACTCATAAAGCTTTTAGTATTGTTTGGGAGGTTTAATAAATGTATGGCATGTTAGGTATTTTGGGAATTGATTTAAAACTTTATTTAATCTAAGAGTCTTCGGCTGCTATAAATTACGCATACACATACTCACGCCTTTTATCCCTGAAGGGGTAGGCTGAGGCGCAACTAGTGCACCCACTTTTCGCCGTACGTATTCCGTCCCATGATGTGATAGAGGGCGAGCCTATCGCCATATCTGGCACAAATTCCAGACTCCGGGCTGATACTGAGTAGAAAAACTCAATATCACTGCCCGACCCGGGGATCGAATCCACTACCTCAGCATAAAATAAAAAATAAAATAAAATACTTTATTCATCACGTAGGCGAACATAGTTGCACTTATGATAAGTCAAGATACATTAAATTGATTATATTAATAATTATTATAAATACCAATGGTCACTTATATAACTACCGACATTTTTATTGGGAGTAAATCTATGATAAGAAATAAACAAAAACAAAAAAAAAAACAGCTCGGGCTGGCAGGAAAGGGGATATAAAAAGGACATCATTTTATTAAAATAATGGGAGGAACGCGTCGCGATCCTCACCGGTGAGGACACTACAGGCCCTAGCCTAGCTAACCTACCAGCCTTTCACTAGCTACCTAAGCGATGACGACCCGAAGAAGAAAGGCAGAAAGAAACTCCGGGCTTACTTTTTTTGTCATCAATTGTTCATTGTTTCTTTCTCTTTTTTTTTTTTCAATTCTTTTGTGCTGTGTACAAAGTCAGATTAGTTATATAAGCTAATGCACGCACATCACCGTTGAAATAAGATAAAATCCAAATGAAGGGATTTAGGGAATACCTGGACAGGCATGTACAAATACGTAAAACTGGACATAACACAAAAAAATAATAAAATAACGGTGTACAATGTGCATTCGCCTACATTTACAAAATTATTTTTGTTGTATTGCTCTTCCTACTTTCTTAATAAAATGAAACTTATAAAGGCAAGCGCAACAAAATGATCGGTCGGTCGTCTTCCGTCTTGGAGCATTGCAGTCGTACCGTTATACAACTACGCCACCGAGGCGAAGTAATTTGTGTTAAAATTTATATCTAACTAGCTGACCCGGCAAACGTTGTTTTGCCATATAAGATCTTTTTAGAGATTATTTTAGTAGAAAAAAATGAATAATTGATCAGTTACCGACCGGGGTTAAAAGTTATTAACCCGTCAACGCCCGCTTATATATAGCTATAAGCTAATCTATACTTAATATATAAAGCTGAATAGTTTGTTTGTTTGTTTGTTTGAACGCGCTAATCTCAGGAACTACTTGACCGATGTTGAAAATTCTTTCACTAATAGGAAGCTACATTACTCCTGAGTGCTATAGGCTACTTTTTATCCCGGAAAAACTTTTCCACGCGGGCGGAGCCGTGCGCAAATGCTAGTTTCCTTATATAAATGGACACCGGTATCCACCGCGGGCGTTCAGGGATTACATTACTATTATCGCTATTAAAAGATAGGGGATGATGGAAAAAGGTAGAAAATGTGTTTTAACTTACTGTTTCTGTTTCTTTAAAATTCAAAATATTGTATTGTCTTTATCTTCCTTAACTTTCTATATAACATTTAAGTACTTAAATATAACTCACATGCTCACAACTATAATTTCAAATGTAATCTGTGGAAAATGTTGTGGGTAGCATGTTTTATTTATTATGTAAATTTAGATTAAGTACGATGTACCAATGTATGCTACTGTTTGTTTTCCTTTATCTATTAAAATAAAAAAAATAAAAAAAAGTAGTACATGCTATGTATCAAAGATGGCGCTGTATGTGAAAAAAGATTTTCCCGCTTTTCTGTTGAAATTTTTCCTGAATTTTCTTTGCTATAAACCTCACGGAGCCCGAGACCTTTCCAACGAATGCAAAACCGTGAAAATCGGTTCGTGCGTTCTGGAGTTATAGCATCAGGAAGGAAAACCCGACTTATTTTTATATAGTAGATATACGAATGTCAAGTGTAGAAATTAAGTAAGTCAGTTGTAAAAGTTAATAAAATAAACCACTTTGTTCACACTTGTTTTAGCGCATATAATCTGTTAATCTGATGTAACCCACATTAATACCACATTCATTAACTTTGTATGAACGATATGAGTTTAGTGTCAAACTATTTTTTTTTGTTTTTATTGCATTGAATGACAAGACGAGCATGTCGTTCGCCTGATGGAAAGCGATACGACCACCAGCAGCAGGAACACCATCCAGCACCTTGACTTACAAAGTACTGTGTGGCATTCCACTGCGCTCGTCATCCTGAGACATAAGTCTCATTATGTCCAGTAGTTACCGAAACAAAACAGTGCATGCAGACAGTGCTGCTTGGCGGTAGAAATAGACATTGCGGTAGTACCCACCAAGATGGACTCTTACGTATGAGAGAGCTACCACCAGTAAATATTGAGGTAGATATAGGGATACGGACTGATTATAATTTTGGTTTTGTAGCAATAACTATATACTTAACTTGACTTAATAATTATATCTGGTGTAATTGTACGGACTTCACAATACAAAAAAAAGGAAGAAATACTGTCTTATAAATAAACCTGAAAGATTATTCACACACTGGGGAGAGTTACTAACGTCTTTTAGGGTCTTAGACCGTCTAGAGAAAACACGCCATCTGCAATAATGCCGCGAATAAAAAATCTGCCACTTTCAATATAACTATTAACTTAAATAACTACTAACGCAGCTAATTTGCCTTAAACGTAATGCCGCAAAGTCTATCCGATATAAAAATGTATAATAAAAAATGAGTAAGTATAGATAAATGACAATTTGGCAACGAAAATAACTCACAAAATTTATATGTTATTTCAAGTCTAAACCTTTAGCGACATAATGGAATATATTAAAATACCGTACCCAGTAACTGAGGCTGTTTGCAAATCTTCCTTCGTAAATACATCGTTATAAAAAGCGACGGAAAAACACCAGGGTGCTTTGTATTTCACATTTTTGTTATGATCCCTGAAGCATTTATATGAGGGATTTGCGAAATCGTTTATACCACTTTATGTGACAAAGTGCTTAAATACTTTAAGACCCTGCATAAATATTAGTACGTATTAATCCTTATGACCCCTACGTGTCTTTAAAGGGTCAACGATATGATCTTTATGAAGATTGTTATGTTTTGAAAGAAGGCAGTAAATGTTTTTAGGATACGTTTCTTATTCCTGCTTGTTTAGTTTATATTGGAAATCTTCTTATTTCCCATAGTTTTCGTAGAACTAAGAATACCTTACAGGTTCGAATCTCGAGTGGAGCATAATGATATTGGGTTTTTCTGTTCAGCATCAGACCCGTCCGGAGTCTGGAGTTGTGATAGGCTCGCCCCTATCACATAGTGGAACAGAATACACACAGCGAAAATTTGGTGCATAGTAGCGCCTCTACATACCTCTTCGGGTATAAAAAGGCGTGAATGTGTGCGTGTATAAAACAACGCTCTTGTACAATATAAACTAAATAGAACCACCCGAAACTGGCTTCATCTAGTTTCGCAAACAAGTCTAAACTAGAAACGGGTAGTTTGCACACAACTGGAGTTCAATAAATAACGAGTTTGTTTATGGTCGGTGTGTTGTTATAAAATTATGAGGAAAGAAAGTATTTAAAAATAGTTTTAATCAACATAATACAATATACATTCTACTTTGTACTGCATAGTTGTGAAAAAGAAGTTGCTGCTGTTGCATGTTTATGTATTAGGTTTGATCCAAGTTCGGGTGAATTGATATTGATTTTTAATACACAGTAACACAACGCTTAGGTATTGCGAGATTCTTATTTATCTATTCTTCATTAGTTTTAGGATCAAGAAACGAGATTTATTATTATAGGTATGCTAGCAGTCTCACTTATAAGTATAGTAACAGAACCATCATTTTTTTCTGACACAACGATATCATCCCGTTACATACAAACTCGAGAAAAAGCTATACCTGAGGTCAGCATACGCAATTAGAGAATAAGAATCCATTGAATGCTAGCTAGGACATCAATATACTGATACGCAATTAACTCAATTTCATTATCATAGCACCAAAGTGCACGTACTCTCAAGTATTAATGGATTTTGCCAAACAATTTGCAAAGACGTCATCGATCGCTAACACTGATACAACGTCGCGTCGTGAGAACTATCCGTAACATCTTAAGGCCAAGCATTATAAGGTCAAACTGAACGGACAAGCTTGATACAGTTTTGCTTGACCGCATGTATACGAAATAATTGCAGATTCTTTCGGTTTGCTGCAAAACGTGATCGTATTTAATAAGAATAAATGTAAATCGTGATATCTTGGCATTATAGGTAAATCCCAAGAAAAAGAAAGAAAAATCCTAAGAAACAACTGCGCAACTGGTTTTGATAAAGGTATACATAAAGAAAATATTACGAGAATATTATTATAAATGTTATGAAACTCGGATTATTATTGTCATCAATATGAAAAAATTATAACACGAACTCTTTCCAGCACGGCGCTATTTTTAGAAAAAATATTTTTTATTTACATATCGATACATTTATACGTAATATACACTATAGTCTATACTATGTATGTATGGCTTTTATCTACGTGCCAACTGAACTAATGCCTATACAAAATCAGTTCAAACCCAATTCCTACCGGTCAAGCTGATTGAATTTCTCAAGTCACTCCTATAGCCGTAGGCGTGTATATCTTGAGACCGTTATATTAAATCAAGCAAAACTGAAGGTAAACTCCTAACGTATGGCCGCCTTTAAGGCTATCGTTTACATCAATCTCAATCTATAGTGAATCACGACTTTGACGCGGCACAGATGTTCCTACAACCCACAGGTATCAATGCTCTAAATATATCTGTCAACATGCCTGCATTCATTAATCAAACAAAATATCGGCATCCATCAATATCAATATGAAGCAGCGATGTTCATGGGTTTAAGATGAATATTTTGAACTGTCTATTCTAAATAGATCAATCTTGTGTGATGATGCGCAAGCCATTATGGACTAGATTATTTACGGTGTTGCTCACGGTTTCGCCCATAATGGAGCTTTTTAGGTATAAAAATATCAGTGTGTACGTTCTTTAATAAAAACTAGTTTATAGTAACTTTAAATATCTAAAAAATTACAATAACAAAAAATGCACCAAAAGAATCACGGAAGTTAAATTACCTTTAATCTCAACGGGTTACATTTATTGTATCATTTTGCATTTTAATTGGAATATTATTTTTTGATCAGATGAGAAGGCCGTGGAAGCCTATAAAATAACAATACTCAGAAATTTGGCCAAAATAGACGAAGATAATAGAAACTATTATCTTCGTCTATTTACTATACTCTCTAAATTGGTTCAAGTGTTAAATCACAATGTAACTCAGGCACCACGAATGTCTTAGGCATGTCATCACACATCTCGAACTTTATGTGTAGCAATTAAACACGGTCAAGCAGCACTTAGATCTTTATATACATTTCTCGTGTTCTAGAATCGCTGAGCAATAATGGTGAGTTTTAACGCTGTCTTCCGTTTCGGTTTATGGACGATTGTGCTGTTATTGTCGGGTCCTCAGATATCTTTATTGAAGTATTTTATGGGTCCCTCGAATTCTTAATGGTCGTAATGGAACGTATATGAAAAATGGATATTAAAAGTTTAAGTATTCTTATTTGTTAAGGTTAGAGTGATAAAAATGATATCTTCTGCGTTTAATGCGCTAGGTATTTTTGCTGTTTAGTGTTTTCATCAGTGTATAATGATATAGATAGGGTTTTAAAGTGTGCAGAAACAGCATTTTTTGAGTGGATAGTTTTTTTAGGTTGGGTGATTTGTTGATATACAATCACCCCTGTATTCTATACTACCCACTGCTGAGCACGGGCCTCCTCTACTACTGAGAGGGGTCAGGCCTTAGTCCACCACGCTGGCCTAGTGCGTGTTGGCAGACTTGACATACTCTCGAAATTCTTATGGATAATTCTCAGGTATGTAGGTTTCCTCACGATGTTTTCCTTCACCGTTAAAGCAAACGATTATAATTGATAAACAATACACACGTAACTTCGACAAGTCAGAGGTGTGTTCCTTGGGTTTTGAACCTGCGGACATTGTCTCGGCAGACCGTTCCATTCCCAACTAGGCTATCGTTCACCTTTTTGATTTGTTGATATAATTGAAAACAACAATATATGACTTACATAGAAGGAATTGCTTAACTTATTTTTTGGTTCAAATCAACAGCTAAAATACGTACGCCATTTAGTTATCATGTCTACGGTTTTGACGGCGAGCGTCGAGGAACCTAGCTGCAGCCCAACGGCACAATAACGTACTATATCCGAAACCGATATCCGAAACTCCCAGGGTGCCCTAGTTGTATTATGATTTCGCTCTAACTAAACTCAAGGCGCTGAACTTCTGAAACTTTAAAGGCCAACTAGGTTTTTTTTACCCGACTGCGAAAGGAGGGTTATTTAGAAATCTTTCCTGATGAAGAAAGATTAAGTATATTTATATATTTATTTATGATAATTTCCTGAAAATTTTCTTCAATTTTGGGTTGACGCAATACAACAATACTTTTATGAATTTTCAAGAAACAAATCGACGGTTAACGGCCAAAAGGGGATAACCGCCACTTTACAAATTTTACAGGAGAGTGGTTTAAAGTTGAAAATAACCGAAAAAAAATCATATAATTTTTTCCTGTGATTCCAAAAGTTTCAAATTTTAACCATATAGCTTTTAAATGGTTTTCTTCAAAACTGCATTGTTAAATTAATATAAATCACCGTTTTAACACTATTTACTGTCGCTTACCCTCAAATGTACCTGATTTTACTAACAGGAAGAACGTCGTAAATGAAACAACTCACTGATCCTCTTCCAGCCTAAATGATGTTACTGCCTTTTTCATTTTGTTTAAATGATGGAAAAAGAGCATACTGTGAGTTTTTTTGTTTATCAAGTAGCACGAAATATCATATAACCGACTCTTGGGTAGTGACAAACAGACAGGGAAATTGTAATAAATGAACAGTTTATAAAACTTACATTCAGCTCCTTAAAAAACAAGAAAGCACTTTGTGTGATTTTCTTATAAAATAACCATAATTCCATAGGATCTACACCCAGAGACCTGGGATATAAAAAAAATATTGTTTTTCTTAAATCAGTCTTTATTTTCTCTAGATTATCGAAATAAAGTTTTCTTCGAGTATGGAGGCATATGTTTGATTTATGTAATGCTTTGCCGATAATGTCCGATGCACGATGTTTTTGAGACAAAATGGGCTGCCTGAAACGGAAAAATCTTGTCTTACTATAATGTAATAATAATTATTAATATTAATGCGAAAGTTTGTATGAATTTGGATGTTTGTGAGAAATAAACACAAACTGCTGAATGGATTTGCATAATATATGGCACAGACATAGACCATATCAGATTAGCGTATGTTATGCTACTTTTAATCATGGTTAATTGCACTCGTAGGCAATATTTGTTTTTTTTTTTTATCTGAGTATAGTAATTGATGTTGATGGCATACGCATACTCACGCCCGGAAGGGGTAGGCAGAGGCGCAACTAGTGCACCCACTTTTCGCCGAGCGTATTCCGTCCCATGATGTGATAGGGGGTGAGCCTATCGCCATATCGGGCACAAATTCCAGACTCCGGGCTGATACTAAATAGAAAAGTCCGATATCACTTTTCCCGACCCGGGGATCGAACGAGACCTCAGCATTGCAGTCGTACCGTAATACAACTACGCCACCGAGGCAGTGATGTTGATGGCGTCGTACCGATAACGCTATGGATAGCTACAGTGAAAAGTACACAGTAGGATTTTTACACCGTGAAATGTCTTTCACGCGGATGAAGTCGCGCAACATCGATACTCTATGGGTTTACGTACTAAATGGGTGTATGTAACTAAACTAATTAGGTATATACCTATATTAATACTACTACAGATAACTATCCAAAGCGATACATTATGATTTAAGTACTTAAATTTTTAACCCCCGACACAATAGCGGGTTGTTATAAGTTTAGGATGTGTGTCTGTATGTCTGTCTGGCGCATCGTAGCTCTCAAACGAATAGACCAATCTTGACGCGCTTTTTTTTTGTTTGAAAGCTGATATGATCACGATGGTTATTAGCTATAATTTATGAAGATCTGTTCAGGCATTTGAAGATTATCTGCTCGTTTCCAATTTAAAAAGCCCGATTAAATTTAAATTTGGTGAACTGTGACCTCGGCAATATTTTTAAACATGAGCTGATGCTGCAGCATCAAGTATTCTGCGGGATACCCAACTCCTTAGCAACTTATAGCAGATATAGCGTGTTTGGTCTCATAAGGATGGTCTCATCGAGTAAGTGTAAGATAGTTGATTATCAAGGCCCCATAATGGAGAATAAAGTAATTTAAAAAGTTTGAAATAAAAATTAAAATAACCCCCGACACAAAAATCTTTAAAAAGTAAAATAATAAAAGTGTCTTTGTTGTTTAAGTACCTAGTAATAGTTTGAGCTAAGCGTCTTCACGTCGGGGGACCGAATTCAGGACTAGGGAGACGAAAATACTTCTTTAGCAGTCCCCCGACGCGACAATGCTTGGGTCAAAATATTACTAGGTACTTAACGACAAAGACACTTTTATTATTTTACTTTTTAGAGATTTTTGTGTCGGGGGTTATTTTGTCTATATAATATTGTATAGTATTATATAATAGGTACAATAGCACAATCTAACAAGTGCTGAAACATCAAGGATGCTCTCCAGGACTAGAAGATAAGGTGTCCTAACAATCTACCAATTACTAATCAAGTGTTTTTCAAGACGTCACTAATACTATGTAATAGCGAGGTATATAGGCACATATACAATAGTATACATACTTAATTACATTCGAAGGTAGGCAGAGGTGTTCTCACAGCAATTTTTCACCCAGCTATGTTAGGTCCCATGTAATAGGGGGCGAGTCAATTGCCATTTACCAGGCTGATACTGAGCATAAAATCAAAATATTATTTTACTCGACCCAGGAATCGAATCCGAGAGCTGAGCATGAGAGTTGTACCGCAATACAATAATGACATTACATCACCAATACACTAAAGCATTCAAAATGAGTGAATAAGCTTCCTAGCAGAATGTTTTTTATCTCAATAAAATCGTTACAGTAACACAGGAAAATTGTATCTCCTCCTCCTCCTTGCATCGTTTTCCTCAGTGCTGAGGGTCGTGATCCCCTGAACATGGAGTAATCTTAGTCTTCATCAAGTTGCGCTACCTGTTACCACCTGTTCTAAAGATACAGTATACATACACTTATATTTCGTTTTCTAGCTAAAATAATGATGATCACAACCAAATCAAAGCATAGCAAAGCTACCTAACAAATAAAGCATTCAAAAACTAATATAGCGTATACGCATTTAACCACTCATATTGACATTATGTGTGATTTATATCTATATAAATAAATGGCAATACTTACATACAATTATTATCAATAAGACAAACTATGAACTTACCTTTTTAACAGTTTACGTAGACACAAGACCGCGTGGCAAAATGACTCACGCGCACATGTGGTGCTTATGCCGTAGTCGTGTGAGCACTGGATGTTCGCTGTTCAACTATAACCCCATTTGATTCAAACGAGTGAAAGAGTTTCATTTTTGTTGGACAAGCCAATCGCCAAATTCTTCACTATTAGATTTATTCAAATTGGGTTAACTATTAATTTTCGTTTTACCTTTTTATCTAACCACCATTCTGTTAAAATTTATCGGGGGGAAAAAAAAGGATAAGCGACAATATTTTAGGTGAGGTTTGTTTGAGCGATTTATATTAAGCGTCATGGATAATTGACATAGGGACTCGAAAAAAAAGGACTAAACGCCAAATAAAGTCTTGAAAATTCGGTCTAAACGTATTAAATGAAAATTATTTTTTTCTAAGAATGAGACCTAATGTCCTAAGCAGAAATTTAGACCAAGAATATGTAAGCAAAATTGGAGTAATCTATTTATTTGTAAAAAATGTTTCCAGCCCAAACAGGTTAACGTGCAAGAAACAATATTTTACATAAAGCCTAAATAGCATAACTGTCAATTTTGAAGAACTGTTTTCGTCCAACTACCATAATAAAAAAAAACACAAATAAGTCCGTCGTTTACGACGACAAATTTAATGGTATTGCCCTAAATTTGTGCCCGCTTAAGCGACAAAAAAATTCTTGTAGCGTCATGAAACTTAGACCAAACGACGGAGAAAAAAAAGCCGATTCTAACGGTATATATAACTCTATTTCGTAAAAAATGTCGCTTACGACGTTTTGGCCGTTAACCGTCGAAATATATTCAACCATAGGTTATTTTTGCCCAGAATTTAGTTTAGTTTTATGAATAATCGTTTGTCTGCAACTCTATTGAATGCGTTTATTGATATAATATGTTTTTTCTAACAATAACCTGGAACTATTTTCTTAAAAATATGCCATTTGTTCCATAAATATAAATCGATTAAAATCTGCTAGCAGCCAATAATTGCATTGTCGATGCTCTAACAAAGTGCAATTAGGAAGTCAATACCTTGCTAAAAAGAAGTATTTTTCCTCTGATGTTATACTATTCAAAGTTATACTATGCAATCAAGCTCATTATTTTTAAATCTTCTTTCATAATGGGAAAGGTTATTTTATAATAGTTATTATGTCTCTTTATTTTCAATATTCCTTTTTATACATTTTTATATATATACAAAAAAAAACATTAATACATATTACAAAAATATAAAAAAGTGAATCACCCTCCGATGGCGAGGCTCAAGACCCAAGCCACCGGTGGTCAGGGATTCAAAGTGAGGAATCTCCTCACAATGCGTGCTGTGTTCAGAAGTACTGCTTTCTGCATCTGGCTCTTGCCTCAAAGACCAATTGAGAGCCTCTGGAGGTGTTGGTAGAGACTCTTTGGTATCAACCCATGAGCAGAAACGACAATCGGAACAAGAATTGTGGAGTCTACCTCCCACATGTCGGTAACCTCGTGAGCCAAATCTAAATATTTAGACATTTTGTCTTTTTCGGCCTTAACAAGGTTATCGTCATGCGGAATAGTGACGTCAACAAGTATTGCTCGGCGCGCCAATCGATCTACTATTACAATATCAGGCTTATTGGCAACAACAGTCCTGTCCGTGATAATAGATCCATCCCAGTACATAGTAATATAATGTGATAATAGTTTATTCTTATGTATTTTCTGGTTATTTTTTTTTATTTCTTCTATTGATTCCTTGGAGTTCTTTTCTTTAAACATTTACTTTTTGTTCAAATCTTGTTTAAAGAATGCGGTTCATAATTTGACGAAATTAACGTACTTAGAGGTAAGACAAACAATGCTATCTGCAAAACTGCTTAGATGTAAAGTCTTCATATTAAAAAGTCTCTGGCAAAGTCCAAATAGATCATCATGATCAGTTGCAAGATCTCTACTGCTGAATATAGGGCTCTGGAAAGGACTTACCTGATGGAAGCGGACTTTACTCAGCGACTTCCTGCGACACTAATTAGGTCGTCTGTCAACTATGCAGGTGCACATCCAGCGCTACGCTTGTCTGTACGTAGTTTGCAATCGAATTACTAAATAAACTGCTTATAATTTGGGAAAACGAAAACATTAATAATTATACAGTTTCTGTTACAAAAGAAGAAACAATCGTGAGTTTTATAAAAACCCCAAATTATCCCCCAAATGAAAGCAATAAACTTTATAGAAAAAAGTTAATTGCAGCTTTTTAGCGACATTTTCACCTAATGAACGTAATTTATCTCGATGGAGCTTATTTGCGAACAAAAAGCTAAAAGTTGTGAAGTTGAAGGGTATTCGAAGAAATGCGACGCAGACGTCGGGGTACAGACTCAAGGCTTTGTGCAATGTAACGTGAATATAGATTGCCGGAAGTGTTATTTTAATTAATTTCTTTTTATAAGGTTGGTAAACTTCTTCTTCTTCAGCCTTTAGAAGTTCACTTATGAACATAGGCCTTCCCCAAAGATTTTCAGACCAACTTGATAGAAAAACTTCTTAGATTTGAATTTTTTTTCTAACGCTTAGCATACTTTATATTCCACCTACACGCCACCACTAGCTGCAATCAAAATATAGCTTTCATAAAATTTTGTACTATGGAAGAAAATTGTGACATCGTCATAATAATAACTTTCGATTTGATGCCATACCATTCATACTAGTCCTTTATTATATACTGGCCACTGCTGAGCACGGACCTCCTCTACAACTGAGAGGGTTAAGGCCTTAGTCCACCACGCTGGCCTAGTGCGGGTTGGCGGACTTCACATACCTTCAAAATTCAGAGAATTTCTCAGGTATGCAGGTTTCCTTACGATGTTTTCCTTCACCGTTAAAGCGAGCGATAATTCACAAAGAATACACACATAACTTTTTAGAAAAGTCAGAGGTCTGTGCCTTTGGATTTTGAGCCTGCGGACATTCGTCTCGGCAGTCCGTTTCACTTCCAACTAGGCTATCGCCGCTTCGCCGATTTGATGCGTTGTTTACATATTCGTTGTTGCTATAGTGTTGGGTGTAATTAGTGCTAGCATTTTCTCATGAACATGCGTGTAAATTATGTTTCAGTATAAAACTTCCACATCCCACAGAAATGTATCCTACATAACATAAAAGTAGTGTTTTTCATTGTTTGAAAAGAAATAGAAATACAATTCGTTATAACGTTGCCGAAACAAGCACACACGCAAAAACACACAGTCTTATTATAATGTCCATAAAAAATATATTTATTCCTATATACAAAAATAAACAATATTGCCTTTTCCATACGATCTATATCTCTATTCCACATTTCCATTCAATAGTTGTCACAAGCTTCATAGCGTTACGCGGAGCTATTCGGAATCTGTGTCTCACGAACATGGAATCCTTTGGGTTTGATTTTGCTTTTGAATATTCTGACACAACGCTGTTTACAGAAGATTGATTTTGCTAGAGATACGAGATATGGTATGTATCTGAGTGGATAGGGATATCGGATCACCATATATAGGTGCCTTAATATAGTAACTAGTTTTTGACGAGGTCCTGGATAAGTTGAAGAAGATACATACTGAAAGACAGGCTGATATGATTCTGGCAACTCTCCGATGGCGTAGTTGTATGGCGTGCGCGATAGGATCCTGCTCTAAGGTTCTGGGTTTGCATCCCGGTTCGGGCAAAGAGATATTAGGTTTTTCAGCTCAGTATCAACCCGGATTCTGGAATTGGTACTCGATATAGCGATAGGATCGCCCGTTATCAGACGGAACATACAGGCGATAAGTGGGTGCCCTGGTTGCACCTCTGCCTACCTTCGGGGATAAAGGACTAATGTGTGTTTTGTTTTCTCGAAGATTCCAATTTCTTTTCGTATACTTTACTTACCATTGGGCGTACTATATTTTATATTTAGTAAGTTGTTGTGCTAAAAAGTTCTCAAGTGAGACCACCGGCATACGCAGCGTTGGACGTCCACCTGCAAGGTGGACAGACGACTTAATAAATGTCGCAGGAACACGCTGGTTGCTGGCCGCTTTTGACAGGTCCGTCTGGAAATCTTTAGGGGAGACCTATGTTCAGCAGTGGACTTCATGTGGCTGATGATGATGATGATGATGATGATGATGAAGTTGTTGTGCAAGCCAGCCCTACAGCGCCGGTTATAAACTATCATACTGCATACATTCTGACATTATACCATTTATTTAAATCACTTCCTGTTTAATGATTATACATTTGGGAACACGGACAATGGGAAAATTAAATGAAAATCCAGCACGAACAACTAACGATTTAGTTCGAAAAGTTAACACATTTAGCATCATTTTCATCATAATTGGCAGTACTATCGGAATGTTTGTTGAGCATAAATGAAATAGGTGATACGGCTCAGGGAATAGCAAATCAATATACCCGTGATTGTACAGCATTGTCCAGTTATGCATGAATGCGTTCTGATTGGATATGTTATGTGCGTGAAGGAATGTTGTTGCTTAATGTATTTACATGTATACTCACGCCTATCTCAATGGGGTATTGTGTTGTATAGAGGTTATAATTATAGATGGGTAATCTCCCGGGAAAAAACCCAGGAATGAAACCCCGTTTATACCCATTTTTTCCCACCCATTGGGAATTTTGTTGGGGAAAAACTAATTACTTAAGATTTCTCGAATTGAAACATGAAGCACGTAGTGGCCGCACGTCCGAAAGCAGGATATTATGGGAGGGGATGCGCAGCGCACCCGCAAATATTCGCGCATCCCTTAGTTCACTTTAGTTCATCTTGGTGGTTAGAGTGTATGTTCTGTGAATGTGTTTGAATGTGAATGGGTTTTTATTTAAGACCCGTATTCTTACACTGCTATGGAAGGAAGGAAGGAAGGAAGGATTTGGGTTTGGGTTTGGGTTTGGGTTTGGGTTCGGGTTTGGGTTCGGGTTCGGGTTCGGGTTTGGGTTCGGGTTCGGGTTCGGGTTCGGGTTCGGGATCGGGTTCAGGTTCGGGTTCGGGTTCGGGTTCGGGTTCGGGTTTGGGTTTGGGTTTGGGTTTTGGTTTGGGATTGGGTTTGGGTTTGGGTTTGGGTTTGGGTTTGGGTTTGGGTTTGGGTTTGGGTTTGGGTTTGGGTTTGGGTTTGGGTTTGGGTTTGGGTTTGGGTTGGATTGGGATTAGGTTTGGGATTAGAGTGGATGTGGTCCGGTGGCGTACCGGATTCGTGGTACGGCCGTACCAAATTCGATCGTCTGTGCATAGTTTTAGCATAATGATACCTCGCTGCGTATCAATAATAATCGGCTGCAACACATATTTCTTAATTTATGTCATATTAAAAAATATACAAATTAAATTATAGGTCTGAAATATTTTTTTATCCACATGTGGCACTTGTGTCGGTTTTGTGCTGCCACCTATAGTTTGTGCACCTTTTTCTATAAAGCGGTTTTACCTCACGATAATGGTGTAAAATAATATCACATCATGGTGTAACATAAAAATTTTCAAACCCCATACCCTAACTATTTTAGTAAGACAATAACCGATTGAAGGCTGTATGTTTTTTGTACCGTGGCCTACAAATCGCGTGTTAGACGAGTGCGCGTAGTGTTGCCAGTTTTCTAACTGCTCGTTTTGTTTTTATGTAATAATAAATGCTACACACGTACTAAAATTATGTTTGCGTGTGCAGTATTTGTAATAAAATTAGTTGTATTTATTATGTTAATTGGAGAATTGTGAGTGGTCGTATTCTAATTTCGGTTATATACATTTTTGTACATCTCTGGTTCGGATTGCAACCCTACCGGTGAACGACCTCTCCTCGACCTCTTGCGCGGGAGCACCAAGTGTATGAGCACGTAATTATAATTTCATTATTAATATTCTTTGCAATAATTCTCTTCCCAATTCATAATCACACACTTAATAATACAATTTATTTAAATCAATTTTATTATTTCTAACTTCTCACTATTTGTTTAGTTTTAGTTCTATAATAATTATTGTTGCAACACGTCTGTGCGCTCTCAACGCGTCGGGCCCATGGAAGACCAGTGTCGCGTCTCGTTCGCGGCTTGTGCTGAATGGGACCCGTTTCGCACTCACACCATGACGTTCGTGACGATACACTAGTATTGCGTTTCCTATTTTCTGTTAATAAATGTAATTTTTATTTTATTTATGTGTACTGGTGTGTGTTTAGATTTAATTTTTAATGTTTTTTTTTTATTTTATTTTTTATTATTTTATTTTTGTTTGCTTGTAATTTGTTTGTGTCATGGTGTTGTGCGAATAAATGTTTTGTATTTGTATTTGTATAATTTCGATGTCGGCTAATATGTGGCCATAAATTAAGAAGGCTTGGTCAAGGACCCCGCGGAGTGTTCGCCGTGATCAGCTGGAGCCGCTTTGCCGTCGTAACCATGTCAGTAACCCGATGGCGGCAAGGACCGTTTTGTTCTAGTGCACGTGAGTAGTGGTTGTCATTTCAGTTCGCCGGTTTGTGCCGTTAGAGCACGTTTTTATCCATTCTCGTTCTTCGTTATAGGATGAACATATCAGGAATCCTCCGCGGAAGTTGACAGGAGAACACTCGCCGGCCTGCCGACCTTGCGGGTTCTCTATTCCTTCCCGGTATGTTTTTTTTATTACTAGCTTAGCGCAACAACTCTAACTGATGTCAATATTAAAGTATTGTGTACTAATCTGGAACACTGTCCTTGTTTCAGGGGGATTTCCTCAGGCGGTGGTTTGTTTTTCTAAAACATACATTTTCCTTTTTCATTTTGTCTATCGCGGATAGACTCAAAACTGCCTGCATCACCAGAGAGGAGGGTAACTTCCCCTGTTGGTAGAAGCCTCAGTGATTCCTGACCCTGTATTGGAGGACCGAGGACACACTCTCAGTGGTATTATTTTTGGAAATTAGACAACAAAAGTATGTAAATTTATTATTTTGGGTCTGACACCCTATTTATGTCAGTGGCGCCCTTATCCTAATTTGATTATAGTTTTTAATATGATACAAGTAACAAAGTGATAAAAGAACAGCTTTCCAGTAGGCTCACGTCCCGCTCTCCGACCTTAATTTATTAGCCGGAACCCGTTTCTTCTTTGTAATTTGCATTAAGCACACTTAAGGAGTAAGTAAGTGGATACAATATATGAATTTAAAAGTCTGTGTACCGCTTTATTCCACCCACTACTGCTACACCATAATCATAATAATAATAATCCCTTCCTATCCGATTTCGGCCACGGCGGCCAATCTCAACGGAGATCAGCCAGATGCGCAGGAGATATTATAGTGCACAAGTGTGTGCGCAATACACAAGTGCACTCACTGTTCCTTCACTCTCATAGTCCGGTGAGACGGCAATCCGACATGACCGGAGAGAGATCAGGCGCAGGACCAACGGCTTTACGTGCTTTCCGAGGCACGGGGGTATCACACCGCCAAATTCCTGACTCCGAGCTGCGACTGAGTAATTTTTAAGATGGAAAAACCCAGTCACAATGTTTTTTGGCCCGACCCAGGATTCGAACCCAGGACCTCAACGCGCAAATCGTACTCGTAACGCGTACGCAATACAGCTACGCCACCGAGGCAGTCAAACAACAAGACTGCTACACCATACACACCACCGGGTTATACATGCAATAATGGGATGGATAACATGGCGAAAAGAGGGGGCAATAATTGCGCCTCTGTTTACCCCTTCGGAGATAAAAGATGTGAGTGTGTATGTAGGGTATGCCGTGTGTGTGCGCGTATGTAATAATACCAGTCATGTATTATTCTCTACTAGTTTAGGCCTTAGTCCACTAAACTGCCCTAGTGCGGATTGAAAGACACTACACACTTTCCAAACAATTCACTTGAATTGTTTAGACGCGACGACATCTAATTAAATTAATCCACTCAAAAATCAACTCTAAAATCTCATGATTGACAGCTCAAAGCTAGTATTGCTTCTTCATCCGGCTATGTAATCAAACACATTCCATATTCGGTGCTCGTATTGGGGATATTCCCTTTGATACGTCAATGTAAATCGAAAACAATGATTTCAACCCGGTATTCATCGTCATAGGATCACTCCTACAACAAGGAGGGCAAGGCCGTCATTTCCTTGTAATTAATTTGCGTAATATGGCACGGTAGTAATTAGCTGCAGATAGATGCTGTTGCCGATTATATAAATCCAGTAGACCTACTTCAGAATTATCTTCACTTTTTCGGTTTTCTTATTTATTTATTTTATCGCATTGAATGACGAGACGAGCATGCCATTCGCCTGATGGTAAGCGATACGACCACCCATAAACAGTAGCAACACCATCCAGCACCTTGACTTACAAAGTACTGTGTGGCATTCCACTGCACTCGTCATCCTGAGACATGATATGTTAAGTCTCACTATGTCCAGTAGTTATACTGGCTACAATGTCCTTTAAGATCACTGAAAGATTTTAGATTCTGAAAGATTATTTTCTGAAAGATCACTTTCGTATTGATCATGATATTTCTACTCTGGAGAAATGTTTTCAGCTTTCCTACGTAGTAATCTATTTCAGTGCGCAATTTTGCAGTGTAAATTGTACATTCAACGATTGTAACATTCTAACGCCCTGCACTGCAGTGCTTTCTCTAGTGAACGCCATTCATACAAGTCTCTAGTAAAAACAATCCCGCTACCATTTACCTGACATTTTTTAAAGATTTAAGTTCATTGTGTAGCAGTATACTCTACACTGCAAATTAGTGCCATTATCTATTCCATTATATTTATAGGGTTATTTCATTTTGGTTCTTATACTCCTTCCGGGAAAAAAAGACGAAACTGCAATTACAACACATAACCTATTTTTTTTCTAAACTTGACACAAATACCTATCCTTGCGCTCAATTCAACATTAGTTTGTCGATACGGCCATTATATTCTCGTTACGGGTTCAGTGCATCGGCCTGAAACCATTCATATTAAATTATTCATGTACTGAACGTACCGCGTTGTTTTATGCAACGCCGACGCGAGCTGGAAAGACTTTGCTTGTGTTAGACTAGACGTATAGTCTAGCTAAACATTTCAATTGATATAGATATTAGATGTATATCTATCATTTTCGAAGGTATCTGGTTCAAACATTATTGTTATCGTATGGCATCACATTATGGTAGTTAATAATTAAAATTCGATGTTCACTTTTGACAGCCATGCTTCAGCCTCCGGTGTCTTAGTATGGGCCTCCAAACCCCCTTGGAAGCTACTGATGGGGCATTCCTCCACGATATTCTGGTTGGTTAGTTCTGCTGCTCCTCAGTCACAGCCTGACGATTTAGTAATACCCGACTTGTGCAGATAATAGTTTCCACCTTGGAACGCCCAGGTTCCGACAGATATCATTTAGAACTTCCAAAATTATTTAACAAAAAGATAAATGTGCATGTCCAAAACAGCCAAGATACAGAAAGCTATTCTATTTATGTGTCTAAAATATTTCTGAGATACATATCATCGTCAGACAGGAGGTCTGTTCTATAAGATTTGTCTCCAAGTGAGTTCCTCGTATGCGAGAATTCGATTGAACGAACATCACTGCTTTTACAATTTCTGTCGCCAAGTTTTATTTCTGTTTCTATTTAAAGGATATTGTGACTGGTACAATTACATGCCACTGTTAGACTCGACTCTTAATATTTAAAGATGGCAATGCAATATCTTTAGCGTTTTATAATTTTAAGTTTTGGTTGTTTTTATTTTTTATTGACAATGGTATCATTAACCATCGCCTTCGTTTTGTATTTAAAAAAACACGATCAAAACTTCTATGTTGAAGGAAAGCAAACGAGGGCGTAAAACTAGTAATAAATATTAATAAATTACATCAAAGGGTTTGAAGTTATCAAGATCCTATCGTTGGGGAGTCGTATACATAAATGCATACATGAATATTATTTTTGCGTGTGGCTCGAGGGTGAAAAACGCACGTGTGGCCTCGGAATAGTAAAGAACGCTTTATTGTATTCAAATCATTGAAATTAATATTTTATGCAGTATAGAGGTATCCTGTTTATTCTTGGTAGCTTTCCTGTATCAAGTTTTCAATTATTATTAATATAAAGTCAACATCAAGATCTAGTCTCTAGTCTAGATAGGTACTACTTCAACCTGCGCACAAGCAGCGTTATGCAAACATTTTAGTGTTTCTGTTCGAAGGACAATGTAGCCAGTGCAATTATAGGAAATCTTTTCTGAAGATGAACAAGCAGTACCACGTCGTAAAACGAGCGGTGTGCTCGTCTCATCGTTCACAATTCTCAAGTGGACGGCTAGATAGAAATATCGCACCTTTAGGACGAAAACGACGCAATTCAAAAAAATCAAAAATTGGGTTATCGTCATAAAATGACTTAAAACTGGTCTCTTTTTTATGATAATATATTTAAAAAAGACACCGATATAATAGTTTTGTCCTTTTCCCGCTGGGATATGGCGGTATTTGAACTATTGTTGTATTGAAAATTTCGTTTTAAGTAATTTTATGACGATAACTCAAGTTTAGATTTTTTTGAATTGTGTCGTTTTCGTCCTAAAGGTGCGATATCCCTGATTCATAGAAAACCACCATGCAATGACAGCTGTGTCGCGATGCGTATAGTGAGTGAGAGAACAGAAGGCCTTACTCCTTTTGCACTGTTATTTGTGTCCAAAGCTTTATCTAAAGCAGTAGTTCCAGAATCACGTTAGATCAACTCGGGATTGCGAAGTTAATGTCGACCTAATTGTAACACAATGCACAAGTTTCCTCGCAAAATTGTGAAGTTTTTCTAAGTAAAGAATAATTAAGAAACTCAGAGAGCCTTCCTCCGACACAGTTGTCTCCTAATTATGAAGAAAGTAGTTGCTTAGTTAACGTCTTGTTTCACGGTAAAATGTACGGTGTTTTTCTAACCGCTTCTTGTAATTTGCACTTTACTCTTGAAATAAATGATAAATTAAAACGCGTGTTTTAATTAACAATGTAATATATGCAATTACGTAAACACTAGATTTATTTTTAACTAGTTCCTTCATGAACTATAAAGCAATCTTACTAATATTATAAATGCGAAATTTTGTAAAAATGTTTGTATGATGTTAGAAGCAAACGCAGTAACTACTGGACGGATTTGGATGAAATTTGCCACACTGGTATATCATGTCTTGGATTAAAATATAAGCTTTATATTCCGGGAATGTACTCCAATGGGGAATAATGGTATTTTTAGACAGATTTTTTAAATAGATGTAACTGGCGTCGTACATTTTTTAGGGACTTTTGTACCGGGCAAGGCTTTTCACGCGGGTAGTATGATAATAATACCAGCCCTGTATTATATACTGCCCACTGCTGAACATGCTCCTCCTCTATTACCGAGAGGGCTTAAGCCTTCCACCACGCTAGCCTAGTGCGGGTTGGCAAACTTCACATATACTCGAAAGTAATAGGGAATTCTCAGGTATGTAGATTTTGTCACGACGTTTTCCTTCGCCGAAAGCGAAACTATATTTGATAAACAATACACACGCAACTTTGAAAAGTCGGAGGTGTGTGCCTTGAGTTTTGAACATGCGGATATTCGTCACGGTGGACCGTTCCTTTCCCAACTAGGATATCGTGCACCTTTTTCATATAATTTCAACAAAAGTAACAATAGTTTTGTCAGCTGTCAATTCTCATAAAGAAACTATTAATGTAATGATTTCTCCCGTATGTTTACAAATAATCAATACATTTTTATATTGTGTTCAAGTTAGACAAACTCAAAACCACATCTTCTTTAACGTCAGAAACTTTAAATTCAGTTTGCTTGTTTTCCCAGACTGCTCAAAAAGTACTTTGAATGAAACTTTCATAGCCTTTGTAATTTCTTATAAGCTGCTCTAAAGTAAACCAGAATACACAGCTTTTTAATAAAGCCGCCAGAATTTCAGAAATTCTCATAAAATCAAATATAAATTCCCCGAATAAAACTTGACACACTTTGCTTCGACATCTTTGATATTTAATTAAGAAAACATTTTGTAAGAAAATTACAACAAATTAGAGATCGAGTACAGTTTCGTGAAACGTTAATAATTTTTTTATAATGGAAAATATTTTGAGGAATATGTGAAATAAACGCAGATATAAATAAATAATAAATATTACCTTCTCGCGTTGTGTACCTTGTTTTGTCTCTGCACCACCGGAAGGTTGGCTGGTAGAAAATGCCTTCGGCATTAAGTCCGCCTTTATATAATAATAAAAAAAAATAGCCTAGCTTTTACTCGCGGCTCCGCCCGCTTGAAAAAGTGATTCCGAGATAAAAAAAGTCTATGCCCTTCCCAGAATCTTAAACTATGTTCATATAAAATTTCACCGAAATCGGTTCAGAGGTTCAGCCGCGAAATCGTTACAGACAGAGTTACTTTCGCATTTATAAGTATGGATATAAGTATATGGATAATTACAGTCTTTTCTTGTGTGTCTACGTTGGTGATTTTTATTGGGTTTCGAAAACCTCTTTCATTATTACTTATCGCTTGACTACTAGTGCATGCTTAGATAATTAATTGTGTGGTTCTGACTTCGATTCTTAGTTCGGGCAAAAAATGAGTATTTTCAGTGTTTATCACGGATCGGAATCTTACTAATTACCCGCTATCACATTATAGGACAGATACAACCACGCCACGCCAATTTGCGCGCTGGCGGTCGTGGGTTCGAATCCCGGGTCTAGCCAAAAACATTAAACCCAGTCAGGTTTTTCCATCTTAAAAAATTACTCAGTCGCAGCTCGGAGTCAGGAAGTTTACGGTGTGATACCCCCGTGCCTCGGAAAGCACGTAAAGCCGTTGGTCCTGCGCCTGATCTCTCTCCGTTCATGTCGGATTGCCGTCTCACCGGACTATGCGAGTGAAGGAATAGCGAGTGCACCTGTGTATTGCGCACACACTTGTGCACTATAATATCTCCTACGTACCTGGCTGATCTCCGTTGAGATTGGCGGTAATAGGACAGATATAAATTCCGCGAGGTGTTGGTGCCCTATTTGCGTTTGTACTCTTCCATTAGAAGAAAAGACGTGTTTTTTTTTATGGCATTAAATGACGAGACGAGCATGCCGTTCGCCTGATGGTAAGCGATACGACCGCCCATAAACAGTAGTAACACCATAAGGCACCTTGAGTTACAAAGAACCTACTGTGTGGCATTCCACTGCGCTCGTAACCCTGAGACATAAGATGTTACGTCTCATTATGTCCAGTAGTTATACTGGCTACAATGTCCTTCAAACCGAAACACAACAGTGCATACACACGGCTGCTTGGCGGTAGAGATAGACATTCGTGTGGTGTTTAATACTTATAAATTACCTTCTGCTACCTCTTGGAATTCAAATATTTCGTTAAGTATCCACGTCCGTACTTCAGAAGGGATTCAAGTCAAGTAGGCGGCCGATCGGAAAGATTAAGCTCAATCCTTTTTGTCAACACGTGTAAAGTTGCGTCGACCCCACATCGGAGTAGGGGGTTGTATTGGACTGTAAGGGTTGATACATAGGAATTGATTTAAATCTAAAAAATATGGGATCGAATGCCAACATCGATATTACGCAAGAAATATAAATGAAATTCCTCGTTTAGACAATTTGGAAATAAGCAACTGGTGGTTGCTTATTCCAGACGGTCTCTCATATGTAAGAGTCCGTCTGGGTGGGTACCGCCGCAATGTCTATTTCTACCGCCAAGCAGCAGTGTGCATGCACTGTTGTGTTTCGGTTTGAAGGACATTGTAGCCAGTGTAACTACAGGACATAGTGAAACTTAACATCTTATGTCTCAGGATGACGAGCGCAGTGGAATGCCAGAAACTATCCCGCCCTCACACCCGCTACTGTAACTCCTGTAAGCCAGGATTAGCAGTGGCACGCATTTTATGACACCGAACGGTGAAGCTCGGCGAGTCTCAGGAAACACTAATCTGTCTTTAACCCGCAACGAAATTAATCAAATAGAAAGATAGGGAGGAGTTGGAAATATTAATTGTCCACTTCCCTCCATAGCAAAACGGGCGACAAAAATAATTAACTAAGGAGGTATTTTAACCTCAAGTTTAGAGACGCTTACAACCAGCAAAGCCAGTTGTAAAGCACCACGGATAAAAATTGAATGAAAGGGTCCTATCATATGAGCTGTCAAATTTGATTCCAATAATAGGCATGGCAAAAACGCCGGAAAGCACGGAAATTCCGTCTAGTCTCTACAAGGTCCATGTAGTATACAACCCCAGATGTTATTTGCATACTATCCAACATGATGTTGCGCTCATCATGCCAAAGACCACACTCCCAAAGTACGTGATGTGCAGATTGTTCATATACGTAACCAGGTGTAGAGCATGGGCACACAGGAGAGTCAACCAGCCTAAATGAAAATAGTTTGCCCTTAAAATTACCGTGGCCGGTAAGAAATGGCGATACACAATGGTCTATTTCTAGCCAAGTTTTATTTAGGCGATCGCGAACGCACGGAAAGTATTTACATAAATGACGCCCTTTCGATGATACGTCCCACCGATATTGCCATTCGTTTAACAGCTCATTGTGCACATTAATAAATTTAACCGTAGGAGACGAGGTAAGAGTAGATCTCGGCGTACCAACCGGCTCAGTATTCGGTCCAATTGGTTACATAATGCACGTAAATTCTGTTATTAATGTAATAAAACATTGCAAAACTATTATGTATGCAGACGACATGTGCTTATTATACTCATCTACTAACACAAGTAAAGCTCAAACCCATTTACAGGAAGATTTCGAGTGCATAATTAAATGGGCACATGATAATGGAATTATTATAAATCATTCTAAGACAAAAGTTATGAACATATGTTCCCCGTATAGTAAATACAACAAAGAGAGTTCTCTAAACATAAAAATAACTGGACACACATACGAGTGCTTACATGACAATAAAACTGGCTGTCAATGTACAAGCATAGAAGAAGCAAATAATTACCGATACTTACGTTTGTTAGTGGATTGTAATCTTAATTAGAAATTGCACGTGAATATGGTTTGTGGCAAGTTGCGGTCAGTTCTGGGTAAATTCTTTCACCTTAGTAGAATAGTAAACAAAAAGATCATGTATATACTATACTATGCACTTGCTGACTCATTGATTAACTATGGGATAAGTAGCTATGGCCTCACATTCAAAACACAACTTGACCGTATAAGACAATTACAAATCAGATTAATTAAGTATTTAGTAAGTAAAAAAGTAAAATTTAAGTGTAAACCAAATTATGATCAATTATTTCACATATGTAAAATACTTCCAGTACGTGCCAAAGTAGAATACAGTATAGCTATAGAACAATACTATATAAATAAGTATAAAGAACCTATAACTCATAAATATTTTACCCGGCAGGTCAAACAGGGAAAATATGTGGTACCGTCTGTTAGGAACTATTATGGTAAAAGAACAAGAAATTATTTGACACCAGTAATATTTAACAAATTAAATTTTCTAAGAAATGACAGTAAAGACCTAAACAATAGAATCCTGAAAAAGAGATTAAGGAACTATTTATTAAGGTAGCATTATTTTTTGTTCCCTAGTATAATTATAATTGCAAAACTATTGTTTGCCAGTGGTGATATTTACTTATGTAAGTAAATATCAGTAGTTGTTTTACTCAGCGTATCACTGCATTAATTTCGGTGTTGGCCTTAAAATCGTCTTGCAACGAAACCAAGTTGGCCAATGCGCAGCGGGAGTTGGAGGGCCTCAAACATTGTCCTCGTATTACTCCACCCAAAGAGGACAATAAAAGTAACTACGCGAGCACAGTCAAGCTCCGTCTGCCAAAACAAGTCCCGGCTATGGAGCCTCGCGCCCCGCTCCCGTGCGTAGTGGCTTATCCGACTAGCGAGCGATCAGCTGATCTTGCGTCATCGTCTGCCACGAAACAGGCGCTGTTTAAAGCAATTAAACCCAGCGACGACGGGTTCCAAATCGTAGGCGTTAAAAAAACCGCGAAAGCTGGCGTTGTACTTCGCGTCGCGAATGAAAATCAAATAAAAAAATTGCAGTCGGTTGATGCAATCAAATCAGCGGGTTTACGTTTGGAAAAACCTAAAGGTCGTCGTCCGCGAATTTTGATTAAAGATGTGCCATCTTCAATGGAAGACAAACCGTTTTTAACCGCGTTATATAGGCAAAATATAAAAGATGAGATGCCAATTAAGGAGGATGATTTTATCACATCGGTTAAGATTGTTCGGAGACGTACCTTGGATCACGGGCGTAAATGGATAGGCATAGAAATAGACGCAGAAATACGAAAACACCTAGTCGCGACCAAAGACAAATTATTTATAGATTGGGCAACTTGTAGATTTATCGATGACGTTGTGATAGTCCGCTGCCTTAATTGCCAACAATACGGGCACGTGCATAAGTTCTGCACCATTAAGACACCAACTTGCGCCGTATGTGCCGAAGCGCATGAAACCAAGGCTTGCCCGCACAGAGAAAATCGTGATTTTAAGGCCGTATGTGCAACTTGCAAACGCTTTAAGAAACCTCACGACCATCGTTGTGGATCACAGGATTGTCCATCGTACAAACACAAGTTGGAAACTTTAATTCTCTCAACTCATTATTAAATAAATTTAATATGGATAATTTTACTATCGGACAATTAAATCTCCATAATGATAGGGTGGCGACGTCGGAGCTAGATACGTTAGTCCGCGAATATAAACTCGACGTTGTACTTGTACAGGAGCAATACCAACACGCTCAACTTCGTAACAGGGTCGTACAGCTTGACAGTAACTCACGAGCTGGCATTTATATATCGAGTTCAAATTTTACTATCACTTCAGTGCGTAATCTTATGACGTCACACTGTGCAGTCGCGGAGGTTTCAAATCCGAGCTGTAAGGTTTATGTAGTGAGCTATTATTTCCAATACTCAGACCCCGTAGGTCCACACATTCACCATCTCCGCCATGTCTTACGGTCGCTTGCAGGCCGTAAAGTCATTATAGGCGCTGACGTCAACGCGTCATCTACTCTCTGGTATGGCAAATATCGTTCCACCGATACCGATCGGCGTTGCGCTGTCGAAGATTTCATCGCAGAGATGAATCTCATTATCCACAATACCCCCGATGCACCACCAACGTACTGCAGCCCTACGGGCGAGTCTTCTATTGACGTCACACTTTCTAGTGGAGACGTTCGACTGGATAGGTGGCGCGTCCTACCGGATGCGTCGTGTAGTGATCATCGCCTGATTGTGTACGAATTCTTGCCTAGATTGACGCAAGGTATACATAACAACTTTGATTTTAGATATAAAACTAAAGGGGCAAACTGGGACTTTTTCAGCTATTTATTTGCTAAACATGCCACGGACTTCACTCGCAATGACCTCTCACCTGAAACGTGTGCCGAAATTATGTCTGACACTTTCACCTACTGTGCGGATGTTGCTATCGGCCGAGGTTCCATCACTAACACTCGTAGATGTGATTGGTGGAACGATTATCTAGTCCACCTACGGCGAACATTTCGTAGGGCGCGTAGGAGATTTAATAAGCTTAAAAAGCGTCGTGACACTAGTGAAGTATTTACATCTGCTTTTAATGCACTTAAAATTGCCAGGTCGCATTATAGAGCAGCAGTACAAAAATCTAAAGGTAATTTATTGCGTAAAATTGCCGCGCGTTTGGATAAGGAGGGCCCGTGGTCTCCTTTGTATCATGAGTTTAAAGCAAATAGGTCAATCCATCTGGCTTACATTGATAACATTAAAATTAATAATAGCTATACGACTGGTATTGAGGAGACCACGGAAGCTCTATTAAATTCTCTTATACCCGATGACACTGTTAACGACAGCGAGTATCACAATCAAATTAGAATGTGGGCCGCAGAACTGCCAAACTCTCCTGTCTCAAACCTCGCAACGTTTGATGAATTTATTAGCATCGTGACATCTTTACCGCTAAACAAAGCCTCCGGAGAGGATAAAGTATCCAATAAGATGATTAAAGAAGCGTGTAAATCAGCCGGTGAGGCGTTACTAACTGTTTTTAACCGATGTATTGCTGAAGGTATATTTCCGCGAATATGGCGTTCTGGTTTCATTCGAATAATACCTAAAAGCGGCGATAAGTCTCCCGATGATCCCAAGTCATACAGACCTATAACACTGTTACCATCTTTAGGTAAACTTCTAGAACGTCTTATCATCCCTCGTCTCTTACCGGGCGGACCAGTTTTCCACAAAAACCAATTCGGTTTTACAATAGGTAGGTCGACTACTGACGCGGCTATATCGGTTAGAAGAACGGTGAGTACATCGGAACATAAATATGTACTTGGTATCTTCCTAGACATCTCCGGTGCCTTCGATAATGCTTGGTGGCCTATGATACTTCTCAAGTTAAAAATACGAGGTTGTTATAGGAATATATATTCCCTTATCTACACATACTTCTCGTACGGAACAACCAAACTGAAACTTGGCCACCACGCCGTGTCGAAGCTGCTGACGATGGGATGTCCACAAGGTTCGGTTGTAGGTCCTTATTTATGGAATTTGGGCTTCGATGATTTTCTTTCGATTCCTTTACCCGTGGGGTGCACTTTGACCGGATATGCGGATGACGGCCTATTACTCATAGAGTCAAATAGTAGATCGGGGCTTGAAAGTTTGGCGGAGACGTGTTTACAATTAATATCTGAATGGGGTGAAAGAAACCGCCTTACCTTCGCACCGCAGAAAACGTTCCAACTGCTTTTAAAAGGAATATTAAAATCACCGCCACGAATTAAATTTAATAATATCACCGTCAAAAGAAAAGAATCGGTTTGTTATTTAGGGTTAATCTTAGAGAGAAATTTTTCTTTTCTGGAACATATAAGAAACGTTGGAGAAAAATCAAAAAGGAACTTTTACGCTTTGACAAGGATATCGACTTCTACGTGGGGACTATCTTTCGCTACACTCAAAGTCATTTATGGAGCGACTTACTTAGCATGTATTACATACGGGTCGGGCCGATAGGGCTACTATCGGTGCTGTGCGCAGAAAACTGCTCCAGAGTCAACGTCTGGCGTTGATATTCTTGTGTAAGGCGTATAGAACTGTTAGTACGGAAGCTTTACCTGTCCTTGCGGGCGTACTCCCAGTCGATTTGGAGGTACAGCGTCGTGCCGCTATGTATTTCTCTACTAGAGAGGATATGGACAAAAGGTTTCTTACCGCGCGTGAGCTCTTAAAAATCAATAGATTATTTAAACCGCAAACTGATGTACACAATGAGCTGTTAAACGAATGGCAATATCGGTGGGACGTATCATCGAAAGGGCGTCATTTATATAAATACTTTCCGTGCGTTCGCGATCGTCTAACTAAAACTTGGCTAGAAATAGATCATTGTGTATCGCAATTTCTTACCGGCCACGGTAATTTTAAGGGCAAACTATTTTCATTTCGGCTGGTTGACTCTCCTGTGTGCCCATGCTCGACACCTGGTTACGTATATGAACAATCTGCACATCACGTACTTTGGGAGTGTGGTCTTTGGCATGATGAACGCAACATCATGTTGGATAGTATGCAAATAACATCTGGGGTTGTATACTACATGGACCTTGTAGAGACTAGACGGAATTTCCGTGCTTTCCGGCGTTTTTGCCATGCCTATTATTGGAATCAAATCTGACAGCTCATATGATAGGACCCTTTCATTCAAATTTTATCCGTGGTGCTTTACAACTGGCTTTTCTAGTTGTAAGCGTCTCTAAACTTGAGGTTAAAATACCTCCTTATTTCATTATTTTTGTCGCCCGTTTTGCTATGGAGGGAAGTGGACAATTAATATTTCCAACTCCTCCCTATCCTTCTATTTGATTAATTTCGTTGCGGGTTTAAGACATATTAGTGTTCCCTGAGACTCGCCGAGCTTCACCGCTCGGTGTCATTAAATGCGTGCCACTGCTGATCCTGGCTTACAGGAGTTACAGTGGCGGGTGTGAGGGCGGGATAGTCTCTAGTTGTTTGAGTAATTAGTTATAAGAGCGCCTACTTTCGCCAACAAACTGTGTGTACAGTTTGGCGATTTTAATTTTATCATCAATATTTGTAAATAAATAGAAATAAAAAAAAAAAAAAAAAAAACTGTGCGGTTTAAATAATCTATTGATTTTTAAGAGCTCACGCGCCGTAAGAAACCTTTTGTCCATATCCTCTCTAGTGGAGAAATACATAGCAGCACGACGCTGTACCTCCAAATCGACTGGGAGTACGCCCGCAAGGACAAGCAAAGCTTCCGTACTAACAGTGGAATTCCACACAGTACTTTGTAACTCAAGATGCTGGATGGTGTTACTACTGTTTATGGGTGGTCGTATCGCTTACCATCAGTCGAACGGCATGCCCGTCGCATCATTCAATGCCATAAAAAAAAGCAAGTCGTTGATCTGATGGTAGCGATTAGGACCAGTGACAAAACTACCCAGTATTGGAATACAAAGCCTCGTATTGCAAATTTTCGTACAGAATTATAATTGTGTCACTGGTGAGGGATAATCATGTGTCGTCAGTTAACACACTATGTGGACCCCATTCCGCATACAATCAGGTACAGTGGGGTCATTTTGGCCTCCCCTTATAAATAAATAAAAATTGCACAGCATGGTCCGTTATGAGTCATCCAGAGATGTTAGTCACTAAGACCGGGTTTTGTCAACTGTAGTTAGGGTAATCATCGGTGTTATTAAGCTGGACGCGCTCGCAGAGCTTCGAATGCTCCAGGTGCTGCGAGCGCGTCCAGCTAAATAAGACCCTGACAAAAAGATAACTGCAGTTGAAAAAACGGGGCCTTAGTCTCACTCAACACGACAGCGCTATCAAACAATGTCTTGGCAAAAACGATACCAACCAAGCCTCTGAAGTACGAGAGGAAATTCTAAACCTTCTAAAGTCTAAACCTTCCTCCCAACTCGAACTATGGAATACTATTCTATCTCCCTTATTTCGAAGGTACCAGGATTCGGCTCTTGAGCAGAGTTTCTCACAGTCAGAAGAACTATTGGTATCACAAGTGTGCATGCAAAACAACACGCCAGCCTCTTGAGATAAGCCCAACATTTTTACATATACCTACAACTGTTCATGCTTCGGTGGCATAGTTGTATTACGGTATGACTGCAATGCTGAGGTCTCGGGTTCGATCACCGGGTCGGGCAATGTGATATTGTATTTTACTATTCAGTATCAGTCCGGAGTCTGGAATTTGTGCCCGAAGTGGCGATAGGCTCGCCGCCTATCACATCATGGGACGGAATACGCACGCACGGCGAAAAGTGGGTGCACTAGTTGCGCCTCTGACTTCCCCTTCGGGGATAAAAGGCGTGAGTATGCGTAAGCGTACAACTGTTCATACAAAACTAACATTCTATTAATCTAGTTAGGCAAGTAATTGATTATTTATTAAGATATCCAGTTGGTTTCAAGGTAACAAAATTAGTGGTACCGGATCGATATAATGTCGGGTTCGAAAAGAATTACAGGTCGATGTTTACATACCTCTAAATGGTGCAATCGATACTTTTACTGTTTAGCGTTTTTCGTGTGTCTACATAATGGGATATAGTATGTTAATTACCTCCTATGATGTAAGAGCTATTAAATTCATAGTGGTAATGTGTATAACTATCTTTATAAGCTAGAGTTATTTACTAAATACTTCTATGTCGTAATTGCAGATTTAAACTTTTGTATTCAAAAATTTGCCAAGATACATTTATAATATAATAATATAATAATAATATAAACATTTATTGCACACAACACACACAAAAAAAAATACAATTACACATGGAAAAATAAAATAAAAAAAGGAACATTAAAACACTGTTATTTAACAAACACAAGATGACGAACACTCTTATAAACTAGCAAATTATAAAAACTTACAAACAACAAACAAAAACAAGCAAAACGATACACACATCCGCCATAGCTATAAGATGCTCCGACTCGCTTCCTCCGACACTAAATGCCGCTAGACATAGCGAGACGGAGCACAGCACAACCGCTTAATATGTGTGCAACGTTCCCAATATAAAATTACAATTAAAAACAACGTTATAATTTACAACTGAGTGCATTGTTCCAAATGACATGGTGTGCGAGTGTGCAAACGGACCTATTCAGCATGGGGCCGCAGGCGAACCGCGGCGCGCTGGTCTTCCATAAGGCCCGATACGATGAGTGCGCACGGTCGTGTTGCAATTAATTAAAATATTAAATAATATTATTGTAATGGTTTATATAAGAAATAAATTACAAAACAAAAAAAAAATAATAATAAAATAAATTAAAAGAACGTAATATATAAAATATGCTGGAAAAATATAAAGCGTTTACAATGGAGCCATGTGAAGTGATAGTGCATAATTAATAAATAAATGCCTCACTTTGCTACATCCCAACGATGACGCAATACTCCGCCGTGCCATAAGTCTACAACCAATGAGGTAAGGAATTTTATACCTACTTATTTTACGTATTCTTTTGCAGTCGCAAAAGCATTTCTTTAAGCCTAAATCTAAAAAGGGTTATTGATTGTAGATTACGCAGAGGCGGTAACAAGACGTTCCAGCATCGAGATGCAGCGAACCTGAAACTGCCTCGGAACGCAACGACGCGAGCTCGCGGCACCACCAACGCCCAACTGGATGCACGGGTGTTATGTGCGTCGCGCACGTCGCTCCGCCACTGCAGCTTGTCAGCGAGATACGGAGGAACGCGGTATTTAACCATATTAAACATCAGGCAGGCCAAGTGTAAATCCTGACAATACTTCATTTTTAATATATTTGCGTCGTTCAAATATGGGGTAACGTGTGTGCGTGGCGGTATATTAAAACAAAATCTAGCGCAAGCATTTTGGACTCGCTGTATAATTTTTTGGGAGCGAACCAGAATGCGCGGCCCGTAAACAACGTCCATGTAATTAAATTTCGATAAAACCAGCGATTCTGTTAATTTTATGCGCATTGGAATGCTTAACGAATCTCTTATTTGGTATAATACCTTAAGTCTATAGAAGCAATTGCTCGCGACACTTATGATATGAGACTCAAAACGCAGTCCTTCATCTATAATTAATCCTAAGTTTCTAGTTTCATGTACTCTTTCTAACGGGACTCCTTTTATAGTCAGATGCGCTCCCTTGTTGGCGATTTTAGGGACCTGTTTTTTTGTGCCTAATATGATGTACTTTGATTTGTTACCGTTTAACACTAGCGAGTTAGCCTCTGCCCAATTGGCTATCCTATCCAAATCACTATTCATTTGATCTACAGCGGAATGTATGTCATTTGGATTGATTGGTTTGTATATTTGAATGTCGTCCGCGTAGATGTGAAACCTACAGTTGTGGATATGCGATGTGATATCCGCACTATAAATAACAAATAGCAAGGGCCCAAGTATCGACCCCTGCGGGACGCCCCTGGTTACCTTTTTTGGCTGTGAACTTAATTCTTCGCCAGATTCGAACAATAATTCAACGTGTTGCTGTCGATGCCTAAAATAACTATCAAACCATTTAATGGCAGAGATATCGAAGCCGTAGTAATGAAGTTTTGATAGCAGTAAGGGGATATTAATGCAATCGAATGCTCTGGAGAAGTCTAAGAGAGCTAGAAGAGTCCCGTTCCCGTCATTGACATCGGTTAGTATGTCATCAATCACGTGTGCAAGGGCAGTTGTTGTACTATGCCCTTTTCTAAAGCCAGATTGCAGAATTGGCAATATTTTGTTGTCATTTAAATATTTACGCAGTTGGTTTGCGACTATCTTCTCCAAGACCTTCGACATGCAAGGCAATATGCTAATGGGACGCAATTCGTTTAAAACCGTTGCCGCGGGAATTTTAGGGATAGGCCTTACTACCGCCGATTGCCAAATTACGGGAAACGTATATGTTTCAATCGATTGATTAACAACAGACGTTATTACCGATAGAGTTTTATGCAAAGTCAGCTTTATCATATCCAGGGATATACCATCCACCCCGATAGCGTTAGATGAGAGAGATTTTATTGTCTTTAACACATCCATTTCGCTAACAGTTTGGAGAGTAAATACTGAGTCGGTATATGAGTGGTATTCAAAATATGTTAGCTGACTTATATTAGTTTCCATCCCACCTGGGACGCAAAGAAAGTGGTTGTTTATCGCCTCGGGATCATTAAAGACATGCATGGGCAGTTCGGACTTTACTTTTATGCGCACGTTTTGTTTTATACATCTCCATAACGCGCGAGAATTTAGGAGATTATTATTTACATAGTGGTTAAAGTACGCGCTTTTTTCTCTAACCAAAGCATCTTCAACCACTCGTTTTAATTCCTTATAGAACACTTTATGACATAACATTTCATAAAGTGGCTATTGAAAATCTTGCTTATATTATAAATGCGAAAGTTTGTAATTTTTTTTGGATGTTTGGATGCATGTTAGAAGAAAACGCAGAAACTGCTGAACGGTTTCGGATGATGATTAACACATAGGGTGCTTTTTATCCCGATAATTTACTCCCATAGAAAATAATGGACATTTTTTTAATAGATGGCGCTGGCCTTTTAGTGTCTTTAGCGGCAAAGGCTTTTTACGCAGGCGAAGCCGTGAGCAACACCTAGTCATCTATATTTTTGAAGTGTTTATCTATGAATTAAATTTAGGGAAGAAAAGAGAAATCTCACTTACGGTTATAATTACAATATCAAATATGTTGTTGTTCTATTATACTATTACATAGGTTTTCAGTAGTGCGATTAGCATCTCGCCAAAAATGTTCAAACTACAGCGTCACTTTATAATTATTGCTCTACTAGCTTTTGCCCGCGGCTCCGCCCGCGTGAATGAGTTTTCCCGGGATAAAAGACCCGCTTTATATTTTTTCGGGATAAAAAGTAGCCTAGGGTAGACAGACGGGTAGTCTATCCGAGTGCCAAATTTCATCGAAGTCCGTTCAGTAGTTTTTGCGTGAAAGAGTAACAAACATCCATACATCCATACTTACAAACTTTCGCGTTTATAATATTATTAGTAGGGTTAATCCAATTATTCCAAAAGTCAGTTTTTCATTAATCACTACAAATCAATTCAGAGATGACTCCTGAGATTCCAAAAATAGCCTCTGGGAAACCTATTAGTTGATTTTTTCCGCAAGTCATAGTCAGGGATCAGCCTTATTAAACCGACTTAAAAAAAGGAGGTTCTATATTCGACCCGTACGTATGTATTTATGTATGTATGTAAGTTGGATGGCCACGATTTTCTCAAAAAATACTAGTCCGATTTGGGTGGGGATTTCGTTATTCAAATACTGGTGGTAGGTCTCTCATATGTGAGAGTCCGTCTGGATGGGTACCACCGCAATGTCTATTTCTACCGCCAAGCAGCAGTGTGTATGCACTGTTGTGTTTCGGTTTGAAGGACATTATAGCCAGTGTAACTACTGGACATAATGGGACTTAACGTCTTATGTCTCAGGATGACGAGCGCAGTGGAATGCCACATAATACTTTGTAACTGACGGTGCTGTATGGTGTTGCTACTCTTTATGAGTGGTCGAATCGCTTACCATCAGGCGAACGGCATGCTCGTCTCGTCATTCAATGCCAAAAAAAAAATTTTTTTAGTGAAGGTTTTAGTATATCATTTATTAAGATCTGAAGGAGATCTTCAGAGATAGACAATGGAACTCTTCAATAACTAACAGCAGATGACCCGGAAATACTGCAATCGTATATCTAAGACGCATTGCTTACCACTTTCCATTGTAACGTTGCTAGGAACGTTAACTCTCATCGTAAACGTTATCGTTTACGTCAGTTTAACTACCAATCGAAACCGTTAATGTATCGTATTGGCTGGTTAAACTGTCACTAGTTTTGACGTACGTCTGAACGGCGCTCGTATAAATAAGCGTGCAATGTCACGCGCGCCCTTTTTCTTATAATCTTCTTCGCCGTAGCAACACTACCAACTAACTGCGTGTTGCCACGTACATCGTTGTTCCCGCTGGGGTGAGTGTGCCAACGACTACTAACCGCTTCCAGGTATTCTGTGCATCTGGGCTCGTGAGCTATCACGAGTCACTGGCGCGGAATGTAAGCCTAGCTTGCATTCCGACGTGGTGGAATCTGATTCCAGGTTCTACGGTGCGGCGTTGACCGCCGTGTTTTCTTTCTACGGCGTGGAGTGCTGACTCCATGCTCCGCTGGCGTCGGGAGTGCTGACCCCCGATCCCAGCCACGTGCTGACCGCCTCCTCCACGGTGCGGAGTGCTGACTCCGCCACGTGCACACCACCATCGTCGTCGCGGGTGCTGACCCCGGCCACGTGTGCACCGTCGTCGCGGGTGCTGGCCCCGACCACGTGCTCACCACTACCATCGCAGTCGGGTGTGCTAACCCCGACCACCTCACCACCGCTGCGCAGACCACGTGCTACCATCTGCCCGGCGAGCTGTCGCCGGAGCTAGCCACGTGCATCAGCGTCGTGCCGTTCGCCTGAATCGGAGTCTCCGCAGGCCAGTGACTCGTTTGCATACCACCAGCAAACCGTACCGAGTGTAACGCGGAGGTGCAAAATAAAGCTCGTACCACGAACCTAAAACCCTGAGTTTCTCTTCTCTTCTCTCTCTCTACTATCTACCTGCGGCGCTTCACGCCGCACCATATTTAACTAACAAAAAAGCAATAAATAAATACTCTTTATCAAACAATACACCGACTTCAAAACCACTACAAACAAAAAAAATATTTAACGTTTTTTTTGAACCTCCGGACATTGTCTCGGCAGACCGTTCCGTTCCCAACTAGGCTATCGTCCACTTACAATAATAAACTGACACAATAATATTCTAGTAAACTTTGTAATATACTTTATATACCTGCACATTGTATATACTTTGTTGGAAATCCCTCTGGACTCGTCATGCTTGCATGAACAGTGAATTCATGTTAAAATTGATACGATGCTGAGGGCGATGATCTCATCACACGAACATATAATTTCTACTATGTCCACGTGCTTTATCTACTGGTGGTAGGTATCTCATTATGTAAGAGGCCGTCTGGGTGGGTACCACCGCAATGTCTATTTCTACCGCCAAGCAACAGTGTGCATGCACTGTTGTGTTTGGATTTGAAGGACATTGTAGCCAGTATAACTACTGGACATAATGAGACTTAATATCTTATGTCTCAGGATGACGAGCGCAGTGGAATGCCACACAGTACTTTGTAAGTCTAGGTGCTGGATGGTGTTGCTACTGTTTATGGGTGGTCGTATCGCTTACCATCAGGCGAACGGCATGCTCGTCTCGTCATCCAATGCAATAACAAAAAAACAAAAAAAAAACTATCAATTTGTTATTGAATAAGTAAAGTTCATCATATCTGCCCTGTATTATATACTGCCCACTGCTGAGCATGGGCCTCCTCTACAACTGAGAGGGTTAAGGCCTTAGTCCACCACGCTGGCCTAGTGCGTGTTGGCGGACGTATCTTCGAAATTCAGAGAATTTCTCAGGTATGCAGGTTTCCTCATGATGTTTTCCTTTACCGTTAAAGCGAGCGATAATTCACAAAGAATACACACATAACTTTTTAGAAAATTCAGAGGCCTGTGTACTTGGGTTTTGAACCTGCGGACATTCGTCTCGGCAGTCCCTTCCACTCCCAACTAGGCTATCGCCGCTTAAGTAAAGTTAGTCTTACTGAATTGAAATGCGATTGTTTTATAATACGCACTGACTGCAGTGCCAAGGTCATGGGTTCGTTCCTCGTGTCGGGCAAAATGATATTAGATTATTCTAATCAGTATCAGCCCGAAGTCTCCAACTTGTACCCGATATGGCGGTAGGCTCGCCCCCTATCACATCATGGGACGGAATACGCAAGGCGAAAAGTGGGTGCACTAGTTGCGCTTCTGCCTACCCCTTTGGGGATAAAAGGTGTGAGTGTGTGTATGTGTATAATTTATGCTTACATTTTGTGACTATAGTAGCTGATTGAGGAGACGAATAGGTTGTTTACCTTATGATAAGGAGCACATTTCATAAATCAAGGTAACACCATCTCAAATATGAATAACAAAGAACTGCACCATTTTTTAACCTGTGCTCTTCCCATTTAGATGTTAGATAAAAGTTTTTGCCCACGGCTCCGCCCGCGTAAATAAGTTTTCCCGGGATAAAAGTCCCGCTTTATATTTTCCCGGGATAAAAAGTAGCCTATGTGTTAATCCAGGACATAATCTACCCGTCTGCCAAATTTCAACGAAATCCGTCTAGTAGTTTTTGCGTGAAAGAGTAACAAACATCCATACATCCAGACATCCATACTTACAAACTTGCGCGTTTATAATATTAGTAGGATTAATAATAAGCAGACAATATAAAGGTTGTAAGGGTTTTAAAACAGCTATAATAGCCATGTCGCCGTAAATAAAGGTTCGACGGCAGAAATAGATAAAGCGCCGATACAACGATAGTGCTCATTTTGATTCAAATCTCTAAAAACTTGCATTCAGGGGTCTAAATACTTAATATAATATTAAAGTTCATGGTTCCTAATATTTTGCAGTTTATACTCGTGACTTTGTCTCTTTATGTCCCTTCTCTCGAATATAAGTTCACGCCGTGCTCCGCTGGCGTCGGGAGAGCTGACTCCCGATACCGGCCACGTGCTGACCGATATCCCTCCACGGCGCGGAGTGCTGACTCCGCCATGTGCACACCACCATCGTCGTCGCGGGTGCTGACCCCGGCCACGTGTGCACCATCGTCGGGTGCTAACCCTGACCACCTCACCACCGCTGCGCAGACCACGTGCCACACCATCTGCCCGGTGAGCTGCCGCCGGAGCTAGGCACGTGCATCAGCGTCGTGCCGTTCTACTGAATCGGAGTCCTCGCAGGCCAGTGACTCCCGTTTGCATACCATCAGCAAACCGTACCGAGTGTAACGCGGAGGTGCAAAATAAAGCTCGTTCCACGAACCTAAACCCTGAGTTTCTGTTCTCTCTCTACATTATCTACCTGCGGCTTACCCGCCGCAGTATCCGAAGGGGTATGCATAAATGCACCTAGTGAACTACACTTTCCCGTCCTCATACCTGTTCTACGATGTGATAACGACCGAACCTATCGCAATAGGCCCAAATTCATATCTCGGGCACTACAAACCATTATTTTTTACACCAAATTGCTTAAATTATATGCTTATACTAGGCCAGCGTGGTGGACTGGGGCCTAACCCCTCTCAGTAGTAGAGGAGTACCGTGCTCAGCAGTGGACGGCATATAATACAGGGCTAATTGCATTGCTTAAATTATGTTTGCCAAATCGAACCAAAGTAAAATAATTTACAAACTTTAAGTCTACAACTATATCAATGAAACGATTTCCATTTACATATTAAATACATACCAAGGGCATCATTCAAAATATTAACGTTTCCAAAATTTATGGCTTGAATATTATTAGCCGTCGCGTCGGTTTGCGGTCTGCGGTTTCGTCGAACAGTTAATTAATCAATCATAACATTGGTTAACATTTCCTTTGCCTGGCAGGTACAATGCAAATTGCCGTAGAAGTCATTTGAATAATGAAATATGACTTTATTGGTATAATATATGTTACGAAATGACGCAGTAATTTGTGGATTATCTAGTAATTAAATCTAATCTGGGCTTTTATTTTATCGTAAGTACAAAATAATTTTATTAATTTACTAGGTGTTGCTCGCGGTTTCGCCTGCGTGAAAAGCCTTTCCTGCTAGAAAAGTCCCTACAACAAAGTACGACGCCAGCGCCATCTACTTAAAGAATCATTATACAATGTCCTTTATTTCCCATTAGAGCAAATTACAAAACATTTTTTTATGGTATAGGTGGCAAAAGAGCAAACGGTTCACCTGATGGTAAGTGATCACCGCCGCCCATGGACATCTGCAATACCAGTGGGCATAGAGATGCGTTGCCGGCCTTTTAGGTGGGAATACGCTCTTCTTTTGAAGGATGCAAGGTCGTATCTGTCCGGAAATGCTGCTGGCGGCAATTGGTTCCATAGTTTTGTACATTTTCACAAACTTCCCCATTCATAGCATTAAAATATAATAATAGTAAGAAATAAGATTAGTCACTAGCTTTGGCGGCGGCTCCGCCCGCAAGAAAATTTTTTTTTGGAACCATATTTTCACACAAACACACACATTCACGCCCGTTATCCCCGAAAGGGTAGGCAGAGGCGCAACTAATGCACCCACTTTTCGCCATGCATATTCCGTCCCATGATGTGATGGGGAGCGAGCCTATCGCCATATCGGGCACAAATTTAAGACTCCGGGCTGATACTGAGTATAAAAACCCAATATCACTTTGCTCGACCCGGGTATCGAACCCGAGACCTCAGCATTGCAGCCGTACCTTAATACATCTACGGCACCGAGACAGTCACCAATATTTTCCCCGGAAAAAAAATTGCCTTTAGAACTCATGAGTAATGTCTATGAGTGAATTTTCAAAATCGGTTTAATCATTCCAGAGATAAGCCCCTAGAAACCTACAAACAAACTTACAAACAGTTATAATATTAGTATAGATTCATAACGTTAACTGATAGCGGTATTAGTGTTTGAACTCTTTTCGTTAATGTAGCCTTTATAGCCTTTAATCTAGGGTCGGCACAACTTACTTTTCAAGCATTTTTTTTTCAAGGGTTAGCATAGTTTCTAACCCCTGGTAGAAAAAGAGGGGTGATATAAGTTTAGGGTATTTATCTGTGTGTCTATGTATCTGTCTGCGATATCATAACTCACAATCGAATGGACCGATTTCGATGCGGTTTTTACGACCATCCAACTTCCGGACGTCAACACCATCACAATAATCCAGAGGTCCAAGGAATTAGAAAACTCAAGCATGGTATCGCCTAACCTGGGATTCGAATCCAGGAATATAATGTTAGTAGCATATCTGTATCTACCCGGATAGTTAACACCGTACACAAGGCGTCAAACCCACCATAGCGGTGAGCTACGTATCAAATAGCGGAACCTTGCCCCACCCCACGCCTCCCTCAATTGTATACTGTAAAATAAGAAATCAAATTTTGTAGAATCATTTGGAAATAAAAATAAAAAAAAACTCACCATAGCTGCCCATTCTGGGGTCAGCGTATAAATCCGGTTCCAAACAGGCCGGCATAATTGTGTCAACTGGCGAGAGATAATCTCGAGTCAGTCGACACTATCTGGACCTTCAGTTATCAGGTGCAGTAGGGTCACATTGCCATGGCCGTAAAAAAATACCTACATGACAATTTATTAGGTAATACATCAAACTGACCGCAACATACCATTACAAACGCAATTTAACACTGAGCAAATAATGTGGGGTTTCTGCAATATATGGCCAAGGGTGTACTGAAATATTAAGGACGTCAGTTGGTCAATGGGCCTTTACGAGTGCGTACCTTCACGTTTGTTTCTGAAGAGGCAAGCAGACAGTAAGGACTTTGTAATGCAATTTAATACTTCGTGGTTCAGCCAAGGTAGAGTATAAAGTACGTAGGTGTTCTAATTGCGTCTCTGCCTGCCTCCCAAGTGATATAGGTGTGAACTTAAATATTATGTATGTAAGTATAATATATGTACTAAGTACACTGTACAATAGGTACGTAAGATATAAGACAAATAATGTTTAGCCCTTAATCCTTATTGACTAAAGTGCCATTGAATTTATCCCGTTTATTGGTATCTTACAAAATATTTTCAATATATGTATTCAACCCCTAATTGGCCTCTTGCACATACATTTATTTACTATATTTTATCGAGATATTTACTATTCACTTTTGAGAGAGGGGATCATAAAAATATTATTTATTAAATTCATAGTTGAGGGTAGTCTCCGCGGATTCCGAAATCATTTATACACCAAAGAAGCGTATAAAGGCGTATAGGTCGGCTAAATACACACACATCATGCCTTTATACCCAAAGGGGTAGGCAGAGGTGCAACCAGGGCACCAACTTTTCGCCATGTAAATTTCATCCCATGATATGATAGGGGGCAAGCCTATCGCCATATCGGGTACAAATTTCAGACTCCGGGCTGATACTGAGTAGAAAAATCCAGTATCACTTTGCCCAACCCGGGGATCGAACCTGGGACCTCAGCATTGCAGTAGTACCGTAATACAACTACGCCACCGAGGCAGTCAGCAGGTCAGCTAAATGGTATTAAATATATTATCTTTTAAATAAACAAGCAGAGACAGTTCCGTTGGGAATGGATCGGACTGTCGAGACGAAGTTTCGTAGGTTCAAAACCATACCCTGAATTTTCGAAGTTACGTATATCTTTGTCTATTATCGTTCGCTTTATAGGTGAAAGAATAAATCCGGAGGAGACCTCCATACCCTTTTTTTCGCAGAGAAAGCGCTTTATTGCTACCGCCTAGCCTTTTTGGGGGGTGACTGGGCAGTCATTTTCGGTTGACCGTGCCTTATGACCCGGCGTTGAGCTGCCCGGAGAGATGGAAAACATCGGGCTACCGCCGGGCCGAGTCCTTGGCACTATATGCACCCTATGCACGGCATACCACCTAAAACTCCGCGGTGGCCATCTTCGGCGCATTAGGGACGGCTGCGGGCTTTCTCTGACATGTCTGATCCTGACCCTAGAGACCTAATAAAATACTGAAGAATTCTACAACAGTATGCAATGTCTGACAACCTGCATTAGGTCAGTGTGGTGGACTAGGGCCTTAAGTTTAGATCTTACACTGTTAATTAATGTTACCTTTGAATTCTACGATTACATGTTCATTGTTCATCTTTTGGATTAAAATTAACTTTAATATTGATACAGCAAATTTATTTTTTTAACCTCGTGGTACATTGTTAAAAAAAAGGTTGTGAACCACTGGACTAAGCCCTCTTAGCAACAGAATATGCTCTCCCAGCAGTATTAAATGCAAGTCTGATATTATTATTTATTTGTATAAACTTATCAGTACTCTTTAAAAATAAATTAGGTCCACAATAAAATATATTTACGTTGAATTTTTTAGAAGGTGTATGCCAATGTCCTCCTAACCTCATCCCACTTGAATCTGGAATCGACCCATTATCCGGTTTTGCGCATGTTAAACAACGGATTTGTTTATACGATTGGATATCCGTCTAACGTCAAAATACTCTGCGGGATACAATCCCAGCAAATCATGTTAGAAAAACCTCCAAAAAAGTTTGCCCGGGCTCAGATTCAAACTTATATCTTATTCCGAATCACTGTCATGAGGAAGATGCGACTACCAGTGTATTTCTGTAGAGATTTTTTGTTGTTGTATTATATATTTTTATAATTAAACCTGTACCTCTTGCAATAGCAACGCGACATAAGATGCGGGTTGCAAATAGCACCAGTTTGACAGCACAAATAGAGTTTCAACTTTTAATATTTAAATTTTTATACATTATTTTCTAAAACTAAACTTTTGTGAAAACCACCACATACAAAGCATATTGAAAATACTTTTATATTCAAAAGGAGGCCAGAAATGAAATTAACTTCCGTTTTTCACACGCCTTTATTAGCTTCACATATATGTTAGTATGTAACGGAAACTTTGAACATGATTTTGACCTCCTTAAAAACGTCGGATTAAATTGAAATTTGGCATTCTTATCAAGGACCTATGACAATTCAATATTTTAAACAGTTAGACCCATTATCTAGGATAATTAGGATTAGCGATTTTTTGTTCTGAAACTGGTAGTGTCTCTGCGCCAAGACCAAGAAAATCCAACAAAAAAATTAAAAAATATTTTTTCATAAATCAATGTATTTTATTGTAAAAAAAAAAGCGTGGGGTGCTTTTTAAGATATTATCAAAATGATAATCCTTCTACCCATATCTGTCAATAAAATATTTATTACTATTGACACCATGCACCTCACCCTTGTTTTACAATATATTTTTTTTTCTATTACACTGTTATAATTTATATATATAATATATACATTTTTACAATATTCTTAATTCAAATTTATATATTTTTTTTTCTATTTTTTAGTTGGATTTTCAATAAAAGCGTATTTTTAGTTTGGTTAAACTATTATTTATTTTACACACACACACTCACGCCTTTTATCCTCGAAGGGGTGGGCAAAGGCGCAACTAGTGCACCCTCTTTTTGCCGTGCATATTCCGTCCCATGATATGATAGGGGGCGAGCCTATCGCCATATCGGGCACAAATTCCAGATTCTTGGCTGATACTGAATACAAAAACCTAATACCACTTTACTCGGGTTAAGTGGTATTGGGTCTCGGGTCTCGGGGATCAAACCCGAGAGCTCAGCATTGCAGTCGTACCGTAATAAAACTACGCCACCGAGCCAGTCATTATTATTTTTATTATAATTGGGCTAGCACTGAAAAAAGAACAATCCTCTATTGTATATAAAGAATGATGGCAAGTTTCCATACAACGTTTTACCTGATATCGATTTGACGCGTCTTGGAATGAAAAAATGTAAGAACCATAGAATATACTTATCCTGAACCAAATCAAAAAGAATTTTTCTATTAGGAGGCCACAAAAAAATCTTATTAGTTATTTAACATTTTCATACTTAGAGGTTATCTGTCAATGAGATATGACAGCAGATATAGGCTGTATTTAATTAATACCATATAATATATCTTAAAAATGAATACTTAACTACTTAATGATTTTTCTAATCAAAACAATATGTAGGTGTATATTTTATTAAACTATTTTGAGGGTGGGCTACTCTACTCCCACTGCTAGGTCACTGACTTTGAACACTCAAACATACTATGATTCTGTTACTAATTAGAAATTGGATGTTTATTAGAACACAGCTTTAATTGTTACTAAAATAGAATAAGTTTTCATGTGTACTAATTATTTGAATCATGGTTACTTGACATACAAATACTAATAATATTTAATAGCTGAGTTCTACAATGTTAAACTACACCCAGACCTTAATTTCTGAAATAGTGATCTACATCACAATAAATCATAAATATCTATGTATGTATTATATTTATTTGTCATGGTCCATCTCAGGTAAAAAAAACGGAATTCCATTGATAGATAGGCTTTCGGTTAAATAAAACAAGCTTTAGATTTATTGACAATTTATTTATTCCTCATCATTTTCGAAATCTAATGTAGGGTTGAATGCATTCACAAATTAAAAAATGTGTTGCACTTGATCAACAATAAGTACATTAATGCTATTTTCTGATTAATATAATTCACCCCATGAACTCCTAAACAAATGGACTCCACAGACACGGGCCAATTGTGGCACATAAAACATATTATTACATAATTTGATGGCTCATAGTTTATCAGTCACACTCTGTAAAGTACCAACAGTTGGGCAGTCAGGAAAAAGACAGTGGTTACCGGCTTTGGCCGCTCTCCTGTAATTAGGTAATAATATTGTTCTGGACTCCATATTCTGTGATCCTTATGCCCTGGCATCATCAACAACATGAGAGTCCTCACTGGGTTGGTTCTATTTTATTGAACTCCCTGCATTCAGCCCGGAGATATGTTCCTCATCGTCAACATCTTCGTGTTGATCTATTGCTCCATCGCGTAATCTTAATTCGGTAGCCTGAATATTACGGACAGCTTCACGTTTGGTATGCAACCAACAACATGGCATACTTAGTCTGTAGATGTTATCTGTGTGACAGAAATAAGATGTATAATTCTGATACAAAATCCAGTCCTAAATAAAGGAAATATTTTAAAACAAACGTCCATAGTAATAAACAAAATTACAGTTATGTAATGTAACCCATTGAACAAAAATACCAGGTTAAATAAAAATGGAAATCCTAAAAGCCCAATAACTACTACACATAATATTATATCATAAAGTAATATTTTAGACTTTTAAATTAAATGGAACTACACACCTGTTGTGGTTCTTTCTGGCTTTGAATTATTAGAATAATAGTCTGCTGCAAGTCAGTGGGATTATCCTTCAATACTTTATCACTTTGCCGTCGTGCAAGTGAACAGCCACACAAAATACAAACATTAGTATAGCCTAGTTGGCCTGTTCCAGCTTGTGGAGTATTAGTATTTGCTGAAGATTTTGATTTACTGCAGCCATTGCGATTTCCAAACATGTTTCTTCTTCTTTTTATTATGGCTTCCACCGATTAACTATCGGTGATTTCGCCAATGTCAAGTAATAATAGCAGATACAAAACAATAATTATAAATTCTTAGAAATAAAAAGTTGTCGCCATGTCAAAAAACAAAAGACGACCCCAAACATGTTTCGCAAACACAAGCAGTAATAAACAGTATAAACGTCATAATGTTACGCTCGCTGTCATCGGCTGGGTTGCTATTACTTTTTTTATAATTACCTTAGTAGGTTGGGTAATGGAACAATCTTTTATGCGAACTTGACACTTAATAGCAAAAAGGCGATTGGTGTTTATTTTATTACATTATTAGTATTTAAAAATAATTATTATATATTATTACCACTTCTTTACTATTAAAATAAAACATAAATATATCTACCGCGTTCAGCCGCTTTTATTCTCAAGTGGCAACATTTTTTATATATCACTATAAATCACAAATAAAGTAACCGGAAGTACAAATGATTAACTTTTAATTATAAACATTACTTTGTGGCATTTAACAGTAAAACTAAAACTGTGATAAATATAAGCTATTTAAATTATATTTGTTTTAACATATCTTAATCTTAGACGCTTACTGAAACAATCAGGTATAAACTTGCCATCATTCTTTTAAACAGATGAACCATGTCGCAGAATATCACAATAAAACTAAATGTAATCTCTCCAAGTCATCAACTTTGAAATGTAAATACGCGAGCGATTTTTAAAAATATTTCTTGTTCTTGTGCCGCATAAATATGTATGACGTCCCACAGAGCCAGTTAGCTCCCTATAGTGGATATGAATTCTTATTTTATTGTTCTTGTTGAGATATAAATGATAATACTAAGCCACTCAAAGAAATATACTAAAAATTGCAAGTGTAATGTATTTTCATTTCAACAAGATGACGATTAATTCTAACTGCATTTTGTTTTTCTAACATTGTTCTAATATGTCTTATACTATGCCAAAATGGTAAAGTTAGAAAGATTAATGTACATAGTCCATAAGGTATCATCATCATCATCAGTGACATGAAGTCCACTGCTGAACATGGGCCTCCCCTAAAGATTTTCAGACGGACCTGTTGAAAGCGGCCTACATCCAGCGTGTTCCTGCGACCTTTACCAAGTCGTCCGTCTACCTTGCAGGTCGTCCGACGCTGCGCTTGCCGATACGTGTCCTCCACTCCAGAAGGTATACACTGTAGTGTGTAAGTATAGTGTGTAATTACCTTTATATCTTGTGTCGGCATTTGTATGTATTTGCCTAATTGTCATCTATACTAATATTATAAGGAGGAAAGATTTGTATGTAAGTATGTTAGTAACGAATAAGCTCTAAAACTACTGAACGGATTTCGATGAAATTTGGCACACGGGTAGATCATGTCCTGGATTAACGCATAGGCTACTTTTTATCCCGGGAAAATATTTTTATCCCGGAAAAACTTTTTCACGCGGTCGAAGTTGCGAGCAGAAGTCTAGTATTTTATATTTTGGTGTGTCACAAATAAATGGCAACCTAAACTGGCTTGACGTGTCTTCTTTATTCATACCTTGGACCGTGTCTCTACACCAAGACACACCACAACACAATCTATATTATTATATCAGCTACTTACTTTTTTGATACTGCCTACGTGCATAATTGAATTGCGTGCGCAGTACGACAATCGCATTGAGGTCTCAGGTTCGATTCCTTTGTTGGGTAAAAATTATACAGAGGTTTTCAGCTCAGCATAAGCCCGGAGCCTGGAATTCGTACCCGATATAGCTATAGGCTCGCCCCCTATCACATATTGGGGAATAAACAGCGAAAAATGGATGGAAAAAAGGCATTAGTGTGGGTATGTACTTACTTTTTGTAGATACAGTACAACTTTTCTCAGAATAAATAACGTGCCAGGATTAAACCGTTTGAACCATGGCCTATTATACACTAATTACTGCAAGGAATTCGCAAAGTAATTGCAATGCAATCAGCCCTATATTATATACTGCCCACTGCTGAGCACGGGCCTCCTCTACTACTGAGAGAGGTAACCTAGAGGAAATTATTGAAATGATATCCTAGAATTTCAAGCGCATTTCATTAAAATTCCACATAATTAAAACTACGCAAATTGCACTGAAAAATATCGGGATTGTTAAATACATGGTTAAATTACAAACAACTAGTGGTGCGATTCTATTTTGCTCTTTTTATTAATACTTTTTATATGTAGAAATTAGAAGCATACTGCGTACAGTCAGTGACATAAGTAGTAGTGGTAGGTCAGTTCACCAGTTTTACTGGTGGTAGGTCTCTCAGTATGTAAGAGGCCGTCTGGGTGGGTACCACCGCAATGTCTATTTCTACCGCCAAGCAACAGTGTGCATGCACTGTTGTGTTTCGGTTTGAAGGACATTGTAGCCAGTATAACTACTGGACATAATGAGATTTAACATCTCATGTCTCAGGATGACGAGCGCAGTGGAATGCCACACAGTACTTTGTAACTCAAGGTGCTGGATGGTGTTGCTACTGTTTATGGGTGGTCGTATCGCTTACCATCAGGCGAACGGCATGCTCGTCTCGTCATTCAATGCAATAAAAAAAAAAAAAATGTAGCGGAACAAATTTTAAACTTCAAGTCGCCTATACACGTTTGTGTTCTTACCAATATTATTTTACTCTTCACAAAAATAAAATAACAAGGATTTACTTTACTTTATACTAAGAAAAATAATGATTCAATTAAAATTAACGCGAATAGGCGATGTTAAATTTTGAATTTGTTCACCTACTTATATGGCTGACTGTACATAACACTTGAAATATATGATTGCCTAGCGGGTAGGAATGAGGATTTAAAGAGATGGTTGTTTGGACCACCGGGAATCTCACCAAAGGCCTCGGTCAAACAGTGTAGTTGGGTGTGTCATTGACGATGCGTACCATTGGTGAATTACTATGGTTATGTAAGGAAGACACCACACAGTAACTACCACACGTAGTCTGGTGTGGTTCAACAAGTGACGTGTGTATCACACCTCACTCACTCTCTGTCTAGCGAGGATTTTATCATACAACAGCAAACTGTCACTTCTGATGGATTTCCTGTACGGCAGCGATACAAACCCAGTCGATTCGACCCATTCATATTGTAAACAAATTCAGCTCTCGGAGACGCGACATACCCTTATTCCCAAACGGGTAGATAGAGGCGCAACTAGTGCATACACTTTTCAAGTGATTTCCGTCCCTTGAAGCGTTGAGGGGCGAGCCAATTGCCATATCGGGAACAAATTCCAGATTCTGGGCTGATACTGAGAAGAAAATTCCATTATCACTTTGCCCGACCTGACTCGAACCCGAGACCTCAGAGCGGAAGTCGTGTCTACCACACGATACAACTACGCCGCTTATGCAGTTAGTAGAAGGAGATGAGACACACTCAAACCTCCCTTTATGACTAACCTTAGGCTATCTACGCTATCACACAAAATCAAAGCTTTTAGGCTACGTGACCTTACCCCTAAAATCAGTCCAAATGAAATGAATGGTCTCAAATATTCTTCCTTGCATTTCTCTAAGTAAATATTAGTAGCACGCAATATTTTCGTCGGTTCGTTGAACATTGTTTACACAGGGATTCTTTTTGAGCCAAATCGAATTACGAAATGAAATTCCGTTTCAAAAAAATTTGTACTGTGATAGAATATTAAAAAAGGTGGAAATTATAATCATTTGTAAGGGCCCATCATCATCATCATCAGTCACATGATGTTCACTGCTAAACATAGGGCTCATTTCATGGGAATTTATTACAATATTATGCTGTAATAAAATCAATAAACAAGAAAGGTCTAGTCCGTAAAGATGGACAATTCCTTTTTTACCAGTCCTTTAGTGTAGGGTTAGCACAACAAACTTTTAAACTGTGGTTGGAGAAAGGTTTGGCTTAGTTTTTACCGCCTTATCAAAGTAGTGATAGTTAAACGCTATTTTATATTTATAGGAAATTGTAACGGACTTTTACTAAGGCTTGTTCAGTAGAGCAGACACATTGCTCAATTTACGTGAAGTAACTGATCTTAATACGGTAATAACTTTTCATACAAGACTTTATTCTATAATAATAATTTCTATTCAAAGAAAGACGTTGACAAAATGTATATACACCGCATAACGCACCAGGTCGACATCCATAGCTTTACGTTTTCGCATTTTATTGCCGAAAAATTTTCGGTTCCTACTGAGAATTTTATACCAAGAAAATGGAAACTGGTGACAATTATTAGCATATTATACTAAGATAATATATTTTGCCCGTCAAAGTGCATGTCGAAACATAAATTTAAAAAACAGACAAAATATACTTACTACTAAAAAAGTAAAGTCGTTTTATAATGTAACACAAACGACAAAAGAATTAAAATGAGCTGAATGCAAAAAAGTTCACTTAATTCATTTTTGTGGACTTACCCGTACATCTCCGTTTGGGCGGGGAAGGTATGGATATCGTTTCCGTAGCCCCTTGACACAGAAACAAATGCTCGTTGACAGTTCCGCTCTTTATAGGTGGGTATTATGCAAGCAAGCGCCTTTTGGTGGACGATAGCCTAGTTGGGAACGGAACGGTCTGCCGAGACAATGTCCGGAGATTCAATCCAAGTCCTCTGACTTTTCAAAGTTACGTGTGTATTGTTTATAAATTATCGTTCGCTTATACGGTGAAGGAAAACATCGTGAGGCAACCTGATAATTCTCTATAGGAATTTCGAGGGTATGTGAAGTCTGCCAACCCGCACTGGGCCAGCGTGGTGGACTAAGGCCTCAACCCTTTCAGTAGTAGAGGAGGCCCGTGCCCAGCAGTGGGCAATAAATAATACAGGGCTGATTGCATTGCATTGCAAGCGACTTTTTATGGTGCGGTAGGAATCTTATCTTTTTTTAATTTTGGTGGTGTATTGATAAACTTTTGAAATGATTGAAGCTTGTAATAATTGATTTGAGGAGGAAGCGGTAAAAAGAGAGTATTATAACTGGAAGCGATAACCTTGTCTTCTAATGTTGTGTTTTATTACATTGTTGAAAATAACCGCTATATTCACAGGAAATTAGCGGTTAATGTTTCCAATTGTATTAAACTATCGGAACAAAAACTGACTTCATAAATTAAGCTACCTCGTTTTACTGAAAAGGCTAAAATTTCAACTGCATCCCAAATAATAAAAGGAGACATTTGCTTATCAATGTGAAACATTAACCTAAAACGCAACATCAAATATCGAACATCACCCCACGGTGTAACAATATCGAACGCACCAACAATAATGTCCTAACATGAATGCGGCTCTTAACAACTCTCTCCTTGGCTTGCTGCCAAGAGAAATGTAGGCTGAAAAGATTCACTTTATAAACTTAACATTCGTACGCTTCCATTGTGTCAAAGGTTTAAAAACATTCATGAAAAAGGGACAGGCTTCCCTTTATGTTTATTGCACACGCCTTAAGAAAGATCCGCTTTTGTTTTAGTTCAGAAATATTTGTAGGTTGGTGCTTAGTGGAATGTAAGTCGCGTAAAGAAAAATAGACTGTAATCCTCCTAGCCAGTCTCGGCCACGGCGGCCAATCTCAATGGAGATCAGCCAGGTACGCAGTTGATATTATAGTGCACAAGTGTGTGCGCAATACACAGGTGCACTCGCTATTCCTTCACTCTCATAGTCCGGTGAGACGGCAATCCGACATGACGGGAGAGAGATCAGGCGCAGGACCAACGGCTTTACGTGCTTTCCGAGGCACGGGGGTATCACACCGCCAACTTACTGACTCCGAGCTGCGACTGAGTAATATTTAAGATAAAAAAACCCAATCACAATGTTTTTTTTTTGGCTCGACCCGGGATTCGAACCCAGGATCTCAGCGAGCAAATCGTACTCGTAACACGTACGCAATACAACTACGCCACCGAGGCAGTCAAAAATTGACTAGTTGCATAGGAAGATAGTTTATATAATAAAAATAAAAATGTCTGTAGTTATATAAGTGACCTTTTGTATTATTTATAATTATTATAATTAATTTAATATATCTTGACTTATCATAAGTGCAACTATGTTCGCCTACGTGATGAATAAAGGAACATTTTTTATGAATTATTATTCAACTTTAATTCTCCAACTAATTAATAAGTCTGTTCTTTATGGTTTTCGGTTATTATTCTTTTATTTTGGTTATTTTTTTGGACTGCATTATACTTGCCACCACATTCAACGTAGGCAATGTTTTTCATTAGGTTTTATAGTAAACAAAACTATTCCTTCAAGTTTATTAAATTTATTTTATGCAAGGATTTAATTTAAAGCCACAAAGCGTTCCTTTCAAGTAATGTTTTTCTGTTTCTGTCGACTCCGAGACTATTCTTTGTGATTTTTTAATGCAACGTTTATGCCTCTTTACTTTAAATATGATTTGCTTTTACAATATATTTTATAAAAACTTTCTTTGCTTTAAAAAGATAATATTCATAATAAATTTGTACAACAAAACGTATAAAATAATGATGTGGAAAATACGTTTTTTTTAAATTATGTACACCTAGGAATGAAATGGCAATTTTATAGATTTAAAACAATGAGGTCCTTGATTTCGATTCTTATATAAGGCATTTTTTAACGTGGCAGTTTATCAAACCTAAATATAAAATACCTACTGCAGTACTTTGTAATTCAAATTTTTGTATTGTGTTGCTACAGTTTATACGTCGTATCACTTGCCATCATGCGAGCGACATGCTCGTGTCATTCAACTCCAAGAACTTAAAATAGACTATATTCAATTTTGTACCTATAATAGCTACGAATTCGCCCTCTATCGTATTACGAAGATAATATAATTTTTACAAGCACTTGTGCGCTAGTTTCTTCCGACCCTTTCGTTGCCAGTATAAAACTTATTTATTTCGAAGTTATCTTTCCATACACTACCTCACACTACACTTTTCAGAAAACGCATTCTCACTATTATGAAAAGGTTCTATGTCACAATTCCATCGTGTAAGATGACATAAGATGGAACCTTATGACAGTGAGTCAGCGGTTTGTTTCCAAGTTTGCTTACAAAATCATCTATCTTCGCACATTGTAAGAGCATCGCTGCAGCGCTTCGAATCAGGTTAATGCTTGCTTCATTCATATTAGCCGATTTCGTATGCTTTTAAGGAACCCGAACTAAGTGGTTGTAAATGCGATTTGAATTTTGAGCGATGATACCTTGCACTATGATATCGGTGGTGATATTATTGTAGATCATATTTCATAGGATTAAGAATGAAATTACGGAGCATGTATTTTTCTTAGTGATTGGAAGAAAAATGAGAAGATTTGCCCACAAGTGGAATCTTTACTAGCGTTAAAAAATGAGCTTTATTATCAAAACATTTTATGGAGTGCATCTTTAATCAAAATCTGTGTTTTATTTACTCGAATAATATTCATTTTCATTTTACGACGTGAGCTTTTATTAGCACTTAAAGTACCACGCAGTAAAAATCTTATTATCTATAGAATAATTAAATCTGATGCTCATAAACTTTATTACTATACGGTAGACCCTAGTTAACATTAAGAAATTATTGCAGATAAAATGTCAAATGTATGATTGGTTTTCTAAGTCAATATGGACCGCCCACTCATGGACTGGTGGTAGGTCTCTCATAGCTATGTAAGAGTCCGTCTGGGTGGGTACCACCGCAATGTCTATTTCTACCGCCAAGCAGCAGTGTGCATGCACTGTTGTGTTTCGGTTTGAAGGACATTGAAGCCAGTGTAACTACAGGACATAATGAGACTTAACATCTTATGTCTAAGGATGACGAGCGCAGTGGAATGCCACACAGTACTTTGTAACTGAAGGTGCTAGATGGTGTTGCTACTGTTTATGGGTGGTCGTATCGCTTACCATCAGGCGAACGGTAAGCTCGTCTGGTCATTCAATGGCATAAAAATAAAAAAAAAGTAAATACACACACTCACGCATTTTTTATCCCCGAAGGGGTAGGCAGAGGCGCAGCTAAGTGCACCCACTTTTCGCCTTGCGTATTCCGTCCCATGATGTGATAGGGGGCGAGCCTATCGCCATATCGCGCACAAATTCCAGACTCCGGGCGGACACTGAATTCCAGAAAAATCCAATAACACTACGCCTCACCCGGGGATCGAACCCGAGACCTCAGAATTGCAGTCGAACCGTAATAAAACTACGCCACCGAGGCAGTCAAGTGTTGTAAATGTAGGATCAAATTTACTTACGGACCAAATTAATTTACGGGTTGTCTGGAAGAGATCGTTTTTTAGCGATAAGACCGCCTATTGTTGCACGAATTTTTATTTTTAACTTGATTATAATGAAAGGGAGACCTAAATATAAATATCACGTTGAATAATGAGAATTTTGACGTACTGATGCAATTGGATAATAAGTATTGACAATTATAATATATAGCCACCTAAGTTTAGTGGCTGCAGATGATTGTGCAGTGGGAGGTATTGGGTTCGATTACCAAGCAGGACTTTGCAGGTTTTTTTAACACGCGAGTAGGTAGACGTTGTAAAAACTTAGCCAAATCGTTTTTGAAGTATACGATTATTGTGTGCCTATTCTAAATTAAAGTAGGATAGGTAATAGAAAGGGAATGTAGAAGAAACATCTTGGAAGAAGAAATACTCACCAAAAAGCAGTAATAAAACCATAAACATAGTATTATCTAATTTTTTTTTTTTATCGCGGGCCTATCGGCCAGTAGCCTGACGAGAGTCGGCTTTTCTGGCCACACCGGACTTTAGGGTGAGCGCTTTAGGCACTCGCAACCCTTTAATTTAAGTGACCACGCTGAGGGCAACCCACTAACGGGTTACGGGCCTCGGCTCAGGACGGTCACTGGGAGAGGATGAGAGTATTATCGTAGCTACATACTGTACATTCTATTAAAAAAAATGGTTTCAATGATTTGGTTCAGTATTTGAGTATTTTTAGCGCACCGAATACATTTCACTCGTTTTTAAATTATTTCCATATTTTGAACGCACCGATCGAATTTCAACAATTTCAAATATTCAAAATTCGAACAATTAATAAAGTTTTTATTAAAATCAGGGAATACATATAAAAGGACATTACCAAAAACGTGCCTAATATTCTAACCAAGACCATTTATATATACTTGAATAGAACTCCTAAAAACTAGCCTTTTACAATAAATCGTTTCATTTTAACCCGTCAACGCCCGCTTATATATAGCTATAAGCTAATTTCCTTATATAAATGGACACCGGTGTCCACCGCGGGCGCCCAAGGATTACAGACCTCCGTTTTGAGATTTATGTAATTTTATTTTGTTTAAAAACTATTTTTTTTTATTAAGGCATTTGTGTTCACATTTTGCCAATGTCAAGTTTGGTTTGTCTATTTTATTATCTGTAGTATGTCGAAGTAAAGCAGTGGCTACCTTACCAAGACTTTATCGAGGAGTTTTGGCGGCAACAAAAAAAACACTTGATTAGCACAATTATTTCAATTCACTTCATTTGAGCTCTTTAATAGAACTGTATTGGATAATATACCACCATAATTATGCAATATAACACTAAATATCACCAAAATAATGAATTAAAACAAGAGCACCTCATGACACTTCCAAGTTCCCGCCAAAACTCCAACTACATTTAATATAAACGTTTCCAAAAAGTTTTTATTCAATGGAGGGGTCTAAAATATTTTTTTAATGGATCCAAGATCCATATTTTGCCCCTTTAATATCCCTAAACTTTGAGCCTGGTTACATTTTGAGGCCCAGAACCCATACAATAAGCAGACATCTCCTGTCATGATTTCTATGAAATTAGTAGAAAAATAAAGATGGATAAATGATATCAATAAATATAAAATCAAGTCTTAATAAAACTATCTATTTATACTATTGAGATACATTAGGAGCATGTGAAATTTAAAATAAAAAATCATTTCGCTACTAAAAAAACATTGGTTGAATTTAGAAAGTCCTTTGTCAGTTCATTAAAAAACTAAAAACGAACAGGAGCGACTGTTTTCATTGGGTACCTCGTTAGCACCCAAAGAGGTCTCGACTCGACCAATTCTGCGGGAGAAAAATGTTGAGTGACCCAAAAATGTAAATTGCAGCGTTAGACCGCGGATTTCGGCGGTGACGTTGCTGTTTTCTTTAGCCAAAATATATTTAGGGTAGAATAGCTCTAAAATATTTAATGACGCCTATGTTTTTATAATGATTATAATATTATAATGCTTCTCAAATATGAATTATTTTTTCGGAAAAAAGGACTTAAAGAAATTATTACGAGGACACTTAATTGTGTAAACTACTAGGTTTTTCCCGCGGTTCTGTCCGCGTGAAAACTTTTTCCGGGATAAAAGTCCCGCTTTATACTTTCCCGATATAAGTAGCTAATAGCACACATGAGCTTCCTATTAGTGAAATAATTTTCAAACCCGGTTCAGTAGTTCCAGAGATTAGCCCCTACAAACTTACAAACAAACTCACAAACTTTTCCTCTTTAAAAGTACACGCCTTTTATCGCCGAAGGGGTAGACAAAGGCGCAACTGGTGCACCTACGTTTCGCCGGGTATATTCCGTCCCATGATGTGATAGGGGGCGAGCCTATCGCCATATCGGGCACAAATTCCAGACTCCGGGCTGATACTGAATAGAAAAACCCAATATCACTTTGCCCGACCCGGGGATCGAACCCGAGACCTCAGCATTGCAGTCGTACCGTAATACAACTACGCCACCGAGGCAGTTCTCTTTATAAGTATAAAGTATTAACAATAGCATTATATTCCACTAAAAATTACTATGGCGTAATGCAGTGTATTAAATCATACAATTTATCGTATCAATGCTACGTGCAATGCGGAATCTCGTTGGCAATTTTCCACATAAATCAATGACCAATCGTAAAAAACGTACAATGACATGCAAATTATGAAATATCAACTCCGAAAAGGCGAAATTGCCAATTATTGGTTTAATTAATTGTTATTAAAGCCGTACGTATCGGAAAATGCAAATATTGAATTTTAAACAAGCCTTTTGGCGCCGTGGTCAATATTCACTTTATAGATTAAACTATTGGAGCGAATCAAAATAACGAACGTTTACTGTTTATAAGTTGTTTAACATTTTGTGTTTCACGGTAGTGTTTAAAGGTTTGATACAAATTGTTAAAAGCTTTGTGTGTAATTTTTACGTATGCTCATGTGTTTTTGGGACCTTATTTTATATAGCATTGCGCGCGGCTCCGCCCGCGTGGAAATGTTTTTCCGGGATAAAAAGTAGCCAATAGCACTCAAGAGTAATGTAGCTTCCTATTAGTGAAAGAATTTTCAAAATCGGTCCAGTAGTTCCTGAGATTAGCGCGTTCAAACAAACAAACAAACTCTTCAGCTTTATAATATTAAGTATAGATAACGCGCAGTAATTACGCTGGCTACAATTTCTTTCAAACCGGAACATAGCAGTGCGTGCACACTGCAACTTGGCGGTAGAAATAGACGTATTATGCAATGTGATTATGTTAAAAATATGCTTGAATAATGATCCTATAATGCAGAAATTAATATACCACACCAGCCCTGTATTATATACTGCCCACTGCTGAGCACGGGCCTCCTCTACAACTGAGAGGGTTAAGGCCTTAGTCCACCACGCTGGCCTAGTGCGGGTTGGCAGACTTCACATAGCTTCGAAATTCAGCGAGCTTCTCAGGTATGCAGCTTTCCTCACGATGTTTTCCTTCACCGTTAAAGCGAGCGATAATTCACAAAGAATACACACATAACTTTTTAGAAAAGTCAGAGCCCAGAGGTGTGTGCCCTTGGGTTTTGAACCTGCGGACATTCGTCTCGGCAGTCCGTTCCACTACCAACTAGGCTATCGCCGCTTTATTTAAATTACTATCCATACCGATAAATATAACCAATCACTATTTTAGGCACTTTTCTTACAACAACCACTTTAAAGACAAAACATTGATAATTCCAATTAGCAGGTCACATAGCAAAACATTTTCCTCAACAACAAATCCTACAAAAATTCAAATACCTTGCTATGCACAAACGTTTTTTTTAATTTACTGGCAATCTAAATATTGGTTCGTTAAGACGAAAACCTCTTCCGGCAGAATAATTCCAAATTCGAAATTGCCTGGTCGATATTGGCTAGGGCAGGGTTTCCCAAACTATGAGTCGCGACTCACTTGTGGGTCGGAGATTTACTGGAACCTGAAAATAGAACAATACATCGACCGATCGGGCGAACAGCAGGACGGCCAATGATGAAGAGAAAATTAATTCAAATTCTTATTGAAACAGCACTCATTGTGTGCAATTTAGTATTAAAATACTGCCTCGGTGGCGTAGTTGTATTGCGTACGCGTTACGAGTACGATTTGCGCGCTGAGGTCCTGGGTTCGAATCCTGGGTCGGGCCAAAAACATTGTGACTGGGCTTTTCCATCTTAAAAATTACTCAGTCGCAGCTCGGAGTCAGGAAGTTGGCGGTGTGATACCCCCGTGCCTCGGAAAGCACGTAAAGCCGTTGGTCCTGCGCCTGATCTCTCTCCGGTCATGTCGGATTGCCGTCTCACCGGACTATGAGAGTGAAGGAATAGTGAGTGCACCTGTGTATTGCGCACACACTTGTGCACTATAATATTTCCTGCGCACCTGGCTGATCTCCGTTGAGATTGGCCGCCGTGGCCGAAATCGGCTAGGAAGGGATTATTTATTATTATTAAAATAGATTTCATGATAGCCAACAGAGTCAAGAATTAGTAACTTTTTGTTAGGTGGGTCGCGGTTCAGTCAACTTTGGGAACTACTGGGCTAGGGCATTGGTGTTTGTTTTAGTCTGATCTGTTTCGGACTTGGCAGTGCGTTTGTGAATTGAGTAATGAATTCCGATGAACCTTCTGGGAATTGTAGAGTAAGGTACTTTGAACTGAAAAGTAGGTATATCGATCTTGAGTAGGTGGCTTAGTGTGTGGTATTTGTATGGTGAATCTTTTAGTATATTATTTTGTATTTGAAATAGTAACGCTTTTTGTGCTGTTTTTCTTCATCAATTTATATTTATTATAAATATCAAATAAATTATAACCTCGCTAGTGTTTCTTGCCCGTTCTTCTCTAGTGAGAACTGCTTTCCGAACTGATGATAGTGTTAATATTGACGGAATCTAAATAATGTATAACATTTTAAGGGTTCGAATAAATTATTTCATTTAATTTCTCATTTCATTTCATTTCACTAAACGTTTATGTCAGGTTGGTCTGGAAATCTTTAGAGTAGGCCTATGTTCAGCAGTTGACTTTCAAAGGCTGAAGAAGAAACATTTAAGTGCAATAAATTTTATATTCATACAACTGTAAATTATATTTTATTGTGTTGTATTTAGATAAATATTGTAATATCAGTTCTAAGCTGAATAGTGTAAAGTAAATTAAATTACTATTTCTAAATAGGTCATATTCTGCCTTTTTGTCTTCATGTAATAGTTTTATTTATGAGGCTAATAAGCATTGAAAAACCCATATAACTCCCACAACCCATAGATTATTCAGGACTTTCTATAATTAAAGCTACAGCTTACCCTATATCGAGCCCAATTCCATTAATTTTAGGTCTAGTAAATAATTAACTTCGTTCAAAGCGTACCGCGGTCTAATAGTAATTTACTGTTTACCCACTTCCCAAGCCATTAAATGGGGCTTGACCGGCGTCCTCGTGTAAAAATGCCCCTTTTTAGCCAACAGCTAGCCGCGTAAAGTCATTATAGCCTTCCTAGTTGATTCCATCGAAGACTCATTTTCTTCTACGAGTATATATTTTTAATGAATCGTCTAAATATAAAAGATACTCAGCCCTATTAAAAAAATGTATATATAAAGCGCAAGAAAAAAATAATATGAAATACATCCTAAATAGTAATAACACTTGTAAAGCTACATGGAACACAATCAACTCGAATATTAATAAACACACTAGTTATACAAAACTTAAAACTATTAACCAAGTAAAATTTGATGACAAAATAGTAGCTGATCCAAATAAAATTTGCGGTCTGTTCAATGACTTTTTTATAGATGTTACCAATAATAATTCAGGAAATGAATGCTGTAATGGAGACCCTATTGCTTCAGAAATATCATTTACCAATTCTTATTCAATATTTTTAACACCTACAGACCCTAGAGAAATTTATCAAATTATAAAAAGCCTAAAAAATTCATGCTCATTTGGATGTGATGGGCTTAGTACAAAAATTATTAAGCTATGTGCTGAGTTTGTTAGTACTCCTCTGAGTTATTTGATTAATTTATCCTTTCTTGAGGGAAACTTTCCAGACAGGCTTAAAATATCTATTGTAAAACCTATTTTTAAGGCAGGTGACGAAAAAGACTTAAATAATTACAGACCAATCACACTTGTCCCAATACTATCGAAGATATTTGAAAGGTCAATGTACAATAGGCTTCTTAAATTTGTAAATAAACACAATATTTTAACCACTAACCAATTTGGGTTTCGAAAAGGTAGTTCAACAACTCTAGCTTGTTTCAATCTTGTAAAAGAAGTGACAGAATCTATAGACAATAAAATGCCTGCGGCGGCGGTAATGCTAGACTTGAGTAAAGCTTTTGATCTTATTGACCACCAGATGCTACTTAGTAAAATAGAAAAATATGGGATCAGAGGTGTAGCTTACAATTGGCTAAAGAGTTATTTACTGGGAAGAACTCAATGCACAGAAGTAGCTCGTTTAGTCAGCGTGTCTCGAAATATATACAATAAAAAACTTTATCGTTCAGAATTTCGAGAGAAGAACACTGGTGTTCCACAGGGAAGCATTTTGGGACCTCTTCTTTTTCTTTTATATGTTAATAACCTACCTAATGCTACCAAAAATAAATGTCTCCTATTTGCAGATGATACAACTTTAATAATTAAATGTACTGATAGAAATAGATTTGAAACAGACATAAATGAGGCAATCTCTGATATAGGTAACTGGTTAAATAAAAATAAATTAAATATAAACATCAAAAAAACTAAAGTGATACTATTTAGAAACTATAAGATGACACCAGTAACCTTGAATATAAAATATCAAACAAAATCAGTGGAAAGTGTCGAATCAAATCTTTTCTTGGGAATCAAAATTGATCAACACTTAAATTGGAAGGCACATATAGACCATGTTTGTAATAAATTAAATAGATTTGTTTATGCACTTAAAAGACTTAGGAAAACAGTATCACAGAAGGCAGCCCTTACAGCCTATCATGGCTTTGTATCTTCTATTTTGTTATACGGTCTACCACTTTGGGGAAATTCAGTGGATTTAAACAGGGCTTTTAAAGTCCAAAAAAAATGTATTCGAGCTGTCTGTGGAGCGTGGTTCTTAGAAAGCTGCAAACCATTATTTAAAAAACACAAAGTGCTTCCCCTACCTTGTTTGTATATAAGGGAAATTTGTATGTTTTTAAGACAGCATCCAACCTATTTTAAAAGTCATGGGCAAGTTTTAGAAAGAGAGACCAGACATAAGAATCGTATATACTATCCCAAATGCAAGTCTGTAATGCTTAGCAACAACATGTATTGTATGGCAATAAAAATCTACAATAAAATACCACCTGACATAAAAGATACTGATTCCTTGTCATCATTTAAACACAAAATAAATAACTGGCTTTTATTAAATTGTTTTTATAGCATTAAGGAATTCCTGGAATATAAATAAGTTTGTAGTTATTTAAATTTTGTAAATGATAATACATATTTTCATGTATGAAAGCTTCCATTCTGCATAAATAGTGTAATATATAATAGGAAAATTTATGTGAAAATTTATGTGTTGTATACAGAAAAAAAAAAACGATGTACAAGTAGTAGTAATATGTAGTTTAATAGTATTGCACACCGGTACCTATCCCGGTAGAATGTATTGGAACATATTTATGTATAATAACCACCTGTATATTAAGTACCTACATTCTGCAATAAATGATTTCTATTCTATTCTATTCTATTCTAGAAATTCTAATCTATATCTATATCTAGTTATTCAGCGTCTCATTTATTTTTACAGGCCGATGAGGTTACAGAAGTGGAAGTTTCGTGATGTTGAGTTCGCCCAAGGGAGCCATTTTCGCAGAACTTGCGTCGATTGAGTGTGTTGTGTTAGATTTTGATTGGAAATAAAATGTTTTTATGTGAGTGGCTGTTTAATTATTGTTACGTACCTGAAGAAATATTGATCACTTTTTGTTAGATACATATCAGATACATAGTAAATAATGAGATTTTTTTTTAAAGCAAATAATATACTTTTTTGTACGTACCTACGTAATTTTCCTAGCCTAAAGTTGCTTAGGTAATATAAATAGTTTCACCATCAGTTTAGGCTTACTTTATTGACCTTAATAAATATAATCAAATTGATTCTTAAATTCGAAACACAATCGTGATGTACACTACTATCAGCCCAGCCAACTGTTGAGCACGGTCCTCCACTATAAATAAAATCGTGTTAAATTTCCCAACATTTTTTTAATATATTGACCAGAACAGTAAATCCAAAATACGCCGCTTTATTGGCCGTCCGTCACCCGATTCGTGTGACATGTCACCGGATATTTCCCGAGTCTTTGTAACCTCAATAACAAAAGGTGAATTAGATAAGTCACCGAATATAACCACAAATTAGATTTCATCGGAAAATATAATACCGTATCGGCACAAAACTGTTTACCATTAATTTTGTGGTTGTAATACATCTGGTTGATTGTTTCAATAATTTAGGTTTAGTTAAATTGAGGTTGTTTGAAATTATGTTTGTGTTTCGCGTCTGATAAATCCTTCGTAATAAATACTAGCTTTCGCTTTCCGGCTCCGCTCGCGTGAGACAATTTTACCGTGATAAAAAGTAGCCTATGTCCTTCCCAAGATCTCAAACTATCTCGACCACACCAAACTTCACGGAAATTAGTTCAGCAGTTCCAGAGATTACTTCCTACAAACAAACTTAATATGCCTCTTTAGAATATTAATATAGATAAATGTGAACAGCGTGCACGATTCACTAACGGTCGAAATTATAAACGACATCGATATCTCTTGATTAATCGTAGAAGTGGACCACTAATTTTACTGGTGGTAGGTCTCTCATATGTAAGAGTTTGTCTGGGTGGGTACCACCGCAATGTCTATTTCTACCGCCAAGCAGCAGCGTGCATGCACTGTTGTGTTTCGGTTTGAAGGACATTGTAGCCAGTGTAACTACAGGACATAGTGAGACTTAACATCTTATGTCTCAGGATGACGAGCGCAGTGGAATGCTACAGTACTTTGTCAGTCAAGGTGCTGGATGGTGTTGCTACTGTTTATGGGTGGTCGTATCGCTTACCATCAGGCGAACGGCAGGCTCATCTCGTAATTCAATGCCATAAAAAAAAAATAAAAAAAAAATTACAGATTTAGATACAAATTCAGTTTTCCTATACTAGTGATGCTATTACTACCATCGGGGCGGCATTCCTACATTATGGAAAAAAGAAATGCAGTTCATAATATAAGTGATGCCGTCCATTCATGAATAAAGAAATGCATTTCATGCAGTTAGTGATTCAGTATAGTACTTAATATTAGTTTATTTTTCAATTTGATCTCCGACGCAGATGTTAAAATAATGAATATAAAGTTTTAAGTCGTGGCGTAATTGGCAATAACAGCTCCGTCCATTATTAGAAATAATAACTTCATTACAGCACTTCCTTTAGCTTGAACTCTGGCCATTTGGCTGTAAATGGATTAAAACTATTTTTATGGCGCATACCAGCGTGGCATAAGTTATATTTATTCAAGGAACGAAAAAAGAAAATGTCTACAAATAACTGCCCTCGTTCTAATTGAACATGTCTTTTGTACTATGTGCAATAACAAAGTTTTTTTTTATAGGATGTATAAAGTATATGTGGAGTCACCATTGCTGATCGCATGAGGAATAGTATGATAAGAGATCGATGTAAGTTGAAGGATGATGTGGTGACTAAGATTGAAAGAAGTATGCTGAGATGGTTTGGGCACGTGGAGAGGATGGATGAAAGACGGAACACAAAAGGTATTTATCGAGCGAATGTGGATGGTACGGCTGGAAGGGGACGCTCGAGGAGAACGTTCTCTGACCAAATAAATAATCTCCGAAAGGGGCAGGTCAGGAGTACCTTTAACCGACGAAAATGTATGAAAAGAACTATGAATGTGGAAGAAGCGAAAGAGGTGTGTCAAGATCGTAGCATGTGGCGCTCAATAGTCTCTGCCTACCCCTATGGGATAAGGGCGTGAGTGTGTATGTATGTATGTATGTATAAAGTAAATTTGATTTCTTCTTTCCGTGGATAATATTGTGACATAAATATTCATACTATTACTTATATTATGATTGACTCGGCATTGCTGGCGGCATCGCCCGCGTGTAAAGCTTTCCCCAATAAAGATGCTAAATCTCTGTAGCGATCCATAGTGCCATCTGTGCGACGTTCACGCCATCTACCTAAAAATCATTAAAATAAAACAAATATTTCCTATAGGAAATTACTACGACCAAAATTTGCCTATAATTTCCTCCTGTCGCCGTCTATTTCTTCATTATCCTAAGATTGACAGAGAGAATACCCTTAGCATTAAGTCCGACTGTATACCTTGTGTACAAAGTGTATTAAATAAATAAAAATAATATGCTAATCCAGAATATAATCTATCCGTGTGCTAAATGTCATCTAAATCCTTTCGGCGGTTTCTGCCTTTACTTCTAACATCGCTTAAGTAGCTAGTGAAAGGCTGGTAGGTTAGCTAAGCTAGCGCCTGTAGTGTTCTCACGTGAAGATCGCGACGGGTTCCTCCCATTATTTTTTAATAAAAATAATAAAATCTCTTTGTTTTATACCCCTTTCCTGCCAGCCCGAGCTGGCATTTTTGTTTGTATTTCATAATAGATTGTACTCCCAATAAAAATGTCTGTTGATATATTAGTAACCTTTTGTGTTGATAATAATTGTAAATTATTTAATGTATCTTGACTTATCATAAGTACTTACCTATCGGCTACGTGATGAATAATGTATTTTATTTCTTTATTTATCTAACAACCAGCTAACACTTTCACAAACATTCGCATATAACTAGGGGTTACTCGCGGCTTCGTCCGCATGAAAAAAAAATCCTGCTATAAAAGTCCTTAAAACATTGTAGCAATTCATAGATCCAAGGTACGACGCCAGTGCAATCTATTTAAATATCAGATGGGAGCAATTTACACGGATAAATAGTTGTAGTGATGTGGTGACTAAGATGATGTAGTAAAAAAGAAGATGTAGTGACTAAGATTGAGAAAGGAATGCTTCGGTGGTTTGGCCACATTCAAAGGATGGATGAAAGAAGAGGACGAAAGAAATCTATGTCGTGAAAGTGAGTGGTAGTGTCGAACGGGGACGTCCTAGGCGTACCTTCATGGACCAAATTGGCGACCTCTTAAGGAAGGGCTAAATAAGGAGTTCTCGTAACCGACGAGTATGTATGAAGAGACTGATGACTGTGGAAGAAGCGAAAGAAGTATGCTTGGATCGTAGCACTTGGCGCTCCATAGTCTCTGCCTACCCCAATGGGAGAAAGGCATGAGTTTATGCATTTGCCATTTCATCATCATCATCATCATTAATGAGATTTTCGTGTGGCTTAAACCTAATTTTGCTGTCAAATTTCGGCATTACAGCTAATCGTAGCTTATCAAAGACAACAACGCACATAGAGAAGGTTTAGGCTAGCAGTTACCTCTTCATAGTGATTAAAATTCCATCGCAAAACTTCTGGATTTAAAAAAAAATAAGAACATATTTACGGATCAATATATTAAATTGTATGGATATTAAACAATCAGGGGCTTTGTTAGGTTAATAAATAAAACACATTACAATCAAGAAGATTGTCTTCATGTCAATATTTTTACATAATAATTATTATAATATAGAAAAAACACAATATTTCGTACATACATTTTGACAGTAACCATTCAAAATATCGATGTTGTGAGTGATATAAAATAGAAAATATTATCAATAAACATTTTGAACCAGTACTTTAAGTGATTTGTATTTTTGCCTCACAGTTTAGCCTCATTTAGATAAATCAAACATTTCTAGAAATCGTACGCAATAATTGCTGGCGATATTCGTTTTTTGAATATCTGTCAAGACGCGTATATACCTTTTTTTTTTCGCGGAGAAAGTGCAGTTTTTACCACTACTGCCCAGCCTGGCGATTGGACGGTTATGTTGGGTTCACCGTACCTTACGACCCGATGTTGAGCCGCCCGGAAAAATTTAAACATCGGAAGACTCGTATACAGGGTCATTTTGACATTGCGTTAATAAATGAAATAACATACTTATCTCGTCGAAAATAACGCTTTCCATGAAGTTGTTTTAACCATAGATGTAAAAAAAGCAATGAGAGGTGTCAAGGGACACCCGGATGGAACGAAGTTCCTTTCGATTAATTAGTGAAGGAATTGTAATAAAATTTTATTTATATAACAGAGTGTGTATATATATAAATATATAAATATTTTCCTATTTCCGTTCCAATACATAAGTTTCTAGAGAAAAAAACAAATAAATACGTGTGGCACTCGGAGACTGCCGCGGTAAAGCTATTGCATAGCATTTTTATCACAAATTTTGATTGACTAAACACAAATTCGATCTTACGCTTACCACATAAAGTAGATTTTTAAACGCGAGCAAAGCACGTTTAGTCTTGTTATTGATAAATGTCAGTAACCAAAGTAAAATAAATCAACAAAATTAGAAAAAAGAATTTTACGTTCGATTCTTTTGTACTCGTGCCGTGCCAACGCTGGGGAAATAGCTTCTACGCAATGTATTTAAGGTTCATATTAGATTAGTAAGAAATGGTTTTAATGACTTTAATAAATAAAATAAATAAAAATATACTCGTTTCAAGAATTATAGCTTCTACGCATTGTATTTAAGGTTCATATTAGTAAGATAATAGCAAAAAGTGTCGTGACAACTTTTCATTTGTTTTTTCCGTCCAGCCCCCTTTCACAACGAGCGATAAGGAACTTCGTTCCAATAAAAAAGTGTAAGTTTCGAACAAAATAAATATCAATAAAAAGTAACTAAGTTTATACGCCCTAAAGCCACTACTACTGCTCTAAAATAATTCGTCGTAGCGGCAACATTACACTTTCATCCAAAAATACACTTTCGTACACACCATATTCGCACTAAACTAGGAAATGATCAAAAAATTTAAAACTACAACCGGGATTTTTGGCAACAATATTCGTTATTCATTGATTATTTTTGGCAAGATGTTAGAAGAGGTAAAGACGAATATGTGGTTTCATTTAGTAATGCAATGTAAAAATGACCCTGTATACGTAGGTATCAGTGTCAGCCATATAAGAAGCTGAACATCAAAAGCTCAAATCACCTATACGTGTATTTGTTTTTTTTGTGTGGAGTAAGTAATTCTCTTTGATTTTAGTATTGTGAAGACATTATTTTTGTAAAAACGCAAAAGTGTACAGGTGATTTGAAGTTTTCAATTTATTTAGAAGCTTTTGTGACTAACTGTACGTCAAGGTGGGAGAGAATGGCTTCGCCATTGTGGGTGTGGCGTTCAATAATTGCTAGATTATTGATTTGTCTAAATGAGGCTTTATGGCGTAAATTCATAATACAATACGAGTAATAATGCTTATAGATAAGGTGGAACCTTAGAGGTGGAACAGAAAGACCTAATTTATTGAAACATTGCGAATTGTGTATTAGGAAAAAACTCAATATAAGATAAGAGTACACCAAGTACAATAATACCTGGACTTACGCGGTTTTCATATTATTGAATTCTATATGTGTGTATCTAATAGGTATATTACTGTTTGTTATACCTTCGGAGATTTGGAAGTCTCTAATACCCATCAAATGATCAAACTACCTTTCTTTTTTTTTTTTATGGTATAGGTGGCAAACGAGCATACGGTTCACCTGATGGTAAGTGATCACCGCCGCCCATAAACATCTGCAATTCCAGGGGGCACAGAGATGCGTTGCCGGCCTTTTAGGTGGGAATACGCTCTTTTTTTTAAGGTCGCCAGGTCGTATCTGTCCGGAAATGCTGCTGGCGGCAATTGGTTCCATAGTTTAGTAGTCACATAAGGCTTTCACATAAGTTCGGGTATTGCTGTACATGACTTTGATGTTCATTTAAAATATACCTCAAAACAAACTGGCAAGTATTAAATCCATACACAGTGGCGTAACTATATGGGTCCACGTATACACCCAGCACCTCCCCACCGTTATCATTTTTTTTATTTTATATCTGAGCTCGCGGTCTTTCGGGTCACACGGCCGGTCAGGGGCCCGTGGCATTTTGCCACCTCTGCCACCCTATAGTTACGCCACTGTCCATACATTTTTCCAACGAACAAGATATTAGCAGAAAATAACAAAAAACTTATTCGAGATAACTTGTTTCTTTAACAATTTCATATTATACGTAGGTTTTATGAACGTAATAAAACTTATGACGCTTATTACATGATTTATATTTAAGTATTTGATAATTTTAATATAAACCCAGCTATAAAACTTAAACCGAAACTCAAACCTAGTAAAGATTCGCTTTGTAGTTTGACTAGATTTCCAATGGCTCGAAATTAAACAATCTACAGTTTATATTATTATCATTTTTAACCAATTATGCTTTGATTAATTATATACCTAGATAGACACTGAACGTTTCAAACGCGTCGAAAAAAATAGAGGCCAACAATTGTCCACTAAATGAGTTCGAGTGAATTATTTTTTGTTGTTTTTCATGGATATAATTTTCTCCCCATTTTAATAGAAACCATGTAATGACTGGTATAATTATGCGCGCACACAAGGATACGCAGAATGATGTAGCGATAGCGTATGACAAAGCTGTCACGCATACTAGCTTAAGAAAAGTTGGCCTGTTTGTTTTAGTTTCATTGCAGCGCGTCACTCTATCTAGGTTTATAATTTATCAAAGCAATTATGCAAACACTCAATTTCACAAAAATATTTTAATCTGATAATGATAATGTACCGCTACATGCAGGTCGCTTCTAATAGGTTGGTCTGGAAATCTTTGGGGGAGGCCTATGTTCAGCAATGGACTTCCAAAGGCTGAAGAAGACGACGATAATGTATCTGTATTGAAGGTATTAGATTCCTTTTTGAAACATCAGTCATGCTGTTCCACCGAGGCTGGTAACGAAAAATTCAAATCACGATCAAATAGTTATAGTTTAAAATAGTAACATCAAGTATCAGATTAGAATATATCAGTCAAAGAATAATTACTTATTCAGGGCTATGAAAGATTAATATACTTATATTGCAATTATTTGTAAATGCTGTAGTATGTAGATTGTAGACCGAATCAAACATTTCTTTGAAGTTAAAACCACTCGTTGACGTTTATATCCACACATTGATTTATCAAGAAATTGACATAAGTAGTGGCAGAAAAATATAATTTAAAAAAACTTATCATTAACTTATCATGAAGAAAAATATCTTTTAGTAAGATAACTGGAAGACAAAGCCTAAATTACATTATTCATTGTGGAAGAAGCATTTAAAAAGAAGTACGTGGTGAGACCAGCATTTATTTATTTATTATTGACCTTATGATAGCTGTCGATTAGATTAAAAAGGTAAAGTTTAACGCTTTATATTATTAGACCCAATAAATAAATTTTAAACAAAACACAACAACACGCCTTTATATCCAAAAGGGTAGGCAGAGATGCCACCAGGGCACCCACTTTTCGCCATGCGTATTCCGTCCCATGATGTGATAAAGGGCGAGTCCATCGCCATATCAGGCACAAATTCCAGATTTCATGATGATACTAAGCAGTAAAACCAATATCACTTTGCACGGCTCGGCATTCGAACTCAGGACCTCAGAGCAGCGTCGTACCACGCACGCAATATATTTATGCCACCGAAGCAACTATAAATATAGTGTTTTTATAAAATATTGAAGTAGTATCAGAGAATACATCATGTTGAATACGCCTGATTACTATTGTTTTTTGACAGCTTAATATGTGCAATAATGCTTATTCGGCCATTTTTAAATTCTAAGCTTTAAAGAAATATTTGATTCCACAATCTATAAATAATATTTATGTGTAGGTAAATATTGTTAATTATTATCCAGGTAACACAAACCACCAATTATTTCAAGAATACACAGATTATATTGTAAATAATTTGAAAGTGTATGAATAGACATTAATGATATATTACAGACAATTACACATCCATCACACCACACAAATCACAACAGCTATTTTGGATTTGAATGATAAAACATATGGCAATACACAACACGATTGAAATGTATGTAGTGATGTAGATCCACGTAAGCAACATAGTGTGTAAACTGGCCCACGTGTTGGGCGAATGGTTGACAGACAATAATAATCTTTCTACTTTGAAATTGAAGAACAAATTCCAAATCTTTCCTTACCACTACACACGTAAACAAATCGTTTTCCTCACTCTCCTTTACTTCGATAACATTAATTGGGATAACTGAGAAAAATAACATCACATTAGTGACATATTTGGTAATAAAATATATTTTATGGAAGAACTCAGATTTAATTATGTCTATCTATAATATTTGGACTTCGTATGCAAGCAAAAGGCTTAAGACAATGACAGTTCACATTTAAAAGCATGCATTACATGCACTCATGTTGAAAGGAACAATGAATATGAATTATGAATTTAAGAGAGAAAAGGTGTAAAAATAGCAAAACAAATCACACAGGAAACTGCTATCGAAGCCAACAACAAACATCTCAATGTATATACAACATTATAAAAATACTTTCACATTAGACACTTTGTATAACATCGAAAATACATATAGAGAAACTGTTAATATTCACTTAGCAATCGTATAAAAGTACATAATGTTACAGTATTTCCAGATTTTTGTTCAAAACCCGACAGTTACACTTACAAGGATATAATCTGATACATTTCAGATATGCAAAATAAAGTATCAACTAAAAACATCGTGAGAAACACAAGTTTGAAAGTGTATCATTACGATTAAAATTCCACAATTATCGTGTTATCCACAAGTCGAACCATACACATTGTTGTTACTTACATACACGTATAACTATCAGTGGATCGACAAGACGATCCGCGCCAGGGGACCAGCCCCTGCATTCATAAGAGTACGAAGAAGTTTCAAAGCGTCATGATTTTAACGTACCACATTCGAAAAATCCGTTGGCTCTTTCGTCGCTAACTAATCTATGCTAGCATTTCCTAGAAAACGGAGAATAGCGCGTCTATAACCTCGAGTACCCCACCGCGTTCAGCGGCCGCGCTTAGAGGAGGTACTCTCATTGGTCGGGTCTATCAAACGAAGTGTTCGGCGTGCTCTCCACTTTTTTCAACACTATTTTAAATGTAAATGTGTGTTTTGGAGAAACTGACGCTGGGCGCGGAGTCTGAGGAGACCGCGGCGGAGGCTCAGGAGGCACCTCGGATCGCGTACGCACTCGTCGTGGTGGGTTACGTATTATTGGCGCCGAAGATGGCTCCTTGGGCCTCTGCGGTGACAACCGATTTGGAGAAAGGCGTCCCGGAGACGGGTCTGACGAAATTGGAGGCAGCATCAGCGGCGGAAGGTTAGCACACGGAGAGCCTCGCGAACCACGTCGCTCCTTCAATCCCATCGGTGGTGGCGGAGATGCTGGCGCATCATCGTTTGCTGCATCTACAACTACTACAGGTTCAGCCCGCGCTAAAGGCGCTCTTGGCTCACTCGCGTCCGATGTTATGGACCTTCTGAAGTAATTCAAGCCATTCTCTATTTCTGCTAATGCTCGCCTCACGAACGGGAAACTCTCGGATATCTCGGAGGCTGATTTGCGGACTGGGAATTCAGTTTCACTGTCTCGTTTTCTTGGTCTGCATCGTTCAAAGGTTGGATCCCCCGACGCAGCCACTGTCTCGGAGACCTGTCTGGTTAGTGCTGCGTGTTTTATGGAGTCGGATTTGGATCTGGGTTCCCTCGTTTTCGGCGTGGGCGAGCGACGATCACCAAACTTTTTACTAGCTGCTCGTTTAATAGACGAAAAAAGTCCAAGTTTTTCCGGCGGCTTGTCCGGCACTGGGGCGGGTGGAGGGGCAACAGGAGCAGTGGAGGGTCCAGGGACGGGTTCAGGCGCGGGACGGGGGAGGTTCCCCTCGCGTTAGTTGTGCCGAGAGTCGGACGACGGAACATCGCTCGAGCCGGTGGAGGAGAGGGTGGTGTTGGAGCCGTACGGGTCAAGCGAAGACTGCACGGACATAGAACGACCGGCACGGCGGACTCGCGCTGGAGACAGTTTGCCTGGATCTACGCTGGCCGGGTCTGCCTGCAACAATAGTGTTTTCAGCGCTCTACGCATTGATCACAATATCAATTTAAACCTTCAAATAAAAATGGCTATTAGCGAGAATCCTTGGTGCCTTGAGCATTTTTGATATTCATTGTCAAGCAGCAACAGACTTAAGCTATAGAATAATTTAAGTGGTTGAATATTCTGGCACTAGACTGCCTGCTACTCTAACCTTGTCATTTGCCAATTTGGTGGTCTGTGGCTCGAATCCCCTCAATTTAATGGAAGATCTGTGCCCTGCAAAGGGATGTATTTAGACTAACACTGAGTTGTTTTATTGTCAATGACGTATTACCAGTCTAAGGGATAAATAATGAAGTGAATTTAGCGGTAGGTTTTTATAAAAGAGTTATTAAGGATTGGGTATAGCATTTACCTTTCTAGCTCAAAAATCAGTTAATGCAAATTTTATATTTTCTTATTCTAGTTCCACTATGTTGCTAATTAAGATAGATGCTCATGGTAACAATTGTTCATAACGAAATGAAATAAGGGTATCAAGATTTCCACCAATACTCATCGGCAGTCACTATTTTCACCATTTTACCCTGTATCAGCACCCATACTTATAAACGCATACGAGAGCTTTTTACCATTATTATTGCTATTTAAATGATTTTCTCGCCAAGCCACGATCAAATAGCACAATCAGTTTTGAAAAACCTTAAGATTCCATAAGAATATACCGCACCTGATAAGCCAAAGCGTTCATGATGATGGAATAAGGCACCAGACCGAGCGGATGTACCTCCCTCATCAGGACATTGGCGGGGATCTTGTGGAACTGTATGTACTCCAAGAAGTTGCCAATTACGTCCTTGAGTGACATGTTCTGATTTGTGTCACAGTACTTCTTGCTCCACATTAAGGCCGCCTGGAAAGTAATATTTGGATTAGATCAAATATAATACTGTGTTTATTGCTACAATTAACATAAAAAACATGTCGTCAATCTTAATTTTTTTTTCGTTCCTAGACCCGTTAATTTATAAGCTACTCTAATTAAAATAAAATAGGAGCCTATAATCTTATAATGATATTGGATATTTGTTAGAAGTGAACGCAGATCTCTGAACAGATTTGGAACAACATTTGGCAATTTTAAAGACAGGTAATATCCTCAATTAAAATTAAAGTCCTTATTATCTCGGAAAACGTATTTAACGCGGCTGAAACCGTGGACTGCCTCGGTGGCGTAGTTGTATTACGGTACGACTGCAATGCTGAGGTCTCGGGTTCGATCCCCGGGTCGGGCAAAGTGATATTTGATTTTTCTATTCAGTATCAGCCCGGAGTCTGGAATTTGTGCCCGATATGACGATAGACTCGCCCCCTATCACATCATGGGACGGAATAAAAATGGCGAAAAGTGGGTGCATTAGTTGCGCCTCTGCCTACCCCTTCGGGGATAAAAGGCGTGAGTATGCGTATGCGTATGAAACCGTGGACAAGATATTTTCTAACATAAATGTTCTTTACCTGGAACTTGGTAAACTCATCGGCCCTTAATTCATCTCGTGCTAGAATCAGTCTAACTACGTGCTGAGGCAGCAGGGTGAAGGATCCGAGGTTCAAAACGTCATTGCCATGTTCGTCCACAAATTCCAAAACCTGTAAGAAGTTGCAACATTTATCGATTTGGTTTTGAATGATAAAATTTCAGTAGGTAAAAAAATATATTTACGTTTATTTTAAAATTGATATTTGGGTGATTAATTCACGCAAATATTAATTTTTATAATTTTAATTTTTACTCCTGGGAATAACGCGCATAATAACTATCTAAATTTGATTACCTTAACAAACGTACCTTCTGAACCAAACTCTTGGTGCATTTATACTGTATGTACCGCTCAGCTGAAGCCAAGAGGGCGCAAACAGTATCCACGGTGATGCAGCATTGGACAAAACCAGCGCATGCGCGACGCAGCTCGTCTAGACCGTAGTAATCAGCTGCGTTCATTACACCTGGAACATTAATTTTATTCATCAGCCACATGAAGTCTACTACTGAGCATAGGCCACCCGTAAAGCTTTCCTGGAAACGGACCTGTCAAAAGCGGCCTGCATGTAACTTTCTACATAAAATCAGTCACTTATTTTTAAATCGACGATTAGTTCATGTTACTTATATCCATTTCTACTTCAAAATGCCCGAGCAGATGCTCCTTTGATAATCTTATTGTTATAGGGACGACTCATACTGTCATCAATGATGTCTATAACTACATCACGTGATTGCTGTAGTATTAAATTTATGCAGGCAGTGAAATCACACTAAGGTTCTCTGTTCCTATCAAATGGTGAATATGGTAGTAATTTAGCAGAATAGTAGGTCGGGGAAAAAGTCTTTTCGCATATAGTATGTACAAACTTGTAATAATATTTCTTTGGCTGTACTAGTATTTGGCTGGTTTTGATGACATTAAAAAGGTTACATTTCAAGAAACAATTTAGTAAAATGTTGTTTTCAGCTATTTTTCATTTTATTTTTATTGTGTCAAAATGAGTGAACCTAATGAATAAATTCGATACATTTTTAATTTTATTATAAAAAAGGAAAAAATTGCACAGCAAACCGCGAAAAAAAATTGTGACGTTTATGGCGTTACGTGTATAGCGTTTTCAAAATAAAGCGTGTTAAAGATGCACCCCGCCCTGTTACGGATAAAGTGGACGCCATTTTTGAAAAAAATATTTAAGAAAAATAAAAAACCCGACTGCTTCTATGTCTGCCATCTTTATTAAATTCATTGAAGAACTGAAAAGATAGAAACAAGATGTTAATTTGAATATTTTGTTTTGGTTTTGAATAATCTTAGTTGACAGTGTTCACAAACGCTGTCAGAGGCATAACACGCTCACTTCTCATAATTTTGTTGGTGATATAGGTAGAACAACAAAATCTCGGAGTGAGCAAATGCCTCCGACTGCGTTTGTGAACACTGTCAACTAAGATTATTCAAAACCAAAACAAAATATTCAAATTAACATCTTGTTTCTATCTTTTCAGTTCTTCAATGAATTTAATAAAGATGGCAGATATAGAAGCAGTCTACAAGTTCTGCAGTTACAAAATGGCACCTGTATACTTTAATTAAACTTTGAAAGAGAAGTCTTAAGTTTTCATATAAAATGCGAAGATACTTTTTCCCCAACCTAATATAAAGCTGCATATAAGAAGTGTCAATCTTTTACTTGAATATTGACCGTCCCCTAAATTATGAGCATTCATTTCTATTTGATGCTAAGGCTTTCTTATTTAGTTTTTCTAACTTAATAAATACCTTATTTTCAACATATTTCAAAAGTTATCAATAAATTTGCTATTTATAAGTTTTATATCTATACTAGTAACTATAGAAATAACTTTAATAACATATACAAAATCTGGAAAAGCAGTCATAATGAAGCCGATATCATCTATATCAGATGTTTTCGATATTATATCTATTTATCAGCACCACAAGGTTAATATGCACTTCATTTATCAATATTTATCATAACGGAATAATATTCAAATCTATGCTCTTGACTTTTAGGTTCAATAACGCATTTCACGGTAAATATTGATATCGATATTAAGTATGCTGATGTTCTAACAGATAACATGAAGACATATTAGATGTTGATGATGCAGAGGAAAATACGGGGCTTAGTAACGTGTTTCGACTGTTAAAAAAAACAAGCTTGTAACAATAAAACAAGGTTCTTCATTGGTAACTTACAAAATAAAACTCGGTTGTGGTCAGTTATACAAGTTTGGTTGTATGGAATCACTCACCACAAATTGCTAGATGGTTTAACTTCGAACTAAAAATCTTCATCGAAAACAGTTAGCTACCCTGGGTAAATCTTTGTTTCAGAGAGCATAAGGAATCTATGACGAGAAACACCTGGGTGCTGATCTGCAACATGTCAATCAAGTACTGCGAGACAACAAGCTCCAAATTCCACGCCGCCATCACAGAAACCGAGTGAAACCAGCCACAGTCGAACGTGTCCCGGTTATATAACCATAAGTAAAAGCAGTCACCGACAAAATTGGCTACATCGTGAAGCGTGCTTCAATCAAAACTTATTCCAAGCCGCCCAAAAAGATTAGTCCATTTTTACCACCCGTCAAGTGCTATATACCTCTAAAAGAACCATGTATACAAGATTGATTGTGACTGTGGCATCTCTTATGTTGGCCAAACAAAAAGAAATGTAGGGACCCGCGTAAAAGAACATAATATAGCTGTCGTGAAAGACCGACGCTCTACGAAGTCTGCAGTTGCTGAACATTCAAAATAAGGCTCCAAGAATTACCTTAGATTTGACAAACCACAAATCCTTGCCAAAGAACATCGATTTCTTCCTAGGATGATTCGCGAGGCTATTGAAACTAAAAACATCCAAATTTCAATAAAGAAGATGGTTGGAAGCTTGCACAAGCTTGAGATCCTGTAATACATTTAATTAAAAATCAGAACCCAAAAGACTGGCTGCCAGATTTCAAGACTGTGCGCTCATTCTCCGTAGATCAGACCATCAGTCAACAGCAATTTTTTTAACGTTTATAATTGTTAAATGTTGGTAGATATTGTTACTTTTCGGACAACCAACACCTCAGTCCGCCCCGTGACCATGGAGGCTGCAAAGCCTTCGAAACGTCGCGAGAAAATGTAAATGAAAAAATCGCAATACATAACTTTTGACGTCTTTAATATTATAAATGCGAATGTTTGTGAAAATGTTTGAATGTTTGTTGAAAGTAAACGCAGAAACTACTGAACGGATTAGGATGAAATTTGGCACATAGGCTAATCTATATCCCGGTAATTTGCTCTCATGGAAAATAATTGCATTTTTGGACAGATTTTTTAAATAGATGGCGCTGAGGTTGTAGTGTTCAGGTACTTTTGTAGCGGGAAAGGCTTTCCACGCGGGCCAAGCGGCGAGCAACACCTGGTATATCATAAATAGTAAATTATTTACAATACTACACTTTAAAAAGGAATCTATAAGTGAACCGCCATTTTGTACTTAAGATCTTTTTCATATCGTAATTTTCCATAATTTACATTATAAGCTAATCAGATTTATTATCGTCATGTACGGCCAAAAATTTTGCTATGCATGTTAGTTAGTTTCCAATAAGTCGAGATCCCGTTATTTATATTATCTACGCATAGAATTCGTCACGTAGGTATATACGGGGAAGTCACGTCAGAGTCGAATTTGCGCAGCGAAAGGAAAAATATCGCTCGAATATGCGAAAATTGTTAAGTCAGTCACGAAATACAGTTAGGAAGCAAATTTGTGTCGTGTCAAGTAAAAACAAGAAATGATGAGTGTAATTCGGGTTGCAGATCGAAAACTAAGCTTAGTTTAGCTTAGCTCGCACAGCATAAAAACACCTATAGTAAATAGTTTACCGTATATATAGTTTGCGTAGATTCAGCATTAGACTGAGATAGTTATGCACTAGTGTTGGAATTTAAAAATGTATTACCTATTTTGCGAGTATATAAATGAACTGCTCTAAACAAAAGTTAACAAATACTGAATTGTATTTTTTTTTCTCTACATAATGCATTGTATTTTATACCTTGAACTGATTTTGAAAAGAGCAACACTAGAGTTTCTTGCCCGTTCTTCTCTAGTGAGAACTGCTTTCCGAACTGGTGGTAGAGTTAATATTGACGGAATCTAAATAATGTATAACATTTTATGGGTTCGAATAAATTATTTCATTTCATTTCATTTCATTTCAGACACTGTGTGCGTAATACCCATGTGGACGATAGCCTAGTTGGGAATGGAACGGTCTGCCGAGACAATGTCCGGAGGTTCAAACCCAAGGCACACACCTCTGACTTTTCGCAGTTACGTGTGTATTGTTTATCAATTATCATTCGCTTTAACGGTGAAGGAAAACATCGTGAGGAAACCTGCATACCTGAGAAGTTCTCTGAATTTCGAAGGTATGTGAAGTTCGCCAACCCGCGTTAGGCCAGCGTGGTGGACTAAGGCCTAAAACCCTCTCAGTAGTAGAGGAGGCCCGTGCTCAGGACTGGGCAGTATATAATACAGGGCTGATTGCATTGCATTGCATAGTTTGCGGTTTACACTACAATGAAAATATATATATCAGCTATTAGCTTTTGCTCTAAAAAAGATTTTCCCAGATAATAGTACCGCTACATATTTTCTCGAGATAAAAAAGTAACTTATGGTCTTTTAGAGCTTCAAATTATCTCCATACCAAATTCTATCGAAATCGGTTAAATGATTTAGCCGTAAAAGCGTAACAGACAGACAGAGTTACTTTCGCATTTATAAGTAAGGATTATGGAAATTATGGTATTATGGAATATGGAAATTATGGATTATGGATGCGAGCTAAGTACTCAGCTTAAATTTTCGATCTGCAAACCACATTATCAATGGAATAAATTCTTGAACGAACTATTAAAGTTTTTCCTCTTTGATGTTCTAGTATATATTATTTAGCAGAAGAGGGATTGTTTAGTTAAATTCAAATTATATTGATTTACTCCTGTGGGAAATAATATATCCTCACTGATACTAATACAATGAGGCAAAACTAACATTGATGGTACGAAATATTTTCTGGAAATATTGAATCAATTCGAAAATTATTTTACTAATAAGACTAGTTTAGACTATTTTATTATTAAGGAACAAGTTAACTTACATTAAGTTAACTTGTTTCTTAATAACACAATATCAAGGTTTACTGTACAGTTTTATCAGTGTAGAGACTTTTATTCTGCTATCATTAATTTATTTCTAAATGTGGACGGAGCTACGATAACGCTATGCTATATTTCAGATGCCCTTAAATCAATGTCACTTATTTTTTTTATTAATTAAACATCTGCGTAAAGCCATAAATAAACAACATTTCGTCCCACCTGAACCTTTTCACGAAAAACAAGTCACGATTTGAAATCGACCAAACTTAAATTGAAACACTTTAAAAGCTGACTGATAAGGAAAATGTCACGGATTCGATTTCCAACCGGCTTCGAGGAATAAACAAACTAAAACAAACAGAAATCAATATTCAGAGAATCTCTAACATTGATGTGTTTATCACACACTATTTCTAGGAGGTTTCTTGTCTGTAGAGTTTGAAGGGGAACCATCAGTTTATCTGTTTTTCCCCTAAATCAGACATTTGTTATACGGTTGTGTTTTGTTTGGAAATAATGTATACCAGTTGATACTACAATGCAACCCAGGGATTATGAAATAATACTCAATGCCTCATGATGATAAGCGCTCTGCAACTCCTCGCAGAGCTTTGTATTTACAATTTCTTAGTTGCTACTGTTTCTAGGCGTCTATCACTTAAAAAAAACGCTATACTACTTAATTACGGATCGTACAGTAATGAATTCGCGAAAATAGAAAGCAATTTCGTCCATCGTAAATTCCTGCTTCACGCGCCACTGGCTACAGCAAAAATTGTTTGGTCATCCGAAAAAAATGAAACCGCAATTCAATTTCCCACTTGGTGACATCGAAGCGCGGCAGAATGGAAATTATTACATACGGGACAAATTGTTTCTGAAAGCTACTGGAATTCGTAAACAAAAAGGGTACGGCTTTTACTGCTCTGTTTATGTTTTATCAGAAATAGTATATGGATAATAAGGTTGGCAGTATATTTACGGAGATCCTATTGACTGAACAATGTTTTTGTATACTACTTTCAGGTCGCGGCTCTACTCGTGTAAGTCTCTGTATTAAAGTAGAATACAGCATTAGGGCAAAATGTAGGTACTAGCGAAAGAATAGAAGAAGTGATTTCAAAAATACCTAAGTTCTTTCAAATAAAGATTAACTTCATAATATTACCAAAGTATCAAAATCTATTTTTGTAATAATAAAATGGTTAATTGATGGTAAGTCCACCACCGTCTATGAACACTCTCAATTCTCAAGTAATTGTACGTTAACGACACTTCAGATAACTAGAGAATTGCAGAAGGCGGGTGATTTGTCGAAGGAAATCTCACTAACCCACAGCAACCGCACGAAATGCCAAGCTTCACGTTGATTCTCTGTCAAGCTAGGCGAGCTGCTTTAGATAAACCTACGTAGTAATATTCAGTATTCTGTGATAAAGCCGAGTACAACGCAATTCTGTCACTCAGTCTTTGCTTATTTCTATGTACAGATTGGGAATTATAAAGTGACATTAATAATAAAGGTGACGAAGTTCAAACATAACATAGTCTACAAAAGACAGTCTGCATTATTACCAAGCCGTGTTCTCCGTTAAGTATCTAGTTTTCCAATACCTATAATAAAGCTACTCAATGTTTAAGAAGGAAAATCACAAAAAACCCGGTCGTAAAACATTTTACTATCAGTAGCCCAAAAATATGTCACATACCTGACATATATACCTTACATGACTGACCATTGTTTTTCGAAGGACATGATCATTACATGCAGAAATAGCTTTTGATTACGGCTCCGGTCACGAAGGAGTAAATTTTTCATGATTGAAAATAGCCAATTGGCACGCAGGGGATTTGAGCGTTAAAAAATTAAGATCTAAGATATCAAGTCTCATGATTCCCATTAGTTACATACGCTTCATGGTTTATTTCGACCAAGTGTATTATAAGATATAATGATATAGCATACGCCTTTTTCCCTGTTAAGGTTTATACATTATGACCTTGAATGTGACCTTTGATTAATTATATACCTAGATGGAGTGATGCGCTGCAATAAAACTAAAACAAATAGGCCAACTTTTCTTAAGCTAATATGCTTGACAGCTGTGTCATACATACGCTATCGCTGCATCATTCTGCGTATATTTGTGTGCGCGCATAATGATACCAGTTATAACATGGTTTCTATTAAAACGGGGAGAAAATTATATCCATGAAAAACAACAAAAATAATTCACTCGAACTCATTTAGTGGGGAACAGTTCGCCTCTAGTTTTTCGACGCGTTTGAAACGTTCAGTGTCTATCTATGTATATCATTAATCAAAGAATATGACCTTCAGCTAGTAATTAGTGCTGTGTTTTTGACTCACATCATAACACAGCTTATGCTGAGTTGGTCACCTAATTGTTGCGGCATGGACATGGGGTTGGTGTGATGCTTATTTTTATTATCTTTAAGTATTATTATTTTGTGTTTTTTTTTAATTCTTTGCTCACTGCTGCGACAATAAATGATTTTTTCTTCTTTCTTTCTTTTCTAATTAAGAACTTATCTGCTATAAATGCAGTAAAAGGCAATTTCGGTTCACTACTTAACCTATTTTGTTAAAATACTTGCATCGGATGCCCTATTAGATACTTCATGTTTATAAATAAAAATACCCACTGAAAGTGCATTGATAATAGCCTTATTAAAACGTCGTACTACTACAACAATCTAGTTAGCTACGAGAATGCTTTCAAATCCTTACCCAACAGTGTTCTTGGTTGGAGCGTGACACATCCAGTATGGATGTACTCGATAAGCTGACGGAACACATCGGGTTCAAACTCTTCAATGATCAGGGTCTGATGCTGTTGGGATGATGGCTGAGAAAGAATATTATGATTATACAATTAAAGCTTCATTTACATTCGTAACTTTGTATGTATTTTTATTCAATAGTCGAGCTGATTCATCTTTTACATAAAACTTTTGCAATCGATTAATTTGGAGGTTAGTTATCGCATAAAAAAACATATCGTATTTTAAAAATGGCTTTAAGCTTTGATCAATAACTGAATAACTATTAAATTTAAAATGTTATTTTGATTTAAAATATATTATCCAATAATGTTTATACCTACTCAAAACAACAGTTTGTGGGGCATCAAATTTTAAATTGTATCCAGTTCCTTTGCATAATCGAATGTAAATCTATTCATCCTTTGGTCCAAAATTTAAATTTCAAATAAAGTGCACAACAATTTAAGATAATCTTAAAATATTTAGTGATATTACAATATTGTGATCGGAAATGATTACGAAACAACAACATGCTCAGGTGCTACTATACTGTGTTTTTTAGACAAACATAAACACAATAGTGATTTACAACATCCAAATTCTTACCGTCGCTGAAAATAAAAAAACATGCTACACATAATGACGTAAAATTCCCTTTAAATTCGGTAAAAAGTCACTTTACGAAGACGTATAAACCTATCTACAAATACAAGTGTAATTAAAAATGAAAAAATTGTATAATATGAAACACCGAATACTGAAACCGATGATACATGTGCCCCCTACGAAATCGCTAATTTTGTTACCTCTTGTATGGGTGCCAATTGCTGCGCGAAAGTTGATCTCTGCAGTAAACATTAAAAAAAGTTAACATTTTAAATTTTTTGACGTAGATCTTTTTCCCTCCATAATAAGTAAATCCTTGGTAAAGATAATTCTTTTGATGACGTTTATACGCATTTATGCACTCAAATGTACACTGTATATAATACAAGCTTCTCTATAGATGATATGATTGTTATTACTGAAGTAGCCATTGCAAAATCTTTAGGAGAAACGAAGCAATAAAGACGGCTTAATATACGACACTCGAAAACCTAGTTATACTGCAATCAAGTCCTTGCAAGATTTTAGATGATATTTTTGGACGAAATAAAGGATTTGCTTTTCCAACTAGACAGGCCCGAGTCCAATAATCTTTCTTTTACAAGTAAATAGAGACTATTTGGTCTATTGACTATTTAATCTGGTATTACGCAATACAATGCAATGAAATCAGTCCTGTATTATATACTGCCCACTGCTGAGCAAGGGCCTCCTCTACTACTTGAAGGGGTTAGGCCTAAGTCCACCACGCTGGCCTAGTGCAGATTGGCAGACTTCACACATCCTCGAAATTCTTATAGAGAATTCTCAGGTATGTAGGTTTCCTCACGATGTTTTCCTTCAACGTTAAAGTGAACGATAACTGATAAACAATACACACGTAACTTCGAAAAGTCAGAGGTGTGTGCCTTGGGATTTGAACCTCCGCACATTGCCTCGGCAGACCGTTCCATTCCCAACTAGGCTATCGCCCACATGGGTATTACGCACACAATGTCTAATGCTGAATCTACAGGGAAGACATCAATTGTCAGGGTAATGACTACACAGACTTGGGCAGTTTTATGGTTAACATCTAGCATTCCTGCACGGCTGTTATGCTTACTTCATTGAAATCACTTACCTGTTGAGCGGCGTTTTGCAAATTCAGAAGGGGTTCCGATGAACGCTTCAAGAATAGCCTTAGTTTGTTTTCTCTGGGCGCTGGTTCCTTCTTCCTTTGAGGGCTTGGGGCTTGGTAGAGCATCTTTTGGAATACCCTAGTAAATAATAATTTTTTGTATAGCATTAGTTCTTAAAAAGTACGTCGAAGGATTTTCACATATAATACCACAAGAGCTCCAAAATTATCGGGTATTTTCCGATAGGTTCGTTGCAAACAAATGAAGGAGTTTTCAGGTTAAAAAATCACGAGCGCGAAGCGCGAGTGATTTTTCCTGAAAAACTTGACGACTTCATTTGTTTGCAGGGAACCTTGAGGGAAATGCCAGATAATTTTGAAGCTCGTGTGGTATTCGGGGGATTATTTTTCCGTCCCAAATGTCGGCCAATAGAATTGCACCATGAGATGAAATGAACAGTCAACAAATAAGAATTTCATAATATATAGTAACGACCAGAGAAAATATTCAAAAAATTATCAGTATAATACCATGTAGGTTGTACCACGTGACGTCGAATGGTGCAATTCTGTTGGTCGATATTTGGGTCGGAAAAATAATCCTGGGATTAAATGATTTGAAAATAATTTTCAAAATCGAATCGAAATTTCAATAATTTACGTACTTCTCAACAGCATTTTGAAATCAGGATATAGTGATTTCATGATTCAAAAAATAGCTAAGCATATTATTATAAGACAGATTGTATATTCTTTAGCATCCCTACACCAAGACAAAAGATTGTGTGGTTTAAATAATTTCTGACTGAGTTTTGCGTGATTATAAATATCCAGTAACCCATAAAACAAGATTCTTTTTTCGCTTTGAACCAGGTCAGATATTTAATATCAAACAACATGGTACACAATTATACTGAGAACCGTAATTAACAATTGCATTCACCGGTGCAAATTATCACGTCACCCATCCGAAACAGCACCGGTCGTAAATTAGGTCAACCATATTTGGTTGTCATGAAACAACGTAAATTTATGTTTCCAGCTTTCACGGTAAGCATTGTTTCGCGCCAGGAAATACGAAATTATATACCTATTTTTCTTTCCATTTTGTGCGTATATATTTAAATATTTTGCGTATTTTAATTTAGATAGATAGATAGATAGATAACTCTTTATTGAACACCACAAAAGTAAAAGAAAAAAACAAACAAACATAAGTATGTTTGTTTGTTTTTATGTATGTTTTTTATAATAACTATAGCTAGTGTAACAATAGGCGGTCTTATCGCTAAAAGCGATCTCTTCCAGACAACCATAGGATGGAGTCTTTCTGCGGAGAAGTTGGAGTGTGGGTGTGTTTATATTTAAATAAATAAAAACATAATAATATAAAATCATAAAAATAAATAAGTGTATATATTGTATATATGTAGTATATATAGGTACATATAAATATATTGAAAACAATACAAATACATACAAACATAATATGTGCATAAAATAATATGATTTAAAATACAAATAACTATTTATGTTGCATTGAGATAGAATGTGAGCACTTGTCTCTTGAAGCTGCTCAGCGACGGAGCTCGTCGTATAGGCACCGGCAGTGCGTTCCAGAGACGAACAGCTTGGACAGTGAAGGAATTGTCAACGAAACTACTACCGTGCAGGGGGGTCCTGAGAGCCAAGTTATCTGACGACCTAAGTGTTAGAGAGTGAGAAGTATGAAGAAAAGTAAAGCGTTCGGAAAGATAGCGCGGAGAAGACGGATTGAATAGGATATTGTAAAGTAAAGAGAGAATGTGTGTATTCCGGCGAAGGCGAATAGGAAGCCACTTGAGCTTGGAACGAAATTCCGAAACGTGGTCATATTTACGTAAGCCAAATATGAATCTTATGCAGAAATTTTGAAGTCGCTCAAGTTTATCAAGCTGAACCTGAGTGAGATCAGGATAGCAGACGTCGGCATAATCAAGTATAGGAAGCAAGAGGGATTGTGCTAACGTAATTTTAGTAGCGGTGGGCAAAAAGTTACGAAGTTTTCGTAAGGAAGCAGCCGACGCGAATAACTTTTTATTTATAACTGCGAGCTGAGGGCCCCAAGATAAACAACGATCAAGTGTTACCCCAAGATTCTTCACGGTCTCACAAAAAGGTACCTTAACCCCATTAAAAACTAAAGTTGGAAGTAGAGACCAATCTATTTTATGAATTTGCCGAGGACTACCTTAATTAGTTATAGTTATATAATTAGTTATATTAATTTATTTCTATAATTTCGTGTAGTTTTACTGAAATTCAGCGTAATAATTTCATAATTTGATAATATATTTTCTCATGCAGTTTTTGATAAACTTATGGTTTTTTAAATCCTATTTGACATATGATACACGAAAAAAACGAGCAGAAATATATCGTGTAAAGAGGCAAATCATTCACAAAGTCTTCTTTAAAATATTTGTCGGTAATAACACAAGTATGATCTACTTACCTACTCCTAGCAGCTAGCACCGCCTTAACAGCACACACCGGCTCCCTGGTGTCTCCGACGAGGAACGTGACGTCACATAGCTCAGGCATGGAGGCGAGGAACTTCATGTCCTCCGCCAGCCCCGACTTGTTCTCAAAGGTGCTGAGGTCGGGCTCAGCCTCCATAGCCGCTAACGCCCCACTTCGCATTGACGACTGACAAAAGATATAGATTAGATTGTTAGATTGACTGCCTCGGTGGCGTAGTTGTATTGCGTACGCGCTACGAGTACGACTTACGCGCTAACGTCCTGGGTCGGCCCAAAAATATTTTGAATGGGTTTTACCTTCTTAAAAAATTACTCAGTTACAGCTCGGGGCAGGAAGTTGGCAGTGTGATAACCTAGTGCCTGGGAAAGCACGTGAAACCGTCGTTGGTCCTATGCCTGACCTCTCTCCGGTCATGTCGAATTATCGTCTCGCCGGACTATGAGAGTGAGGGAATAGCGAGTTCACCTGTGTATTGCGGCACACACTTGTGCACTATAATATCTCCTGCGTATTTCTATTGCGATTGTCCGCTGTGGCCAAAATCGGCTAGGAAGGGTTTATTTTTTAAATTATATTGAAGTAATTTCGAGAAAATCTTTTAAATTTGATAACTGTTGGGTTTAGTATTCCATTTACTGCTCTCTAGTTTCTTCGTGACTGTTTCCACTAAAACGTCCAATCTTGGGATTATTAAAAGCTTTTATAGCGTAGATAGCTCTTCAATATTATAAGTATCTTCTAACTTTGATTATTAGATTACCTTCTATATCGAAATTCAGGAACGATTTATATTAATATTATTACTATACTATATTAATAAGGATTTAGTAGGTACGTCATATTATGGCGTTAACTGTAGTTGGCATGTATTTGCAATGATTGCACTTTACCTCGTGGGAAATGTGTGGGATTATAAGTAAATTATGATACCTATTATGTCTATAAAGTTATTCTATCGTGTGGATCTTTGCTTAGAGTAAAGGAGTGTCCACTCAACTTAATTACTTCTGTACTTTATTTAGCAGTCGACTCGAGAAACTCGTGAATATGTCTACAACGAATACACACTATGAATACACTAGGGTGATGTTGCTGCTATTCATGAAAAGTCATAACGTTACTATCTATCGTAATACTTGCGGCCTTAGAGTTCAGTAGAATTTAAATAAAAATAGATTTATCATATTAATAAAGATTTTTTCTATCAACTCATTTAATAGATTTACAAAATACATCCTATTCCAGACTCTATGGTCATAAAATAAAGTCTAGATTACAAAGAAAAAAGGAACTTTGATATTAAAAATGCAGCTCAACTAATAAATCATTACACGGCTTACTTTAAGACCTTTGTAATGAGATTTCCGTTCACTTAAAAGAAATGTTGAATACTTGTTGGCGGCCTGGATTAACTTGTCATCAGATTAATTTCACTTTCGGGAGTTTATTTCAGAAAACACAACAACACAAACACATTACGTCTTTATCCCCGAGGGGGCAGGCAGAGATGCACCCAGGGCACCCACTTTTTGCCATACACGTTCCGTCCCATGATGTGATGAGGGGAGAGCCTATCGCCATATCGGTAAAGGGCAATAAACTGGTGAGGTGTAGGGTGGTAATACCTCTACCTACCCTTATAGGCGTGATGTTATGTATGTATAATAACGAAATATATGAGTCACTTGGTGTTGCTCGTGGCTTCGGCCGCGTGAAAAGCCTTTCCCGCTACAAAAGTACCTAAAACACAGTACGTCGCCAGCGCCATCTACTCAAAGAATCAGATAAAAAATATCCATTATTTCCCATGGGAGCAATAAGAAGTCTATGTGTACTCCAAGATATGATCTACCCGAGTGCCACATTTCATTCAAATCCGTTTAGTTGTTTCTGTGTTTACTTTTAACAAACATTAAAACATTATCATCATCAGCCCGTTGCAGTCCACTGCTGGACATAGGCCTCTCCCAAGATACACCACAGAGCCCGGTCTGCTGCTTTATGCATCCAGTCGCTGCCAGCCCTCTTGTGCAAGTCGTCGTCAAGTTGGCCCTCTGGCCAGATGGCGGGACGACTTGCACAACATTGAAACATCTTAACCTCCAAATATGTCCATTATTTTCGCATTTATAATATTAGTAAAACGTAAGATTAAATAAGGAACCGCTTCTAAGGAGATATCAAATTTCGGGATATAAGATTGCGTCCCCACATCACCCTCATCTTGTGACAAATATGGCTATGCGACACTAATGGCCGTTAAGAATGTGATACTCCCAAACTGGAGTGTAATCGCGTGGCGCCTGCTTTATTGGTACTTAAAATGTAATAGCTTTTGGATAATAGTGACTTGCGGTATTTATGAGGATGATGCCGTATCATATATTCGTGAATGTGTAAGAAACTGTTTATTAGTATGAGTTGGAAGATGGTGTCATAACTGCTTGAGTGTGCATTTGGAACTCATTAATAATACTAGTATAAACGTATACAAGATCATTTTAACGTTGCGTTACTAAATGAAATCACATTCTCAAAAATTACACACACACTCACGCCTTTTATACCAAAAGCGGTAGGCAGAGACGCACCTAATGCACCCACTTTTCGCCATGCGTATTCCGTCCCATGACGTGATAGGGGTCGGGCCTATCGCCATCTCGAATACAAATTTCAGACTCCGGGCCGATATTGAATAGAAAAACCCAATATCGCTTTGAGCGACCCGGGGATCGAACCCGAGACCTCAGCAGTCGTACCACTACACCTACGCCGTAATACAGCTACGCCCCCCAGGCAGTCACTGTTAAAATAGCTTTACAGTAATTTACTCGAACCCTAGATGTAAGATACCTAAAAGACATAAGTTTCGATTAAAACAAATATCACAAAAAGTAATTTAAATTTTACACGCCCTAATGCTACTTCTACTCTAAGGGCGGTATTAATAAATCAATCTCAAGTTTGAGTTACATCTCAAGTAGACATAATGTATTGAACTATCAATACTTGAGATGTAACTCAAACTTGAGACTGATTTATTAATACCGCCCTAAGAGAATTCGTCGCAGCGGCAACATCATACTTTCAGTACGTAGCACTATTCAGTATTATGTGCTTTCAGACAGAAATACACTCACGCACTCTCTATATTTGAACTAAACTACAAAATCATCAAAATATCAAAAAAGTACTGGGATTTAAAAAAAAAAAACGTTATTCATGGATGACTTTGGCACAATGTTAGCAGAGATAAAGGCGAGTGTGTGGTTTCATTTACTAACGCAATGTTAAAATTCACCAGTATAGTGAATATAATTGTTTAATAAAAGTTCATTATTCAACTGTGTTCTGAATTAATATAGGCTGATTTAACCGGGAAAATTTTGAAGACTTTTGTGTTGGAAAATATCTTTTACGCGCCGAATACATAGTATGTGAAAATGAAAGTGAAATCACATAAAATTAGCACGATTTCTTAATAATTTAAGCAGACGGAGCAGCGAGGAATACTTAGTAAAAACTGAAATGAAAAATATACCAGTAGCTCACTCGACATGAAAACTTAAAAAGGGGATTGAAAGCTACGAAAGGAGAGTTATGCTTTTGAATCTTTTTAGCGAACTTTTAAAAGCAGTTGAAATTTTTAGCATTCATTTAATTTTTCACTTTTATGTTTGAAGCGAGTTAACTGGTACTTAAGTACTGGATTTTATCGGAATTTCATATTTAATTACTTAAATTATATGAATGTGATGTAAAATATTAGTGAAAAATAATACTGTATTACAAAATAGAAAAATAAATATTCTATATTATTAAATTGTAATTAGTTCATGTTTTAGTATTTCAAAGATTGTCATAGGATTGTATAAATATGATAAGTTTAACTTTGTAAACCTTATTTCCAATTTCTGTCGGAATGCCAACTATTTCATTGCGTGGAAGGTGCCAAATCTTAAGCCATTCTACAAATTCCAGCAGCTAATTCAAATATATCTTTTTTTTTTTTTTTTTTTATTGCATTGATTGACGAGACGAGCGTGCCGTTCGCCTGATGGTAAGCGATACGACAACCCATAAACAGTGGTAACACCATCCAGCACCTTGACTTACAAAGTACTGTGTGGCATTCCACTGCGCTCGTCATCCTGAGACATAAGATTTTAAGTCTCATTATGTCCAGTAGTTATACTGGCTACAATGTCCTTCAAACCGAAACACAACAGTGCATGCACACTGTTGCTTGGCGGTAGAAATAGACATTGCGGTGGTACCAACCCAGACGGCCTCTTACATAATGAGAGACCTACCACCAGTAAATTTATAGCTTATCTTTCTTATGTTATCTTACTTATATTATAAACGCTTTTTACTTCTTTTGTTATTTTTTATTATAGTATGTATATTATATTTAGTTGATTTATTTTATCACGCCTTTTATCCCTGAAGGGGTATGCATAGGGGCAACTAGTAGACCAACTTTTCTCGTGATAGGGGGGGAATCTGTCGCCATATCGGGCACAAATTCCAGACTCCGGACTGATACTGAGTAGAAAACTTTGCCCGGTCGCGGATCGAACGCGAGACAACAGCATTGGAATCGTTCCTTAATAAAACGTAATCCTCCTAGCCAGTTTCGGCCACGGCGGCCAATCTCAACGGACATCAGCCAGGTACGCAGGATATATTATAGTGCACAAGTGTGTGCGCAATACACAGGTGCACTCGCTATTCCTTCACTCTCATATTCCGGTGAGACGGCAATCCGACATGACGGGAGAGAGACCAGGCGCAGGAGCAACGGCTAATGAAACTACGCCACCGAGGCAGTTAATAAAATAACATTTGTAATTTTAACAACACAGTTAAAATGATGTTAAAAATTGTGCCAACTGAAAATAATTACATAGCTGTTATTTTATCATTAGCGACAGCCAGCATTTTAATAAACTTCAACTTAATTAACATACTTAAACTAAAGGCATTCTAAGGAAATATCCTAGGGTAACAAAGGATATATTCCTTTGAAGACGAGCCATCCCGAATACCAATTTCACGTGTTCGTGACTTTGATCAAACGTTGCAAACGATCTTACAGTCTGTTTGTTCGAATCAGCTGGAATCCTTTCTGAGACACACTTTTATACATGACTAAATTACGTCAAAGATTTGTAGGAACTTGAACTGACGAGAATTCATCTACCAATGTCATACGGAATAGTAATACTGAATTAAGTAATGATATTATTATATTACTACCTCGGTGGCGTAGTTGTATTGCGGTATGAATGCAGTGCTGAGGTCTTGGGTTCGATCGTGAGACAGTATACAGAGCTGATATTATTAATTATTATTAATAATATATAAAGTTTTAATTTAATTACGTTATTATGTCCAAATTTATTCTGGCTTATATTACCTTTTCATAAAATACGACTGACTGACTGCCTCGGTGGCGTCGTTGTGTTACGGTACGACTGCAATGCTGAGGTCTCGGGTTCGATCCCCGGGTCGGGCAAAGTGATATTGGGTTTTTCTATTCAGTATCAGCCCGGAGTCTGGAATTTGTGCCCGATATGGCGATAGGCTCGCCCCCTATCACATCATGGGACGGAATAAAAATGGCGAAAAGTGGGTGCATTAGTTGCGCCTCTGCCTACCCCTTCGGGGATAAAAGGCGTGAGTATGCGTAATAAAATACGGGCACACACATACACACACACACGCACACACACACACACACACACTCACGACTTTTATCCCCGAAGGGGTAAGCAGGCATAGGTGTAACTAATGCACCCACTTTTCGCCGTACGTATTCCGTCTCCGTTACTAGTTCTCCGTACGTTCCGTCCGTACGTGATACTGAATAGAAATATGCCATATCACTGCCCGACCCGGGGATCAAACCCGAGGCCCCAGTATTGGAGTCGTACCGTAATACAACTACGCCAGCGAGGCAGTACATATATTATGATTTGATTTGATTATCTTGATTGGCTTGCATACAAAAGACAAGATAATAAATTGAAATTTAATACAAACGATTATTTGATGCAAAAAAGTCATATTTGCCGTACGAATAAATTTTTTTAAAATCCTGCGGCAATGAAAGCTATGTAACTTTATATAACGTCAACATGTGAAAGCTCTGAAAGCTCTTCGGAGAATGCAAAACGTTACATCGGATTTTACTTTACTAAGTTGTATGAGAATATATTTACTCAGTATTTCAAATATTAAATTTAATGCAATATGAGAATTTATTACAGTGTAGTGTATTCTTTTGACATTGAAGTTGAGTAACGTAGGAACGGTAGTTTTAATCCCAATTCAGTTATTTTTTTTATTATCTGTAGAACAGTGAATCGTTGCAGTTTAAAAATTCAGCATTAAGTTAATAAAAAAAATACAGTATTATTTTCGGTGTCGATCACGGTCATTAAAGATACGGAAAGGTCACTCACTCACTCATCACGAAATCTCAGAAACTACAATTGCTAGGAGTCTCAAATTTTGTATGGGGGTTCCTTTTAGGACGTAGGTGTTCACTAAGACGACATTCAACCTCTAAGAGGGGTGGCAAAGTTTGTACGCGATAAACTCAAAAACTACCGAACGGATTTCGATGAAATTTGTTATGGAGATCGTTCGAGAAGAAAAAATGTATGTATAAAGTATTGTCCAGGAAAAACTCTTTCATGCGAGCGAAGCCGCGGGAAAAGCTATACATTTATATATTAAAGCGTGATTAAAAATTGTACCTCCTTTTAAGCACATTGCACGCACTTAGGAGTGTGAGATTTTGTATAATTAAAGTTCATAAGTTCAAAAATAATTAAATAGTATGTGTTACAAATAAAATAATAATTTTAAATTCGATGCTCAAATTTCGAACACTGGACGATACTTTTTTTAACGATGGCTCGATGAAGTGTCTTCACTGCACCTGATGGTAAATGAAGTAAAGCCCAAAATAATGTCGACCGGCAAGAGATAAACATCCCTGGTCGGTCGACACAGTTATGCCGGCCTGCATAATTGCTTCTTCACGCTCCGCTTGAAGGACCCTAAGTTATAGGAAGGAGGGAACACGTACGCTGGCAAACTGTTCCACAGCTTAATGGTGCGGCAGAAATATGAATTACCGAACCTTTTGGTTCGAGCCGGGATGGAAGAGACCACTTAGCTGTGGTTTCGCAAGCCACTTACTACTTTATATAAATACGTAGAGAGCGAATACAGCACACACGTTTAAAGGGGCTAAAAGTAAGAAAAATCTTTCATGTACTTGATATTTATCCACATGCTCCGGTAAATATCGACGACTGTGATATTTGTGTATTGAGACAAACCGTTTTCAGGACTCCTAGTATATATGAAGACATTTCTGACTGGCTGGATTATCGAAAAATAAATTAAAAAGACTACGGTCTATATGTTTTAGTTCAGCTGTTAATGACTTTGATTTGAATAATATTGGACCAAAATAAATACTATTGCAAGTATATGCATGAAAATAAAGAATAAAATTAAACGAAGAGCATTTAAAAAGGAAGCGCATTATAATACAAGTATTGTTATTATATATTGAAATAATAATTATGAAATGAAATATTATATTTAAACCCGTAAAATGTAAAACATTATTTAGATTTCGTCAATTTTTACTCTACCGCCAGTTCGGAAAGCAGTTTCCACCAAAAAAGAATGGGCTAGAAACTAGAACTGCTCTTATTTTAATCATATAAATCATCGTGAAAGCTTATAATATCTTCTCTTTATGGCCATATAATATTTTATTTCCGAAATATGTGATAATAAAATGTACATGATGTTCAGCGTAATATTTGATCATAAAAATATCTATTCAGTATACGAGTACCATCAAGTAAACTTACCATTAAATAAATAGACACTTATATGTTTTACCTATAAATGTCTTAGCATATATTATGAACAATAATATACTTAATTGAATTAATGGAATTTAATGAAAACTAAATCAGAAACATACCGAAAATAATAAGTGTAGTAGTTAATTTGAATTTAGAAAAGCAGATTCAAGCGATGAATTTTTTTTTTTTGGAACGATTATAAAAATTGTTGATTATTCAAAAAACAAATTGCTTGTATTCCAATACGGTAATAAAAATAATAAAAATAATTAAAGACAAAAAACAACTTACTTCATCCAAACTATAATGCCTCGTTATCGTTATATCCATGTTGAATCAACTTTTACTATTTCACAATAATTTAAATGTCGGGAAATCACGACTATCCTCGGCGAATTTCGAATGACGACTGACATAAAATAGGAAATAGACGAGAAACCGAGGCGAGACTTAACGCTGAAAGCTCGCGTGGTGCAAGTTATGAGCGAGAAAAGCTTTATATTTTTTGAATGATAATTATGGTTTAGTGCTTTTCAGAACTGTATTGTGTCAGAACGTACGGCCATAACATACTCTCTTACGCATTTTTTGTCACAACTCATATAATTATTTGGTTTTCAAGTATGAAAATTAAGTAGATATAATAAACAAATGTTAAAGAAATTACTTAATATAAAAAATATATCCTACTAATATTATAAACGCGAAAGTTTGTAAGTATGGATGTATGGATGTTTGTTACTCTTTCACGCATAAACTACTGAACGGATTTCGATGAAATTTGGCATACGGGTAGATTATATCCTTTTCCTGGCGTGCGGTGGCACACTTCTGTGAGGTGGTCCTCTCACGGAAGGAGAGTGCCGAGAGGGATCGGAGGCGCGGAGATCCCTCCCGCCGCCAGACAAGACGTAGGAGGCGCCGGGTGGACGACTGACCGGCGTCTTCCGCCTTGTGGATTGGGGGCGTTTGGAGAATTCCACCACGGTATCCCCTGCCTGTCGTAAAAGGCGACTAATGGGGGCCACCGGGGGTCGCAGGCGGGCGGCAGGGGGCTGTCCGTCTTTAATATTTGTGTTTTATTAGCACATTGTAGCGATCCCCGTGATGGACGGCAGCGTGGCTGGTAGGCCTCACGCTGCCGTTGACGCCGAGGGCGTCCTTCGGTGCCCGGGGGCTCCTGAGCCCCCCCACAACAGGAGACGGGCCGCACCAGGCGGCACCGCGCAGGGGCGGTTGCGGACGACAACTTAGACATTAGTCAGAGGAAGCCCGCAGCCGTCCCTAATGCGCCGAAGATGGCCACCGCGGAGTTTTGGTTGGTATGCCGTGCGTTGTACATAGGTTAGGGACTCGGCCCGGCGGTCGCCCGATGGTTACATCTCTCCGGGCGGCTCAACGCCGGGTCGTAAGGCACGGTGAACCCAACATAACCGCTCAGTCGCCCCCCTTGAAGGCTGGGCGGTAGTAATAAGTCACTTTCTCCGCGAAAAAAAAAAAAAAAAAAAAAAAGATTATATCCTTTATTAACACATAGTTTACTTTTTATTCCGGAAAAATATAAAGTGATACTTTTATCCCGGGAAAACTCATTCACGCGGGCGGAGCCGCGGGCAAAAGCTAGTTTCTAATAATGACGTGTATTTAACATATATTTATGGTTCATAATTATTATTATAACAAAGGAACACTTTTATAATTATTTTGATACGTCCATTTGTTCAAAACTATATTTTTCAAAAAGATTTAAAGTATTCACCTACTTGTACTCAAATATAATGTAAAAATGCTATAAAAGGATGTCCATCATTAAATCGTTGTAAATAAAACACTTGACCTATCTATAACTTCAAAGAGTAGGTCTTCATAAGCCGGATCGATACTGCACCGAACACTATTTAATGAGTTTACTGCAAGTATCAAGTAAGTTTGCGTCAAAGGAAAGGCTGCCTTTGAAGCCTTCATTACTACGTTGAAAAGATCGCGAGAAAAGTGATTGAAACTAAATTTAGATTTCGAAGGTGAATTGATCACGAGATTATACGGTATTATTGACGAGACGAGCATGCCGTTCGCCTGATGGTAAGCGATACGACCACCCATAAACAGTAGCAACACCATCCAGCACCTTGACTTACAAAGTACTGTGTGGCATTCCACTGCGCTCGTCATCCTGAGACATAAGATGTTAAGTCTCATTATGTCCAGTAGTTATACTGGCTACAATGTCCTTCAAACCGAAACACAACAGTGCATGCACTGTTGCAAGGCGGTAGAAATAGACATTGCGGTGGTACCCACCCAGACGGCCTCTTACATAATGAGAGACCTACCACCAGTAAATGCAAATGTTTATCAATGCATTTGGGCCTCGCCGTCATATAAGTTTGTTACCCGGATAAACTAGTCTGTAATAGGTATAATAGTGCTTCCTACTAGTAAAAGAATATTCAGAATAGAATATTTAGAGATATTGGGTTTTCTGGTCAGTATTAGCCTGGAGTCTAGAATTAGTACCCAAAATGGCAATAGGCTCGCCCCTATCATGACACGGAACACGCATGGCGAAAAGTGGGTGCCGCATTCGTCGCTGCCTACCCCTTCGGGGATAAAAGGCGTAAAGTAGGTTTTTTTTAATAAGTAGTTCCAGAAATTAGATTCTATAAACAAACAACACCTTCAGATTATAATATCAGATTTTCCTTGGATTTATTCATTGCGCTTGGAGCTTTGATACAAGTGGGTTTTAATAACGGATTAACATCTTTCTTATAAAGCAATTATGATAATTACCGTGTTTCTATACAAAAATGTATTCCATACTGATAATATAAATTGCAGTGTGTGTTAATTTGGCTGGTTTCAAAATATCTATTACTAGCATTGCGCGCGGCTCCGTCCGCGTGGAAAAGCTTTTCCGGGATAAAAAGCACTATAGCACTCAGGAGTAATGTAGCTTCCTATTAGTGAAAGAATTTTCAAAATCGGTCCAGTAGTTCCTGAGATTAGCGCCGTAAAACAAACAAACAAACTCTTCAGCTTTATAATATTAGTATAGATTTGGTTATCTTTCTCGCACCAATGGGGCTACAATGCACACAATTTTTGGTAAGGATATTTTATGGGCCAGAAAGCCACGACGTATGCTATTTTTCCCAACAATGGTCGGCTTTACGCTATTTCTAGCAAAACAGTGAACAGAAGCGAGAAATGAAAATAGTTTAATCATAAGCCGCTTTCTTAATGGTTACCGTCAAGTCTCTTCAGATATTTTTTTTTATTTTTTTTTTATTACAATAGTAGGCTTAGACTATAAGATGGTATAAGATGGTTGTACAATGGCACTCTATACATGACACTCCGATTTCTAAACTGAGTCCAGCTCGTATTATATCACACAGACACGCCACCCATGTTATGAGTAAGGCATTGTTTTTCTTTTTATTTGTTTATACAAGGCATAACACAAATAATTCAATCGAACACAATTAATAAATAAAATTGAATAATTGTAATCCAAATTGACTTCTTTAATTATATGCCCTTGTTGAGACTAGTGCGGAAAATAACAAAAACAAAACAATTACCAATTAAATTACTAATGAGTACATATTTAATAAAAAAGAAAAAAGAAAATGTTTTATTGATGGTACAAAAAAATATATACAAATTTAAACATAAAAAGTAAAATACAGCACAATATTGTACCAACAATAGGTACCCTCATTCAGCTCCTCACTACAGTACGGTATAACCAATACTGTACTTAATGATTTCTTATGTTTACACGAATGTTAGACATTAGGCAGACTCAGTCCGTCCTGTGACCATGAAGGCTTCTAAGTCTTCGCTACGTCGAGAGAAAATATAAATCAAAAAACCGCAATAAAATGCGTAAAATAGAAGCGTTTAATAGCGTTTTAAAGCTAAGCATGATTTATTACAATATACCGAGATCTCAATGTGGGTAACTGTCTCTTAGCACCCGAAATATTTTACTGTTCTAAGTTTCTAATGAAATTAAATAAACTTTGTTGTTGGTATGATATCTTTTATATCCGCCCGGATAACGACCACCATAAGGTGTTAAAGCCCGACATAGTGGCCCATGTGTGCCGCGTTCCGAGATTAGCCGGTGAATATCCGGTTCAAATAGGCTAATAATAGGCTAGTTGACTACTTTTTTTAAAATACATTTATCAAAAATGTTAAAGCAAAAATAATTTTCAAAAACGGCGCAATAATAAGTAAGTTATAAAGCTTTGAAATTTGGTGGAAGGTGTAGTTGTCCAATTACAGTAATATCAGACTGTACTAGTAATATGAGTAATGTGACGTCACCGGGTGTCACCGGTAATGCTGCCTGCGTGCGAAAGAGATAGCGCGATATCCCCACCAAGCCCCCACTTTTGCTAAAGCAATATATCAAATTTGAATAACTGCTATATTTTTAATAGTTTACAAAGTTTACTCCAGAGTGATCGAGAGGCCTCCGCGACGCGACGTCCTCTCAGCACTCGCCTATGAAGATGACCTACTTAATAGGTCGAAACTGGTCGGCGATTCTGACCAAAAATACGTGAGTAAAACCGTGGTTTGTAAACTATTAATGTGATATGGCTCGCGTAAGTTTTAATAATATTATTGCTATATTTTTTTACAATTTTTAATGGTGATTTCACAGAAGATTTTTTTTTCGTATTATCTTCTGTTAGATATCAAATAATGTACAAATTAAAACATAGGAAACTACATTATTGTGTCGACTGACGACGGATAATCATCGCTCGTCATTCGATACTATTTGGACCTTTGGACCTCCCTCCGCTTACCATGGTGCAGGGGTCCCTTTGCCATGCCCGTATAAAACAGTAAATAATACTTTAAAACAGATTAAATAAAATAAAATAAAAGCAATTTTATTTTGCACAAACAAACAATTATGACAAAGGAGAAGGAACTTACACATCAATGAGTCTATATAATTTTATATAATATATATTTTATTATTTTGTTTTATATTTTCACTAAAATTTTTATATTGTATAACTAAATACATGTTTTCTGTTCTGACTAATAATAAAATACTTTGAAACAGATGAATTCACCGTCCCAACACTTAGAAACGGGGAGGAGACCAATTCTAGTATATTTATACATTGTCATAAAATGTTGGACCTATAAAAACTTTACGACTTTGGTCCCAAGTGTTTTCTTGAAGTAACTAACTTGGATGACAAATATCGTATTCCTTATTCGGGACTTGTTTGTTGTTTTTATTTATGTTTCATTACGCTTCACCAAGCTGTAAATTGTATTAAACTTTTTGAAGTTATACTTGTTTTGGCGCGTTGGGGAAAAATGATGAGAGTAAATTTTTATGATGCGCGCGCACACCGTCACGAAAAACCAACACACTGAAGTTAGCTATAGTCAACATTTTAGTTTTGAATTTTGAACGTAGAATAAGGCGAAAGATATTGAAGTTATACTTCTTTTGGCGCGTTATTTAAAAAGATTTTATCTTGTTACGCCAAAGAAGTATAGCTTCTAACGCGTGTACATAAGTACACACACACTTTTTATAATATTTACAATGCTATATCCTAAAATACAAAATTTTATCCGGCACTATAATATGTTACATGTTTGTCAGTTGTCACAACAGTGCCGGACATAACAGCAATCTGGTTTATTCTATTAAATTTATTTGTTCAATACTAATCGAACTATTTTGATAGTGTTTTGTTTTTTAGAAACGAGGACAGACGGGTATTGGCACAAATTGAGGGTTAGTCATCACTACTGTGAAAAACCAATACTGTATCAGAAATCATTGATATTTCGAGTCTTTACTATAGGAATAACTTACTCAAAAAACTTCCTTTTCTTTTAGATGACGTTTTTTTAAATATGCGTAGAAGTTAACGAGTATAAATCAATTTCTAATCATCATCATCATCAGCCACATGACGTCCACTGCTGAACATAGGCCTCCCCCAATGATTTTCAGACGGACCTGTCAAAAGCGGCCCGCATCCAGCGTGTTCCTGCGACAGAAATGAGGATATCCGTAGAAGAACGAAAGTCACTGACATAGCCCAGCGGATTAGCAAGCTGAAGTGGCAGTGGGCAGGGCACATAGTTCCAAGAACTGACGGCAGATGGGGCAAAAAAGTTCTCGAGTGGAGACCACGTACTGGCAAGCGCAGCGTCGGCCGTCCACCTGCAAGGTGGACAGACGACTTGATAAAGGTCGCAGGGACAATTTCTAATACTAGCTATTAAATGATCATTCCTAATATTATCCCAAAAACCTAGTACAAAACCATTCCGCTTGTTTCTTGTGACGTATTTTAATTACAAACGCAGAACGTTGGGTGTGACATTCGATTAACAACTAATCTGTTGTGTGAAAAGTCTTGGCCATTGAAATCGCATTGTATAGCCTCCATTTGGTATTGGAGGAAATAATAAAAGGCGGTGACTGCCTCGGTGGCGTAGTTGTATTATGGTACGAATATGGCAAAGCTGAGGTCTCGGGTTCGATCCCCGGATCGGGCAAAATGATATTGGGTTTTTCTAATCAGTATCAGCCTGGAGTCTGGAATTTGTGACCGATATGGCGATAGGCTCGCCCCCTATCACATCATGGGACGGAATACGCACGGCGAAAAGTGGATGCACCTAGTTGCGCCTCTGCCTACCCCTTCGGGGATAAAGGGCGGGAGTGAGAGTGTGTGTATGTATGTAATAAAAGGCGGTATGAAATCCTACTATATTAATATTATAAACGCGAAAGTTTGTAAGTGTGGATGTCTGGATGTATGGATGTTTGTTACTTTTTCACGCAAAAACTATTGAACGGATTTCGATGAAATTTGGAACACGGGTAGATTATGTCTTGGATTAACACATAGGCTACTTTTTATCCCGGGAAAATATAAAGCGGGACTTTTGTTCCGGGAAAACTCATTCACGCGGGCGGAGCCGCGGGCAAAAGCTAGTATCATAATAATATAGTACCAAAAACCATAAGCTTTTTTGTTTTGTTTGATGAATTCATAGTTTTAAAACTTTTTTGTAAATCCAGTCTTGCGCACTGCCCGATATGATTTTGGTATGGCTAGAGTGTTACTATGGATTTACAGTAAGTTGATATGACGTAACAGCTTTATAATTGAGGTTTGTAAGGTCCATGCGCACGCTCACAAAAACTTCTGGCAATAATTTCCTTCCTATCTTAATTGTATAAACCATTTCCAATAATGATCCATTCTATGCATAAAGATGATACATTAATACCATCTTACTAATATTATAGACGCGAAAGTTTGTAAGTATGCATGTATGGATGTTTGTTACTCTTTCACGCAAAAACTACTGAACGGATTTCGATGAAATTTGGCACACGGGTAGACCATGTCCTGGATTAACACATTGGCTACTTTCTATCCCGGGAAAATATAAAGCGGGACTTTTATCCCGGAAAAACTTTTTAACGCGGGCAAAAGCTTTTTGCTATAAAAATGGACAGAAAGTGCCAATTCGATTTCTGCTATTGGTATCGAAGTATAAAAAGCATAACTCCACAGAAAATTAAAACCGATTTCCTCAATGATTCAATGTACGAATTGAATTCATTCAAGCATTGCAAATCCTTTTATGAATATAATTTTCCGTTAATTGAACAGGTAGCGCTTAGAATGTTAATAAAGTATTCCACCATGATAGCTCCGCGTATAATTCGATTATTAACGTAATATCGATACATCGTTTTAATTACTCGAGTATCGATCTTTCATATAGGGAAATCTAACAATAGTATCTACAGCGGTTTTAAAGGGATTAATATCTTGATTGACGTGGTAAATAGATTTCACAGAATTAATAAAGAATGAAGCTTACTTAAATCCTCATATAGTTCTTACTTCTTAGTAGTAGGAATGGAGATTGGAAAGACGGACGTGGCAAGCTAAACTAAAAGAAACATAAAATCTGCTGTGTAACCCCTGATGGAAAAAGTGGGGTGCCCTCCGTCGAGGTATCTGTTTATCTGTATGTCTGTCTTTAGCATCGTAATCTAAACCGATTTTGTTGCAGTATTTTTTGTTTCAAAGCTGATGTGATCGAGATGATTCTTAGCTAGGTATAACTTATCTATTCAAGCGTTTGAAGATATTCAGCTCATTTCCTTTTACAGATCTGATTGATGTTAAATTTTATGTAATGTTACTTTGGTGGTATTTCCAAGCCATGAAATGAGGGCTTGTTTTTTGTGCTACCGCTGAACCAGGTAGCCCGTTCGTGCTGTAGACATAACTCCGTATAAAGCTAACCTAAGATAAAATTTAGATGTCTCAGGATGACGAGCGCAGTTGCGCTGACCTTTGCAATTTTATTTTATACTAGGTGTTGTTCGTGGCTCCGCCCACGTTGAAAGCCTTTCCCGTTACAAAAGTGCCTAAAACATAGTACAACACCAGCGCCATCTACTTAAATAATCAGATTAAAAATATCCATTATTTCTCATGGTAGCAAATTACCGGGATAATGCAATGCAATCAGCCCTGTATTATATTATACTGCCCACTGCTGAGCACGGGCCTCCTCTACTACTGAGAGGGGTTAGGCCTTCGTCCACCACGCTGGCCTAATGCAGGTTGGCAGACTTCACATACCCTCGAGATTCATATGAAGAATTCTCAGGTATGTAGGTTTCCTCACGATGTTTTCCTTCACTATTAAAGCGAACGATAATTGATAAATAATACACACGTAACTTCAAAAGTCAGAGGGGATAAAAAGAGCTGTATTATGAGCCTATATGTTAATAATAATTAAGGCCTATCCCAAGGGCGGATCCAGCTTTCAAGTCAGAGGGGTCTTATAGTCGAGGTTTAGTCATGACACACTCCAAATCGATATAAAATATTAGTTTTATAAAATATATCAACGAGAGTCATTAAAAAATTATCAGTAGTCATCAAAACCCAGCCCAAGGGGTTCATGACCCCCATGACCCTCCTCTGGATCCGAACTTGGTCTCTCCGTGTGCCAAATTTCATTTAAACCCGTTAAGCGATTCCTGCGTTTACTTGTGACAAACATCCGAACATTTTCATCAAATTTCGCATTTATAATATTAGTAAGAGGTCAGATTAATGAGATGATAGTAAATCGCTACATCGCTTTTTTTATGGCATTTAATGACGAGACGAGCATGCCGTTCGCCTGATGGTAAGCGATACGACCGCCCATAAACAATAGCAACACCATCGAGCACCTAGAGTTACAAAGTACTGTGTGGCATTCCACTGCGCTCGTCATCCTGAGACATTTTTTTTTTTTTTTTATTGCTTTGAATGACGAGACGAGCATGCCGTTCGCCTGATGGTAAGCGATACGACCACCCATAAACAGTAGCAACACCATCCAGCACCTTGACTGACAAAATACTGAGTGGCATTCTACTGCGCTCGTCATCCTGAGACATAAGATGTTAAGTCTCATTGTGTCCAGTAGTTACACTGGCTCCAATGTCCTTCAAACCAAAACACTACAGTTCATGCACACTAGACATTTCATTACCCACAAACCTATTGAAAAGTGTGAAATATAATTTGGTATATGAGGAAAATGGAACGTTGCGTTAAAAGAGTGCTAGAGTAGTCCCATTACATTCGTCATGAATGAAAAGTTGTCTTAAGTGCAACTTGTTGCTCAACTTAAGTGGTTTTCCCACTTACATCTTATTTTGGTTTTTCCGTGAGACCTACTTAAAGTATGTTGGTTAAGATTTTTGCTTGTTATATATTTTGCCAAGAATTTTAAAATAATATTTATTAAAAGTATTTTGGGAGGATTTCACCATCGGCAGTGAAAAACACAGTCAAGTTTTGAAGGATTTTACACACATAGTATCACACTTTTTTCTTTTTTAGTCATAGGTAGAGGTGTAATAGGGGACGAGCCTATTACCATTTCTGGGCATGATTCCAGACTCCGTGCTGATAATGAGCAGAAAAACCCCAATCACCTTGACCCCAGGATTCAAACCTGAGAACTCAGCACGATCGTCGTGTGCCATACACGTACAAAACTGAGGCAGTCTAAAAGGTTTTATATTATAGATAATATTATTATATTTTAAACTTTTTAATATGGTCACAAAGTAACCATGGTCTCTAATAGACAGACGTATGCCTACATACCTCCTGGCTCCCACTGAAGGCTTAAAGGTAGACACCTAATTTGATGAGACTATAACTTCATTTAGGTCTAATATTGTTCTAAAATACATAACTAATAGGGTTTGAGATTGCGCGATTCAAGTTTTGATAGTGTATTTATAAAGTTCATGTCCATAGAACAAGACACTAGAAGGAGGTTGTTATGGCCCTTCAGAAACTGTTATTTATTTGTTGCCATTTTAAGGAGAATGCCAAATCCAGTCGCAGACAGCAAACAGTTCGCTTATTGCTTATTTTTTTAAGCATAGATGCGTTCCCTACCCAGTTGTGAAACAAATACCTACCTTTATATAAATAAATTTTGTTAGAAGGTATATTAGTTGCCTAGCTTTTGGCCGTGGCTCCGCACGGGTGATTCTTTTATCGATATAAAAGTGTCACAACGCTGTGGGCTTAGAATACAGGACATAGTGAGACTTAACATCTTATGTCTCAGGATGACGAGCGCAGTGGAATGCCACACAGTGCTTTGTAACTCAAGGTGCTGGATGGTGTTGCTACTGTTTATGGGTGGTCGTATCGCTTACCATCAGGCGAATGGCATGCTCGTCTCGTCATACAAAGCCATAAAAAAAAGAAAGAATGTGGCAAAACAACGCAATTCGTAAGGCGATGTCGTTTAATTTTTATCTTTGTGATTGATCGAGAGACCAATACGTCAGTCACGTGTTAGTCTTCCAATGAAACGAAACGGAGTTGTGTCTTGTTTTTTGCCACGTTCTAAGCCCACTGTTCATTCTTTGGCTCAGTAACTATTTTTGAAGTAAAAACTTCTTTAACGGCGTTCAGCACTTTTCTTGGGATGGGTATAAAATGTTAAACTCGCGTCAGTACACGTGACCTGATCGAAAATTCGTACGGAGGGAGCGCCGGCGCGGCGTAGGAGAGGAAGTAATTTATGTAATATAAATTGTAATTTTTGTGTACGATAGCGCAATAAATAAATATTGTATTTAACCACATAATGCTAGTACTTTTATACTGATAAATAAAGCAATTCGTGCGAAATTATTTCCTAACCATTCCAAAATATTCAAAAATGCACGACGTTAATGTTCAAGTTTTCACTTCTGCCGGCACTCCCGGAGTGCAACCCGTTGTTTTTTTTTATATTATCATGGGAAAGTGACCCCACAGCACCTTATGGTAAGTGAAGTGGGGTCCAGATAGGTGGACTGACGAGAGAATATCCCACGCCAGTCGACACAATTATGTTGGCCTATTTGAATGATGCAGGCCGCTTTTGACAGGTCCGTCTGGAAATCTTTAGGGGAGGCCTATGTTCAGCAGTGGACGTCATGTGGCTGATTATGATGATGATGAGGATTTGAATGATATACACAGGCTGATCCCGGAACGCGACACAGTATTAATATGTATAAATTATGTCAATATGTTGGTCTGTTGCTGCAGGACAAACCTATATCTCACTTTCATATATAACAAAAGACGTGCAACTGTAAATCCCTAGTTTAGTTTTTGCAATATCTATAAATACAAACACACCCACACCTTTTATCCTCGAAGGGATTAGCAGAGGCGTAACTAATGCACCCACTTTTCGCCGTGCGAATTCCGTCCCATGATGTGATAAGGGGCGAGCCTATCGCCATATCGGGCATAAATTCCAGACTCCGGGATGATACTGAGTAAAAAACCCAATACCGCTTTGCCAGAGGATTGAACCTGAGACCTCAGCATTGCAGCCGTATCATAATACGACTACGCCACTGAGGCAGTCATATTTATTTCTCCAAATGAATATGTAGCAAAGACGTAGAATTTCTTAGTAAAAAAGTTATTGGACGTGGAACTTAATTATTTTTTTTGTTATTGCTTTGAATGACGAGACGAGCATGCCGTTCGCCTGATGGTTAAAGTGTCATAAACAGTAGCAACACCATCCAACACCTAGATTTACAGAGTACTGTGTGGCATTCCACTGCGCTCGTCATCCTGAGACATAAGATGTTAAGTCTCATTATGTCCAGTAGTTACACTACAGGCTACAATATCCTTCAAACCGAAACACAAAAGTGCGTGCACACTGCTGCTTGGCGGTAGAAATAGACATTGCGGTGTACCCACCCCGACGGACTCTTACATATGAGAGACCTACCACGAGTAAAATTGAATTAACTCACATCCTGCCACAGTACCTATGTAGGACAGAAGTGGCGACCCGTAAATATTTATCACGCCCAATGGCAAATATTGATTTTGTGTGAATGCGAAATGCCCTGCCGAGGTGAAAATTTAAAAATGAATATAATACTTGTTAATTATTTAGAGACCAATTAAGTATATTATGTCGAAGATGGTAATATTGGTAAAGAGCTTAAAGCAATGTTAACGGTTATTTTAAAGTAAAGATTTTAGTCCGAGGTTTTGGCGCCATTACTGCATTGTTTTACTTTATTACTTTAATTATAATTTGTGACGTTTATAAAATTGAATGTTTTTAATGCACACTATAATAATATACCAAGTAGAATTTTATTGAAACGAAGTTCAATAGAACACGAAACGCTAACTGAGTATTGACCAATACAAAATGGAAGCAAGGTGTGTAGCGTAAATTTTCGCACCACAATTACTACAATTACGTTAATAATTTTGAAAAATCTTTAATATAAGTAAATTTAACTACAAAACTAACAAACCATTAAATTTAAGTACTGTTAACAAAAGAGACTATAGATGCCATGGTTATCGAATCCAGATATGGTTGAAGACGAGACGCTATCATCTCAATCGGGAGGCCATGAGGTGACTATTTACCGTCGTCTCTAGTACAATGAGTCAGATGTTACACCCACGCAATTGTCCGAAGTAACCGCCCACCACCGTCTGCATATCTTTACATTCGCTGTCAAAACTAAACTGAAGTAGACCTACCTGTTGACGATCGCCTTTTTCGTCACAAAACTGTCCTTTTAATTAATCTATACTAATTAATCGAATTAATGAATTAACCACTATAATTCAAACACTTTAATAGACATATTAAACACGAATTTCGCAACGTAACACTACTGAACACAAATGGAACTACTAATATGATTTTAAGCAATTAAATGGTCATAATAAGGGATAGAATTATTATTGAAGCTTGACAGATTTTGCTACATGAGGCAAAGTACACAACAGTGGTGGTAGGGCGCATGCGTGGAGTTTATCGCGCATGCGCGTGCTTGCTATCAATATGACAACGGGCAAGACGAAGGTCGACCCTCAATGGACGAAGGTGAAAACCTATGAATGAATCTAGCGAAAGCTTATTTCATTTGAAAATTATCATGGTCAAGGAGAATGTAATTTTTGAATGTCATCGTATGATATTTCATGATGGAAATGTTTGAGGAATTTGGTACCGTTTTCAATTTTGTTTTTGGAGATGGTGATGATTACAATCAATTGTTTTGGAAAGCTGAAGAATCGCTTCACCTATAGTTACGCTTTTGTCATTTAAGAGTTAGAACATTTTTGTATTTCAAGAGATTAAATATAAATTTCTAATAAGGTTTTCCGTGTTATTTCAACAATACTAATAATATTAAAGTATTTACAAAATATGTGAGTGCTTTATTTATATGTTTCATTAAATATGTACCTATTGAAATGTTCTACACCTACATGGTCACACGTGTTAAGACGTAAATTAAGTTAAATCAAATCGCGAAAAGATTGTATAAGTAAATGATTTTATAAAAATTCTATGAAAAAATGACTCACCATTAAAATAAAAACATAAAATTAGATTCTAATACTTCCTGTATTTAGTCAGTTTCTTTGATGACTACTCATTAAGTAGTGGTAAAAAAGTCCGATTGTTTATATTCTAGTCATCAACTAACTTTCATAATATTTTTCCTATTACTAACCGCCTTAAGGTGACATCTAGTGGAATAAGTTAGAATTTTCAGTTAAAGAATGCGTTAAAAACCGCTCGCCTACGTTGCGAGCTTTCAGCTGAGTGTAAAGCTTCGAAACCATATTACGTATTTCAGCAAAAGCTTCATAGATGGCGTGCATAAACATATATTAAGTTTCCGCCGCTAAGGAAAATAATCTATACATAATATAATAAAATCCTAGATTTTCCATCTCTTTACATTAAATACTATAAGGGAAAATGTCTGGAAGAGGACTAGGTAGAAGAACGTAAAACTATTCTAATATTATAAAGAGGAAATATTTGTATATTCGTAACGAATAACGATCGTATAAAGGAAAATATTTTTAACCCGGAAACATTTTTCACGCGGGCGGAGCCGCGAGCAATAGCTAGTCACATTATAGGACGAAATCATATAGCAAATAGTCAATTTGTCTAAAATTAACACTTATGGAGCTGCTCAACAAATTTCAATAAAGTCATAAAAAAAGATCGGGTTGCACTCCGGGAGTGCCGGCAGAAGTGAAAACTTGAACATCAATAGAATGAAATAGAAAACAAGAACTTATAGACTGTTTAAAACTGATTTACAACTCATACGTAATAAGCATCCTCGATTACTGTAGTACCGTCTGGACACCAAATTATATAACTTACATTAATAGTATTGAAACCATACAACACAAATTTGTTAAACACCTAAACTATAGGAAACATAGATACCCTAGCAACTACAAAGAATCATGTAGATATTATCCACGAATTATGCACAGAATTCAATTGTTAATAGATTACACAGAGTCTATAACAACACATTTTTTATGACTGATATTTTTCACGATGGCAAAAGACGTTTTAAATCCGATATAGTTAAGATCCTACAGGAAGGCAATGTATAGAATACCCATGCTCGCACACACACACACACACACAAAACACACACAAATTAAATTATTAATATAAATAAAAAAAAATTACTTTAGGCTGCCTATTGTTTATTAAATTGTTATATAATGTAAATCCGAATTTGGCTGTAAGATGTGTCATACTTGTTTGTATTATTTTACATTAGAGAGCTGTGGATTTTTGTAAAATAAATAAATAAATAAATAAACGTTGTGCATTTCTGAATATTTTGGAATGGTTAGGGAATCATTTCGCACGAATTCCTTTATTTATCAGTATACAGGCACTAGCATTTATGTGGTTAAATATGGGTTAAATACAATATTTATTTATTACGCTTTCGTACACAGAAATGTCAATTTCACTATTTCTTTATAAATCATAATTTAATAAAAAAATAATGTTACGCTTTTTTGTACTCATGCCGTAGCAACGCTGGGGAAATAAATAAAAATGTAGTCGTTTAAGAATTATAGCTTCTACGCATTGTATTTAAGGTTCATATTAGTAAGGGATGGTTTTAATGAAGTTAATAAATAAAAATTTTCTCGTTTAAGAATTATAGCTTCTACGCGTTGTATTTAAGGTTCATATTAGTAAGGGATGGTTTTAATGAAGTAAATAAATAAATATTTTCTCGTTTTTTTTTTTTTTTTTTTATTGCATTGAATCGTTTAAGAATTATAGCTTCTACACGTTGTATTTAAGGTTCATATTAGTAAGGGATGGTTTTAATGAAGTAAATAAATAAAAATGTAGTCGTTTAAGAATTATAGCTTCTACGCATTGTATTTAAGGTTCATATTAGTAAGGGAAGGTAAAACCTGCTACGCATTCGATCGGGGTCACGTGATCCTATCGCGAGTTTTACATTTTATACCCATCCCAAAAGTGCTCAACGCCGCTAAAGAAGTTTTCACTTCAAAAAGTATTTCCACACTATCAAAGACTTCACATTCGCCTAAAGAAACATGAAGAAACTAAACCCAACATAAAACATCTCCACTACATTACGAATTTAACTCAATGTAACAAGGGCGTGTGCTATTAATTAGAGGCATCAGCGCGGAATCTCATACGATTAGACGCGTAATGGGGCAAGAAGACGTGAGAGACGTTGATGTATGTACCATACGTAGGGAGTATGTACAATGAAAAATGACTCTCTTTAATACAAAGATAAATTACTGTACATGAGACATTTTGTTGAAATTATGTCACTGTATGGTTGTTTATGATTTTATACATTTCCGAGTTATATTTTTGAGATTATTGGAGAGTTTTATGTACGAATAAGACTATATATAAGTACTATAAGACTATATTTAAGTTGGGTAAAAATATGGTAGATAAAGATATTTCCCTAAAATACATAGTTTACGTTAATCAGACAGTCCGGGGAATACTTAACATGTAATTTGAAATAGCAAACTCTAATTATACATATTTGTGGTTTCTAATTCTCTTCTTCCCAATCTACCATTCAAACAGTACCCCGGCAACAACTAAACTAAAACTAATTTCAATATTCACAGCTCATTCGAAACGATTAGTTATTACTCCGATTCCACTTCGATTAATAACAATATTGTTTTTGCTACCCACGCCAGCCATATCCTTTGTATAAGAAGAACTATCTATGTAAACCCGGTACGGAATCCCTCAATGTCTCATCGGATGGTGTGACGTGACCCCATTTCACGGCTAATTGCTTGGGACGGAGACCTTTTTTTGTAACGTTTTGTAATTCAAATCGATGGCCAACTTCGAAAACGGTTTTGGCCAAAATAGAAGATTTAGTTTCAAATTGATCGTTTTCATTGTTCTATTTGGAGATATAGAGGAAATAGTATATTTCTGTTTCACGGTGTTCAAGCTCATTTTGTTAGTCATTTATCGTATTAAAAAGCTAGTGTAGATAGTGCTTATTTCTTTAACATTTATTTAAGAGCATAGATTAGAGTGTGACGTCTGTGTTTGTTCGGTTTACACATTTATATGACGATTAGCATTTATCAGCAAGCGGTTAAATCAGCCCTTAATATATGAATTTTCATTATGATACAGTTCAATCTAAAATACAAAATTAAGCCAAATAATTGATGCAAATAATCATTGATATCTAAAAACCCTAAATTATAGTAATCATCTATAACAATTTTAGAGAGGTAAGATTTGATATTTTGTTTCTAATGGATAGACTGAAATACTACTAAATTGATTTTAAAATTCTTTTACCAACATAAAGCCAAATTTTCAGCTAGAAGATAGGCTACTTTTCATCCCGGGAAAATATAAAGCGGGACTTTTTCCAGAAAATCTTTTTCACGCGGTCGAAGCCGCGAGCAAAAGTAAAACAACATAAAAAGTTTATTATGACTTAATTTCAAATTACGAACAAAAAGTCATTTTGAAAACTTGATTAAACGTATAAACCATAATATTTCCAAACTTCATAAAAAGCGAAGCATATTTTACAAGCAACACTAAAGTATATTGGATAATATAACACTTTTACTAACATTAATTGTATTATCTCGACGTAAATTACCTCCAGTTTTATATTAAAGTTTATAAACATAAAATTGTTATCCGTAGTCTCCATATTGCATAAAACACGCAGAAGCGTTCCTTGTTTGATTTGTCTGATGAGTTGTTTGCATTGTAAACGAGACCCGTATTTATTAAATATATTCCAGCCTTTTATATCGTTGCTACGACTTTTCTCGACTATTCTTCTTGAACAAACATCGACCAATTTATGATAATGGGAGCAATAGTTTTACGATAGAAGGTGCTCGTATACATACGAGTTTATTGCTGGCGTATTTTTAATTCATGTGCTACAGCTGATCATTAGAAAAAACATTCAAAGAATGTCATAGAATTATTCCACGTGTAAGAAAAGCCAACTTTCACTTAATTTGTAATTTACTGGTGGTAGGTCTCTCATATGTAAGAGTCCGTCTAGGTGAGTACCACCGCAATGTCTATTTCTACCGCCAAGCAGCAATGTGCATGCACTGTTGTGTTCCGGTTTGAAGTACATTGTAGCCAGTGTAACTACAGGACATAATGAGACTTAACAGCTTATGTCTCAGGATGACGAGCGCAGTGGAATGCCACACAGTACCTACTTTGTAATTCAAGGTGCTGGATGGTGTTGCTACTGTTTATGGGTGGTCGTATCGCTTACTATCAGGCGAACGGCAGGCTCGTCTCGTCATTCGATGCAACAAAAAAAAATTAAAAAAATCGTATCTTTTTTTGAACTAACCGCTGAAACGACTTGGGGATCTTTAAAATAAACGTATACCTTGACAGGAAAACATTCCATACTATACATTATTTTGTTATTCATATATTTGGTTTATATCCACGTCTTCATTACTATAAGGCTGACTGTTCATGTATTACAACAATGAGACCACCATCGTTTAAGTACATTTACAATACGAGACGAAAACTAAAAAAATGTTAGAGGATACATGTATTCTGCCTCATTTAATATCTTGAAGACAATATTAGTCTACGACACATATATTCAATACCTACTTTGAGTTCAATGGGCCTAGATAGTAGATATAAGCTTAGGTATTAAGGACCCCTGACCTCGTTAGCCGCCTATTCACTAATGGCGTTAATAATGATGATCTAATATTAACTGACTGTGAAGCCTCATTGACTTCGTAGGATTGTTTCATTTCTGGTCTTTTATTTTCTTTGTATAATTTTATTATTATCAGTAACAACTTCCTTCCTTGTTCGTGTTTTGAATTTTTAACTTTAAGAAATCTATTATGAGAACATATCATCTTCTTATAGGACAAATTTCTTATTAACCTACTTAGTGGTTTATGCTTTATTACTTAAAATACCATACCATACCTATATCATATATTCAAACAGCCTTAAATTGAAATATAATTATAATAGTAAAACAGACTGGAAGCAGGCTGATTCTGATGTGCATTTTTATTATTATGCTAATCTTATGTTGGAGCTAATATTTTAATACTCCTGAGAACCTAACTGATATGTGCAATCAGCAGTAGCGAAAGATCCCTAAGCTTTACCTCAATAATCGTATTCCATTGAATACACTATGATACACATTACTATACAATATAATAAATGATGACTTTCCTTTTCAAAAATGATTTCCCATCAAGCATTACTAACATTTTTAGAATCAATGAAAAATAAAAGGCCCGTATCAAAAGCGCTCCATTTGCCGCGCAAATATAATGAGATATTACTAATGCCACGTCACCTGACGTCGATAAATTCAGGTTCGGTTTGAATGAATGGATCCTCGCCACTATCGGTTCCCACTAAAAGACGGATTAACGGCCAAACTGAGATTAATTACCTACAGTCTTTATGTAGGAGAAAATGTCTACGTTGTATTCTCAATTAATTTCATTGTTTATATTGTATTGGATGCTAAAGTTTTAACATTAAGGTAACAAAGTTAGCAAATAGGTAATTTGTGTTACATGACTTGTGTGGATTATCAGGAACTTAATATTACTTTTGTTTCAATAACACCCAAAAATAGTCTAGAAACCAATAATTGCAGATGTAACGGTTTTGTACTGACTTGAAATCCTGGCATTTCAATTCATATCTTACAACATCCATAAATAATACTAATCTCATTAGATATAAATACATAGAATAAAGTCTTTTCACAATTGTATTACGAAGACATTAAGCAAATTGAACTGCAATATCCATAGAGATTTTACAATGGAACAAACTGACTTAGCACATACAACTGAAATTATTCTAGATAATGCCGTATATTAGAGTAGCGGTGACACCCATTGTTTCATGCTTTTCAGCGCCTTACATGTGTGGTTGGTATGTGACGGTGAAACTGTTCAAGTATTAAAACCCTGCCCAGGGGAAACTCGAACAAGCCGTATGCAAAGTCGACAAAAGTGTTTTGTTTCAGAATCTTTTATTCTGTTATTTTCCACTGTATACCCACCTGGAAGGAAAAAATCATGTAATAGAAAGTTATTATTCGCTTTTGAGCTTAAAAAGGTATTAGGTGGCAAAGGCGTAATAATTTCCCATCATGAGGTGGATAGCATCGGAATTCAAATTTACTTTGCCTTTTGCCGTTTTATCGATCACGGGACATTATTGCAAGAAACAATTAGTTAAACCAAAGCACTTATCAAATTAGGAAAATAGTTTGTGTAAATGGTAAGCCTTAAACAAGAGCTTTCTCTTTAAACGGAAGTCAAGAACTAAAGAAATGTAAAAAAACAAAAGACAGTTTAAAAATTTCCCAAACCCCCGCGAGACAGCCACGTGCATGTTCTTAAATAATAATGTTGGTCTGTTTTGTATGCAAGCGCATTCACAGCGTGTTTTGTGCCAGACCAAGATAGAGGGAAGACACATGGCCTGGAAGTTTCGAGAATTTTACACGTGCACGGGAATTTAAAATGTCCACATACGTTCATAATCTTCATGCTGGTAGGTTGTGGGTATCATTTCTAATTTACTGGATAGTTCATCGTAGTCATCGTTCAAATATCTTAAGTGGCATTCCTGACAAGTCGCGTCCTGAAGTCATCTTACTTCTTACTCTTAAGTTACTGGTGATAGGTCTCTCAATGTAAGAGTCTGTCTGTGTGGGTACTACCTCAATGTCTATTTCTACCGCCTAGCAGCAGTGTGCATGCACTGTTGCGTTTCGGTTTGAAGGACAATGTAGCCAGTGTAACTACTGGACATAATGAGACTTAACATCTTATGACACAGGATGTCGAGCGCAGTGGAATGCCAAACAGTTCTTTGTAACTCAAGGTGCTGATTGGTATTGCTACTGTTTATGTGTGGTCGTATCTACACACTTACGCTCTTATTCCATAGGGATAGGTAGAAATTATTAGTGCCACGTATCACGATCTCGACACCGCTCATTCGCCTCTTCCACATTCATAATTGTCACATGCATTTTCACCGGTTGAGGGAACTCCTGCTTTGCTCTTTTTGGAGATTATTTATTTTTACTTTACGTACATTCTCCTCGGCCAACCCCTTCCACCCGTTCTGTTACACAGAACACAAACACACAACAGCAGAGACACACAAATTCGTCTAATACCTTACATATTATAAAACAAAGTCGCCCAGCGGCGTCGCCATAGAGCGAGACTTTTATTCCGGAAAATGAAGCCCGCTAAAACAGACACTACGAAGGAAAAAAATAAAAACACATTATGTTCTGCTACCGAGGCAAAGCTAGTACGGGTCGCTAGTATTATATAAGTAAATAAATACCCTCTTAAATAAAAACTAAACTATAAGAACATCTCATACCTCTACTATATCACACAATAGTGTACAATGTACAATGCACTCGAGACTCATTATTGTGAACAATTGCGGTTTCCAGCGCATAAAATTTCAGTGTGTAGTTAAACTTTCATAGTAAAAATGCTATTAGTAAATTTTTATGTTGGTATATATATGTTGAACTTAAATACTGTGGGCACTCACTATATCTTCTTTCAGTTCCCTATATCTTTCTTCAAGTACATTAATAAAGGTATAATGTGTTTATACCTGTATCAATGTACTTGTAAGAATCTCGAGGGTATGTGAAGTCTGCCAACCCGCACTAGGCCAGCGTGGTGGACTTAAGGCCTATCCCCTCTCAGTAGCAGAGGAGGCCCGTGCTCAGCAGTGGGCACTATATAATACAGGGCTGATTGCAATGTACTTGTGAAATTTTAAGTATTTTGCGACTTTTTACCACTCAAACTTAATTAACTAAATGACTATAATCGTCTCACGGATCTATGGAAGATCAGTGCGTCGCGGCTAGCACGCGGCTCCTCGCTGAATAGATCCATTTGCACACAAACAACGACATTCGGAACAATGCACTCAACTCAACGTTGCTACTGTTTTTTCATTTTATTTCTGTATTATTGTTATTATATTTATTTATTTTTTCTCGTTTTTGTTACTGTGTTATGTTCCCTTTGTTTTTTTTTGTTAATACTTATTGTACCTAACTTTATTTGTGAATTGTGTGCAATAAATGATTTTTATTATTATTATTATCAACTCATTACTTAGTTACGATCGCTTACTAAAATAACTCTCAAACAGCACCATTAGAAGAAAGCACTTTAAACACCATAAAACTTAACGAACAAAGTTATAATAACCTCACATAAAGCAAATTATTGCAATGGAGCAGCATTTTACACTCTTAATACAATAAAAAAACCACAAACACCGTCCTGAATTGCCCCACCAATCAGTCGGAATGATAATTGTCCCAAAAAACCAAGACACAAACGAGTTTCAAGTGAAATTAAAACCACCAGTTACGTTTAAATGGATTCTTTGTTACAGCGAACATTAATTACTCGACTCTAGAAAGTGTGAAGCGGGATCAAATATCTTTCGTAATTTGTTTCGAAGTATTTAAGGGTAAGTAAGTATTTAAAATATTCAAATACAATATACATCTAACAATCCAAAGTAATACCTACCAAAATACTACGATTTGTGACATTGGATCATTGATGTAATGCATTGGATCAATTAATTTTGCATGGACACTGTTGTTTTAAATTGTAAATATTTACTGTGAAGCAAAAAATAAAAGGCTTTTTTATTTTAAGTATTTAAAAAAGCGGCGATAGCCTAGTTGGGAGTAGAACGGGCTGCCGAGACGAATGCCCGCAGGTTCAAAATCCAGGGGCACGCACCTCTGACTTTTCTAAATTTATATATAGAAGGGACAAACTAATATGGCCGGTATGACATGACACGGTTTTGAATTTTTTGGGTAGACGTTCTAACAGAGTTATCGCCTCGGGAAAAAAAATTAATTGTCATACCGGCCACCTTAGTTTGTCCGAACTATAGTGTGTATTATTTGTGAATTATCGCTTACTTTAACGTTGAAGGAAAACATCGTGAGGAAACCTGAATGCCTGAGAAATTCTCTATAACAATTTCCAAGGTATGTGAAGTCTGTCCAGTGTCCACCCGCACTAGACCAGCGTGGTGGACTAAGGCCTACACCCTCTCAGTAGTAGAGGAGGCCCGTGCTCTAGTAGTGGGCAGTATATAATACAGGGCTGGTATTATTTCTCTTTATTTTCAATTTTCCTTTTTTTACATTTTTATATACATACTAAAAAAACATTAATACATATTATAAAAATATAAAAAAGTGAATCACCCTCCGATGGCGAGGCTCAAGACCCAAGCCACCGGTGGTCAGGGATTCAAAGTGAGGAATCTCCTCACAATGCGTGCCGTGTCCAGAAGTACTGCTTTCTGCATCTGGCTCTTGGCGCAACGACCAATTGAGAGCCTCTGGAGGTGTTGGTCGAGACTCTTTGGTATCAACCCATGAGCAGAAACGACAATCGGAACAATAATTGTGGAGTCTACCTCCCACATGTCGGTAACCTCGTGAGCCAAATCTAAATATTTAGACATTTTGTCCTTTTCGGCCTTAACAAGGTTATCGTCATGCGGAATAGTGACGTCAACAAGTATTGCCCGGCGCGCCAATCGATCTACAATTACAATATCAGGCTTATTGGCAACAATAGTCCTGTCCGTGATAATAGATCGATCCCAGTACAGCGTTGCATGATCATTTTCGAGAACTGGTTGAGGCACATACTGGTAATATGGCACTTCAAGAGTCACAAGACCATACCGAAGAGCAACTTGCTGGTGTATGATCTTGGCTACTAGGTTGTGTCTATGCAAGTACTCGCCGTTAGCAAGATACGAACAACGGGAAATCACATGCCTGATTGATTCACCGGGACGGTGGCATGCCCGACAGATATCGACCGTACTGTCCTTCATGATGTATTTCCTATAATTGTTCGTCTTCATAACTTCGTCCATAATTGCAAAGACAAAACCCTCAGTTTCCCCAAATAGGTTACCAAAACGTAGCCAAGATACGGATACAAGCTGGTCTACATCAGGCCCGTGAAGGGCCCGATAAAACCGACCATGTAGTTCCTTGCTCTTCCATATCTCCTCACGTGCCCGAATGCCCATCACCTTAGGTTTTCGCCAGTTCTCATTCGCCAAGGAAAGCGGGGTAAATCCCTTATCCACCATGACTACAACCTTATGCATGCCCACTTCGCTGTGGAGGAAATAATCCCTGAGATTGCATACCTCGCGGTTATGCAAGTCCTTAGCATTAAGTAAGCCTCGGCCCCCACATCTCCGCGGGATGTACAATCTCATCACTGACGATCGTGGGTGATGCATACGATGTGCAGTCAGTAGGGTTCGGACCTTTCGATCCAGGGCGTCCAGTTCGGTCTGAGTCCATCTGAGTATGCCAAAAGAGTACATGAGTACAGGCATAACCCAACCGTTGAAAGCGCGAATCTTGTTTCCACCTGACAAAAAACTGTTAAGTACTTTTGTCTGAGACTTGTATGTCATCAGAGATCACCACCTCTCCTCGCTTCACATGGATAACCGCACATTTATCTACACCAAACTCCATGTTGATTGAGTTGCTAAATCTTTCAGTTATTTTTAACAACTTAATCAATTCTGTTTGTTTTGATGCAAACAACTTGAGATCATCCATGTAAAGCAAGTGTGATATAGGCTCACTCCCTCTCCGTAGACAGTATCCTAACCCTGAATCCAACAACAGAGTACTGAGAGGATTCAGGGCCATGCAGAACCACAATGGACTCAGACTGTCACCCTGGAATATACCCCGCTTGATTCTAATCGGCTCATCACAATCAGGGGGACTCGTACCACCTGGATATTTTAGGAAAGTGGTCCATTGTCCCATACATGACCCAAGAAAGGTGCATAAATTTGTATCAATCTTATACAAATTCAACACCCTCTTGAGCCAAGTATGGGGCACCGAATCATAGGCTTTCTTATAATCAATCCAGGCAATACAGGGCTGGTATTATTATTATAACATTAAGAAAGTATGCTATCAATTGGACGTAGTTGTTAATTTTTAGATATCGGTGAGAATTGTTTATGGTACTGGAAATGGCGGTAACAAAGTTCGTGCATTTCACGAAGACGCTCCAGCTCCGAATTCCAAACCCGTTGCATGTTCTTATCGCCGTGCACTGAATTTGTTATGTAAATACGAAAAATACTAGTACTACTGAACAAATTGGAACGCTATAGCTATACCTATCATGTCTTGAATAATATTTCATTTATAACAATATCCTGGGCGCGAAAAATATTATGCAGCTTGATGGTAGTAAAGAAGTTTGTTTATGATTGATAATAAAAAAGTGGTTTTAAAATCTTTTTAGGTATATACTCGCCGTATTTTATTCACATTTTATAAAATACATTTTAGTATGATTGTTCTTAAAAGATAATTGCAGGAATTACTAAGGTGATTCTAAAAATTCTTCATCTGCCAGAAAACCACTTTTCTTATGTTAATACATTCTGTAACGGAAAAATGCAGGCAAGTGAAGTCAGGAGCTAATTAATACCTTGAAAATATTAATTATATTCAACATGAAATATAAAACATGTAATCCATACTCCCTTATATACGTTTCATGGAACATTAAGCCGCGTAGGATTACAATAGCGTTCGCGCCAAAACATAACTTACAAATGGATGGTTTTACCCAAGGATTCGGTAAAGCCTTATCAAGGAAGTAGGGGTTAAGTAGGTGCGTTCAGATAACTCAGAATTACGTTCGGTAACCTCATTTTGCTGTATCATAACTTCCTTCATTTGTTGGTATCGCAAATGAAGTCGATGTCCTAAATACATCAATGTTGGTCTAGATTACCTAATACCTTTCCAAATATTCTAGGGTTGTGCTTAAAAAAATGAGGTTCTATATTAAATACAGTGAATACATTTTCTTTCTCTGAGAAATTCTGATTTTACCAGGATTTGTTATACAGGTTCATTTCGACATTGCGTTAATAAATGAAACCACATACTCGTCTATACCTCTGCTAACAATCTGCCGAAAATCATCCAAGAATAACGAATATTTTTCGAAAAACTCCGGTTTTACTTTCTGATTTTAATCATTTTGTAGTTAACTGCGAATACGACGTTTGCATGAGTGTATTTCTGACTGAAACAGTGATGTTGTCGCTTTGACGAATTCTCTTCGAGAAGTATTAGCGCGTGTAAAATTATAATTACTTTCTATTATTATTTTTGTTGTTCGAAACTTAAACTTTTTTATTTTACAGCTATGGTTTGAGGAACTTATTGTAAAGAGTTATTTTGAAAGATACGTATATGGTTTCATTAAGTAACGCAATGTCAAAATGGCCTTGTATAAAACGAAATTACCATACCATACCATACCATACGAGCCCTGTATTATGTACTGCCCACTGCTGAGCACGAGCCTCCTCTACAACCGAGACGGTTAAGGGCTTAGTCCACCACGCTGGCCTAGTGCGGGTTGGAAGACTTCACATACCTTCGAAATTCAGAGAACTTCTCAGAAATGTAGGTTTCCTCAATATGTTTTCCTTCACCGTTAAAGCGAGCGATAATTTACAAAGAATATACACATAACTTTTTTTTTAAAGTTAGAGGTTTGTGCCCTTGGGTTTTCAACCTGCGGACATTCGTCTAAGCAGTCCGTTCCGCTCCCAACTAGGCCATTGTCGCATTTTATGAATGAAATTAGCTTGCAGTAAAGAAAGGTACTATAAAAGTAATATTAGAGAATATGTCTATGTGTCTGACCCGACCGTTAGTAAGGATTACAAGGATAATAAGGTATATTCTCGTATAAAAAAATGTATAATAAATGATGTAATATTACGGATTCATTCGGGAAATTCGGAATCTTTTGGTAGATACAATAATATAAATGAATAGCTTTATCGAGCACCAGTAATTACAAATGTAATATTGTAGTGCCTACAATCTCCTGAACTATACCTATACCTCTTCTGATATACAGACATAGGTTCTTATACCTGTGAGAGTGAGAATTAAATAATATTTTTGTAGTATGTGAAGACTGCCTACAGTAGTCTAGTGTAGTGAACTAAGGCCTCTCATTAGTAGAGAATGCCCATGTACTTACAGAAAAAAATAGGTATTTCATTTCATTATAACTATATAAATAATATTTTTTGTAGTAAGTATGGCACAGGAAACGGCGATAGCCTAGTTGGGAGTGGAACGGACTGCCGAGACGAAGGTCCGCAGGTTCAAAACCCAAGGGCACGCAACTATAACTTTTCTACAAAATTATGTGTGTATTCTCTGTGAATTATCGCTCGCTTTAACGGTGAAGGTAAAACTTCGTGAAAAAACCTGCATACCTGAGTTCTGTATACGAATTTCAAAGGTATATGAAGTCTGCCAACCCGCAGTAGGCCAGCGTGGTGGACTACGGCCTAAACCCTTTCAGTAGTAGAGGAGGCCCGTGTTCAGCAGTAGGCAGTATATAATACAGGACGGGTTTGTTATGATATGGCACAGGACCAATATGAGACTTAAGACTAAGGTCTTAAGTGATAGAAGCGTTCACATAGGAATCAGTGTAAGCCATGGTATTTTTATAACTTGTAATGTGAGAAAAAAATATTGAAATATTGATCTAAGTTTACAGAGTGAAGTCATGCGAAATTTGTGGTCTAATAAATTTGGATTCAAAATCGCCATATAATAAAGCCTTTTTTAATCCAAACTTTGAAGTGATATTGTTGCTATACTGTTCTTTGAAGAAAGTAATATTAGACAAGAAACTTGCTTATTATAATTCAGTTGTGTAAAAGAAAAAATTCGAGGCTAAAATTGTATCCAAGCAAGAACAACATCGATCTAATACTTCCAAAATTCTAACAGCATCCTCGAAACGTAAGCTGGTTTAATAATATATTTAGTATGTAAAAAAAATAACTTATTACACACCCCACGCGTGTATGAGATAGGCCGCTTAAAATTCCGGAGACACTCTCCATTACCCTATCAGCCGCGTGACAGACAGACGGTTGATAACACAGACGTGACAAATGATATAAGAGGTTCAAAAAATGCAATGGAACCTTTTCATTTTAAAGTGACGTTATGATAAATTTTGGTAAATAAATTATACAATCGCCTTATCACTCAATCGGTGTTTGAATACGACGTTTTTTAAAGAAAGCACTTGCTTTCTACGTCTGCAATAAGATAGATATTTTTTAACTCCATCGATTTCACTGTAAGTCTAATTTAATAACCGTCAACAGCACGCTTGAAAAATGGTGTGCGTATCCTCTTATTCAATTCGAAAAATGCATGAGCATGCAGCATTTTTATTGCCACAATATTTTACCTCTCAGCCACCCTATGTAGATTTCAAAATAAAAACAATAACCAGAAAATGAACAACCCGTGAACTGAATAATTGATTTGTTACAAAATTCAAACAGCGAACAAACAATTCAAATTGAAAAACATATTTCACCGTGTTTTCATCCGAACAAATTAGATTACATGATAAAACTTGAGCTAAATAAAAGGAAATCTGTCAAACAAACAGGTCGCCGCCCGTTCTCAGTTAAACGAATCGACAGAACTTGGATTTGTTCGGGCGAAGTTTATACGAGATTCGGGCAAGTTCGAATTTTAGGGTTGAGCGGAGATGTCCAAAGATTTTCGAATTACCTACGTTATACATATATGGTAACTAATACTAAGTTTTAAACCAATGTCAGAAGAACCGGAAAAAGGATTCCGGTCAGGGTTTCTTGCGGGGAAATAGTAATTTAAGGCACTTGAATGTGAAGCTATAAAGTTCAGTCTGATTTACTTATAAGTAAGATTGAAAAACATGTCATGAACACATTTTGTAGATTACACAGTCACTAAAAAAGGACTCACAAACATATATTTTTTGCATTGAATGACGATACGACCACCCATAAACAGTAGCAACACCATCCAGTACCTTGAGTTTACAAAGTACTGTGTGGCATTCCACTGCGCTCATCATCCTGAGACATAAGATGTTAAGTCTTATTATGTCTAGTAATTGCACTGGCTGCAATGTCCTTCAAACCGACACACATTATTGTATGCACACTGTTGCTTGGCGGCAGAAATAGACATTGCGGTGGTACCCACTCAGACGGACGTAACATATGAGAGACCTACCACCAGTAAATGTTGGCATATCTGGATATCAAAACCTGGAACTTTCTAACCATCATCCCAAATACTCGCTACTAAACTAACAGGTCGACTGTAATACTTCATATACATGAAATAACCTTATTATTACAAGTTGTTTTTCTTTTCATAAAATAATCTGCGTTCGAAATACTTAATTAATTAATTAATTAATTCATTTTGTGTTCTCAAAAATACTTCAGTGGAAATATTATTATGAGGTCTTTCGTTAACACCGCATGAACACTTAAATTTTCCATAATAATATAAAGAATTGTGACTGGATTGTTTAGATTGAGGTCGTGGGGTCGATTCTACAAAGTATTAGCAGATAAATTTGAGATTTTAAGATAATATTTTTTTTTACGTTGGCTTTTAAGGTTTGATTAATTAAGTTAATTTCTACACCGTTCAGATTTAAAAGGCTCAAATGGTTATAGAAATTGAAAGGCCATGACTTGTTTTTTTTTTTCAATTACCAATAGTATACACTATACAGTCTATGATACTCGAAGAACTTTAAAAATGAGAGACTTTTAGAATCTGCGTTAGTCCAAAGCATCCCTTACTGGAACTAACAAACTTCACCTCTCGTTAACAGATATCACAGACTACAGAATTTCGTACAATAAAATAATTTTTCAGAACACATATCTAAAAAAGCAAATATAGCTACGATAATCGTATTACCCTTCGGTATACCAGGAACCCACGTCAAGACAGATGGATACAAAATTGTTTTCCAGAACGCAACACCGTTCGTGACTCGAATGATGTGTCCCATCTCTTTGTCACATCTGGCCTCCAGCTCTTGTTTTATGAGCGCGTTGATAATTCCTATTGGAGTGTAAACAATAGTACCTATTACTTTGAGTGCGGTTTTATTTCGTCTGAAAATTGGGTTTGGTTTGTGTTTGTAAATGTTTGTGTAGGGAACGAGCTACTGAGTTATCTGTTGTTTAATTTGATGTTTATTAGATGTTCTATTTATGATCACCTACTCCATAAGAGTCACAAGTATGTTGTTAATTCATGAAGAGTGAGAATTGAGGAGATATTTGGAGTCTTCTACGATCTCAGTTCTTACCAATATTTATTTTCACTCTAGATTTGGCAAAGTACTGAATTGTTTAAAGTTGCTATAAAGAATCTTTTTTATAGTAATCAACGATCAGTCATTATCTTCCCCTTGTTCCCTAAGCCTTTCTTCTCAATTCCAGAGAATTTGTTTCACCAAGCATTAGTAATAATTAGAACTCCTTATGTAAATCACATACGTCTTAATAACACCTATTATAAGTATCATTTCCAGATCTGATATACCTTATATTCAAACCGCGTATACGTATTTGATTAGGGAGGAATAGATTCAACCTTTCCCAGCGGATACCTTTATATCTGAGGATCGCTTATACTCGCGTAACTATCCGACGATAATAAAATGCCTCGTCAGTATTAAGTGCATCTACATAAAATGTATACGACTCTCAAAGGTTTCGTAGTAATTTGTATTCCATATCGTTAAGTTGAAAGAAATATTTCTAAATTCTATTTAAGGGTTGGTCTGATAAAATAGTATTTGAGGATATGAGGTTTGATTCTCAGGTTTAGGAACTTCAATTAGAGTGAATCAATTTTCGGAAGAGTTGGATTGCTCGGGAATGGTAATTGTGTGAACTATGACAAAAGTCTTGACTCACACATTATGAGACAGAAGCGGGATAAAAGTAGTCTCTCTTGTGTTTATCAATTACTTAATGGTTGTCCAAATCAAATCAGCTATTTATTATGTTCCAAAAACATCCAAACACCTCCACAAACTTTATAATATTTTGTAATTTAATTAATTTCCATCACTTAAAAAATCTGTTATTAATTAATGTCCAATACTCCAATGTATATTTAGTAGAATCAATTTTGATTTACACAGTAAAACACAAACAGCAATATAAAGTTATACCAAGTTAATGCTCCGGAATCCATCCAAATAAACGATATTGGCATCCAGAAAATCATCTATTTTGATCATACCCATCACGACAACCGCAATACAAATGTTCCTGCCAGAATGCACCATTCAAAACTGGCAGGGCAATAAAATAAAACACACGCGGTCGTGGATGGCATAATCAACGATTTTACCAAACTAATTATCCTACACGTATTCACCCACACTGCACCAATTTACGTTTTACCAATGAACGTATGTATCAAGTAGTTTACGTTAATCAGATGAGTACAGTTCATATATAAATAAGCCGATTTATGTAAAAGCGGTACATAGTTGGTATATAGAATTTCAGAGTAAAGACCCACGTGCAAAGCCTCATACAAAATGTATGACTATTCATTTCTATTCTATTTTATATAAGGATAGGTATATTAGGCGTGGGCTTGATATTTTTTTTGAAAAATATGTTCTTCGTTCTTACCTGTATCACACACACACACACTCTAACGCCTATTATCCCCGAAGGGGTAGGCAGAGACGCAACTAGTGCACCCACTTTTCGCCGTGCGTATTCCGTCCCATGATGTGATAGGGGGCGAGCCTATCGCCATATCGGGCACAAATTCCAGACTCCGAGCTGATACTGCAAGGTGGACAGACGACTTGATAAAGGTCGCAGGAACACGCTGGATGCAGGCCGCTTTTGACAGGTCTGTCTGGAAATCTTTAGGGAGGCCTATGTTCAGCAGTAGACGTCATGTGGCTGATGATGATGATCATGATGATGAGCTGATACTGAATAGAAAATCCCAATATCACTTTGTCCCATCCGGGCATCAAACCCGAAACCTCAGCTTGCAGTCGTATCGTAATACAACTACGCCACCGAGGCAGTCTTACCTGTATCATTGCAATTAATCTTAAACCTAATCTACACAACCATATTAAGGTAACAAAACCAACTCAATTAATTTTCCACTGGTGATTAACAAGAGTAACGCATTTAAATATACCGAAATAGCAAATAAAGAATTTCCGATTAGTTTGATAGCGTTTGAATGAAACTAATTGAATATTCTATCGCATTGGCTTTTGAGAAAACTCATCCATTTACAAAACATCTTTGAAGGCAGGAAGTTCAATTTTCTGCCGACGGCTTACCGGGTAATCGAGAAAGTACGATGAAAAAAGCGAGAAAAATTCCACCTTGCATGATATAAATGTTGATAACAAAATTTTGTATGTAAATTGGCTTTCTACTTGTTTGTATGATACAACTTCTAAATGAGATCACACGTCTTTGGGAGATTTATTAAGTCTTACGTGTTTTCAAAACAAATATTTTGTATTGCAAAGTTCTGAAATATAATTAGTCTACGAGTACACAAATTTACATTCATTTAGAATAACTACAAAATTTTATTATTCAAACTAATCAGATAGCATTATCGCTTTATTATTGCCAGGCACGTTATTTGTAATATAATTATCAACCTCTTTTAAAATCTCAATAATATTAACAAGCTAATAACATGTACTTTACAAAAACCAGAGACATTAAAAAAATGTATAAAAATTCAACCCCAACTATATTTATAACTTCTATATCACCATCTGAATCGAAATAAAAAGGTAATGGAAGCGTCCGTTGAATGAATTGTGAAATGTTACGAAGGTTGAACTGCAATATTTTTCACTGTCACCAAACCATTTTGGTCAGTCTTAGACCTTTACGTGAGTGAAATTACATATTCTGTCTTGAATTACTTTCCTCCGACCACTGAAGCTTTGAACATCTATGTAAAATTTTGTGGTGATTAAGTTTACTAAGTAGAAGCTTAAATAATCAGTAACTACTAATGTAATAGATATACGTATCTAACTAATTGGCCTTAACATCTACGGATGTTAAGGCCAATTAATTGATGATTTATTGCTGATGACTATCTCATAGTATCCATTATGTACATTCCAATTAAATAAAAATAGTTGCTTACGCAATTACTAAGGAAGAAATAGAATAAAACGATCGCTGAAATACTACGATGAGTTACCATTAACTCAAACATTTTGATGTTGAAAACTAAATTACTATCACGTCTGAGAAAAGCAAAACAGGACACACTCACTCTCGCCTTTTATCCCCAAAGGGGTAGGCAGAGGCACAACTAGTGCACCCACTTTTCGCCGTACGTATTCCCTCCCATGCTGTGATAGGGGGCGAGCCTATCGCCATATTGGGTTCCAATTCCAGGCTCCGGGCTGGTACTGAGTAGAAAAACCCAATATCACTTTGCCCGACCCGGGGATCAAACCCGAGACCTCAGCATTGCAGTCGTACCGTAATACAACTACGCCCGAGCCAGTCAGATCACAAAAAAGGAGAAATGTTGAAAATCTAAGTATTGTTTCTTAAAAATCTAAAAAGTTTGTAACTTCATGCAAGAGGAATCCTAGTTCCCAGTTTTCGTGTACCATTTCCAAAGCTATTTATTTTCGTCGCAGCAGGAGTCACTATGTTTCGTGCAGTTTATATCGACATTTAAATTAGATATAATGTTATTTATATCGTGGGAGTACAGACGTGTTTATTACTGCATAAGCTTTACTAATGGTGGTACAATTAATTTCAATTCTTTTGTTTATTCTGTTTTTCTGTTTTGGTATTTAATTACGTGGAAAACATCATGATATTATTTTCCAAAGCTATTATTCAGTTTTGTGGTGGTGTATTGAATCTAAGTAGAATTATATTAAATAACATTTTTCATAAAGTTTACCACCGCATTGAAGATTCATCGGGGATAGTAGATATTTTTAGCTTGTTTGATCAATCATCACTTATCATTGGGTAGTTTGTACCTGTCTTCTAGAACAATAGTACATGTTGTTGTCTCAAATGCCAATAGCAATAAAGACATGTAATTTCTTTGGTACCTACTATTGCAGAAAGGAATACACTTAACTGCGCAGATATAACCAAAGACTGCCTCGGTGGCGTAGTTGTATTACGGTACGACTGCAAGGCTGAGGTCTCGGGTTCGATCCCCGGGTCGGGCAAAGTGATATTGGATTTTTCTATTCAGTATCAGCCCGGAGTCTGGAATTTGTGCCCGTTATGGCGATAGGCTCGCCCCCTATCACATCATGGGACGGAATACGCTTGGCGAAAAGTGGGTGCACTAGTTGCGCCTCTGCTTACCCCTTCGGGGATAAAAGGCGTGAGCATGCGCGCATATAACCAAAGAAATTTATATCCAAAAAAAACGACCGTTCCAAAAACATAAATATCCGTCCTAATTTATTATGAGTCAATTTTTACAATACCTATTGAGTGACCGGTATTAAGTCCACTCAATCTATCAACTCGAGTAAATCTGACATGATAAAAAGATTAATACGAGAAACTCCGAAAATGATTATCCGAAAATCTCGGACCTAAGGGTTACAGGAAAAATAAATTAAGTCACATTCATGGAAGCCATGATTGATCGAGGGTCGCTTACCTCAAGAATCTATTTCGTCGTTCAATAAAAGAACCCAAATAGATTTATAACATATTATTACATTTAGAAATTTCTGATACATTGCAAATATTGTTGGGAGTATCAAATTGTACATATATTTTTATAAGTGTATGAGATTAGTAATAGATGCCAGGTGACAGATCTCATGGCTTTTTTGTCTATTTGCGACGTATTACAGGGTTGGCTGTGAACAGGGTTCGGTTCACAGCTTGGGCAATACTTAATGATGGTTTTGTGTAAAACCTTTCATCATCCCACCCCGATGTAGGATCGAGCATTGATGTTTTTTTTCTAAGCATGTTGCAAAAATAGTCCACTTTAGTTTTTACGACCGGCCGTTTATTTTAAAATCTTCTCACAACTTTTGTTCACGTACTAATTGAATCTAATGGAGCAATATTACAAAGTAAAAAAAATGCTGTAGGAAGCTTCTATAATTAAAATTGACATAAAAAGTAACGCTCTAGCTACGATAATGGAGGTTATTATAATGAAAATGTTTTAAGCTTTTTAAAAGTAAATGGCACGTGACTCATTAAAAGATAAAAATGATAATGGTATTATGGAATTCGAGAATGATTTTATTAATAAAGAACTTGAATTTTGTAGTGACTGCTGGAGTAAATATTGATGAATTAAATGGCAGAGAAATACAATATTTAAATTAAATGTTCACAGATAATCCATGTTCATCGTCATCAGCCACATGACGTCCACTGCTGAACATAGGCCCCCCTAAAGATTTCCAGACGGGCCTGCCAAAAGTGGCCTGCATCCAGCGTGTTCCTGCGACCTATCAAGTCGTCTGGCAATCCATGTTACCATTATTTATTATTTTATTTAATGAACAAACTTCTATAAATATTTGGTAACAATCAAGCTCTAAAAATCAATTTGATCGATCCAACTGCCTTATTATTTCAACATTAGTTTCCTTACCATTTATTCCTTTAATCCTATTGATTTATCGATTGACGTTACTATCTTACTTCTTAATTCTTACTAATCTATTCTAATATATAAAACTGAAGAGTTTGTTTGTTTGTTTGTGTGAACGCGCTAATCTCAGGAACTACTGGACCGATTTTGAAAATTCTTTAACTAATATGTAGTTACATTACTCCAGAGTACTATAGACTACTTTTTATCCCGGAAAAACATTTCCACGCGGGCGGAGCCGCGCGCAATGCTAGTATAATATATTAGGTATACATGCGAAAGTTTGTAGAAGTAAACGCAGAAACAACTAAACGGATTTGGATAAAATTTGGCACACGGGTAGATCATGTCCTGGATTAACATATAGGCTTTATTTTTTATCCTGATAATTTGCTCGCATGGGAAATAATGGATATTTTTATCTGATTATTTAAGTAGATGGCGCTGGCGTCGTACTGTGTTTAGCGACATTTGTAGCGAACATGGCTTTTCACGTGGGCGAAGCCGCTAGCAACACCTAGTATCTTATTATTATCTCCAAGAACCACTCCTTCGGATATTATCGCTCTTAAGAAGCCTACAAACTCCCATTGCTATTATGCTGTCTTCCAACTTAGTTAGACCCTATAATACACAGGGGACTTCATAAACAACTGATCTCATAAAAGGACGATAAAACCATCTGCCTAAAATCCAGGGGACATGTTTAACTTTAAGCAAAGCACTCGCTATTACCCCTACAAAGATAACTTTTTACAACCGGCCAACTCGAAGTCAACACTTATTAAGGTCATTGGCCCAAAGGGCAAGCATAAACCAGGCCCTACAAAAACTTTTCCATTTAACTTGGCTCGTGATATTCTGATTATATCAACTCAACTTATTTAGTCACATAAAATCCGCCGAGATAATGGTACAAGTTTGAAATGCGACAAACTTAAATTAACCAGGATTAGAGGTATTTTTTCAGAGAATTGATTTCCAAGAAGATTGCTGGGAGAAATTCGAATCTGGGAAATCCAATTCAACCTTATATAAGATTCTAACTCATTAACGTAACTCAGTAAATGATTACACTAATACATAAAGTTTCTCCAATCAAACTTCCTAAATGAAATCAAGTCAAGATTATGCGGTTAACGTGTAGAGTGTACACGCTACGCCGCGTCAAGTAAACCGAACTCCTGATTAAAACTTACCAAACTAACTTATTGCAAACTTGTTCGTAACTTGAGCATTGTATTTGACATGTTCCTTGTATTTATTTATGTTAAACTTCCCTACGCCAAACTCTTAGGAATTGGCCGGTGGATACAAGCTGAAGTTACCTGCCAATGCTGGACAGTGGGGATTATTATCTGCTTTACAAAATTACCCTACCTTGCTTCACTGTAGTCGGGTAAAAAGCACAAGAGCTGATCAATTTTGGAAAGAAATGAAATATTTTTTGCACACACACTCACGCCCTTTATCCCCGAAGGGTTATGCAGAGGCGCAACTAGTGCACCCACTTTTCGCCGTGCGTATTCCGTCCCATGATGTGATAGGGGGCGAGCCTATCGTCATATCGGGCACAAATTCCAGACATTGGGCTGATACTGAGTAGAAAAACCTAATATCACTGCCCGACCCGAGACCTCAGCATTGCAGTCGTACCGTAATACAACTACTTCGTCTAATTTTTTTGCGTTTTTATTTACTCGAGATATGAGCTAAGAAGTTTTTTTTATTATATTATTAACAATTTTGTCTATGTTTTTTAAGCCTGTTAGATTATAATTTTGTTTTACAGCATTTATTTTTACGCAATTTCAAAGCAGAAAGTACTAAATTTAAAGGTTCATAAAGAAAGTTTATAAGTCTTCTGTGTATTCTTTTGACACAATATGATTAATAAAGATAGAAAACTACCAAAAATACCGAATTAATGTAGTGCAAAAACACGAAGATTATTTTACCAGAATAAATCTTAACGATAAATAGATCAAACGTTTTGATTTATTGCTTCAACATATTGTGATTTTCAAATAAAAGAAAAATCTGCCAAATGTAAGTCGTAATTCTCGAGACCACGTTTCCTTCAGTCCTGAAGCCACGTGTGCCGTGGCCAATAAATCATACATACTTCGCATGCACAGATTGAATTTTCCGCATATTATTTTCCTCTTTTTCCTTGAACTGATGAAAGTAGATCGTCATTGGCATAAGTCAAATGGCATGGCATAAGTGAAATACCTTGTTTGGTTCTCTTGAAGTAAATAATCTGTGTAATTTATAGATTATCAGAACTAATTTTTTGAAAGTATCCTGTGATTTTCCTTTAATCAAATATTTTTAAACATACATATTATTTACAACTGAAGTTCTAATGGTAGGTCAAATTTAATTAGATTTTGTAGTGATATTAGTACTATCTCAATTTTCGAATGGCAGTGTATTATTTCACTAGTAGTGAATACTGCATGATACACGAAATCAAAATAAAATTGATGGTTATAGCGTAGAATAACCATAAAGATAGCAAACATTACGATGCTGCAGTGCAAATGATTGATAAATATTGCAGTAGCCAAAACAGTGATGTTGATGTGTTTAGAGTTCCGTACCCAGGGATACGAGTACTAGAAACCCTTAAATAATAAGTTGACATCGCTTATCTGATTAACCAACTTCAAAGTAGGAGGTTCTGTATTCAACTCGTATGTATGTCTGCGATTTTCTCATAAAGTAGCTACCGAACCGATTTGGATGGGGTTTGCGTTATTTAAATGTATTTTTTCAGGGAAAGTTTTAATATGTTTGTCCGACTTTTCATGTCTGTGTTTTACGCCATAAAAGTTACTGGCCGAAATCAACGGCGGAGGTTTTTCATTAAATGTACGGAACCTTCGTTGTGTAAATCCAGCTCGTACTTGCATGGTTTTTACTGATACTATAAATTATGCAAGTGGGTGTAAATGGGTCGAGCAGGCTGACCATCATCAGTTACAGGATGTCGTCTGCTGAAAATAAGCTTCCCTCAAATATGAAGCTAATAGAGAAATCATATTCAAAACCTATAGTAAATGTAAAGAATGTTTACTGGTGGTAGGTCTCTCATATGTAAGAGTCCGTCTGGGTGGGTACCACCACAACGTCTATTTCTACCGCCAAACAGCAGTGTGCATGCACTGTTGTGTTTCGGTTTGAAGGACATTGTAGCCAGTATAACTACAGGATATAGTGAGACTTAACATATTATGTCTCAGGATAACGAGCGCAGTGGAATGCCACACAGTACTTTGTAACTCAATGTGCTGGATGGTGTAGCTACTGTTTATGGGTCGTATCGCTTACCATCAGGCGAACGGCATGCTCGTCTCGTCATTCAATGCAATAAAAAAAAATCATGAAAATATAAATAAGTTTAGATCTTTAATTTTTAAAAGTTGTCGCTGTGCATAGGCATTATGTATTTGTTTGTCTTTAGTGTAACTAATCGATGTGTAGTATTTAACTATGTCGATAATCTAGTGACAAAATAAGGTTACTTTTTTGCCGACGAGACTTATAACTGTTCCCTTTAGATGTTAGAAACTTTTTTGGTATTATGTGTTAAAGTACTTTGTATTACTTTATTTGTGTATATTGTACTGTTTGTTTCGTGTACTACGATAAAATTAATAATACTATTTAAATATCATTGTAATGAAGACTAACTTGAACATCATTTGTAACTTCTTTATAACTTTCTCCGACGAGTCAGTATTATTAATAGATCCGTAATACATTTTTCAATTTACTCTCTGTTCTATTTTTTCAACGAAACAATGTTATTTCAATATAACCGTGCCTGATAAATAGCGGAACAGAATTTAATTTAATTCTTGCGCTCCTTTGTGCGATATTGTTTTCATTAAATAATTTTTTGTACCTAGAGGTTCTTTGTAGAAAAATTAAAGCAAACGCTGGTATTTTCAGTCTATAAAGAATAAAAGTAGTTCGCTTCAGTGTGTATTTTTTTTATCCATCACTTTGTTTTATGTGCCATAAAGAATCAGATTTAATATTGATTGGTTGATTAGTTTGGCAATTTAGTTGAAGCTGTTGTCCGCATCGTGACCGGCAAAGTAGATGGGAGAAGGCCACGTAGACGCAGACCAATACGTTGGTCTGACCAGATCCGCACCGCTCTTGAGTCTACAGTTCACAGCGCTCTCCGCACCGCATGTGACAGAAACGAATGGAGAAAGCTCGTTCGACAGAAAGTGATACAGAAGGGGGGTCGCGACCCTCAGTACTGAGGAAAACGACACAAGAAGAAGAAGTTGTCCACTGATAGATTGTTACCGCCACAAATGCGCGGCGCATACAAAGTCTGAACCCAAACTAAAATCAAAGTCGTGCTTTAAGGATGTCTGGATTTATTATAAGACACCAAAATACAAGCTCAAAAATAATATACATTATACATTTAGTTTTAGAAATGTATGTTAGATCATTAATTAAAATTTTAGAGCCAGTTCCACAGGTCACTTATAAAGTGTCAGATAAATTTCTGACATATAGCGCTATCTAACAAATAAATCCTATTAATATTATAAACGTGTAAGTTTGTAAGTATGGATGTATGGATGTCTGGATGTATGGATATTTGTTACTCTTTCACGCAAAAACTACTGAACGGATTTCGATGAAATTTAGCACACGGGTAGATTATGTCCTGGATTAACACATAGGCTACTTTTTATCCCGGGAAAATATAAAGTGGGACTTTTATCCCGGGAAAACTCATTCACGCGGGCTGAGCCGCGGGCAAAAGCTCGTCTGACATAATATGATTACAAGAGATTTTTTCTGACATATATATTTCTATTCGAGACCTGTGAAACCAAAAGTTATAGTTTATATTGTGGTGGAAAATTTTCCGAATAGAACATCAGCATGTAGTGAAATCGACCCTAAAGGAGGTTGGTATATTCTTATACTAATTTCAACCAATCTGGGCTTAAATACTATCAAATAAGTATAAATAAAAAAAAAAAAACATTTCCAATTTCATTCGTAGCTCCTTTACGTGATGAACGAGATATGCCGGATCCTTACGCAGACATCCCTTATCATTTGTTATAATAAATCTCAACACCGGTGGACTACCCGGATGAACTAATATATTGTTATTAATGTTATTTTGTGCTACACTTGTCTACTGACGTTGGCTTATTCTTTGTTATGGACTCCGAGTTTGTAACGTGTTTTGTTTCGGTATTTGTTCTTTATGTTTTCGTTTTACTTTCCATGAGGAATAGTTCTTTATATAAGACGAATAAATTGGACAATAATAATTATGTTCGTTGTATCTTTTTCATTGTTATTTCTTTTGCGAATACAAAAATATCAATTACTAGCTGTTGCCCGCGGCTCCGCCCGCGTGAATGAGTTTTCCCGGTATAAAAGTCCCGCTTTATGTTAATCCAGGACATAATCTACCCGTGTGCCAAATTTCATCGAAATTGAAAAGTTATTAAATTACTAAAATGGCTATTAAAAAATAGGGGTTGATTGCAGAGGGTTGAAAATTTAGGGTTGTATGTATTTTTTAATGCCCTATTATAAAAAAATAAAACCAAAAAATTTTGTCCAAAAATTAAAAAAAAAAGTTAAGGGTGAACAACGCTTATCACTTAGGGGTATGTAAAATAGATGTTGGCCGATTCTCAGACCTACTCAATATGCTCACAAAATTTCATGAGAATCGGTCAAGCCGTTTCGGAGGAGTAGGGGAACCAACATTGTGACACGAGAATTTCATATATAAGATTTAAAAGACTAACCTAACCTAACTCTTTTTCTTCTGGCCTATCCTATTCTAATAAGACGTGGGGTCGCCGTCATACACTTTTTAAGTATGCCGGATCATTGACTAGGTTTTGCTTTTACGAGCGACATTCTGACATCAACTTCACTAGAGAGATCGTATCCCGCAAAAATTATTGATTTTATAAAAATACCCAGAAAGTGTTGCTCAACCTCGCAATCACCTACAGAACAAAGAGAATGTATTTTAAGTTCAGGATTCCCCAGCTCACAACCCAATACATAGCCATCGCACCAAGAAGTCGATTACGTCTTTCTAATATTCAACATTCTAAAGTTCACAACAAAACATAATATTATCTGTACAAAAGAAATGTATTTGTTAAAAAACTGAAACCATTACCTCCCGTTGATATAGTACTTTACAAATTTATATTTATAGTCACGTTTTTTCACAATATTACATTTATCTCAGCTATCGCAACTCCTACACTAGAATTGGTGTTGGTAGTATTTTTTATGCTTTTCAAAACACCAGTTGTTACATGATAAATTAGTCTTGTCATTGTACCGATCGGTCCGCCGCTACGATATGAGTGAAAAACTACCCTTCAAGCTGACATACGGCTGGCTTCGTGCTTCGATTTTGAATTATATGAAATACGTTATAGAATATAATATGAAAAATGAAATACTTACTTTAGGTAGATTAATTAAGTATTGATATTTAGGTAAGCGTTAAAGGACTTTAGTCTAATGCTAATATGAACAAAACCTAGTCAAAGGTTAGATTTACCTACGTCATACGGGCCCACTAAATAGTAAATACAATTTTGGAATATATATAACCAGATAATTTCAAATTGTTAAAACTAATGAATATTATTTAACTTTATCACGGTAACGTCAATCTAGACGCCAATCAACGAACTAATCCGAAATTTTAATAGAAAACCCATATCAAGCGAAACCCGGAGTTGTAAGTCATTTGCCGGAGCAAAGGTTACTGAAGTTCGGCAAACTTCCCCAAGTTAAAGGAAAATGAGCCTTAACGTTATTTGACGAGGAAGTCTTATGACAGATGCGCCACTAAACGCAATAATAGTGGTTCATTTATATGAAAACTGCCAGAAACTTAGCTTATTAGATTACGTGAGAGTGTTGCTGAATCTAATGTTTGCATATTAACAACTCTAAGAGGATCTACTTTTTCGTTGTGCGAATCGATTTCTGTATTCACAAAACGCTTGATCTTTTGTTTTATAAGCACTATATTGAAGGTTATTAGTTAAATAGTAAAATTCATACTGTTTATTAGTAAAATATGGTAGTATATCCATTACTAAATAAGATGCCAAAGAACTTACAGAAATGGATATCGTTCAAAAATGTAACGTTGCCTTTCTTTTAAAGTCTTGAAAAACCAATTTTGTTTACATTCAACGTTGAATAAGGACATCAAACTGAGTACACGGAAGCCTCAAAATGAGAGTAATTAGTTTCGATTAAAAGACAAAAATCCTTTTCACTAATTTATTTGCGGAGATTCCCTCCGTCCTCAGAATCGCCAGTCTGCTTTAATTACAGGCACTGAGAGGGCACTCCTCCGAATTACAAAATAGCATTTTAAAATGTTAAAAGAAACAGAAAATTAAGAAATTGGCAGCCCTAAAATAACCCCGGCTGTAACATCAAATTATACGTACTGTTATTTTATTCTTCAATTTGCATGGAGCGTAGGACCTGCTAATTGCTTACGCTTCAGTTAAAACCTACAATTGGATATGCTTGGGTGGGTCATGTTTTTATAATAGCATAGGAATATTTAAGGAAAAAATACTAATAATTACCTATTTTATTAGATATAATATATGTGGTGTAATGTTAATAACGGTTTTGATGTCTAGAGTTTAACATAGTTAAATAATAAAATAGGTAATTTGTATGATACCAAAACTATAAAGAATTCATAAAATAAATCTTCACATCAACACATTATCATGAACGGCAGAATCTAGAAGTGATAAATCTAGATTTATTTGATACTGAAAACTTTAGCTGAAGCAATTTTTAAAAGAATTCAGACGTTTCTATCGGGCTTCGTGATTCGTTATCAACGTCTCAGTTCTGGTAAACTTCAATCTCGTGGAGACCTCGTAAGTCTTGTACAGTGTCAAAAGTTTTAACATAGAACAAAGAAAAATCAACTTTATTTGTATATGATACTGGATATATTATTTACTGTCGTTCAAATTCCTAGACATTGTTATATTTTGATTACTTAATATAAAATAATACCAGCTCAGCTGGTATTAAATAATACCAGCTCTGTAATATATACTGTTCATTGCTGAGCACGAGCATCCTCTACTACTGAGAGGGTTTAGGCCTTAGTTTACCACACTGGCCTAGTGCGGGTTGGCCTAGCATTAATTCCAACTTAATTTTTATTGATCCTTTTGGAAGATCGACTAATACTATTGATTAAACTACATTAACTAATACTAGCATAGGATAGTTTAATATAGCCATATGTAAATATGAATCTACTAATTGTCATTTATCTCATATAATTACAATAAAATAGTTATTTGAAATTAAGGCGCTCTTTGTCTCTTTTTCCCTTCTTTAGTAAAGTGCGTATTACAAACGGCATTTCTTCTTTAAATTAAGAATTATTGTACCACCTCCATTTTTCTTCTACATTCATTATATCCCGGTAAATTTTACCATGTAACATTTTATATGTCTTCAAACTCTTCTCCAGGTACGAACAAAGTTTGATTGAATATTCCAAGGGAGCACAACTTTTTCGTTTCCCTGACGTGTCTCAATTGCAATATGTTTGATCTTTTATTCTACGTGAATTTTATTTCATCTTATTTTCTATAAATGTTTTTAGTTTATTTTGGTTCTAATATTATGTGCTATTATTTTTTCTTTAAATATCATGAATCTGCTTTAATTACATATATATCTATGAAGGTTGTAACATTCTCGTTTGCACCTCTGTATTCCTTGGAATTATTGAATTAATTGTTAACGAAACCTTAACAGAAAACTGCATTATGTGAATAGCAAATTAATGCTACATTTTATTCTGATTCAATTATTTTGATTCCACAAATGTCCACGTGCAATGTGCATGTGAGCGAAGCCATTAGGAAAATATTTTTTGTATAAAATAAGTGATAATTTCATTTTGAATTTAAAATATTTATTTATTCTAATACAATGATTGTATAAGTTTATAATCTGTAATCTAAAGTAATCATATAAAAATATGAAAACTTTACACGTAAGGTATTTTTTTCTATGCTGGTGCAATTTCTAAAGCATTACTTCCGCAACTTGGTTAAATTTATTTTTCTCAAAGCAGCTTAACTTCGAAACTTACTTAAAGTAAACCCGGCGAAATCTCATCTTTCCACCTTGCAGGCGAGTTAATTTAAAGATAGTTCACACCAATGTATCGACTGATTCAAGTTTGATATACCTTAACTTTTCCTCTAACTCAATCTCAGTTTGCGCAGTAAGTTAGTGGAGGAAAGTAAATTATACTACACGCATATTAGAAGTATACTATGATAGATGTTTTAATCTTATTTTGAAATATTTTAAGGTATAAACTTTATACCGACTGCCTGGTGGCGTAGTTGTATTAAGGTTTATATATTCCCGGTAGGCAACGGCTTGGCTGTGCCTCTGGCATTGCTTTAGTCCATGGGCGGCGGATCTGCTTACCATCAGGCGGACCGCATGCTCGTTTGCCTACTAAGGCAATAAAAAAATAAAAAAAAGTACGACTACTGTGCTGAGGTTTAGGGTTCGATCCCCGTTTCGAGCAAAGTGATATTGGGTTTTTCTACTCAGTATCAGCCCGGAGTTTGGAATTCGTGCCTGATGTAGCGATAGGATCGCTGCCTATCACATCATGGTAGGTCTCTCATATGTGAGAGTCCGTCTGGGTGGGTACCACCGCAATGTCTATTTCTACCGCCAAGCAGCAGTTGCATGCACTGTTGTGTTTCGCTTTGAAGGACATTGTAGCCAGTGTAACTACTGGACACAATGAGACGTAACATCTAATGTCTTTATGTCTCACGATGACGAGCGCAGTAGAATGCCAACCAGTACTTTGTAAGTCAAGGTGCTGGATGGTGTTGCTACTGTTTATGGGTGGTCGTATCATCACTATCAGGCGAACGGCATGCTCGTCTCGTCATTCAATGCAAAAAAACAAAACATCATGGAACGCAATAGGCACGGTGAAAAGTAGGTGCACGAGTTGCGCCTCTGCCTACCCCTGCGGGGATAAAAGGCGTGTGTGTGTGTCTAAAATTTTTTGGAGTACATTTACATTTCCTAATATTATAGGGAGTAAGATATCTTTCATGGTCTATTTTTAAATAATTTTGTTGGACCCTTTCACTTTCATTCCAATTTTCATTTAATTAGAAAATTATAAATGCTTTAAATTTAAACAAACTGATGTCATACTCATGATTTATTTGGGATGATAGAATTATCATCATCTCAAGATAGTAGTACAATTAGATAAAATGAATTCAATTAAATGCTCTGCTTGGGAAATTTAGTAAATTTTAAATATTATACTTATCTACTAGTCGATCAAATGACATACTTCAGTTCTTGTAACATTTACTATGTACAGCCGCAATGTGTTAAAGTTTCTCACTGTCCTGGTTTCCCTCGTTTAATATTTAAACTCGATACAGTCCAGTAAAGTGACATGTGGAGTTCGAATTTAAACTTGTATTGGATATGGGATCGACGGCTCGAGAGTTAATTGAATTTTATATTTATTCCAGGAATGTATTAAATACCTTAGCCATTTTAACTATATATACCTTAATCATACCTTTTTCCTTTCATAGTGGTAGACAGTATATGTCATCTTTGGTTCGTAAATTTTAAGGCATTTATAAACGGCTTTTTTATAAATAATCTAGTCACTATAAACAATTTTTTATCAAATAATATTACTTGTTTACGGTGTTGGCTGATATAAATATTCCAGGGATAGCAGACTTTTTAATATAAATGTACGAAGTTTTCTGCCTCCATCACCGATTAATCTTCGCTTAAGCTTCCAAACAGCTTCAGCACACATTTACTTGAAATTAATTGGTCGGACTAAATGTTTAGACGCGCTTATGGGCTGAGCCGGATTATGTATCATTAAAAACCTACGGTACGTAACAATCGCTTCTTGGTTTAAGACATTAACCATAATAATAATCTTTTACAGAGGATAAACAATTAGGCAGGTCGGTAATTATTTTTTTATGGCATTGAATGACGAGTCGAGCATGCCGTTCGCCTGATGGTAAGCGATACGACCACCCATAAACAGTAACACCACCGTCCAGCACCTTGAGTAGTAAGTACTGTGTGGCATTCCACTGCGCTCGTCATCCTGAGACATAAGATGTTAAGTCTCATTATGTCCAGTAGTTACACTGGCTACAATGTCCTTCAAATCGAAACACAACAGTGCATGTACACTGCTGTTTGGCGGTAGAAATAGACATTGCGGTGGTACCCACCCAGACGGACTCTAACATATGAGAGACCTACCACCAGTATACCTAATTTCAATCAAGGGATGCAACATAACATCTTGCAGGTGGACATCTTCTTTGGGCTTCACTTCACTTAAGATTAGACGAAGTAAAATCACTTTGCAGTGAAAAACAAAATGGAGTAGAAGAAGGCATGGTACGCACAAAAAGACAAATGTATGGAAGTAAAAGTATTACAATAAATACAGTAATTAACGAGTTTAGTAGTAACTAGTACAGTGAGTTACTCTATGACTTTAAATGCCTTAAAAATAAAAGTAAAAATCCACACTAAAATGTAAAAAGTAGCATTATCATTAGCAAAGCACGCGTCAGTCGAAAAAATATCGACGCCCAGAGACGTAAATGAAAAAGTACACACGAACGTCGAATGTCTGGCGAAAAGACATTTCGTGAAGTGAAAAAGAAATGATGTCAAAGATATTAGCGTAAACGTAATAATACATTTTAGGCGACCGGTGGCTCACGAATGTGACATAAGTTACGAGGAATAGTTAAAGCTAAATAAAATAAAAACCTAATGAGATAAGAAACTGGAGATTGAATACCTTATTACGCATTAATATTACATAATGATATCATAATTATGACTACGTGTCTGGATTATGATTAGTGGTATTAGATATAGATATTCCTTTAAATTTTAATAAACTGGGCACCATGGTGATCTTCAACATTGACGTGTCCTTTCAAATACAAACGAAGTTTAAAATTAGTAAAAACATTGTAAAAATATTCCTAGTAGAAACCTTGCCTGTAAAAGAAAGTGTTACTTTATTGGTATGGGGTGATAAACTATTTTATGTAAATACATAGTTAATAGGAGGCAAATCAATAGTTCTCCATTGTATCACCAAATAACTTCAGTTTCTCTTACTTTGTATCTCATAATTAATAACACCGCGAACTCCACACGTCATAAAGTATAAACTAAATAAATTAAACATTGAAGCACTCGTTAACAAGGTTTGGTACAACCTGCCTGTTTAATATTCCCGAAATAAATATTTTTACGAGGGTGTAAAAGGCGCGGTCTATTAAATTACAAAGATGCTAATAATGTTGAGATGACATCTACCCTTTGGGTGATGTAATGAAAATTTTATGTTTTAGGTTTTATAGTCGAATAAGGTCATATTAACGAAATAGGATATGAAATTAGATTGAGGTAGAAAATAATTCACGTAACAGAAATTATGGTTTGGAACGATATTAATGAAGACCTATCAATACTCATTCCTACTCCAAAATGACTTTAGACGTTTACAGGCAGTGGTAAACTCTCAGTATCAGATACTTTTCTAGCTATCCTATCTTCTCCTATAAAAAAATTTAACAATTATTAAATTTGCTAATGGGGCTAAAATTCTTCTAATATATAAGTAATACCAGCTCAGTATAAAATTTTGTCTCAGTACTGGGCACGGACTTCCTCTACTACTGAAAGGATTTAGGCTGTAGTCCACCACGCTGACCTAGTGCGGGTTGGCAGACTTCATGTACCATCGAAAATGGTGATAGAATATATTGGCTCCCACATCTTATTAATCAAATTAAGATTAACCTCAAAGTATGCGAGGGTTACAACTACAGGAACATTAAGATCGCCAACTTTTTAAACAAACTACTTAAGAAGTGTAGAAACAAATGCCTAAGATCAAGAAACTTGGGATCTAGGATTGCTAAGGACACTAAACATTAAACAATGTAATGACTTTAGAGTCGCCTGAAACACTAATTATAAAATGCCGTAATGGACGTCAATCTTTAGAAAGCATTTATCGAGCAAACGATGAACGTTTTGCTCGCATCGTTTCTACTGCAACATCACGGGGAACGTTAAATTACAAAGCATTGGTGGCACAAAGATCGCTAGACTGACGATATTCAAAAGTACATCATCTCTCGACAGTCGATATTCTAAAAAATAAAAAAAATAAAATACTTTATTCATCACGTAGGCGAACATAGTTGCACTTATGATAAGTCAAGATACATTAAATTGATTATATTAATAATTATTATAAATACCAATGGTCACTTATATAACTACCGACATTTTTATTGGGAGTAAATCTATGATAAGAAATAAACAAAAACAAAAAAAAAACAGCTCGGGCTGGCAGGAAAGGGGATATAAAAAGGACATCATTTTATTAAAATAATGGGAGGAACGCGTCGCGATCCTCACCGGTGAGGACACTACAGGCCCTAGCCTAGCTAACCTACCAGCCTTTCACTAGCTACCTAAGCGATGACGACCCGAAGAAGAAAGGCAGAAAGAAACTCCGGGCTTACTTTTTTTGTCATCAATTGTTCATTGTTTCTTTCTCTTTTTTTTTTTTTTTCAATTCTTTTGTGCTGTGTACAAAGTCAGATTAGTTATATAAGCTAATGCACGCACATCACCGTTGAAATAAGATAAAATCCAAATGAAGGGATTTAGGGAATACCTGGACAGGCATGTACAAATACGTAAAACTGGACATAACACAAAAAAATAATAAAATAACGGTGTACAATGTGCATTCGCCTACATTTACAAAATTATTTTTGTTGTATTGCTCTTCCTACTTTCTTAATAAAATGAAACTTATAAAGGCAAGCGCAACAAAATGATCGGTCGGTCGTCTTCCCTAAATTTAAATTATATGAATGAATATTTATAATTGTAGTAATTAGGTTATATACCTAATAGTCACAGTAGATTTAAAAGTTAAAATTATTGTAATGTCAATATTAAAGATAGATACAGATGAGACACTTTATGCAGTCAATCACTAGTAAGTGTTAACAGGGTTGGCCATGGTGTGCAGGACCACTTCTCCAAACCGTCTTATCATCGAGGTAATCCGCTACATTATAATACGCTCTAGACATTAACTCGCGCCTAACATAACACTTGAACTGGTGTCCGGGCAAATCGGCTACTTCGGAGGGAAGTTTATTGTAAAATTTAATGCTATTCGCTAAGTATGATTTACTCGTTTTACAGAGCCTAAAATTTGGAACAACTAGTTTATTCTTATTTCTAGTGTTCAGACAGTGCAAGTCACTGTTTTTAATAAAAGTACTAAGGTTTTTGCGGACATACATAATATTCCGGAAAATGTATTCGGCCGGCAAAGTCAGTATATTAGCCTCCTTAAACAGTTCCCTAAGGGAATCACGAGATCGAAGGTTGTAAATAGCACGAATCGCTCGTTTCTGTAAGACAAAAATGGTCTGCAGATCTGCGGCAGAACCCCACAGAAGAATGCAATATGACATAATGCTGTGGAAGTAAGCAAAATATACTAACCTTGCCGTAGCCACGTCAGTTAAATGTCTGATCTTTCTAATAGCGAAGATGGCAGAACTCAATTTACTCGAAATTTTCTGAATGTGGGGTCCCCATTGCAATTTATTATCTACTGAAACCCCGAGGAAAACCGTTGACGGAACTAATGCTAGTTTATTTCCATCCAAATCAATATTTGGTTCATTTTTATTACTCAGTAGCGAGAATCGGACACATTTAGTTTTTGCCGCATTTAACAGCAAATTGTTAGCTGAAAACCAGTTAGAAATCAAACTAAGTACTTTATTGGGCTCCACAAAATTTTGTTCCCTTCTATTTATCTTAAAAATTAACGAGGTGTCATCTGCGAATAATACTACATCTGCCATATTGTTAATCATATAAGGCAGGTCATTAATGTATACTAAAAATAAGAACGGACCCAAAATTGATCCTTGAGGAACCCCAATCCTAACTGCGGACCCTACAGAGGAGACATTATCAATAAATACTTTTTGTTTGCGGCCTGATAAATATGAGGATATTAGTTTAAGCCCTACTCCCCTAATACCATAATGGTGTAGCTTTAGGATGAGGGTACTGTGATCGACGCAATCGAACGCCTTGGAAAGATCACAAAATACCCCTAAAGCAATATATTCTATCGGAACCTCCTTCGCTTCGTATCAGGTTAAGTGAGGCCACAGTGCCGTGCCTATATAAAAGAAATAGCCCGTAGAGCCTGAATACAAACAGCAAATGACAACAAATTTAAACAGATGCTGGAGGCCTATACCAAAAGCGGGGGGCCATGTCGACCTACAGACCAATTTACTGTTTATTTTTTATAATTTTGAGACACCGAAAATAAAAGCTCTATTAGTATTATAATAGTTGCACTCCACTGTGCTCGTCATTTGGAGCCATAGGATATTAATTATTAAGTCTCATAAGACATTGGTTACTTTATAATTTCAACAGGAACCCAACAGTGTTTGTATAATTGTCTGTAGGAATAGACGAAGCATGTTTACCTGACAATCGATTTTCATATGAAAGAGACTACCTAACATCTTTCTACCTACTAAGAAAAGATCTGTTTGAAGTGATGAATATCAACAATCTCATTTAAATGTTTTCCTAAATAATATTTATGTCCTCTTTACTTAATGGCATACATAACATTATACCCCAAGAGACTCATGGGGTATGTTCACTTTTACTAAACTCCGAACCTACCCTTTTAGTTAATATGAATATAAAGTTGTCAAATTACTTGTACATTTAATGTATCCTTTATTAAAACTTTGTACATAAATTAATTCTTACTTAACTTACTTTAACTTTGTAGTTAATTGAATAATATAAATCACGAATATAAAAAGTCTATGACTTCATATTAATTATTATAACTCACAAAACAGTAACAAACTTAGTGGCTTATTGCATAGATCGGTTACAGAAAGTATAGTAAATAATTTATCGGAATCATAAAGACCCATCTACATAATATTAATAAACTCCCAGGTGAAAAATATGTAGTAAAAACATTTTTCATCAATTATGAATACATTGAAACAATTGAATCAAAAAGAAAAAATGAATCGCCAGACTAATAAAACTCATCTCATTTCACAGGTGTTACAAAAGGCACAGCAATAGTATCGTTGAAAAATTCTACTTCGATCATAAATTTCGCATGCCCTAACATATTTGTTAACCCTCATTCACGCCTGCTACTTCAGTTATACGCATAACCAGTTACCCCATTGTGGACTCTACCCTGCAGGATTAAAATTCAAAATAGGACCGCAGATGTAAATTAAGGGATCCGGTTTTCAGTACGAGATGTCGGAGCAATTTTTCTTCATCCATGCCTTCAATATGTTGGGTATATGTTGGAATACCCCATCTATCTTCTACGCGGGCCATTATGCAAATCAGTTTAGGACCACGGCGCGGCGTCTGGACGTATCTAAGGATACTACCTAAAATGAGTTCCCATTTTTTCTCTTATATCAACGAAATCGAGAAGTAACTTTTGAATATTTTGAAACAATTCGATATTATTAAATGCCTCATAATATTCGGGGTTTGATCTGTGTGTATACTCTAACTTGTAAATCAAGGCAAATATTTTTGAAAATTGATTGCATTAGATACAAGATTACAAAGTGTTTAATGTCTTTGCAAGATTATCATACGTCAAGTCGAAGCTTTGTCATGATGAGAAAAACATGCGTGTTCACAGCATTCTTATTTGATAATTAATGGTATCAAGGTCAGAATAAAATACTTCTGGGTTATTTGTCACAGTTTTAAAAAATGCAAGCAAAATGCGCAATCTAAGTTAAATATAACTAAGACACGATCAAAATAAATAAGCTACACAATCATTGTTTTACCCTCTACCAACATTAACAGTCAATACCTCAAAACCACTGTACTCATAACTGTACACTGTACTTTGTAATTCAAGTTGCCGGATGGTGTTGCTACTGTTTATGGGTGGTCGTATCGCTTACCATCAGGCGAACGGCATGCTCGTCTCGTCATTCAATGCCATAAAAAAATAAATAAAAAAAAAACTAATATTTAAACCTGGTGTCAATATAATATAGCTATATTATGTTTAATGAAATAACGGAGGACTTTCCACTGCAATTCGAGTAGCTGTTGGGAAGTATATAGAGATACAGTCGCGATCGAAACTGGGGCGCCTGAATTCGGGTCATATTTATTTCAAACTAGTCAAGGCTGTTCACAATTAACGTAATTAATGACACATTTGTCCAACATGAAGTGGAACTTAAGTTGATGTAGTTTAAAAATACGTATCTACCATTCTATAAGTTGTTTATTTCGAACTGAAATACCTACTTATCATTAATTTGGCTACCTTATTGATTGGTACGGAATACGGATGGCATTAGTAGGAATCAACTATCAAGGTATATTGATTATGCTACTAATTCTACGCGCATACGCATACGCATACTCACGCCTTTTATCCCCGAAGGGGTAACTAGTGCACCCACTTTTCGCCGTGCGTAGGTATTCCGTCCCATGATGTAATGGGGGCGAGCCTATCTCCATATCGGGCACAAATTCCAGGCTCCGGGCTGATACTGAATAGAAAAATCCAATGTCACTTTGCCCGACTCGGGGATCGAACCCGAGACCTCATCATTGCAGTTGTACCGTAATACAACTACGCCACCGAGGCAGTCTACTACTAATTCTAATCAATTTAATTAGTAAAAAAATACTAAGATTTTTAATTTTTCGGTCAGTGAGCCTCTCATATGAGAAATTTTGGCAATAGATACATACATACATACATAGTATCACGCCTCTATCCCATAGGGGTAGGCAGAGACCATGGATTGCCACTTTGCTCGATTCTGGCACACCACTTTCGCTTCCTCTACCTTCATCAATCTTTTCATGCACTCCCGCCGGTTCAGGGTACTTTTGACCTGGAATGTCAGATATCTGACATTCGAAAGTTCGGTGCGGTCGACCCCTGCCGGCCCTTCCATCCACACTCGCCTTATATATCCTCTTTGTCATTCTCCTATCATCCATCCTTTCCAATAGATACCACTACAATATCTAATTCTACTGCTAGGCAGTAGATTAACTTTTAATTAGCAGTTATAATAACAATAATAAGGTACATTTTAAATCCCTCAACGCCCGCGATGGACACCGGTGTCCATTTATATAAGAAAACTAGCATTGCGCGCGGCTCCGCCCGCGTGGAAAAGTTTTCCGGAATAAAAAGTAGCCTATAGCACTCAGGAGTAATGTAGCTTCCTATTAGTGAAAGAATTTTCAAAATCAGTCCAGTAGTTCCTGAGATTAGCGTGTTCAAACAAACAAACTCTTCAGCTTTATTATATTAGTATAGATTAGCTTATAGCTATATATAAGCGGGCGTTGACGGGTTAATAGTGCACAAAATATTCCTGCTAAACATTACTATCCTCACTTTACATTCAGCCACAAGATAGCTGAAAAAAAACAAACTAGCACTACTTGGAGTTTAATTGAAAAATGTTTTTTTTTCTTTTTTCAAAACAATGTAGAAGATTTCAGATTATATCAGTAACTAAAAACAATATTATTATTTAAAATACAAAGTATAAACGCAAATTGAGTTTTTATTGTGTTTAGCTTTTTTGTCGCTGACTGTACATCCATTCACTTTGCGGTTATCGGAAAGCAGGTAGCTATCGTTTTCATTAAATGGAAACCATCGTAGTTGCCTCGCTATAAACTAGACCCATTGAAAAAGAAACCATTTGTTAAATTAAACAACGTTGAAGTTAGAGTAATGCGTAACTTTAGCCCTCGGATGAAGCTGGGCGCCCAAATGAAATAGTCGACTAATGCTATCTAAATAGTGTTTAATAATGTTGAAGCACATTAGGGCCGATTTCACCACATGCTCATAAAGTATTTGATAGCCTATTCGGAACTTATTCGCCATATCAACTAGAACTTTCGGCTGATATCTATCCTCCATGGTCTCGAATATAAATATCTGTCAAAAGTCACTAGTAATGTGTCAGATTTATTTGTTAGGTAGCGTTATATGTGAAATAGATAACTAGAATCTTATCAAGAATCGGTTAGAGTTTTGGCGGGAACTTGGAAGTGTCATGAGGTGCTCTTGTTTTAATTCATTATTTTTGTGATACTTAGGGTGGGTTGCACAAAATCTGACGTTAGTGTTACCGTTAAAGTTAACTTTAGCAGTGACAATAACAATGACTACTGAAATTGACATTTCCTCTGTTGCACCATTGCTGTAATTGTTAAAGTTAAAGGTAAACGAGTGACCAGTGAAATGATGCTATATTACCCCAAAAACTTGCACGGGTAATATTTTGGCATTGGCAATGATTTAATATAACTATCAAATCTTGATGAAATATCGATTCATTATTCAAATTTCTATTATTACGTAGGTATCTAGTATGTACATCCTCTTTGTTTCTATCATAGAATTTCAGCGGAATTTTTTGCTCCACCAAACTATTTGGATATACCCACTATCAGAATCGCTATCATTGCTAGAGCTTGCTTCCCACAATATTTCGCGTACTAAACATTTTACGCAGGTATTTAACAGAGTATTTGTATTAAAATAGCGCATAGGACGTTATTATTGCAAATCGTTTGACAAATGACAATTAATTATACAGAGTATACACACAGATTACGAAAACTAACCATAACTTTAACATTAACCGTCCGAAACTGAGCGGTTAATGTTACTGTTATTCGCGACGTCATTTTGACAATTGTTAATTTTATGCAACCCAAAAATTGCTTAACCGAAGATTTGACAGTTGGTTAGACCTATGTTATTGTTAAAGTTATTTTCTGCAACCCACCCTAAGTGTTATATTGCATAATTACGGTGGTATATTATCCAATATAGTTCTATTAAAGAGCTCAAATGAAGTGAATTGAAATAATTGTGCTAATCAAGTGTTTTTTTTGTTGCCGCTAAAACTCCTCGATAAAGTCTTGGTAAGGTAGCCACTGCTTTACTTTGATATACTACAGATAATAAAATAGACAAACCAAACTTGACATTGGCAAAAGGTGAACACAAATGCTATTATAAAAAAAAAAAAAAAAGAATCGGTTAAACTGTGTTATACAATGTAGATCGTAAAATATTAAGGTGTTAGAAATCAATACAGGAACTACTCAATTGATTTGTGTTTAATTTGGCACACAGATTCAACATGTTCTGGAATAACTCAATTTTTTTTTGTATTGGTCAAAAATCAATACGAAAGCATTACGGATATGGCTAATTTAGCGACTAGCTTATTCTTAGCCAAATTAACAACCAGTACATTATCATATGTATATGTGAGAAGTTCTCCATAATTCTAAGCTACATTAACCACCAGTACATTATATCTATTTCTACTTCAAGCAACAGTGTGCATGCACTGTTGTGTTTCGGTTTGAAGGACATTGTAGCCAGTATAACTACTAGACATAATGAGACTTAACATCTTATGTCTGAGGATGACGAGCGCCGTGGAATGCCACACAGTACTTTGTAAGTCAAGGTGCTGGATGGTGTTGCTACTGTTTATGGGTGGTCGTATCGCTTACCATCAGGCGAACGGCATGCTCGTCTCGTCATTCAATGCTATAGAAAAAAATAAAAAAATAAAATCTGAGAAGTTCTCCATAAGAATTTCGAAGGTAAGTGAAGTCCACTCCGCACTCACCAGCAGGGTAGACTAAGGGCGGTATTAACAAATCAATCTCAAGTTTGAGTTACATCTCAAGTAGACATAATGTATGGAACTATTAATATATTATGTCTACTTGAGATTGATTTGTTAATACCGCCCTAGGACCTAAATCCTGTCAGTTGTAGAGGAGGCCCGTGCCCAGCAGTGGGACAGTACATAATACACAGCTGATATTATTATATTATATCTAAATATAAAATACATGAGGTTTAAGTCAAAACACAGAGAGGAAAAGGATTAAAGCACATAAACTCTTTACTCACACAAAACCCATCTCCCCTAACGAACAGGCATTCATTAATGCAAAATATAAAGAATAATCTTACGTAATCTCACTTGGAGTTAAAATATAAATGTGCTCAAAATTTTCCGTTTCCATGGAAAATATTTCACTTTCCAAGAATTAGGTTAATGTCGATATAAATCTTTAAGATTTATAAAATAAAGTTATTTATGGGGAAAATTTACTAAGTACCTATTTGAGTTGCTTGCGTTTTTGGTGATAATAATTGAGTTTTATATAAATAATGAATACGAGATTTTTTTATGTCATTGGCGAGACGAGCATGCAAGCATGATGGTAAGCGATACGACCACCCATAAACAGTAGCAACACCATCCAGCACCTTGAGTTACAAAGTACTGTGTGGCATTCCACTGCGCTCATCATCCTGAGACATAAGATGTTAAGTCTCACTATGTCCTGTAGTTACACTGGCTACAATGTCCTTCAAACCGAAACACAACAGTGCATGCACACTGCTGCTTGGCAGTAGAAATAAACATTGCGGTGGTACCCACACAGACGGACTCTTACATATGAGAGACGTACCACCAGTAAAAACGAGTTCGAGTACTTTATATTTAGTCATATATGGGTAACAAAAAAAATATTATCACATTATGTTGCCTGTTGAAGCTTAGTGATCTTTCAAAATCGAAAGTTAAAATATAGTTTGGAAATTAAGTAGGATTAATAAAAAATAACTCGGCAGAATTCTAGCAAACCTCTTAACTATAGGTTCTCAGACTTATTTCGTCTTCTGCCGACTTTGAGGATCAATTAATTTCAAGCACATACGAAATAACTTTATTTTAAATATGCCTTACATCATAACTAATGCCTAATGTTTGCGCTTATTATCCTTACTAATGAAATCCTCCAGTGCTCATAAGGGGGAAAAGAAAACCACTTTGAGAAAGACTGCTCTAAACTCTAGAAGTGAGTTTTTTTTATTACAAAATTATTTTTGTTGTCGTTTAATCATATTAATATTATAAACGCGAAAGTTTGTAAGAATGTATGGATGTTTGTTACTCTTTCACGCAAAATCTACTGAACGGATTTCGATGAAATTTGACACACGGGTAGATCATGTCCTGGATTAACACATAGGCTACTTTTTACCCTGGGAAAATAAAAAGCGGCACTTTTATCGCGGAAAAACTTTTTAACGCGGGCGGAGTCGCGAGAAAAATCTTATACAAAATAAAAATACTAAATTTCGTTTAATACATTGGTTATTTTGTGAACAAGGGACATTTTGTGCTCACCTAAAATTGGATTAAAAACATAAACAAAAATCATTTTTAAATCAAAACCTCATGATAATATGGCCATCCATTAAGAGTTAAATAGCAGGTGCCCTAATTGCCGTATTTATCACTAAAGCAAATAAGCTTTATGACGCTCAACAAAATTAATTTGTGTTTGTATAAATATTTAACGTTTCATTACGAAAATTTTTAAATGAAAGTTTTTAGCGTGAGTTTCGATGCCAGAAACGCATGGTTTGTTTTAAGTTCTATTTGATGTTATTTTTTTTTTTATTTTTTTTTTATGATGTACCGACTGTGAGCAATACATCATTTTGATAACAATCTAGCCTTATGACTAATAAGTTATTTTAATTTAACTTAAACTTCTAATGAGACTAAGACTAAGAATATGTCCAATAACACTTTTCTTATTGTCTCTATTAAGGGGAAGACACATTTTTCGCGTGTTCTAATGTAATAATTTGATGTTATTGATATAATATTTAGGGTCAGTTTCATCGAACCCTGATAAGGTTCCAAATAACTGACATATAATATCATACATTTATCAAATAAATCTGACACATTACTAGTGACTTTTTCTGTCAGATATTTCTATTCGAGACCAGTGAAATTAAAATTGTAGTTTATATAAAGGATAAGTTTCGAATAGGCAATCAAGGACATTATCAGCATGTGAAATCAGACCTAACTTAATAATATAGACATATATCCAATAGTTAAAAAATCACTGTCCCAAGCAAATTAATATATACTATATATTGTATTACTACTGAATTATATGTATTAATAACGACAATACATTAGCTGAGCTATTATAATACTCTCGGGACTCCATAGCTTTTTTTTACTGCTTTGAATGACGAGACGAGCATGCCGTTCGCCTGATGGTAAGCGATACGACCACCCATAAACAGTAGCAACACCATCCAGCACCTTGAGTTATAAAGTACTGTGTGGCATTCCACTGCGCTCGTCATCCTGAGACATAAGACTTTAAGTCTCATTATGTCCAGTAGCTCATGTTTTCATATACACACAGAGATGCAGAGGCGCAACTAGTGCACCCACTGTTCGCCGTGCGTAGTCCGTCCTAAGCTGTGACAGGGGACGAGCCTATGGCCATATCGGCCATAAATTCCAGACTCCGGACTGATACTGAATAGAAAAACCCAATATCACTGCCCGACCCGAGGATTGAACCCGAGACCACAGCATTGCAGTCGTACCGTAATACAACAACGCCACCGAGGCAGTCATATGTTGTCATATAATTTAGTAATAATCAATTAAAATCACTTCAAACATGTATAACTACATAAAATAATGTTCACTTTTAAGCTTCATATTACCATGTTAATATTATATTAACTGCTTGTCACGTCTGACAATTAACAAAAAATTACAGCTAAAAATTCTTTCTACATTTTAAAATTCATGTCTATAATTATTTGGTCCTTTGTAAAACAGCTTTTCCGTAAAACCACAATAATTTTTGACAAGTCAAACGGCCGCCCCTGCGGTTAAGGGTCAAACGTAAAAGGGACAGTAATAAAATATTTTGGACCCATAAATATGTTCCTTCTTGGACATTCGTTACCTCACTTGCTGCGTTGATCTCATGAAAGTAAAAAATGTATTTTTAGATTTCTAAATCCTAAATAGAAATAGAGGTTTATCAAAAGTTTTATTTGCAATCGTACCCTTTTATTAATCATGTTAAATTACTTCGAATAATGACATAGTCACATGACTATCAGTCATCCTTTGTTAAAACAACGTAAACAGGAAATGTTCGAAAATCTATAATACTTGAGTAAACAAGGATAGAGCTTGGCAAACAATAAATACATAATATAGAAGTAGGATTGCCAACATTTTTTTTTTGCTGTAATTATATAACGTTAACGTTAACGTAACGTGTTAAATATCCAGAATATTAGACAATATTACTAACGTCTACCCCATATTAAAAATATAAATTTATAGGAAATGCATAATTTCGCTAACTTTACTTTAATACATCTCAAAGAAATAAATTGTAAGCAGTTTATTTTAAAGAAAACTAAAAACTTACTAACCACATTGTTAGATTTTTTACTAATTCTTTTTAGATTATGAGTAACGTATGCGAGGGGCCGTCAGGGTACGTACCACCGCAATGTCTATTTCTACCGCCAAGCAGCGGTGTGCATGCACTGCTGTGTTCCGGTTTGAACTTTGAAGGATATTGTAGCAAGCGTAATTCCTGGCATTCAAAGAGCGTATTCTCACCTAAAAGGCTGGCAACGCATCTCTATGCCCCCTGGTATTGCAGATGTTCATGGGCGGCGGTGATCACTTACCATCAGGTGAACCGTATGCTCGTTTGGCCCCTATATCATAAAAAAAATATGAGACTTAACAAATAATTTCTCAGTGTGACGAACGCAACGGAGTGCCAAGCAGTACCTACTTTGTAATTTAAGGAACTGTATGGTGTTGCTCCTGTTTATGGGCGGCCGTATCGCTTACCATCAGTGGGGCGACTTGCTCGTCTCGTCATTCAGGAGCAATAAAAAAAAAACAAAATCATCATAGCTATAATCTGTTCAAAAAAACATGACTCTAACATCAATATTTTTATTAAACTTATTTAATTGAAATAATATATCCTTATAATATAACATTTTTGTTCAAATACATAAATTAATATCATTAATCACGAATATCATTCGATTTGTACGGGAAAAGGAGTCAATCCAAGATGTTGCTTCTCAGCTGCGTAGTTTTCCATCACCCATTTTTGATGACTTGATTTGAAGCAGTTCTCAAGGGTCAATTTATACCCCACTTGAAATTTCGCTGCGCCTAAACATAGCTGAGTGGTCTTGTGTTTTATATTTTTTGTCTGAAAACGAAGAATATTTTTTAAGTATTAATGAATATTGATGATAATATTGTCATCAATATTCATTAATACTTCGCTTCATCGTTACAGTTGTTTCCTCGCCTTGTTTGCTAAAATGACTGTTATGTGAATAGGGACTAAATTTTACTGTAAATTCATCCATTGGACTGACAAAGCTAAGAAAGAAAGTTTTAAAATAATAATTTGTAATCACAAAATATTTTTAAACAGTCGGTATTACTATGTAGTAATTGGTTTGAAGGTTTTTGGTACGTTCTATAAATGAAACATATTATTTAAAACATCTAATTGAATTAAAGTTACTTTGAGTTTTTGTAAAATACATTATATTATATACAACATTTTTTCCTGGATAAAAGACCCTCTATATATTTAACTTTCCCCGGATAAAAAGCTCATGTCCTTTCCAGGATCTCAAACTCTTCCCATACCAAATTACATCGAAATCGATTCAGTGGTTAAGATATGACATTATACCAGAAAGAGTTACTTTTGAAATTATTTTGTAAATTATGGATTCTCCAAATTAAATGAATATAAACAAACCTTCTCGTCGTAAATCCATATTTGCGACGAAGACCCACCGCGGCATATAAATAAAGTAATTGAGTTGAGAAAGTAATCTAAACACATGTCATCTCGCCGTATCTCGCCATCTTTTGTGTACACCCAGTACTGAAACATTGATCAAGTATAATATTATGCTACGAAAAATTTTATGCTCCACGAAAAGTTGCATAAAAACAGCTAAATAGGGTAGTTTCCTATGTTTGATTTTGTAATTATTTTATATGTGACAGAAAATAATACGAAAAAGAAATTCTTTTGTGAAATCAGCAAGAAAATTGGTTGAAAGACAAAGCAGTTATTCATAATATTTGAAATATTGTTGTGAGTAAAAGGCATTTTGTCTACGGTCTCAATTATATTTATAAAACCAGGACAAGTACCAAAAAACGTTGCCTTTATTCCATTAAACGTGAATCTCGAGGATTAAAATTAAAACGAATAATTGCAAAATTGAATGCCATAATTATGTGAGGGTAACAGCCATGAAATGAAAAAGAAAATTAATTTTTAAATGTTGCTGTTCTTTTACTGGCAATATAAAAGACCGCGATTTTACCTTCGGAATATGTTGTGTAATTTTGTGTCTAAGACACATCTTGATTTTTAATTTTTGTACAAATTAAGAATTCTTTATCATAAAACTCGTTACTTACTTGGTTCCCGCCATGGAAATGGCATTGCTTTAAACTGATAACTTCTTGGATATTTTGTAAGGAGTTGGCAGAATCCAGACATAAACCGTTGTTAGTATTGTAAATCTAGAAGAAGCAAATAATACAGTGACATGTTTTTCATATCTAAGTGATCAATCATCACTTCCTATAAAGAGCTTGGTTTCATTTTTTCGAGCTGTTAAAAGTTTGACTTTAACTGATTTTGAGGGATGACAGACTTCCCAATATCCCCTTTAAATTTTTATGCCGAACTTGCATATTCATATTTTACCAGGTTGTTTTCCTTGGCTATTTTATCAACTGATATTTAACATTGATAAAGACTGAATCAAAATGTCAGCGGTGCTAGACTTATATCTTAGTAACAGTTTCATTCCCCCCTACGCTATCGCTATTTTCAATATTTATTTCACCATATTAAGGCCAAATTAGATAACCACCTCCCTGCCAATAAAAAATTGTAGCCTGTATGCGCACAAAGGATGTTTCTACTTGAAAGATTACTGGCTATTTATAAATTGAACGTGGAAGCCGCGGCTGTCCTGCACTGATGAAATTACTCGCAAAAGATATTAAGGAACCGAATCATTGATCTGGAAAATATTTCGCTACTTTTTAAAAGTAAATTGTGTCGACTATTATTTTATGTACGACTGCCTCGGTGGCGTGGTTGTATTGTGGTGCGACCGCAATGCTGAGGTCTCGGGTTCGATCCCCGGGTCGGGCAGTGATATTGGGTTTTTCTATTCAGTGTCAGCTCGGAGTCTGGAATTTGTACCCGATATGGAGACTGGCTCGCCCCCTATCACATCATGGGACGGAATAGGCACGGCGAAAAGAGGGTACAACTTGTTGCGCCTCTGCCTACCCCTTCGGGAATACAGGGCGTGAGTGTGTGTGTGTGTGTGTGTATTATTTTATAAATTATTATGGAATGATGATAAGTCAGTGTAGTTAACAGTATAACCACGTAGTACTATTATGAATTCTGTGCTATAACGTCGATTAATAATGACAAGCTTAGTGTCCCCACACCCTCGGCAGAATTAAATTCAAATTCAAACTGGCCGGCACAATTGTGTCGACTGGCAAGAGATAACCGTCTTTCGTCGGTTGACAATCTATCTTTATTTTGCTTACCATCAGGTATAGTAGGATCACTCTGTCGCGCTCGTTTAAAAATAGTCAGCATCTGTCTTCCTGCGTATTTTCCGTCCGACGACACACATTTCGTAGGCCCATCTCAATATGAGGATGATTTTTGTAATCACTACAGCGATAAATACCGACTTACCTGACCAGAAGCCACGTATGCATCAGGCAATTCCAATTCAGGATATACATTTTCCAAATACCATTGAAACGATTTACAATTCAAAGTTTCGCGCAGCTTTTTTCTTTCAGACACATCGCCGATGTCTTCTCTTTCGTGTCCCAGTCTCTCATAGAAATATTTAGCGTAATCGTCCATCCAAACCTACAGAACAAATTTGATTAGGCACTATATACACTAATATCAAAGAGATTGTGGATTTGGTTTTTAGAAGTAATCTCTGGGATTATTTTGGATATAAGGTTCTTGTTGAAGCGACTCAATTTATTTTTCACTATTGTCGTAAGTCAAATCAAATCAAAATAATCTTTATTTAAATTGTCTTTTTCCAAAGCTCTTTTATATCGTCATGAATCTACCACCATCCTATATAAGTTTATTTATTTATGTAGTTATTTAAACTAAGTGACGAGATTATTTAGTTTGTAAAAAAATATTACTTTCTTTAAAGTAACAGGCATTAAATTATTTTCATGTATTATCAAAAAATAATATACTATTATAACGGATTTTATCGCGGTTTTTTATTTTATTTTCTCCCCATATTTATGGGAGAAAATAAAATAAAAAACCGCGATAAAATCCGTTATAATAGTTTAATTTCAATGTCTAACATTCGCGTAAACATAAGGAATCATTATAAAAAATAATAATCAATAAAGGAATAAAAATATCGAGCTTAACAAAATAAACCTCTTTGATAAGAAATTTTCAGAAAGGGTTTTGCGGAAATATTCACTAAACAAAATTAAAATACGAAACATAAAAAGGGATGAACGTTACTAAACAGATCAAAAGAGATTCGTATCAGATCGAGAATAAACTCCAGAGTAAAATATACCTCAGCCAACCGCATAAAATTCCTTTTAAACGTCTCCCCTTTACTTTTATAAGGAAATTTCTTTCTAAAAACATGTCCCACGTGAGAACAAGGCACAATTTCCAGCGAACCACCGCACATCCATGTTTTAAAAGACAATTCAAGATTCTCTGCTCCCCAAACATCAAAACCTTCATCGTATGCTCCCAATTTTTGGAAATATTTTTTGTCTACTGCAAAGAGGCCACCAGATATTGCTGGAGTTTCTATTGGTGCTGCAGCGTATCTTCTCTTAGAGATGGTGCTGTACGGTATAGCTCTCCATATGAAGTTCAATGCCCAGTTGAAGCCACCTATTTGTAGGTCTTGAACATCTTGGGATATGTATTCGAATGTATTTTCGTGAATGTGATCGACTACCGGACTCACGACTCTTGTTGGGTTTTTTGCAATACGATCAAGAAGTGGTTCCAACCAACCTGCAAAACCAAAATATGACTAGTTTAGTGCCTTTAGTGTATTACATAATATAATGTTTTTGCTAATTTTACAGAAGTTTACTTATCTTTAAGTTAATTTATGCGTGTTAGCAGAGATGTATTTTTTTTTTTTTAGGTAGGCGATCCTGCATTCAACACCGGGGGAAACCTGCGAATGGGATACTGGAGTCCCCCGGCTTAACGACTGGAGGGGCCTTGGGGGGGACGTGGGAGAGGAATATGGATGGGGTGGTGGGGGAAGGGAGGAAGGTTCCCAGGATGGGCGGAAAGAGAGGGTGCCAGGAAATGTTCGCGGGCCCTTTTAGGCCTCAATGTGATTTACAACCAAGATGTATACACACTGACTGTGTGCCTCAGCCCGCGACTAATGTCCCCCCGCGCATGGGCGTGCATTGGGTGTGAAGACCCAGCGCACAAGAATTGCCTCGGGGTGGGAGCAGAGATGTATTAGTGATATCCATATATATGACACCCAAGAATGTACTTATTTTAGTGTGTATTTACCCATTCAATTTATTGTTAATCTCCGGAGTTAGTAAACAGTATTAGAAAATAATACAAAATGTATAGGCCAAATGAAGTGAACATGAAATTTAAGTTAATCCAACGTAATTAACACATTACATGTGACGTAGAATGTCATGTGACTAGAGGTAGACTAGCACTATTCTGCAACTACTAACAACATTTAAATGCACCAGCTAGCTGCGAGCGTCCCTGCGGGTAGTTGCAACCGCTTTATCTATTTCATCCAACAAATAATTAAACGTAACAGTTCGCAAGCATTGTGCTCTGGTTTGAAGGACATTAAAGTTAGTGAAATTTCAAGATATTATGAAGGGTGAAGTCATACTGTGCAGGTCTTTGTATATCTAATAATATAATCTTATTCATTCCATATTTAAATAAGAAAAAAATATAACTAACCATATTATGTTCTGCAGCATGCTTAAAGAGATCTGTTTCGAATATTGGAGTATCACTAGTTAATAATGATAATATTAAAACATTATTATGGTTACCTTTAGCACATTCGCAATGGCTGTCAAGAAATAAAATTATGGGAGCAATTGTATATTGTATTCCTGATAATCTTGCCCTTATGAGGCCTTCTCGACGCTTCAGTCGCACCAGTGTTACCTTTGGCACTGTCCTGATGTACTCATCTAGACGTTCTGATAAATGTGCTACAAATGACAATAAAACTGTTATTTTTATTTTTTTATTTATTTTTTTCAACGTGCTGCTTACGTAATTCGTACAGATTATTTTAAAGCAAGATTTAATCGTAAGTTATTAAGTAATGTCGGTTTGTAAAAAATATTTGTAGTGTGCTAATCACGATAACAGAAGTAGTATTTCCAACTACTTACGCATATCAGAGAAGTCATCAACAAGAATTACATCTTCAAGAAGATCACCGGGTGATCTGTCGAGAACAGAAGTCACTGTTCTTATGAGCGTAGACCATGCCTCGTTATGGAAACATATTATCACTGCCACTTTAGGCAGATCCTTGGAATAGTTTCTGTATTTACACCTACAAGTAGAGACTAGATGTAAAAGAGCAATTTTGTGGTTTAGGTAGAAAAAAATCAGTCCTATATTCAGTCAGATTCTTACACACTAACGGATCATAAAAAGCGCTTTTAATGTCTTGGTATCATTATATCTACACAGACACTATGATAGTTATATTTCTATTGAAAACAATTTCTTACCATTCATCTCTAGGATCCATGAGTGTACGATTCATCGGGATTAGATCACTCACAAACTCATTGAAAGCATGTTCTCTCCATCCTTTAGTTATTAATTGTTTTATGTACGTTCGTAAGTCCTTTTCAAGAATAACCGGTCTTCCATCTATACCTAAGGATTTTCCTTTTTAATTATTGCACGCATAAATGTTAAATAATATTTGAAAGTGATCATAAATTTTACTGGTGGTAGGTCTCTCATTATGTAAGAGGCCATCTGGGTGGGTACCACCGCAAAGTCTATTTCTACCGCCTAGCAACAGTGCATGCACTGTTGTGTTTCGGTTTGAAGGACATTGTAGCCAGTATAACTACTGGACATAATGAGACTTAATATCTTATGTCTCAGGATGACGAGCGCAGTGGATTGCCACACAGTACTTTGTAAGTCAAGGTGCTGGATGGTATTGCCACTGTTTAGTGGTGGTCGTATCGCATACCATCAGGCGAACGAACGGCAAGCGCGTCTCGTCATTCCATGCAATAAAAAAAAAATCGAAATAAATCATGTGATTGGTCTTCAACTATATCTGCGGTTGGCAACCCGCGGCCCGTGACCCCCATCTTTACGGCTGTTTTGGGGTCGTAAGGCCGGTAACTGTCCAAGCCCCCCCCCCCTTGAGGTGACTTATTATTAACATTAACAACAATAGCGGCCCGCCTTCACTTCATTTTGCCACTATGTGGCCCTTCCGTGCCAAAAGGTTGCCGACCGCTAATCTAGATCAATCTTTTTTTTATTGTTATACGGGCACAGCAAAGTGACCCCACTGTACCTGATGGCAAGTGGGGTAGGGTCCAAATAGAGTCTCGACTGACAAGAGAACAAGAATATAAACGACTTTTCACAACCGAAATAAATATAAGATTCCAATCTTACTAAAAAGTTTTAAATTTACGTACTATACTGGTGCCATCTTACTTCTTATTTTATCTTACTTTTTACTAATAATATAAATGCGAAAATTTGTGTCAATTTTTGGATGTTTGTATATTTGTTAGACTTAAAGGTGAAAACAGCTAAACGGATTCGGATGAAATTTGGCACACGGCTAGACCATGTCCTGGATTAACACATAGGCTACTTTTTATCCCGGTAATTTGCTCCCATGGGAAATAATGGACTTTTACGTCTGTTTTTTTTTAAATAGACGGCGCTGGCGTTTTAGTGGCTTGTGCAGTGGGAAAGGCTTATCACGCGGGCAAAGCCGCGAGCAACACCTAGTTACTTCATAAAATTAATTTCATACGCTCCGTTTAATTACAGAGAAATATAAAATTATCGTGAAATTTAATTGAATGTTGTGTACATTCAATTAAATTTATTAATCGCATAAATTCAAAATAAGGTAATAAATTAAATGAATTGCATGTTGCAGATTGTTATGTGTAGTTAATTACATGCCTCATGGAAACAATACCAATAAATGAAACATTCTGACAAAAGTTGGTATTGCAATAATGTAATTTTATTGCGGACTTGATGGCGTATGAACAATAAACAAAACCAAAGCTAATAACGCCTTTGATGATGTGTAGATGTGTTCGAAATGTCTGTAATAGGCATCTTCTCAGTCGGGCACTCTTGGCAGAGTGGTCGTGGTTGGTAATACATGGAAAGATGTCAGCGTTGTCAGTCTTCTCGGCGATGGTCGTAGGTCTACTAAGGCTTTTCCATTTTTGTCGGTTAGTAGCGTTGCGTGTACACTCTGTCATGGAGGACTGTGTTGCTGTTTTAATCGAGTCAGTCCAGCGAATGGGGGATCTGCCTCTAGCTCTTTTTCCTTCTACCTGTCCTTGGACCACCAGACTTTCCATAGAGTCTTCGTTTCCTGATATGTGACCGAAGAACTTTAAAACACGTTGTTGAACGGTCGACGACGTAATAGGCATAGTTAATATTTATTTATTTTATTTATTTATAGAACGCGAAGAAATTAACTGGCTAATTTATAATAAAAGGATAAATACTCCAAATATACATTATACGCATACTCACGACTTTTATCCCCGAAGGGGTAGGCAGAGGCGCAACTAATGCACCCACTTTTCGCCATTTATATTCCGTCCCATGATGTGATAGGGGGCGAGCCTATCGCCATATCGGGCACAAATTCCAGACTCCGGGCTGATACTGAATAGAAAAACCCAATATCACTTTGCCCGACCCGGGGATCGAACCCGAGACCTCAGCATTGCAGTCGTACCGCAATACAACTACGCCACCGAGGCAGTATATATATTATGTTAAGGGTATTTTCCTTCTAGGGTCTGTATAAACCAACTTGTTTGCAAATCATGCTGTTGATAATGGACCAATCTTATAACGAGTAATCTACTTAGTCATCAATTCAACTAACAATAAATATCCGCTTCAATAATACCACCAAATATAATATCGAGCACCTCTCAAATTTATAATGAAGTGTTTGCTATGCTTGCCATGTTCAACAACTTTGGATGTCAATAGCGAATGAATTTCAGTAGAATTATAAATTCTCTTTGCGAATGAATAAACTAAAATCTACAAAATTAGGGCTGTTTTACCAATTATATTAATTTTATCGAACCACCAACCTGGAGGAAAGTCAAATCCTTTTATCATAGATAATTTCTCTTCTATTGATAGTAATGTACTCACAACAGGAAAATGTTGCCATACTGAAAATAAGAAAATTTATTTAATTTTAATATTCACTAATAGACCACAAATGTTGGTAGTGTCAAGAATGAGGAATGTACTGCGTTTAAAAATTACTGCCTGAAAAGAAACTATGGATTTGCAGAAGAATACTATTTATGCCGAATCTTAGAAAATGATGATGACATTAAATGTTGTAGGCAGCTCTAATTTCAAGCTATTAAATCAAAAACACATTCAACCCCAAAACAGTGGCTAAAAGCCTTAATATTACCCTTGAAATTCGATGCAGACGCATTAGCATTTCTTCTAACTCTAAAATTATTCAAAGCCTCCTGATACAACTCCTCATCACTAATTTTCGACTTATGCTCCCTCTCAATAGTTATTAAGGACACAAACCACATAACAACAACAACTATTAACACTTTAATTGCTTTCTTCAACATTTTCTTGACACTTCTACTTCAATAACTAAAGTCGTACTGGACCATACCCGTTCAAACAATTTCAGGAAACAAACAGTGAAGTACTAAGAAAACGTTGTTTAATGGTTATCACACAGAAGGCAGGCGGAGCGGGTAATTTAGTTCTAAGCTCTGGAGAAATAAGAAATTACACAATACTGGATGTGTTTTAGGTTTTCATTGTAGAAGAGTTAAGTTGTCAATATTATCTATGTTAAGGAAATGGGAGCCTTATGCTCAAGGAAGTTGAAGAATCAATGGAAGAGTATACTAATGCTTGGTATAGATAATTTCGAACTTTATTTTGATATCCTCGGTGCCGTAGTTGTATGCTGGAATGCTGAGGTTTGGGTTCGATCCTGGGGTCGGTCAAAGTGATATTGGATTTTTCTATTCAGTATCTGCCCGGAGTCCGAAATTTGTGCCCGATATGGCGATAGGATCGCCCCCTATCATGGGGCGGAATACGCACGGCGTAAAGTGGGTGCATTAGTTGCGCCACTACCTACCCCTTTTGGGGATAAAAAGCGTGTGTGTATAATATTATATTCTTAATATTAAAGTTTAAACTTGTTTGCGTACACACACCACTTTCTCAATAAGATGTAAATCAACACAAAGTTCCCACAACAAAGGAACAAGTAACATCGAACAAATCTAAATATTTACTAACGCAAGTCATCATTCTTGATCGTAAGTTCAATGTTTGAAATATTTATTTGCAAATGTTTGTCAACATCGCATGCATAATTAATTATTATAATTTTGTCTATATCTTCGTAGTGTCTCGGTGACGTTGTAATACGTACGCGGGACGACTACCGCTCTGAGGATTCGGGTTCAATCCCAGGTCAGGCAAAGTGATGTTGTGTTTTCTCCTCAGGATCAGATCATCCCTGAGTTTCGATTTTGTATCCGATATTGCGATGAGCATTATTAGATAATTATTAGCAATCATAGTAAGGAATCAATGCAATTAATTCCTAGTATAAATATTTATGTTTTAAATTTCACCCGGTTTTTTTTCTAATTTGTAATGCTATCAGACCTTTTTAAAATGTTTGCATTCGTGTAACGTTCAGGGGGTTTTAGAAGACTTGCCCTTCCTTAATTAAATCCTTCCCTTTGGAAAAACCTTTCATTACACTCATTACTTGCACGATAACCTAAGACACTTCAAAAACAAACTGCCAAGGGATATCGAACTTTATAATTATAGACAAAAGACTGATCACTTCAAAACAAGTCCACAATATAGGCAAATTAATTTTGCACTTCGCGGTAAAAGTCGGCGACAAAAAAATGGTCTTTTAGATTTATTTTACAGGGCTCGTCGTTAAAATAAATTGGGGTTAAGGTGGGCAAATACTAAAGTTAACGAGGTACATCGGGAAGAATAAAATAGAAGTGAATTAGGTAAATTGATTACCTTTATACATCAGTGGAATTACGCTTCTTGGTTTCCTCCGAACCTTACAAATAAAGCAATCTTTTGTGGAATAGTGAGTTGCCGTACAAATAAATTGTCTTATTTTCAATTTGAAAACTTTTATAGCGGAATTATTTATAGAATGTTGTCTCGAAGAATCTTCTTTGAAGAAATAACTGGCATTATCAAAAAGTTTTAAATAAGTACCTCACTATACTTGTAGTTAAATGTCTACTTAATCATGAAGTTTTCTGTAATTTTGAGAAAAATAACTTACTACATAATAAAATAAGTGTAGGCTATTTTTATTTATAAGCATACTTTAATAATTACTATAAATAATGATTTACTACTAATATACTACTTATTGGTTTTCATAAGATAAAACCTGGTCTGATCCATATATACCTTTTCAACATTAAAAAAAAACTTTTCAATTTATATTTGGCATGCTAGAGGTAAGTAACTTATTCGCATATTTCACTTATTTGAAACAAAGAAATCAAGCAAGCCGCAACGGCATCGCGCAGAGATGGTCCCGTGCAGCTATCTTAGTGCAACACGAATCACGATACCCTGGGCCGTCTCGTATGCGCCGAAGAAGGCCACCGCGGGTTTTGGTTGGTATGCCGGTGTAGGGTGTACAAAGTGTTAGGGACTCGGTCCAATGCTCGCTCGGATGATGCTATACTCCCGAGGTTCGACATTGGACCGTAAGTCTGTGTGAAACCAACATAACCGTTCCACTCTACCCCCAGTGGTGGTAGCGATAACGCGTTTATCCCCGCAAAAAAAAAAAACTCTTAAGCATTATCTCCACAAAAGGTGCTGACGTCGCTAAAGCAACTTGTGAATTGTGTGGGATGTTAACAAATGAAGTTTTTCAATGAACACTAAAGATGATAGTTGACTTGAACACGGAATCATCCGCCATCATCCCAATCAATGGAACATTGTAAATATTATGTTTAAACATCGTAAAGAAACCTACATACCTGAGAATTCCCCAAAAATAATTTCGAAGGTATGTAAAGTCTGGCAACCCGCACTAGGCCAGTGCGGTGGACTATAGCCTAAACCCCCTCAGTTGTAGAGGAGGCCCGTGCTCAGCAGTGGGCAGTATATAATACAGGGCTGGTATGGTATAAGTAAAGATTATGAGCGTTTATATTGATAGAATAACTATAAAATCAAAGAGTTTGCTTAGCAATCCAGATGGGTGCTTACTTAGAAATTATTTCAACGTTGGGGATTTACCATTTTGATCTGTTATTAATAAAAAAATCTAAAATAATTTTGATCTAATCTATTGAGATTTTCTCTTTTTTATTGAAAAAAAAGACATACATTATTCTTAAAATCTATTTAATAAACACTATTTTTTGCATATGGCTCTGCTCGCATGAACGACTTCCAAAAAACAAGTTGCACTGTGTATTTTCTGGTATGTAGCTTAAACAAAACGTAGCTTTCATTTCTTAATTGAATCCAAATTCATTGAGCGTTTATCGCTTACAGGCATAGAAACAATTTCAGAAACTCTCATTTATTACAGGAGGATTACATATTATATTATGGAGTATCACTTCGTAACACTGATATATTCTTAACATTTATACTTATATATTACACTTATTCTAAACAAAGCCTCTCTCGAGACGAAACTGCGTTCAAATACGGAGCCTGAATGGTCATCATGTCCATGTATATTACTTGTTCTCATTAGGATTTATCAGATTAAATCCTCTTATCGTCTGCATCAGAGATCAGATCTTTTGTTTTATGTACCACATGTGATTAAAACAAAAATCGCATTAAGGAATCTTTTCTAACCATTTCATGATATCGAATATCATCACCATCAGCCACAAGACGTCCACTGCTGAACATAGACCTCCCCCAAAGATTTCCAGACGGATCTGTCAAAAGCAGCCTGCATCCAGCGTGCTCCTGCGACCCTTATCAATTCGTCAATATCCAATATGTTTAAGGTGTAGTAGCAATAATTGACTTTTAACATAGGTAAGTACTAAACTTCAGGTTATAATAATTTTAGTCAAAATTTGAATCTGTTTTAACGGCAAATAAATTGCAACTTTCATACCACAAAACAACAACCAATTTATAAATAAAGTAAAATTAATATTGAAAAAATTACAAATAAAATGAACATAAAATTTATGCCTTACATTTATCTTAAAAAATATATGCGTCAGTATCTCATACGGTACAATAACTCAGCAAGTCAAGAGACAAGCCACTGTTTTGTATGATTAATGACGCGGTCGTTAGCCGCCGCTGCAAATGGCAAACAGAGTGTCTATATTTCGTGGTAAATTCATTCTTCCAGAGAGTCTGTCAAATCTGTGTCTTCATTGTTTAATATAAAGAACTTGGCTTCTTTACGCCTGAGTGATCAAGATTAATTTGGTTTAGAAATTTTGCTGGTATCATTTACGTCTATCAGTTTGTATAAGTGACTTTATTTTTTAAATTTAGTTCTATTATGGTTTCTAATTTGTTAATAGAAATTCTTGTCAATCAAGTTGTATATAATAATAATCAATAACACCGGTGGATTAATGCACACATTAATATATTATATTTATACTCCAAAAACTGCCTCAGTGGCGTAGTTGTATTACGGTATAACTGCAATTCTGAGGTTAAGTTCGATTCCCGGGTCGGGCAACGTGATACTGGTTTTTAAATTCAGTATCAGTCCGGAGTCTGGATTTTGTGCCTGATATGGCGACAGGCTCGCCCCCTATCACTTCATGGGACGGAATACGAACGACGAAAAGTAGTTACATTAGTTGCGCCTCTGCCTACCCCTTCGGGGATAAAAGACGTGACTGTGTGTGTGTGTACTCAAAAGAACTGTAGTGTTAAATAGACAGTTAGACTCATGCTTTAAAATTATACAATAAATAGCAAGAGAAAAGAAATAAAAATGTTATTTCAAAATGCCCACAGCAAGAGTTAATGAGGAAACAGATAAAAATACCACTTATTTTCGACAACGACACGACACAACAATGCGCAGAGAGAAGAGTCGTCGGCTTTAAGTAAATTTTATTGCACTTCGCATGAAACTTCTTTCCTGAATTTTTACTTTCAATTAAAGTGTGCTAATGGAAAAACTACGGAACGGTCACAATGAAGATCATTAGTGGAATTCTATGGTGGAAAAGTTTTTGAAACGCTACCAAATTCACTCTTGATTCTATTACGGGCAACTTTGTGATCGTGAGAGTTTTTGTAATCTGATGGATATCCACTCCATTTAACTCTAATAACAGCTAAAACGTTTGATTGTAACTCATCCACAGTCAGCAGTTTAACGTTTTGAGTTTGAACAATTTTAATGGATTCGTATGTAATAGTTCTGGTGCTTTTGGGACGTATTCCGTAAACAAGCTGCATTGATTTTTGTAGTAAAAAGGTTCACATATGCATAAGCACTTGATTAATATTTGTTCTACATTATCATTGTTATAATTATGAGTACCTACTGACGACATTTTTTTTGGCTTGAATTCCCTTACCATCAGGTACAATGAAGTCACTTTGTCGAGCCATCGATAAAAATAACTGTACGGAGTCACAAATATGTTAGTAAATACCAAAGACATTAAACAATATAGTTATAGACCGGACATCAGGACCAAATTTTTCGTCCAAAAGTTATTACACATTGGTAGTCGCTGTCTTATCTGACATGTCCGTGTAACAAGACCTCGCGGTATGCTTAAATTTTGTACATAAAACAATATTTTAGTAGGATATATGCCGATATTCGCATTACGACCATGTCAAAGTATGTTCTAATGAATTTTACATAGGTATTTTGTTATTTCCCGGTAGATTAAGTGACTGACGAACAGGCTCAACATTTTTCTATGACAATTTTCCCAATGTCCGCTCGAAATAATCTTAGAATTCTTTGGTAAATACGAATACACAAATAGAACACAAAATCTTACTGAAAAAAAATGATGGATAATAGAACATTCGCAATCACAACAAATGTTAGCACATTCAATACATAAGTTCGAAGGGAGTCATTCCCTCAAGGAAAATACCTTTCCAGGAACTTATTTCAGCACTATTGTCGCGAACAATGGAGTAGTTGATTTACTACAAGCATTTGTTTGATATTTTTGCTAACAGTTTGAAATGCTTTCTATTGAAATATCTGTAAGAGGGGCTTGGAATTTCATAACTGAGAAAAAGTACGTAAGGAATAAAATACGTAGATGAAGAAAATACTATAAAGCCTGTGTAATCTTACTTCTTATCTTCTCTTACTTCTTACTAAGATTATAAATGCGAAAGTGTGTAAATGTTTGTATGTTTGTTAGAAGTAAACGCAGAAACAACTAAACAGATTTGGATCAAATTTAGCACTCGGGTAGGTCATATCTTGGAGTAACACATAGGCTTTTTGCCCCGGTAATTTGCTGCTTTGCTTTAATTAGATGGCGCTGGCGTCGTAATGTGGTTTAGGGACTATTGTAGCGCGAAAGGTTTTGCACGCGGACGAAGCCGCGAGCATCACAAATTAGTTGAACTGAATGCAGAACACAATTGTGAGGTTTTCGTACCATAATAAGTTACTAACTCCGCTCATTCTCGCGGTATGCGGTAAGAATAAATAAAACACTTCTAACAAAAAATATTTTATTTTTCAATACAAATTCAAATAGTATACCTAGAATGACTTGGATCATCATAGTATATATTATATATACTCTTTGGACTTGGATTATACAGATACAAACCATGAGTTTTTCTAGCACCTTTTCTGTAAAATTCCGAGTTACATAATAATAACATTTTCCTTCTTGGACTATTTTGCTTTTAAGCATAGATATAATTTTCTGAAATAAAAATGAGAACTATTATTATTATCAAAAGGCTCGGCTATGCCGTTTGTCATTTTTATAAGCGCGTCATCTGTTTTTATGTTGTATTTTTATTTCTTACATATCAAGGTATCTGTCATGGAAGCTCTAATTTAGCTCTAGAATGTTCTATTTGCAAAATTTTGCTGGATATTGCACTTTTATCTATGCCTTAAAAATACCAGAAACCATTTAGCCACTATCATTCTAATACCAACTTGCCAATTGAATCTCTAATCCGTTCGCAAGTGATCGCGAGTACTAAGACCCTTTCGCCGGCAAGATAAACTTTACCCTTAACTATTAAACTGTCAATATCACAAAAACATAGATAACGAAAATCTCAACTATCGTGATTAAGGCATAATTAAAGTTGGTCCGTTCTTGACAAAGTTTAGGGATCGTCTAATCCCGGGTAACCCACCTAAAGCCCGTTTAATATTCAGTGTCACACTTGAACTCATCCCTGGATTAGTCGGTAATGCATGCTCTAAGAAGACGTCTATATCACCGTCCTATTCCATTACGCAATAAAGTTTGAAATTTGTGCTTGAATTGCAGTTTTAAGTAATAATATTGTATGAAGCTAGTAGTAGTCGTTTTTTGAAGTTCTTTAATGTGAAGATATTTTTGGAGAATATTATAATGTAGTGATGCCGCTTTTCCGCTTTGTCAATTCTGTCATATATAGAAATGTTCAACGTTTCTGAATAACTACTTTTAATAGAAAATATTTCATTTTCTGTGTAAATGACGATACGCAATATTAATACTTAACGAACTGCAAGAAACATCTTTGAATATATTTTCCATGCTTATCATTCACTCACGAACTGTCCTTACCGTTTACTTTCAGAATCAGGCACCCATACACAAGGTGTCACAGTCATATGTATGTATACATACGGACAACGAGGAAGATCGAAGTGTGTAACCCATAACTTTGAACCTTAAGGGAATGGATTTAGACGATGAATTAATTTTAATACGAGACAGCTATTATCAATCGTTATGCAATGCTCTTGAGATGCCTGATCATGAATAATTTATGTATTTTACTATTCAATGTTTAACGGAATCGAACTAGATAAAGAAGTTTAATACTAATTTAACTTAAAGGAATTCTTATAGAAAGAGCATAATTATTTTGTTCTAAAAAGAAAATCGAAAACGATTAATTATAGTCTAAAATTGTACACTGTTAAAAATAAACAATTTATAAATATTGGTGTCTAAAATTTTAAAATATAAAACAAATAAAATCAAACGTAAATATGTAATCAAAAATCAGAACACAACATTTTACTTGATTCACCCAAATGATTATAATTTATGAAATCGAAAATTGAGTTATCGTCATCAAATTACTTAAAACTGGTCCCTTTTTATGAAAAAATATTAAAAAAAGGGATCGATATAATAGTTCTCACCTTTACCCGCTTGAATATGGCGGTGTTTGAACTATTGTTGTATCGAAAATTTCGTTGTAAGTAATTTTATGACGATAACTCAATTTTCGATTTTTTTTAATTGTGTCGTTTTCATCCTAAAGCTGCGATAAATAACATTTTGAGTAGGTAACTCATCCCACAATAACAGTTCGAGCTAGGCGTCTATCGCCATATTGCCTATCAGGCACATCACAGGCTTGACTGACGAAGTGCCTAGAAATCCCCTTCGGCATAATTTGAAACTGTGCCAAAGACTATAAACATTTAGCTACGCCAAAGTGTCTACTGAAAATGAGACTTTAATGCCTACGCCGTTATACTAATACGATAGCGAAGTAAGTAATTTTAAAGGCATCTTTTTAAAAAGAAATAACTAGTTTCATTGTTTTTTTTATCAATTGAAAATAGTGTTTGGATTCTTTAGGTCTCTTTTTTGATATCAGGAAAAAGTACTTTATTAAGAAGAGGATAAGTACCGTATTAATTGGTTGTTTCAACAGGCTCTTGTATGCGTTGAATTCTCGATGTCTTTCATATTATATAATGTCCCCCCTCAAATAGTTTGTTAAGGCCTATCTTAAGTAAAAGACACATTTACGCATGCTCACGCCTTTTATCCCCGAAGGGGTAGGCAGAGGCCCAACTAATGCACCCACTTTTCGCCAAGCGTATTCCGTCCCATGATGTGATAGGGGGCGAGCCTATCGCCATACCGGGCACAAATTCCAGACTCCGGGCTGATACTGAATAGAAAAATCCAATATCACTTTGCCCGACCCGGGGATCGAACCCGAGACCTCAGCCTTGCAGTCGTACCGTAATACAACTACGCCACCGAGGCAGTCAGACACATTTATAAAGACCTCAAAAATATATTATACAGGTTTCGTATTAGGTACTTAGTTTCTTAGATTATTTAATTACGTGCGAGTTTGGTGTTTTACATTCAGGTATGTAGACGTCATTTATTATATTATTATTAACAAGAAAACATTATAAGATCAAAATAAATTATCTACCTCCAATCTTTACAAAAAAATATTTTTCAGTAAAATACTCAAAATATATTTCTTTTTTAGAAATCGTACAAACAAGTACAGAAGTAAAAGGCGTATAATAAGATCATTATTTTAACGGTAACTCCCTGTACACGAAAAAGGCGGTTAAAGATTCATGAAGTTAATAAAATGGGAAACCGTTTAATGTTTCTTGAATCGTTCAGCCTGCGAAATAAGTATTCGCTTGAATAAAATAACTTAAGCATAGACTTCACGCTCAAAAGAAAAGAGGAACTTTATGTGATGGTTTGCGTGCAGAATTTCTTCTTCTTTTAAAAATGGCTCCACTGTTTTATCGGTGATTTTGTCAATGTTAAGTGGGCACGTGTGGAAATAATAACTATCGGCCCGAAGTTAACTCAAAAATTATGGCAGCAAGGAGCAGTATAACTAAAACATTTGACATTAGTTATGGTGAATACCATTAAAACTTTAGACGTGTATAATTTAAATGCATATCTCCTACTAAATGTGCTCATGACATTAGAGAAAATTTGAAAGAATTTATAATTCATAATTAATATAGGTAGTAATACTGGTGGTAGGTCTCTCATATGTAAGAGTCCGCCTGGGTGGGTACCACCGCAATGTCTATTTCTAACGCCAAGCAGCAGTGTGCATGGCCTGTTGTGTTTCCGTTTGAAGGACATTGTAGCCAGTGTAACTACTGGACATAATGAGACTTAACATCTTATGTCTCAAGATGACGAGCGCAGTGGATGCAGATGGAGTGCCACACAGTACTTTGTAACTCAAGGTGCTGAATGTTGTTGCTACTGTTTATGGGTGGTTGTATCGCATACCATCAGGCGAACGGCATGTTCGTCTCGTCATTCAACGGAATAAAAAAACAAAATTAGGTCAGCGTGGTGGACTGAGGCCTGAAACCCTCTCAGTAGTAGAGGAGGCTCGTGCTCAGCAGTGGGCAGTATAAATACAGGGCTGATTGCATAACGATTTTAGAAAGGCACCTTGGCTATGGCCCTTGAGTAACCTCTTTATAGGCCTTTAAATGACTTATTTTGATCGGTTTATTGTTGGATTCGGATCGAAGATTAATATTGGGGTTGTTTGTTGAAATCTGCAGATAATGTTGACCCCAAATATGCATAATAGATTTGAAAGAAAGAATGTAAATTATGCACCACACAATACTAGACCTAAAGAAATAATTGCAATACAAACATCAATTCAAGTTAGGAAATGAACTCACGACATTCTTCTATAGCCACTCACCAACTGCACCGCAGCGATAATTGAATTCATTATGAAGAACTGTTACTTATACCAACTCCTTAAACATAACAAAATAAAGTTAAAACAGACTATCAATAAAACTCCGCCGCAGACACCGACAAACTGAAAAACACTGACGCAATATCAAACCGAATCCCGGGAATTCAAAAGGAATCCCGCGAAGTGCAAGATAATAAAACCAACAGATTATGACAAATTCAATTTAAAACTTCTTGCAGTGGTAACTGCAAACAAAACTTGCAGCTCCGAATAAAGTTATAACAGACTTAAATTTGTAGTTGTGGGCCGAAAACCAATTATTGTTAGAACCACTGTCACCCTCCGCTAGCGTTACCTAGTTTTGCAACGTGTCAAAATTTAAACGTGGTTGAAGTTGGATTGTTAACTTTGACGATATTAACATTATGATTTCTTACGTTTATGCGAATGTTAGACATTGAAATGAAACTATTATAACGGATTTTATCGCGGTTTTTTATTTTATTTTCTGCAGAGTACTTTGTAACTCAAGGTGCTGGATGATGTTACTACTGTTTATGGGTGGTCGTACCGCTTACCATCAGGCGAACGGCATGCTCGTCTCGTCATTCATTGCCATAAAAAAAAGAGGTGCAACTAGTGCACCCACTTTTCCCCGTGCGTATTCCGTCCCATGATGTGATAGGGGGCGAGTGTATTGTATTGTATCCCTTCTACTTATTATTATTATGGACTTAACTTCTTATAGACTGAAGAACCGATGTCATTATTTAGATAAACCAAGACCATTTCTCTGCATAGTCGAATGAGCGATTCTTGCTACTGGCTTAGATCGGTATTTGCCATTTCTTAAATAGTTACAGCAAGTGTGGTACAAAAAAACATACCTGGAGTAATTGAATTTGATTTGGAACTTTTTTCCACATATATAAGAAGTAATACTAATTAGACAGTTCATTAAATAATTGCTAAGATCTAAAATTGAAGATCTTTAACACGTATCTAGACAAACGACGTCAGAGCTAGTATAAAGCATAGTATGTGAGGTAACTAAAGATTTTGCAATTTAGTAACAGTACCTCAGACAGACCTGTCTCCGCGAGACGCTACGGGAGAATGTTCATGAACAATATTGTAGACTACGTTCAAAGCTGAAGTTATAACTGACTCAAAATTGTGTAACGGTTTAAGTTTATTTTCTGTAGAGGAATGAAAATGATTATTCGTTTCTTTTATATAATTTGAGAGGAAAACCGTCTGGAAATCTTTAGGGAAGGCTTATGTTCAGTAGTGGACTTCTTGTGGCTGATGATGATGATTAAGTACAATTATTTTAGCTTCTTTAATACACTCATACACATTGTCTAGTCTTTCAAATTTTCCTTTATGGTGCTGAAACCTGGTCCTTGAGACAACTAGACCGCCGCAAAATTGACGCATTGGAGATGTGGTGTTGGAGACACCTGCAAATCCCATGGACCGCTTTCCTCACCAATGTGTCTATTCTAAATGAGCTCAAAATCAAGACTAGGCTGTCGTCGACCGTTCAACAACATGTTTTAAAGTTCTTCGGTCACATATCTAGAATCGAAGACTCTATGGAAAGACTGGTGGTCTAAAGACCGGTAGAAGGAAAAACGGCTAGAGGCAGATCCCCTATTCGCTGGACTGACTTGATTAAAACGGCAACACAGTCCTTCATGACAGAGTGTACACGCAGCGCTACTAACCGACAAAAATGGAGAAGCCTTAGTAGACCTACGAACATCGCCGAGAAGACTGACAACGCTGACATCTTTCCATGTATTACCATCGCGACAACCACTACCACTCTGCCAAGAGTGTCCGACTAAGAAGAATACACTCGTACACACACAGACACACCTTTTTTCTTCCTGAAAGGGTAGCCAGAAGCGCAACTAGTGCACGCACCCGCTGTTCGCCGTGCGTAGATAGGGGATGAGCCTATCGGGCACAAAGGCCGGACTCCGGGCTGATACTGAATAGAAAAATTCAATATCTTTTTGTCCAACCCAGAGATAAAACCCGATCATAACGAGCATCTACCTTAACATAATATAATCATGCTTTATATATAACTAGACTTCTGCTCGCGGCTTCGCACGCGTTAAAAAGGTATTCCGTGATAAAAATATTTTCCCGGGATAAAAAGTAGCCAGTGTGTTAATACAATATATCCAGGACATGATCTACCCGTGTGCCAAATTTCATCGAAATCCGTTCAGTAGTTTTTGAGTTTATTCGTTACAAACATACTTACATACAAATCTTTCCTCTCTATAATATAGATAATCGGTACCTATATCATTATCTAAGGTAACAAACATTATTCATTGTGTGTATTGTTTATCAATTATCGTTCGCTTTAACGGTGAAGGAAAACATCATGTGGAAACCTACATACCTGAGAATTCTCCATAAGAATCTCGATGGTATGTGAAGTCTGCCAACCCGCACGAGGCCAGCGTGGTGGACTGAGGCCTAAACCCTCTCAGTAGTAGAGGCCGGTGCCCAGCAGTGGGCAGTATATTATAATACAGGGCTGATTGCATTGCATGGCAAATCATAAAAGTTAGAAGCAATTATTAAAATTTAAAGCCTATGGTTAAACTCAAAAGAGTAAAAACATAAACGGTCTATTAATTTTGATTATAATTATTTATTTCAATGGCAGTATTAAAAATTAATACCCATTAAAATATTTTAATTACTGCAAGTGAAACAGTCAACATAGATCCTTCAAACACAGACATAAAACATCGTTTACACAGCATTCTAAAAACTAAATTACAGTGGTGGCCATTGATGGTATTTGTATAAAATAAATTCTCAATATTAAAAGACTACTAGCAAATTCATTAAAGTCAAGAAAAAATATCTGGAAGGATAAAGGCACCCACTTCACATGAAAGCGGTCGCTGCAACTGACGGCTAGAGCTGCACTTTACCGTTCATTTCGTTCGTGAACTGTTGGATATCCATCAGAAGTTTAGGTCGTAACTTCATTAACACTTTTTCACTATTTTAATATACTTGGAAATCATGTTGCACTCTTCTTTTATTTGTACTGTAACGTAGGATGTTTACCTACAAATCTGTTATAATAATATTATTCAACTAGCTTTTGGTCGCAGCTCCGCCCGCGTGAATAAGTTTTTCCGGGATAAAAGTCCCGCTTTTTGTTTTCCCGGGATAAAGTATACAATACATATAATAAAGCAATAGAACCGGTGTGTCTGTACATTTAAAGAAATGTGATCAAAAAGAAAGGGGGTGACTAAAGAAGAGTAATGGAAAACAAATTAGCGATTTTTATAATTCTTTTCTGTGTGTCTGTTTTTCTGTTTGTTTGTTACTGCACATCTCCGAAACTACAGAAACGATTTCGAAGAAATTTAGTATGGAGATAGTTTGAGACCCTAGAAAGGACAAAGGATACTTTTTATCCCGGGAAAATATAAAGCGGGACTTTTATCCTGGAAAAACTTTTTTACGCGGGCGGTGCCGCGAGCAAAAGCTAAAATAATCAAATAAACAAAAAATAAACTCTTACTAGTAATTTAAAATATTATAAATGCAAATATTTCTGAACATATTTGCATGTTTGTTCTAGAAGTAAAGGCAGAAACTGCTGGATCGATTTGTATGAAATTTAATAAGATGAACCAAGTCCTGGATTAAAATAGAAGGTCTCTGCTATCCTGGAAAAGTGTATAAGAGGTGTTTTATTGCGAGAAAAAGACATCCACGCATGCGGAGTAAATCAAGTGAAGAAAAAACCTTCAACTCAATCGTTCTTTGAAGATCTAAAGAACCCGTCAAATAGTTCTCGTACATTCCCATCCTTACGCTCACTAACGGCGGAGAGAGGTTTAAAAATTCAAAAGCTCTTTACTTGAGTAAACACTTCTTTTGTGTGGGCTGAGATGCGACTTGTGTGGTGCGGCCGGTTCGCGGTGTTATGAAAAATTTACTTTTAATTATTTAAAACCAGTCACACTCGACCCGGGTCAGTTTTTTACAACTTTGAGTTGTTTCAGACCTATCCTTAATTATTTGTGGTAGTTAGTTTCTTTCATTTATTGTTTGGAACAGTTCAATTAAATTATGTTTTATTCCGGTAACGCGGGTGAAATCAAATAAGTATAATTTTTTTTTTTATAGTATTGAATGAAGAGACGAGCATGCCGTTCGCCTGATGGTAAGCGATACGACTACCCATAAACAGTAGCAACACCATCCAGCACCTTGACTTACAAAGTACTGTGTGGCATTCCACTGCGCTCGTCATCCTGAGACATAAGATATTAAGTCTCATTATGTCCAGTAGTTATACTGGCTACAATGTCCTTCAAACCGAAACACAACAGTGCATGCACACTGTTACTTGGCGGTAGAAATAGACATTGCGGTGGTACCCACCCAGACGGCCTCTTACAAAATGAGAGACCTACCACCAGTAAATATACAAATATACAAATGTCATCATTACATAGGTATAAATGTTATACCTTTGATTTTGGACTTCACATCATTATTATGCCTCGGTGGTGTTGTTGTATTGCACGCGTTATGAGTACGAGTACGAGTGCGCGCTGAGGTCCTGGGTTCGAATCCCGAGTCGAGACAAAAATATTGTGACTGGGTTTTTCCATCTTAAAAAATACTCAGTCGCAGCTGGGAGTCAGGAAATGCCTCGGAAAGCACGTAGTTCTTGGCGTTGGTTCAGCGCCTGATCTCTCTCCGGTCATGTCGGATTGCCGTCTCATCGAACTATGAGAGTGAAGGAATAGCGAGTGTACCTGTGTATTGCGCACACAATTGTGCACTGTAATAGGTATCCCCTGCGTAGGTACCTGGCTGATTTCCGTTGAGATTGGCCGCCGTGGCCGAAACTGGCTAGGATGATTACATACGTATTATGTTAGAAATATTAATTTAATATAAGTTCCAGCCAGATAATACGCTGCGTTAAAAGTTAAAACGTATTAAACAATTATCCTTAGAAAAAAAAACGTTGTTTTATATGCTTGTGACAGGATTTCACATCAATTTCAACGTGTCCTGTGTCTATTTAGAATTTTCATGCATTAAAACTTTCTGTGAACAAAAATAAACTTTTAACTCAAAAATTCGCCATTGCTCTATTTAAAAATTAAAAATATTTGAAATCACATAATCCTGCAACTGCATATTTATTATGAAATTTTCAGATTAAATCAATTTTTGTAAGAGTGCAAATGTTTTGTTTATATGTCACGCAACAAAACTAGAATGAAAATTTTCGGATATTCGAACATTTCGGATATTATTCGTACGTCGGATACTAACTCTTGTTTTTATTATAAGTATTTCTTTCCATATATTTCACGTTTACTTATTTATTTTTCATGGTTTGGAACTCTTATCGAAATGAAAACTACAGATTTTAGAAGTAAAACCAGTACATAACTTTAAAATATTTCCAACCCTAAAACACGCGCTTACATTTCCCGTTCTGATATTTGTTTTCACATTTCACGCCAGCTTATGTCGAAATTATCTATTGTGTGCCTTACAAAAAACCTTTTTATCACACTGTAGACAAGAACAAATTGGATACTTCAGTACAATGTGCTCAGAGCGTATGACCACCGAAAAATCCATTTTACGATATAATATGACAGGGGATAATGTGATGTGACGTAACTGAATCGATAAAATAAATAATAGCAAACAAGCATTTTTTTCTTCTGTTATGTGCTGATAAAAAATTGTATTGTAAGTGGACTATGCGTATTATTTTGTGTCTTACTACTGCATTTTTTATTTTTTTTATTGCATTGAATGACGAGACGAGCATGCCGTTCGCCTGATGGTAAGCGATACGACCAGCCATAAACAGTAGCAACACCATCCAGCACCTTGACTTACAAAGTACTGAGTGGCATGCCACTGCGCTCGTCATCCTGAGACATAAGATGTTAAGTCTCATTATGTCTAGTAGTTATACATATAGTTATGGCTACAATGTCCTTCAAACCGAAACACAACAGTGCATGCACACTGTTGCTTGGCGGTAGAAATAGACATTGTGGTGGTACCCACCCAGACGGCCTCTTACATAATGAGAGACCTACCAATTGTACCAATAAATTTGTTTAGTCAAACATCTATACTTTTGTTGAAGTTGAAGAGTTTGGATTTACGCGCCAATCTCTGGAACCACATTAAGATTCTGAAGATTTAACACAAAGGTACATTCTTCGTAAAATAGAGCAAATTTCTGCCGTGATTTAAATACTAAAAAGTGTTGAGATCAGATCTGTCCTAGCAACCCTTTATTATCTGGAAAAGTTCATTATATTTCGGCTCAAACTAATTTCAGTTCAGTGTCATCTAGCGGCACAAAATGGTACTATTTGCTCTAAACAAGTCATTGCCAACAAGCACTGTGAATATAAATTAATGATTAAAATAATTATTGCACAGTTTTCCATGCATATTTGAGTGCGTATTTATGCACAGTATTATGGAATTTTAACACCAACCTCAAATATTTATAACAATTAGAATTTGCGTATTATGTTGGTGTAGTGTGAAATAATATCTACTCAAGAATTAATATAGGGAATCATAAAAAAAATCCAGTGTCATTTTTCGATAACAATATGAAGAAAGAACGAATTCAGTAATCGTTCGGTTGTCAGTCAATCATTTATTTTTAATTCTACTCTATAAAATATTTTTGCAGACTAAATACTCAAAATAGCAATAATATTATACTCTAAAAAGAATTATCGATATTAAAGATCAAAAACTGCCAAAAAATATGTACTTTTTTTTCGAAAAAATTAACATAATTTCTATCAAATTTCATTCTAATCACCAATAAAAAAGTGATTTCACGTAAAACAATACACTGTACATCTAATTGTATTTTATTTACTAATAACAACATTTTATCCTTCCAATAAAATTTATCTTGAAAAACAAATAACGTAATATATTTTGGAGGTGCAGTAGAGGAATTCAATTTCTTGACTTCGGTCAGCCATCTTTGTCTTTCGCAGGAGCCGGCTCTTGGCAGAAATTTTACATCATAAATATCTACAACGATGTAATTATGGACCGTGGCATGTCAGCAATTGAATTTTGTATTAAATTCTCTGGGAAGCTATTTTTCTATTTGTCTGAAGGTATGCGCCATGAGGTATTTAAAATGCTTTTATTATTGTCAAGAAAATTTCGCATTCTTTTTATGTATTTGAGTTGAAATTGCAAATGATTTAAACTTTTACGTCTATTACGCGACCTAATATGCTAAGCTATTTCAAAAGCTTTCAGTTCACTGGACTATAGATGATTGAAAACTGCTTGTATGACTTTAAGGTTTAAAGTAACTATTACCCAAACTGAATACACTGAAAATTAAGTACGTTGAAAAGTTTTAAGTAATATGGTTTCTACGAGTGAAGCTTTTCAGAAAATAGTGAAAATAGCAACATCATTTTTTTTTCGGAAAACTAACAATGACTATTAACATCTATTATGTCAATTCAAATTATAAAACTAGCACCATTTTAACGTTCACATATATACACATACACATGTAATAAGTTTTACATATACTCATGTAAAACTTATTATATTCGTAAAACACAATACTAATTATTATTAACTAGATTATGCGCGCGGCTTCGCCCGCGTGAAAAAGTTTTTCCGGGATAAAAAATAGCCAATAGAACTCAGAAGTAATGTAGCTTCCTATTAGTGAAAGAATTTTCAAAATCAGTCCAGTAGTTCCTGAGATTAGCGCGTTCAAACAACCAAACAAACTCTTCAGCTTTATAATATTACAGTATAGATTAATTTCCTACCAATATTTTCTATTTTATATTGTTATGATTTAAAAAACAGTCTTTAGTGAAATTAAAATGTTGATATGCAAATTTTTATGTTAGCATTTTCCATTTCGACACTCATTGTCAAACGATTGAACGCATTTAGATCGAATCACGTTCGACATTAATGTACGTTCTGATGTTTGGTAAAAATATTCTAGACGTTTGTGAAAAAATATGTAATACGTGATTTAAATAGACAACTTCCAAAGAGGGACATAACATTGAGATGTAATGATGTGAGTTAAAAGAGAGACTTAGCTAGACAGATAAATTAGATGCAGTTGAAATGATGTTGTATATTTATAGTAATAATCCTCCTAGCCACTTTCGGCCACGGCGGCCAATCTCAACGGAGATCAGCCAGGTACGCAGGAAATATAATAGTGCACAATTGTGTGCGCAATACACAGGTGCACTCGCTATTCCTTCATTTTCATAGTCCGGTGAGACGGCAATCCGACATGACCGGAGAGAGATCAGGCGCAGGACCATCGGCTTTACGTGCTTTCCGAGGCACGGGGTATCACACCGCCAACTTCCTGACTCTGAGCTGCGACTGAGTAATTTTTTATATTGGGCATTTGTGCCTATACTGAAATATAAATTTGATTAAAAATGTGACGAATTACAATCAATCAGACATAGAAACTAATTAGATATATTTGGTTTTTCTCCATTTTAATATCCACCAAAATATACCGAGTCTATCGCGTTCCAATGAATAGGTACTTTATATTAATAATTCTAATTACCTGAAGCGGTAAAGTTTTTGAGTTTATTTGTAAGCAATCAAAGAAACTGAACGAATTCTATCTACTGACTTTGAGTATTTCGATTTGATTACTTTCTTCGCGAAAAAAAAACACTCGGGTTGACCAAACCTACAACAAAAGCTTGTCAATAATTAGTTATCGGAAATTCATCAAATTTTTGTTGTGTAATACGACCTATTTTTATTTATATAGCAACTCAAATTCGATTACAATTTACGTTATAAAAGTTAAACTTAAGTTCCAAGTAGAGGGAGCTTTCAAAAGTGCAACGCTACGTGACGCTAACGAGCTGTCGTTACGTCACGTCCTGGGGACGGATATGGCGTTGTTGCAGGACATTTGCCACGTTCCAAATGCTTCCACTCCAATTGATTGTACAATTAATTATATTTGAGAAATAATTGGGTCCTAAAATGTTGCAAATTTTGGTATTTAATTACTTACATAATTTTTTATTATGAGTTCTGTGTGTATTGCGACGCTCCAGGATTCAACTATTAAGGAGGAGTAAGGCCATACTACCTCTGGCTTATGAAAAGTTCTTAGACTTTGCATACCTTTTAATTTCACAAAGATCTTTTCCTTATAAGGTTTTTCTTCACCTATAAAGAAAGCTAAAATAATAATAGTACCAGTCCTGTATTATATACTGCCCACCACTGAGAACAGGCCTCCTCTACTATTGAGAGGGGTTATACCTTTCACCTTAGTCAACCACGCTAGCCTAGTACGGGTTGGCAGACTTAACACACCCTCGAAAATAATAGAGAAATCTTAAATAATAATAATTATTATTAAAATGAAAATACAATTATAACACTCAAAAAGGACATGATCTAGAGTTGGAAATGTACTCACTATATTTGTTCAGAGTTAAAGTCGCCTTTACCCCTATTAACTTAAGGTCGTCAATTAATTACGCTTATGTCATACAAAGAACACAAGTAAATTGCACAAACATATGTAGCGACTTGCAAGTTGCAGTAAACAAATTCAATTCCCTTATCAACGTCGTAATTATTCCAACTTGAAACGTTAACGCGAACGTAAGAGTTTTATTCTTTACGATAAAAGGCAATATTACAATATATCCTTGGCAGGAAACCCCTGTCTTGGCTAGGAACGTTTCTGTAACAGTCTCTACCACTCAGCTGGGTGCTAAATGAGTTTTTTTTTCGTCTAAATAGAGATTTTTGTGCTTACATTACATGGGTCATGCTAAATGGCAATTAAGTAAAACTTTTATTATTGCGTAAATTAGTTTTAATGCGAATGGTAATTATAATTAACATAATATTTAAATATAAGCATTCTAATTGGGTTATAAATAATATTCTAATAAGTACTTAATATATACTCCTAATTAACTAACTAAACTACTTATGACATACTTCTAGTATCTGACAGTAGTAATATAGTAGTAGGGATGTTATAAAAAAAACACTTTTTTTGAAAGGGTCCATAGATAAAATCTTATATAAATAATAACATATTCTTGAATGGTGTTATTTTTAACACAAAATAAGCATTTTTAAAAAAAATGATTTATATAGTTACACATTTTGTTTAAATCTCAACGTTCTTTGTGCCAAAATCCGATACATCGCACTAAAGGCCGTAAAAGGTTTTGTATAAAGGACGCTTTAATTTGATACAAAAGCACTACCTTTAAAATCGTACGAAGCCTGGTACCAACTAATAGACGAGTTCGCTTACTTTCAAAAGAAACCGAGTATTTTAGAGTTGATAGTGATATATCATAGTGGATTTTACCTGGTGGACCAAAGTAAGAAGTCGAGGATCAATAAGGGATGGGAATATTGTGAGTTGGTATTATTACGTCGGCTTACAAATTGAAATAAATAATCTTGAAACTGTCATGCATAAATATTGCAGATCGATGAACAGTTTCGAAAAACGGCGATAACCTAGTTGGGAGTGGAACGGACTGCCGAGACGAATGTCCGCAGGTTTAAAACCCAAGGGCACGCACCTCTGACTTTTGTAAAAAAAATATGTGCGTATTCTTTGTGAATTATCGCTCGCTTTAACGGTGAAGGAAAACATCGTGAGGAAACCTGGATATCTGAGAAGTTCTCAATAAGAATTTCGAAGGTATGTGAAGTCTGCCAAACCGCACTAGGCCAGCGTGGTGGACTAAGGCCTAAACCTTCTCAGTTGTAGAGGAGGCCCGTGCTCAGCAGTGGGTAGTATATAATACAGGGCTGGTATGGTATGGTATGGAACAATTTTGACGTGCATTTTTTTTATATTGGCACAAAAGTGGGACACGTGACCTGGTTTTAAATACTATATTATCGTACAAAATTTACAAGATTATTAAAAAAATGATAAGTGGAGAATCAAATTATTCGGTTGGCCGCACACTAAGAACATAGCTTAGTTAGTTTGGTGAGAATTATGTACTCTAGTTTAGATTACCTGCAGTCTGCACACAAGTATAATAAAATATATCTGCTTTCCGAGCAAAGCTTAGCTACATACATACACTCACGCCTTTTATCCCCGGTGGGCAGAGGCGCAACTAGTGCACCCACTTTTAGCCAAGCGTATTTCGACCCACGATGTGATAGGAAGCGAGCCTACCGCCATATCGGTCACAAATTCCAGACTCCGGGCTGATACTCATTATCAAAACCTAATATCTCTGCCCGACCCGGGGATCAAACCCGAAAGTCGTACCGTAATACAACTACGCCACCGAGGCAGTCAGCTAAGCTATTTTAACTTAATTAGTGGTTTGCAACCGTCATACTGTTTTATCTTGGATAGGCTGAACGAAGTCCAATTCTAACATAAATCTAACCCTAAAATGAAACACTGTATACACTTGTCTCCCTTACCTATCGTTAACCAAGCGAATAAACTTAATAGGCCCTCATAAAGCTAGCTTCATTTATCATAAAGACCGCATGGTCCTTTATATCCGTGAGAAATCGACGGGTTAATGCCGAATTAGGGACGAAGCGTTTTAATTGACCGAATGAGGGTCAGCATTACGTTTTATTGGGTTTTAACTTGCTTAACCCGGAACTTGTTTTGTCACTTAACAGCTTTCAGAAAATTAAATATTCTGCATGGGATTATGTTTTCTTTGTAAATTGAATTAATTAAATAATAAATTGTTTAATTTGCTCCCAGTTTCTTTGAACATACATTTTAATACATGTAGTAAAACAAAACAACAACATTTTAACCTATAAATCTAACACATGACTTTACGATTATTACCTGCCGAGACGAATGCCCTAGGTTCAAAACCCAACGGCACGCACATCTAAAAATTTTAAAAAGTTACGTGCGTATTCTTTGTGAAGTATTGCTCGCATTAACGGCGATGGAAAAACATCGTGAGGAAACCTGCATATCTGAGAAGTTCTCAATAAGAATTTCGAAGGTTTGTGAAGTCTGCCAATCAGCACTTGGCCAGCGTGGTGGATTGAAACCCTATCAGTTGTAGAGGATGCCCGTGCTCAGCAGTTGGCAGTATATAATACAGGGCTGGTATGGTACAGACTATAGTCAATAGATGGAATAAAATTAATAGTTTGGTAACATCCACTATGAATAATTTAAGAACGTACTGATTTTATGGCGGGAAAAACGCTTCATCGGCCTTCGATGAGATTCGAAAAAACAGACGTAGCAAAGGCGAGTTACTATAATAGCCAAGTGCAAACTTCAAATTATAATAAAGACATGCCCTATGCGCAGTAACACAGCATTATGGAAGTCCATAAAATATCCAGAAGAAAGTAGTTAAATAAGCCATGTGAGTCCATAAAACATCCAAGTATATACGGTAACATTCCTCATCCAACAATGGTTTAGGAATTTCAATGGCTCTAAAAAGCGTGAAACCTTGTGGTTCCGCGCGGCGTTTCCTTGCTTAGCCGTACTGTAGTGTATTTTAAATGAGCCATTTCCCGTCATCATTCTTTCGTATCTGTTAAAAATGTCACCAGAACCTCGTAAATGTGTTTTGCGATACTTTAAAGTTATTTCTAAAGAATTTTAGTGAAGACTTATGATGTTGCGTTTTCGTGGCTTGGGTCTTTGTGTACAGTCAGCAGCATAAATATCTGTACAAAATCAACATTTCAAATCGCCTATATACGCGTTAAGTTAAACTGAAACCTTTTTTTCTTTGTTTGAAGTAAAGTAAATCTCTTTTATTTTATTTTTGTGAAGAGAAAAATAAGATTAGTAAAAACACAAAAGTATGTAGACGATTTGAAATTTTGAATTTGTTCAGCTACTTATGCTGGTGACTGTACACTGAGTTGTGTTGAGTAATGAGAAACATCCAATTGTCGAATAATATTTAACTCATGTATGAAAATCGTGTAACAAAAGAACGGATAGGTTCCTTTCTCACTTCATCATCATTATCATCAGCCACATAAATTCTTCTCCTCAAGATTTCCAGACGGACACGTCAAAAGCATCCAGCGTGTTCCTGCGACCTTTATTATTTTCTTACTGAGATTTCGTAAATTCCTTCGGTATTAATAATCTATACTAATATTATATGTGAAATGTTATTGTTGAAATGTTATTTCTGTATGTTTATTGGTTATACAATAAAGAGTTCATTATTATTATTATTATTATAAAGCTGAAGAGTTTGTTTGTTTGAGCGCGCTAATCTCAGGAACTACTGGACCGATTTTGAAAATTCTTTCATTAATAGGAAGCTACATTACTCCTGAGTGCTATAGGCTACTTTTTATCCTGGAAAAACTTTTCCACGCGGGCGGAGCCGCGCGCAATATTCAATATACTTAGAAGGATATCTCACCATCAGCTTAACCACATTGCTTGCACTGGCCTATACAAAAAGCTAAGTATAAAATGTTACAACAACAATATGTGCCACAAGCTATGTATAAGCAAACGGTATTGAAATTTTAAAACACATAAATGCTGAGAAAAATATGATAAGACCAAAGTTTAAAATCAACACTGGGTCCAACCTTATTCATCATCTATTTGAATGATATCCACAACACCAAAATATCTAATGCTGAGATAATTTGCTATGCTGACGATACAGCCGTCCTTTTCATTGATAAAGATTGGCCTTCCACTTTCCTTGCTGCGGAACGGGGTATGGAAGCCATCAATAAGTGGATGCAATATAACCTTTTGACCCTTAATAAACAAAAAACAAAATATATCTGCTTTCACAAAACTGCTGCCTCTCAGCCACCATTGACAGGCAAACTCCAAATCCATAACTGCAAAGGACATAGCCCATACCAAAACTGTAACTGCGACATCATTCATCAAACACACACCATAAAATACTTAGGGATGATTATAGACCAAAACTTAAATTTTAAAGTTCACATCGGATACATGTCTAACAGAATCAGAAAAACATCTAAAATACTAAAAAAACTTAGTAATTCCGCTAGTCCCAATATATTAAGAATTATTTACACGGCCATTTGCCAGTCCATTATCACTTACTGTATCCCCGTATGGGGTAGCGCTTCAAAAACTACTCTTATCACTGCTGAAAGGGCCCAAAGATCTGTACTCAAAATTATGCTAAGGAAACCATACAGACACCCCACAAGAAAGTTATATCTGGAAGCTCAACTCCTATCTGTACGTCAACTCTTTATTCTTAGAATGTGCATTAACACCCAAAAACACCTCTCGGTATATTATGATTACCAAACATTACTGAAAAAGAGAGTATTTAGATTACCACTTCCAAGAACTAGAACCTCCTTTGGACGTAGATTCGGAGAATTCCTCAGAGCACACACATACAACTCTGTATTAATACACTGCGACCTGAAAAGCCTCTCGGTTCCTGAAACCAAATCCAAGGTGTCAAAGTGGCTGCAGACATTAGACTACATAGCCACTGAAAACATTTTATTTTAATACTTGTAATTATTATTATCTTTTGTAATGTAAAATTGTTCATTAAAAATAATATATACTCATATCTAAACTTTACATAAACATATTATATACAACATTTGTTTAATAATTATTGTAAGCACAAATTCAAGCACATAATACTATGTTTAAGTTGGAATTTAAAGTTTTAATTTTCTTCTAACTAGATAAAATTGTTATATTATTGTAAATCTCATCCATAGTATTAAGTCTAAAACTAAGCTAGATTGTAACTAAAACCATTCTGGTCTCCAAGATACAGGCTATGCCTAGTTTGGGGCCCCCTGTTAAATAAGACTAAAAACTAAAATTTCTGTGTAAGCACTAACAATTTTATGTCACTTACTGTGTAGAATTTTCGTTGTTAGTTTAATGTTGTGCCAAATAAAGATTATTATTATTATTATTATTAAAAAAGTAAGATGCAAAGTTTTGTTGATACTATGAAAAATTCTTCGCTTACAAAAGAAAACACAATCATGATTTATCGAAGCAGTTCAGTAGACCACTTCGTTACATTAAAAATAACTTTTGAAATTCATTTAACACTATTATAACATAAAACTTCCAAGCGTAAGATTCTTCCTATGTTGAGACAAAGTATGATTAATGACTTTATCAATGGAGATCGTTGGAGTATTCCGTGGCCCGTCGTAGAGTGATGTATTGCTCCCAAGTTGTAACTCATACTACCGTTTCAGTCTATAAAATAGCTATATTTTCCTTTGATTCCATATTGTAGTAAATTTTATTACATTTACTTTCATTTTTCACTATACAATTTTGAAGCTTCTTCGACGTTATTAAATTTTACTAAAGCGAAGCCAAATATCAAAAATTTATAAAAAAATAAAAATTATAATTTTTAAAATATTTAATAATTCGTCCTTTATCTCCGAAGGGGTAGGCAGAGGCGCAACTAGTGCACCCACTTTTCGCGTGCGTATTCCGTCCCATGATGTGATAGGGGGCGAGCCTATCGCCATATCGGGCACAAATTCCAGACTCCAGGCTGATACTGAATAGAAAAACCCAATATTACTTTGCCGATGTGGCAAAGTAAAATTGGGGCACTAATTATCATTTTTTTTTTTTTAAATTATCTAAAAAAATATTATTAAGAGTTTTATTATAAACTAGCTTTTGCTAGCGGCTTCGCTCCCGTGAAAGAGTTTTTTCCTGGATAAAAGTCCCGCTATATTTTCCCGGGATAAAAAGTAGCCTGAAACCTTCCCAAGGTCTCAAACTATTCCCATACCAAATTTCATAGAAATCCGTTTGGTGATTTTTGAGTTTATCGCGTACAGAGGCGGTGGACTTTGTTACATACTATGTAAGGAAGCAAGGAAGGATACAAGACTTAGGCACCAATAAACAATTATCATCAAAGAATAAAAATGACAAGGATGAATTAAGTTAATATTTCCAGTAATAACTTATTACTTTAATTATATTTAATCCAAGTTATTTATACGTAGGAGTTATATTTAATACGGTTCATAATTTTCTACCTAGTGATAAATTAGGTACGTTGAACGAACTAATGAATAATTCAGATTTCATTCGATATTAAAAACTTTTAGCTTGAAGTGAAAGCAAAATAACAGCTGTAATAGAACAGTAATTAACATGACATGTTGTACAATCTAAAGTCTACATGTACAGTCAGCAGCATAAGTAGATGAACAAATTCAAAATTTCAAATTGCCTACACACTTTTGTGTTCAAACGAACAAAATGATACCCTGTGTCGTTCAGACAGATGACAAATTGCACTAACATACTGTTTATTTCTGGTCACGGTTTCATATCACAACAAAATGTACATCAGACCTTTATCCCCGAAGGGGCAGGCAGAGGCGCAACTAGTGCACCCACTTTTCGCCGTGCGTATTCCGTCCCATGAAATGATAGGGGGCGAGCCTATCGCCACATCGGGCACAAATACCAGAGTCCGGGCTGATACTGAATAGAAAAATCCAATATCACTACCCGACCCGGGGATCGAACCCAGGACCTCAGCATTGCAGTCGTACTGTAATACAACTACGCTACCAAGGCAGTCTGTCGACATATCGGGCACAAATTCCAGACTCCGAGCTAATACTGAGCAGAAACATAAAAAACCTCGAACCCGGGACCTCAAAGTGGTGAGTATACCGCACTTGCTACAAAGTTACGAGGCAGGTGTCATATCGACCTTTTATAAAATAAAGATGTTTCTCGTCGGCCATATGAAATAAAAATAGCCAATCGAAATAAATATAAATATAAAATCCTAGATAGTGTAGATAGGTATTTTGTGAAAGATTTTTGGACTCCCTCATGCCACAGCTAACAATTTTTGAGCAAACACATAACAAACTTACACTATATAAAATTATTGTCTAGTTCTAGATGATAATATAGCCAAGTAAATAGTTGTAATAGTTTTGACAAAAAAGTATTAACAGCGTTGAAGATATTTGAGATTCTGGAAACAAGGTTTACTAAGTGTAATACTTACTAAAAATCCAAAACCAAAATATTTGACAAGAATGTTTAACAAAATTCAATCTCACAAAAAATCCGAAACAAACACTATCTAAACGTCAGTATTGAACGTTTATTCACAGCACAAAACACCGGTTTATTTGTGAAAAAAATCATTGATATTTACATCCCGGACAAAATTGTTAGAGACCGCAGTTTATTAAAAAATATTTGTTACCGCTGTGAGCAAATTCAATAAAAAACTCGTAAAAGTGATCCGTGATCAAATATTTCCACTGGCAGGCTAAACCAAATATTTACTACGTCGATGCGAGCTAAAACAGCCTGTACGCCTCTTTCATATGCAAATGGGGGTTAACACCCGAGGATCATGCGCCATTTAAAGCTGATCCCCGTACTTTTCTCTGACGCGTGCAGTATCTTTGGCACACATGTACCTTCAGGGGTCTTTTTAAATGGTTAGCTTAGCTGGATAGTAGAGTAGCGTAGTCAAACTAATTCGGGCTAAGCCTAGCATTGATTAAGTTTTGTTTAGACTGCAGCGCAGGCTGACAACATTAGATGCCTTAGTTTATTTGCATTTTATGTCACAAATTAAATGACAGTGCTTTGCCGCGAAATAATTTATTGTTTGTGTTTTATCGCTACTGTTGCGAGTCATAATTTATGTGGTTTTTAATGTTATATTGCGTTTAAGTTTTTTATCCCAATACGACAGCGACTACGTAATGTTCCTGTCTACATAGATCTTATTATATATTTTGCATATATTAGGATTTTGTCTAATTAATATCAGTTTGGAGTCTGGTGATAGGTTCACCCCCTATCACATCATGGAACAAAACACCCACAATGAAAAGAGGGTGCATTAGTTGCGCCTCAGCTTACCCCTTTGGGGATAAAAGGCGTGAGTGTGTGTGTATATAAGGATATTTTTGCAGGCTTGTTCAGAGCTATCTAAATTACGGTTTTTTAAGTCCCTATTGTAAATGGCCTTTCGAATATTTAAACTCCTGTTGAAATTACTCAATTTGAATAAACTTGAATTTTCGTAAAGCCTCGACAGCCTAATTTTTATCTCTCCGTATTTCGTTGAAGTTCCCAATTTTGTGGCGATGTTCGGAAATTAAAAGAAACTTATTAAAAAAAATCCCAAAAAAAATGCTCAGTATTACTTTTATTTTTATATTACTCTTATGATTTAGGTCTGTTACGTATTTTAAATAGAATGATAAAACCAAGATATACTGGGATGGGACCATTTTGAGATCCTACTTTACTAAATAAAAAAGGAATCACGGAAATAGGCTCACAATTTTCAAAGAAATCAGTGTACATTCATAAACACATACAAACACGCGAATTGAGGACCTCCTCCTTTTTTGGAAGTCTTTTAAAAACATATTCCCATGGACCAAGCTACGGGAAAAACTAGTAATCCTGTAAATGCTCAAAGAAAAGAAAACGTAACAAAACCTTATCAATCCTGTTTTATAGAATACACCATCGTTTTATACATCATAACATTTGAGAGCAAATATGTGCCTAAGGGCAAACCATAAAACGATATATGTATGGGATAAAATTTGATCCTAACACCACAAAAACGGCACTAAAGTTTATACAGCAAAGCCTCAACTATAAAACGTTTTTAGAGACGTCAAGACCGTGCATTTAATGGTCGAACTAAAGTGGGGGATAAAAATATTTCTATACTTATCTTTGAGGAAAGTTCCGACAGAATACATCAAAAACTTATAACGAGAAGTACGGAGCATGCATATTTTGTGGAAACTAAGTCTCGAGGTGAGATTTAAGTATCTGTAAATCTTAAAGTTGAATTTGCGGAGTACTATCATAATATTTATCATACTGGATTTTTTTTTTAAATATTTAACGCTTTATTGTACAACTAGACTTCTGCTCGCGGCTCCGCCCACGTGGAAAAGTTTATCCGGGATAAAAATATTTTCCCGAGACAAAAACTAGCGTATAGCACTCAAGAGTAATGTAGCTTCCTATTAGTGAAAGAATTTTCGAAAATCGGTCCAGTAGTTTTCGAGTTGATCCATTACAAACGAACAATCAAATCTTTCGTCTTTATTATTATAGAAAATTAAATAACTGTACTTAAGATCAAAAACAATAGAGGCAGATTTGAATTTAATATGAAAATAGTGGTACTATTAACATCATCATATTAATGAAATTGATAACACTTACTAACGGACAAAAGGCAATTGTCCAGTGAGTGAATAGAATTTCATAAAAAAGTATGGAAATTCAAACCTTAAGGAGATTGTAGATCTATAGTACAATGGGCGAAGCTACTAAATGAAGTGACAACCGCTTAAACTAGACGAACGTAAAATTTATCTATAACAAGTGTAAATCAGCAATATTAAACTGTATAAATCTAAATATGAAAAGATGTAGAATATTCGAAATCAAAACAATATTATACATTACTTTAATTCTATGCCCACAAATAATTTAATGGAACTCCGAAATACCAATTGTTTATTCTCTTAGTAGGATTACACTAGAGGTAGCTTTGTTTACAGCAGTATTGGCTGACTTGACCGCAGTAGCATGTGGAGTAACAGATTTGATTTTCAATTGTGGTTAGTGAGAGGCCGGAGGTTCGCAGGCCTAAAATATCCTCTCTTCCTCCTATTTCTCATTCCTTTCTTCTTGATATTCGTTTATTTTTAAGTAACGTTTAATTTTACTACTATAATTTTACCCTATCATGTTAATGTCATCAAATTAAAGTAGTTAAATTGTTATTTATCAAACTTGAAATGAAGTCCGCAGATCGAAGATTCATAATACAGGATTAAATTACTAAAAACATGCGATTATATGAATGACCTTTTCTATAATTTGATAATATTATTTATAACGATATATCGAATCGATATACAAAATTGATTAAAAAGTTAATACAAGTTGTCAAAGGGCCGAAACGCACGTTCGCTTCAAAGCAAAATACAAACATTTCGCACATCTCACAAATCGAAATGTTTACTGCATCCCTGTACAAATGTGAAGTTCTCGTGCCCTCCCCAATCGACAATATCGCTGAAAGCTACTGAACTTTTGATGGCTTTACTGCTATTTACACTTTGCTTTTTAGCATCGATTTCTCTTTATATAGTGTATCTTTTCAATAAATATCTTTTAGTTTTGAAATTCGATTTCGATATTGAACTTCTGATTGTTGTTCATTGCTTTTTATGTGGAGTTGGAAAGTTTATATTCTTTTTTTTTTTTTTTTTTTTATAGCATTAAATGACGAGACGAGCATGCCGTTCACCTGATGGTAAGCAATACGACCACCCATAAACAGTAGCAACACCATCCAGCACCTTGACTTACAAAGTACTGTGTGGCATTCCACTGCGCTCGTCATCCTGAGACATAACGTGACGTCACGGACGCTGAGCCGGTCTTATGCGCTCTGTGTACTTATAGTGTAATAAATAAAAGTCTTTGTCTAATTCGTTATTATAATTTACTAAATCTTAAATCAATGTGCTATATACAGATGTTATTGTTATCAAAGTGCTCTAATCAGTGTATAATTAAATAAGCTTAAAACTATTATTTGCAATACATAAAACTCTTAAAACTACCCTTAACCTAAATAATATAAGTGTAATATAGCTGGTGAAATATTTTGATCAGTGTCTGCAATCAAGCTTGTGTGGACGATCACCCTAGTGAAGAATATCGACCGATGGTGTTTATGCCCCATAGCGTATAACATTTAAATAGCATAGGATAATTTTTGTATATCAGCGCCATCTATTGGCTTGTCTTCGTACTAAGTGGGTCCAGATCAATTATCAATATGCCAGGCGTAAGGTGCGGAAGTTGCAGTAAGTTCATGTCGCCGTCAGATGGCGCTAAATGTGGAAAATGCAGCACACTATACCATCGTGTGTGCGTGGCCCTACCGCAGACAGGCACTATTGCTTCCTCTTGGCGTTGTTGCGAATGTAAGAAAAAGGTTGCAAAGGACACCACAACGGCTACAGCCATTTCACCGGACGCTACAGCACTCGGCATTACGGAGTCTATAATGGGCGATTTCGAGTCGGAGCTGCGCAGGATTAGGGACGAGCTGCGAACAGTGCGGAACGAGTTTCGCGCATTCAGGGAGGAGATGGCCGAAATCAGAGCTATAAACGGTCGCGTCGACTGCATTGAGAAAAGGCTTGATCTCCTGGAGCAGTCTGGTTTGAACCAGGCGTCAACTAATCCCAAAGTCGAAGAGGTCGTATCGCAATTAAAACGCGATCTTAATAATCGGGACCAGGAGCTTCTCGCCAATGACGTCGAGATCACCAATCTACCAGAGAGCGGCGGAGAGAGTTTAATACATACTGTTAAGCTCGTCGCCGCTAAGTTAGGCGTTACACTGGAAGATCGCGATGTGGTCAGCGCGGAGCGGGTTGGGGGCCGTAATCTTAATGTTACGAACTCGTCTGGGCCCATTGAGTCTCGACCACGACCAATAATCGTCCGTTTGGCGCGCCGAGACCTGCGTGACGCTTTGTTTAAAGGCGCGCGGATCCGCCGAGGTGCTAATACCGCTGATCTAGCCTTACCTGGACAACCAAGGCGCTTCTACGTCAATGAGCGGTTGACGAAATTTAATAGAATTCTTTTTCGTCAAGCTCGGGACGTCGGTAAACAAAAAGGTTGGAGGTTTGTGTGGACGAACAGAGGTCGAATCTTTGCCCGCCAGAGGGATGGTGAAGCTGCTTGCCGCATCAGCTGTGAGGACGATATTCAGCGTACATTCGATACTTCGGCGAAAAACGTATAGTGGACTGTTAATCATTTCACATACTTTTCCCTTGTTTATATATAAGAATTATATATACCGTGTCTACTTTGTGTTATTGAGACTAAATAATTGTTTACTTGTATTGATGAGACAAAATAGTCTGCTATGTACCCCTTATTTTTTAATTACTCAACAGTTTATTTTTTTACACATCTTTAGAATATGGCCCTCTTTTACTGCTCACTTTATATTGAAATATTCTTATTTGTTGTTACATAGTACATTTATTCTTTTTTATACAGTTATAATATACAAATCATTAATAACACATCATAAGGCACATTTGCATGGGTTCGTAATCAATTTTATATTGCTACATTTATTTCATTTATTTTATATTAAATTAGGTACATACAATTTTTTTAAGTTCTTTTCCAATCAACTTTTGCATACAACAGGCAACCTTTCTAAATTTTAATGATAAATCTTATAGATAAATACAAGTTACTAAAGTTAGGACTATTTAACGCGGGCTCACTTTCCACCGGTCATGATGAGTTCTTAGTTGCTATGAGTAATCACTTAGTAGATATTCTGGCGGTCAATGAGACATGGTTACGGCTGGGTGAGGATGGGCGAGCACCTACTGTCCCGGGGTACTATTTAAAACATACTCCTCGACCGGTATCCGTGCGTGGCGGTCGTGGGGGGGGAGTGGGCTTCTACATCAGGACGGGCCTCAAGGTGCGTGTCAGGCAACACCCTATACAACTTGAGGTCGAACAACTGTGGATGAGCCTGAATATAAACAAAAAAACTCTTCTCATTGGTACAGCATATCGACCACCATGGTTAGATTTAAATGTATTTTTGGACTCACTAACACAGAGTATTAGTGCACTGGCCCCTTACGATCACGTGGCCTTGCTTGGTGATTTTAATGTGAACATGCTTGATGTGGGGAGCAGTAAAACTAAGCGGCTAACGGAGTTTGTGAACTATAGCGGACTTACACAAATAGTGACTACACCAACTCATTTTTTAAATGACAGTAGTTCATTAATTGATGTCATTTGCACTGACATTCGATATAGGGACCTTTCTGTTAATCACATCAGGGAGTTGGGAAATCACTCATTCATCACGTGTCATTTAGTATTAAAAAAGGATATACCTGCCAAGAGGTTGGTAGTGTATCGCCCATTTAATAATATCGTGCACGATCTGTTTGAACGTGACCTTGAGTTGATTCCGTGGGATGCAATTTGTAGTCTTGAGGGTGTTAACACAATGTTGTCAGTGTTTAATGACTATGTATTGCAATTGTTTGATGTTCATGCCCCAATTATTCGTAAGACCTTCCGTAGTATTCCGACACCCTGGATAACTCCCACTATAAAATTGATATGCAGTCTGCGTGATGAAGCACGGAACCGATACCGACGTACCAAACAAAATATCCACAAAGAATACTACCTTCAGTTAAAACGCCAGGTTGTTTTTTCTTTACACTGTGAAAAAGTGGCATATTTTACAAAGCATATGAACGAACACATTAATAATTCCAAGGTTTTGTGGAAAAATTTGAAATCTCACGTATACCCGACAAATACAGTTAATGTACTCCCGGATCATCTCCGCGACCCAGATGAGATCAATAGCGCATTTTTGGATGTACCTGGAAGTCAGGAGGTGTCTATCTCACAATTGACATTTTTTGAATTTAATAGGCATGGCACATCGACCTTTTCTCTTAAACAAGTCGATGAAAGCACTACACTCAATATAATTAAAAACATCACAACTAACGCTCAAGGTATTGATGGGATTACCAGGGACATGATAAGGCTTACACTCCCTCAAACTTTAGCAGCTATAACAGCAATTATTAACACCTCAATTAAATCAAACACATTTCCCAGTCTTTGGCGTTCTGCTATCGTGAGACCGCTACCTAAGAACAACAACCCTCAAAACTTTAAGGAATTGCGGCCCATAAGCATCCTCCCTTGCCTATCTAAAATTTTGGAACGGGTTGTATATATCCAGGTTACGGAATATCTGGAAACCTACAATATTCTTCCGGATCGCCAATCAGGTTTTAGGCAGGGGCGTGGTACTACTACCGCCTTGTTAGACGTAATAGGTAATATTCTTGAGGCGCGGGACCGGGGGGAGGGGACCATTCTCACATTGCTCGACTTCTCGCGAGCGTTTGATAGTATCAACATCAATTTATTACTATCCAAACTGCGCTACTATGGTTTTGAACCAGCAACTATAAAATGGTTTTACAGCTACCTGACCCATCGTTCGCAGTATGTAGAAATACAGAAAGAGGACGGCACTTCAGTGTTTTCTTCTCCCCAACCCGTGACGCGAGGAATTCCCCAGGGATCGATTCTGGGCCCGTTATTATTCACTATATATAGTGCAGACATTACAAATTGTTTGGATAACTGTAACTATCATATATATGCGGATGACATCCAGCTATACATGTCATTTAAGTATGATGATATGGAAACATCAATCCAACAAATTAATGAAGAGCTGAGTAGAATTCTATCGTGGTCAGACCGTAACACCCTGGTTTTGAATCCTGACAAATCTAAATTCTTAGTCTTGGGAAGCAAGGCACAAATTAGTCGTATATTGTCGGCTGCGCCACAAATAAAAATTAGAGGGGAATATCTGGAAAGGGTGGATACAGCGCGTAACCTGGGACTGATTATCGATCCAGAACTTCACTTTGAGGCGCATATAAATAACGTCATTAAGAACTGTTTCTATAGGCTTAAATTATTATATCGCTTTAGGCAGTACTTCAGTATTGATTTAAGAAAGAGGCTTGTAGATAGTCTAGTTCTTTCAAGGTTGAATTACTGTGATTCAGTGTATGGCCCATGCTTACTATCGCGGACTGACAAACTGATACAACGGGTGCAGAATGCTTGCGCGAGATTTTGTTTTGATATTCCCAGTCGTAACCATATCACTCCTTTTTTAAATGAGGCTAATATTCTCAAAATGGCAGCTAGAAGGGAAGTACACATGGCCAGTTTACTGTTTGGTGTTATAAAGACTAAAAAGCCTATGTACCTCTTTGATAAATTAGAGTGGAGGGAAGATAACTTTTCATATGGCACCCGTTCCATTTCGAAACCTTTATCGATACCTCGTTACCGGACTTCGGCATTTAGGGGGTCCTTTAAATATGCCGCCACTCGCTGCTGGAACAATATCCCACCGCCATGTCGATCTAAAAACAATAAAATTACGTTTAAATTTCACTTTAAGCGATATTTATTGCAGGCCCAAAAGCAACAGTTTTAATACTATTGTTTTTAATCACTTACCTCTATTGTATAGATCGCATGGTGATTTGGTGGTTTATTAGTACCATCCGCAGTCCAGTTTAGCGTTTACATTAACTTTTATTCCCTTTCCATAATCTGTTGATATTTGTACGTATTGATTTATTATTTGCAGTGTCCGTTACATCCACCGCACGATTCCCGGTGCAGATACAGTTGGAACTCACCATTGTTTCATGTTATATTTTATTCATAAATATATGTATTAATGCTCAATGTAATGCGATCGACCGGCGCTGCCTACGCGCGGCTCGCCACTGATCGCAGATGAGCTCGCCACTGTGTCGCCACTGAGCTGTTACGTATTTGTTGATTTTTGTATTTATGTGTTTATTTTTGTAATCAGTAGCGTTCGTAAATATCATTGTAGTTGTTTTTTAAATTTATTTTATATGTGTTATAGTATTTGATAATTTTGAATTTAAGTATATGTTTTAAAAAAAAAAAAATTTGTTACCGGTTTGACGTCTGTCCACGTCACATGGGCATCCCATTGAAAACCAGCGCTCCGGTACTACATTGGTGGTACCGTGGCATTTAGCTGAATGGGAGGCCCATTGTTGGTACAATAATTGCTTTTATTTTTCTACTTTATAATGTAAGATGTGTTTGTGTTGTGTGCAATATTGTACCAATAATAAACTTCTTCTTTCTTTCTTTCTTTCTTTCTTTCATAAGATGTTAAGTCTCATTATGTCCGGTAGTTACACTGGCTACAATGTCCTTCAAACCGAAACACAACAGTGCATGCACACTGTTGCTTGGCGGTAGAAATAGACATTGCGGTGGTACCCACCCAGACGACCTCTTACATAATGAGAGACCTACCACCAGTTATATAAGAGTGAAGCGTGAAGCAGCAATGATACCTACAGTCTTAATATTCAACATTATTAATCCTACTGAGTATTTCGAGAGAATCGAACACGGTACAAAGTTTAAGCATTAAATGCATTACTGATAGTCCAATGTGGCGGTAAAACATATGAACTCAAACCTATACAACACACTCGCAGCCGTCCAGTAGCTTTAATTTTAAACTCACACTCACCAAAATCTCTGTTTTTATGATAATTTCTCTACAGATACTAATATAAAGGAGCCTCTATCTCAACCCAATTCTTAAGTCATAGCACTAAGATATACGGACATTATCTAAGATTTTCGTATAATTCATTTGACTAAAAAGTCGTGACGTATAAAGACAACATCGAATGCGACAATCTGCATCACGATTTCACTCCTTATTGTTTCAGCGTGCATTGCACCCTGAGGAATGTATGAGCTACAGTTTTAAGTACTTCGCCTTTTAAAATGTGCATTCCGAGAGCTCTAAGAATTCGCATACTCTCAAAACGTTGATGAAAGTTTTACATGCAGACTTCGTAACGTTTTCTTCTTCGAAAATGTCTGGAGGGTGACGTATGAAGATTATTTTTATATTTTTGAAGAAATCAGCGTAGAGCAACGGAGTTGGAGTAATTTCAATTGTGATTTAGGTAGTCAATGTAACCTGATTAGTGATTGTAAACTGTAGACGAAATATGGATAGAATTATTAACTTTTAGTGGAAACTGATACTGATGCATTTGTAAAAATGAATCAACAAAAAAAAAACAAACACACACACACACTCACTCACGCTTTTTATCCCTGAAGGGGTAGGCAGAGGCGCAACTTCTGCACCCACTTTTCGCCGTGCGTATTCCGTCCCATGATATGATAGGATCGAGCCTATCACCATATCGGAACAACAAAATTTAAAACAAAAGCTTTTAGACCAATAATATAATGTAAGTTAATATAACTACAACTTCTATTTACATGACGAATGTATTATTAATTCAAATCGACGTTTTTATATACTACCAACTATTAAAATGCTGGAAGTTGTATAATACATTCTAAGCTCAGAATATAAATATTTAATTGTTGTTAACTGTTATTATTGTGCAAAACAAAATACTTTTTATAGTCCACATTCAGCTCGTTAGAATATTTTAAGATATATAAGAACAACTTCGAAGAAATCAGAGTAGATACAGGCTTGACGGAAACGCAGCGTCGTGGATGACTCGACACAATTGCTTCATAAAATGGGACATGGGATCCCACTGCACCCGCAAATCGTCAAAGAGACTGGTTCGAAATTGAGACGATGCTTTGGAAACACTGAACATAAAACTAAGTGAAATAATTATTTCATGTGTAGTATATTGTAATAAATTATTAAGTGCATTGCTGGAACATGGCCTATCCTACTATCTATACTCTATACTAATATATCATGATTTACTTTTTCTATCTTTTCGTATTCGTCCGCCCAAACCCTCACCTAAAATAATTTTACAGCGTAATTTTCGAGGCATGAATGTTGATAACCTTCGCAGAGATGCTGCAGATATCGCCTGGCGTTCGCTTATCGACACTGACAGTATCGATGATAAGGTTAACATCTTTACTAACAAATTAAAGCAACTTTACGATACGCATGCTCCAGTTAAATCAGTTAAAATAAGACACTTGCCGGCACCATGGCTTACGGATGAGATAAAATCTCTCCTGGAAAAGAAAGCAGCGGCTAAATCGAGATATAAATGTCGACCTAATGACATAAACTGGGACAAATACGTGGCTATCCGCAATCACTGCAGCAAGGTGTGTAGGTATGCTCAACGCCGGCATATTCACACTTCAGTCGAACACGGTGATCCAGCCAAAGTCTGGAAATTTCTCAAGTCACTGGGAGTTGGTAAATCTTGTCAAGACTCTATTCCTAACAACTTAGACATAAATTTCCTTAACCAACATTTCTCGTCTCCGTCCAACTTTGATAGGACGACTAAAGATATTACAATTAAGCATCTTTCTTCCTGCCAAACTCCTGATTGTTCCCCATTAATCTTCAAACCATTTGCTGCTTGTGATGTTAAGAAGGGTATCATGTCAATCACTTCTAATGCCGTTGGAAGCGACTGTATCGGACGTAACATGATTCTTCCTATCCTGGACGAAGTCCTCCCTATAATTTGCCATTTATTAAACCATTCCGTATCCAGTGGTATCTTTCCTACTGCGTGGAAAGAAGCCCAAATCATCCCTCTCCCTAAAAAACCTAATCCATCTGCCTACTCTGATTTTCGTCCTATATCTATCCTACCTTTCCTTTCTAAAGTTCTAGAACGTTTAATCCATTCTCAACTCAATGATTTCATCTACAAAAATCAACTATTCAATCCTTTCCAATCCGGGTTCCGTTCCGGTCATAGCACCACTACCTCCTTGATTCATGTTACGGAAGATATCAGATCTGGTATGGAAGAAGGAAAGCTAACTGTGTTAGCTTTACTTGATTTCAGCAACGCCTTCAACACTGTTGATTTTGACATTTTGCTCTGCACATTGCGCTCTCTTAACATATCTCCAACAGCAATTGAGTGGTTTCGCAGTTACCTGTCTGGACGCCGGCAGCGTATCTGCATAGAGGATAAATATTCCTCCTTTTGCTCCACAGCTGCCGGAGTGCCACAGGGCGGCGTTCTATCTCCACTTCTCTTCTCAGTTTTCATTAATTCTATCTCCTATCAACTTCGGTCATCCTACCACCTTTATGCTGATGATCTGCAGATTTATACTCAAGCACCACTAGATAAGCTGACCGATGCAGTTATGAAGGTAAATTGTGATCTAAATCATATATGTCAATGGAGTGAGACCCATGGTCTGAAAGTAAACCCATCCAAAACCCAAGTAATTGTCATCGGCAGCCCTAGAATGATATCTAAAGTAGATTGGTCGCAACTACCATGCGTGTCATGTGATGGTACAATTATTCCTTACAGCGACAGTGTCAAAAATCTTGGGTTATACTTGGACAAATCTCTTACCTGGGGTCCTCATCTTCAACATGTTAGTCGTAAGCTTTTTGCGTCGGCGGGGTCCCTGCGTAGGTTACGCAACTTCTTGCCCATTGCCACTAAGATTTCGCTGGTACAATCCCTTCTCCTTCCCATCCTTGATTATGCTGATGCCAGCTATATAAATATCACTGAAGTACAACTAAATAAACTTGAGCGCCTCCAAAATTTATGCATAAGATTCATATTTGGACTGCGCAAATATGATCACGTGTCTGAGTTTCGCACTAAGCTCAAGTGGTTACCTATTCGTCTTCGCCGGAATGCCCACATTCTTTCCCTTCTCTATAGTATTCTATTCAATCCTCTTACTCCCTGTTATCTTAAATCTAGGTTTCTATTTCTTCACGACACGCATGAGAGGTCTCTTCGTTCATCAGAGAACTTGATACTGAAAATGCCTGAGCATGCTACTTCTTTTATGGAAAAATCTTTCACTGTTGTCGCTGTTAGGTTATGGAATGCGTTGCCAGTAGCTATAAGACGGGCGCAATCACTACCTGTTTTTAAAAAAATGGTAAAAGAACATTTGCTCAGTTCCTAATACTTTAATTGTGACATTGATTATAATTTGTTATACATTTTCTGTTATGCAATAATTATTTATATATATGTTTGTTTATTTTTTACGTATATAATTCATGTATTTTGTGTGTATGTATGTATGTATATATTTATTGTATTATTGTGTATGTATGATCTGTAAGTATTATTGTGCTTTTAATTTTAAATTATATATATATTTCGTATTTGCTTATATGTACGCCCTAGACTACCCTTTTCTTTATTTTCTCTTATTCCATCCAATGGTTGTCTGTAAGAGATTGCCTCGAGCGATAAGACCGCCAATTGTACCTGTTCTCTGTCATTGTTTTCTTAATCTTAAGTACATTGTTTTTGTTTTGGTGTACAATAAAGCTTTTAAATAAATAAATAAATAAATAAATAAATAAATAAAGCTGAATAGTTTGTTTGTTTGTTTTATCGCGCTAATCTCAGGAAATACTGGACCGATTTTGAAAATTATTTCACTAATAGATAATATTAATAATAATGTAGCTTACATTACTCCTGAGTGCTATAGGCTACTCTTTTTATCCCGGAAAAACTTTTCCACGCGGGCGAAGCCGCGCGCAATGCTAGTAACTTGATAAAGTTGTTTATGGCTAGAAATTGTACAGCGAATATTCTAACAATTTCTATAGAGCACACTGCCATAAAATATCACCATTGCTGGGATTTTATATTCATACTAAATTTAATCAAACCTTGGCCTCTCAAAAGAAACTTATCCATTATAAATCTATATAATTAGAATACGATACAAAAGATCATTGAGTGTACCTATTGATAAGATTTTATAATTGCTTCATATCAAAGCGTAAGTAATAAAAGATTTGAATATCACAAAACAATTTTATTACAATGATTTAAAGAATGCATTTCTTTCTAAAGTAATAGTAAATTACTTAAAATAGAAGGATATAAAAAGAAAAATAAGTAAGGAGCAGGTACCTTTAACAACGATGGCACTGATAAAAAGGAAACGAAATGCCTTCCTTTACAAGACGCAGCAAAAACACTCGTTCCAAAGGGAACACTTAATAATTTTATACTAAACTTTGCCCTTCACCCTCCAGTTAATATATTATGCAAAAGACAAACTTGTGTACCTTGTTAAAGTTCGTAATTGAAAGGTTTGCTTATCCTTGTGAAAAAAAAACGACAAAATGTAACAAGATGGAATTTTTAACACATCAAAGGATTCTTTGTAATATACTTGTATATGTAATTTGTTGCTAATATTGCGAAGCAGGAGGATAATTGCTTAAGCTTGTTGTTTGCTATCAGCCTTTGTGTTATCCTATTTGTTGAACGTAGGTAATACGTTGAGACTGCACCAGTCTTGAACTAGTGTTCTTCTATTTGAAATTGGATTGTAAAGTTAATAGTAGGTACTGCAATCTTCATATTTATATAAACATATAATACAATCGTAGTTTTGCCGTATTTGTACATTAATACTTTGAAAAAACCCCTGAATAATGCGATGAATAGGTCACAGAACGTAATACAATCGTAAGTTTGCCGAATTGGACATTAAATATTTTTGGAAAATAATAATAATAATAAATATAATTATATATATATATATATTTATTATTATTATATATTTATAATTATATATATATATATATATATATATATATATATATATATATATATATATATATAATAATATTTATTATATAATTTTATTATTATTATATATTTATAATTATATATATATATATATATATATATATATATATATATATATATATATAATTATATTTATTATTATTATTATTTTCCAAAAATATTTAATGTCCAATTCGGCAAACTTACGATTGTATTACGTTCTGTGACCTATTCATCGCATTATTCAGGGGTTTTTTCAAAGTATTAATGTACAAATACGGCAAAACTACGATTGTATTATATGTTTATAAATATAATTATATATATATTATATATAATTATATTTATTATTATTATTATTTTCCAAAAATATTTAATGTCCAATTCGGCAAAACTGGACATTAAATATTTTTGGAAAATAATACCTAGGAAATTCGATTAGTAGGTTACACAAAGTAGGTAAATGAAGTACTTTTGAATTTTTATCTGTTTCTGTCGAGAGGGTGTGACAGATTGTGATAAACCTAAGTCTACCAAGCGATGTCGTGGACATAGCTAGTTTTAAATATGGATATTGTGAACCAAAGAATAGTGCGTTTGTTTGTTAGGAGATGGGGCAATGGTGCAATAGCATCATCAAACATTGACAATACAAAAGGAATCATTGGCACTGCTGATGATTGAGGCCAGTACTCCTTTTTTAAAGGTCCCTAAATTGTAATTTAGAAATACAATTTCGTAGGACTAGAAAGGAATTAGAGGCTTGGCACACTTCAAATTTTGAATAAAAAAAACACAAATTTTATTTGCTTAACTTGTGGCTCGAACTCTATCAGTAAAAAATAAATTTAAATAACAATATAATGTGGTTCTGAAATCAAATACGTTTTCAAATATCGAAATAATTAACATTCATACAACAAATAACAATTCCAAAACGAAAATATCAATAAATTGTCCAAAACTGGAAATTAACTTTTGCAACTGATTAATCCAGACCTCCTTCCTACAAGAAAAACAAACAATGTTAAATGAAGTCCAATTTTAATTTCCTTCCAAACGGACGCCGTTCGTTTTGTTTGACAAAACGTATGCGACAATGTCCGATTTTTTAATAACGAAAACGTTTGTTCAATTTCAGTTATTGCTCATTAATTCTTATTTATCAATTTAACAGCTGCAATTACAAAAACTTATATTTCTTTGAATCTAAAACTACACTTAAATGTTTGTTACTAGTTCTTAAATTTGAACCCTGAATCTCCTCATATCATAATCACCGTATGCAGCGCGGGTGCCCCGCCATTAAAACCATAAGGTGATATTGAAAGAAAGAAAGAAGAAAATTATTAATTTGTTTTAAGAAACACTTTAAAAAATTTACTAAATAAATACCAAAGAACTAAATTAGAAATAGAGTTAAAAAAAGAACCGAAAATCCAGGTCATCTTACAATAGCTTTATATTGTATAATATACAATATAAATAAAAATATTATTTTAATAAATATATGATGCTGATTTTCGATCAATAGGTCTTATTTATGAAACAATAATTCAACAAATCGTTTAATCTAATCGATAGGTAAAAGCAAATACGTAAGAATGAATGCAATTACTATATAGGCCTTTTACAGATGAAGTATTTTATACGCGACAACGATGCGTCATGCGACGAACGTTTTGATACGCGCGCTCACTGCGCGTTTTCAGCGTATTCATTTACACGTAGACTGGGTTCACAGTCAGACGCCATTGCAGTGTTCGATTTTAAACGTATAATGAGCCGGTTGTTCACACGGTAGATATTCATTCGTATTAAATACGAATAGCCGTACTACTATGTGTCACTGCAAACCGAATACGTTGTTCATTCGATTTTTATTCCAATTTAAATTAAATTTAATTAATTTAAATTAATTAATTAAATTATTAATTATTATTAATATTAAATTATTATTATTATTATTAATAATTATTATTATTTATTAAATTATTAATTAATTTTAATTTAATTTAATTTAATTTAATTTCAATTTTTATTATTTAAGTTCCGTAGTTTTATTCCACAAAACGGGCTTTTGTTAAAATATGCACGAACTCTTCAAAAGACACGAGTACTATACTCTTGTTCGGTTGCTATTCGATAAAAAATGTATGCAAGAAAGAAAGAAAAACGATTTATCATGATTAGACGTATGACATCGTGCCGTGTGAAAGAGACAGAACTTTACTATGTGCCACTGCAATCCGAATACGTTAAAGTCCGTTGAGACAGTGTACGTTTTTTGTCAGTATTAACGACGTGTGAACGGTTCTATGGAAACGTATATGCCACTATTTATTCGTTAAGACGTATACTGCAAAAAAACGTATTGGACAATGCCGTGTGAACCCAGTCTCAGAATATTTAACAAACGTCATGATATTATAGGTCATGGTCAGGTCAGGTTATAGGCATAGGTCTTTATATCACGTGACGACGAAGCGCGTGCGGTTTCGACGCGCATTTTCCGCTGTAAAGGTACAGAGTTTCAGACTGCTTTGCGTTTGTCGCGCGTTTTACTTGCGTTTGTAACACAACACATTTATAAAACATCGCGTCGTGTGCATACGCTTTTACATAACAAAACACCAATAGTTTTGTTTTACGCAGCGACGCATCCATGGACACAAATTGAATTTTGAAGCATCATCTGTTTCCTTTTATTATTATTGATTGATTTTGCTATCGATATTGCATTTAAACCTTCTTTTATTTCTTACAATTCTAATGAAACAAGTTTTATTATTGGTTTATTATTTCAAAGTAGAACTAAAGCAGATCTGTTGAATCTATTGTTTCTTTTTTCTATATAATTATAAACACAAACATACCCTCACGCCTTTTACCCCGTAAGGAGGAGGCAGAGGTGTAACCAGAGCACCCACTTGTCGCCATATGTGTTCCGTCTCATGATGTGTTATTGTCATATCAGGCACAAATACTCCGTAAGATAATTATAACTTATATTTGTTAAATTATTATATACATTGTAATAATCGTAAACCAATAGGTACAGGGCCTATTAATATCCTAATCATATCATTAGTTCCACGTCTAATAACATTACAATATAATAATACCCTTTCTAGCCGATTTCGGCCACGGCGGCCAATCTCAACAGAGATCAGCCAGATACGCAGGAGATATTATAGTGCACAAGTGTGTGCGCAATACACAGGGTGCACTCGCTATTCCTTTACTCTCATAGTCCGGTGAGACGGCAATCCGACATGACCGGAGAGAGATCAGGCGCAGGAGCAACGGCTTTACGTGCTTTCCGAGGCACGGGGGTATCACACCGCCAACTTCCTGACTCCGAGCTGCGACTGAGTAATTTTAAAGATAGAAAAACCCAGTCACAATGTTTTTGGCCCGACCCAGGACCTCAGCGCGCAAATTGTACTCGTAACGCGTACGCAATACAACTACGCCACCGAGGCAGTCAACACAACATTACAATATACATCGTTATTAGAACACTAATTAGTAACTTAGAGTCACGTTTGCGAATGTAAAACAAACTTGAGCAAAGTTCCAACATTATTTGTTGAAATTTCGAATTGAAACATTAAATTTGTGACACGTTTGAAAATTTCCAAGCGATACAGTACGTCGTTCGGGAGTTTTAGGAACAGGCTGCGGGGAAGTAACTTCTTTCGACTTCTTGACTTCGAACTTGTTTCATGTGCTTCTGTGTCGTAAGAATTTTTTAGAGACGGTTTTACGAAATTTTAAACTCACAGCTAGAACTATTTGTATATCAGCCTATTTCCTGCATTGCTCTTTCCTTCGTATTTACTATAAAAAGTAGCCTATAGCACCCAGGAGTAATGTAGCTTCCTATTAGTGAAAGAATTTTCAAAATCAGTCCAGTAGTTTTTGAGTTTATCCATTACAAACAAACAAACAAGCAAACAATGAAATCTTTCCTCTTTATAAGATTAGTATAGATAAATTATAATTTTTCAACATGATTGTGAAAAGAAGCTCTTTTTGGAAATCTAATACACTCTAGTACCACAAAATTTATGTCACTTTCAATTCAGGATGTAGTGTTAGATCTACCGGTGGCGTCTTTGCATTCTTCATCTTATACTCATTCGTAAACAACATCAAGTGCCTCCGTGGCGCAATCGGCTAGCGCGTTCGGCTGTTAACCGAAAGGTTGGTGGTTCGATCCCACCCGGGGGCGATTTATTTTACCAATAAAACTTTCTGATAGCCTTGAAAGTTGTCTATAAATCTTTCAAAACAGACAATATATCATACAAGATTAAAGATAGCAACGGCCAACGAAGTACTTTAAATTGTAGATAAAACTAGAAACATAATAAAAATCTGTCTGCATTTCTAATAGACAGATGCTTCTAATTAACACAGCACCATTGCATCCAGAAGGTATAAAAAACTTTTAAGATGAATTAATTCAAACGCATTTTACAGTCGTTTGCAATAACTACAAGTACCTAAGAATACATAACGGTAAACATAATAATATCAGAAATCGCAGAGCTGTTTACTACATTAATTGCTTGTAAATTACAATAATTAAGACAAGTTTCACAAGTTTCAAGTCAATTTTATTAGACAGTTGTATTAAACAGCTAATGCAGATACTCATTTTATTACTATTTATTTGGGAGCATAGATTAGAGTGTGACTTTTGTATTTGGTCGGATTATACATTTATGGGACGAGTAACATTAACTCGGAAGTTGTGAGCAAACCCTTATTAAAGTATTAATAACCTTAATAACCGACAGTTAAAATGTCTGTTATAAATTAACTAAAGGATTAAAAGGTAAATTATCGTTCGTAAACGCTAGTTAAGTTTTAAAGTATCCTATTAATATTATAAACGCGAAAGTTTGTAAGTATTTGGCGGAGCCGCGGGAAGAAGCTAGTTGTAATATACATTTTTGGATCAATAGGATCCGGAAAAGTTTCTCAATTTATTAATATACTAGTTTTTGCTTGCGGCACCGTCTGCCTGAATAAGTTTTTCCGGGATAAAAGTATCGCTTTATATTTTCAAGTAGCCTATGTAACTCACAGATATTGTAGCTTTATATTGGTGAAGTTTTTAAAATCGGTCCAGTAGTTATTGAGTTGATTCGTTACAAACATACAAAATTACAAATCTTTCCTTTGTATAATATTGATGTAAATTACTATAATTATTCCTACTTTATTGTGAGATGAGGGCATAGAAAAATGCTATATTAGGGGCAGATTTCACCGAGTCTGGGTCACACTCTTATCTATGTATAAGAGCCTGACTTTTGTATTTGGTCGGCTTAAACATTTATTTGACAAATAGCATTTACCAGCAAGCGGTGAAATCGGCCTTAGCATTATAAATTCGAGAGCGTTCGATCTGACTCAAATTGCAATATTTCTTTTCGTACCTCGCATAAAATAACCAGTAATCTCTATTTAATACATGGACAATAACCTTACCTAACAACGTTATCGTCCTACATTGGCATAACTGCATTCACATCGAATAGCTATTCACGAGAATACATCAACTTATGCCAATAATCACCGCGATTTTATCAATCCATTACGTGCCCTATTTCATGCCGGTTCACTGAAATTTCCATACACATCAAAGAAAAACATATCGCATGAAAACATAACTGTAACAAAAGCAAAACATGTCACAGAAGTTGCCCATACATCGATTTATTTCCGCGAGAGAGAACCCATTCAGAAAGAAAAACGAATGCGGTGCAGTCAACCGTGAGCTGATATGTGGGGATGAAGTCGTCGGTGTATCTCGTCCTCCTACTCGAGGCTGTGTTTGTACTCGTCTCCCACTTGCCAGTGTGATACTTGTTAATGTTTTTGAATGCGACAACGATGGTATTGAACACGTTATTTGGACATAAATATTTCTATGGGTTGGTGGTTGTGGTAAATAGTTTAAATTAAATGATATAGCAAACTACTTATGCCTTAAGATAAGTATACCTAGTGTTAATAAATGCAACTCAATGTCGCTCTGAAGTGCGATATCAGTTGAGACGCTGACAAACTAAGGTCAGTATCTTAAGATAGTCAATATACTTAATCAAAGGATAGTCACTATGTAATAAACCCATATTAACATCAGCTCAAATGACATCGTAAGTTATAATATGTGACGATTATGACAGCTAAATCTTGTTTCTGTAACAGCGCGTACTCAGCTGAGAACAAGCTCTTAGATGACCGCTTAAGCTTGGTTTATTAAATGGTTCAATACATTAAATGTCTATTTGAGATTTTACTTAAACTTGTGAGTGATATCTATTTAATAAAGTTTAAGAGTTATTAGCACGGAAACAATGTAGAGACCAAACCATCCCTTCCCTGAAGATTAGGATCTGTATACAAAATTTCATATAAATACATCCAAGAGTTATTGATTACTTTCAACAAACAAACAATATTTTCACAAATGTCCCTTGTTTGTAAGATGTCAATACACTGCCCCTAGTTGACTGAATCATCACCAATAAAAATATCCACAGACACGCTGTACCAAACGCAGCACGGTAGTGGATTGGTATAACAGCAATATCAGAATATCACTCCACAGGTGACAGCACACATTAATCTGAGCTGCGATATTAAAATGATGTTTGTCATTTCTATTTGGTGATTTGTGCTAGAGATAGGAATCTGAACGATTGTTGTTTCCATCGTGTGATACGTCATGAATTACAGAAGAATTTCATTTTTTATCACTAACGCTAAATAACTGTTTTGTAAGTTTAATGTATGTATTTGTGTTTTTGTCTGTAGTATTGGTTCTTTGGATCAACCAATATTGTTTTTTTTTACATTTTAACATTTTAAACATAAATGAGTTGGTCACCTGGCAGTACATAATCACGGAACATTTATAACAGAAGAATCGTAGTTGCATTCCTGATTCTCAAGAAAGTGAAATGCTCATTAGGACTGAGAAGGACATTGAATCTCCGGTAAAAGATAGTGGTAGTCTCCATAGAATTAATGAAACACACCAGCAAAGGCATTTAGTCCGTATTTTCTGCAAAATAATGGCAAAATTGAATCAGCCAGTTCATGCTGTGCCAAATATCTACAGAGGGTTCTCAACTCGCAACCGTTGTCAACTTTTGCTGTGTATCACTACACTCTTTTTGGTTTTGCGGATATGTGCGTACCGCTACCGCCTAGCCTGTAGAGGTGAGTGGGATGTGTGATCACCGGCCTTAAGCCCTGGCGATGGATAAATGGACGGCGTCTGGCTATGGGTTCCTCCGGCAAGAAGAGCCTTGTCGTACTGCGCAACTGAGTGCCTACTTCGTAAAACGAAATCCGTAGTTTCGGGTGACGGATCGCACGTTTTCTTACTACGAAGTGTTGCGGATCCGATGACGGATTCGACGACGGATTCGATGTTCGGTTTTTGACACTAATGACATTTTTACTTTCGTTGACCCTACTTTGAAAACCAATTTGACGTAAAATACATCGTTTCTTCGTTCGGATCTTAGTGCCTACTTCGTAAAACGAAATCCGTAGTTTCGGGTGACGGATCGCACGTTTTCTTACTACGAAGTGTTGCGGATCCGATGACGGATTCGACGACGGATTCGATGTTCGGATTTTGGCACTAATGACATTTTTACTTTCGTTGACCCTACTTTGAAAACCAATTTGACGTAAAATACATCGTTTCTTCGTTCGGATCTTAGCCTCAATTTTACGAAAGCTCTAAACCTTTCGTTTGATATTCGTTTGGTCTTCAGAAGTTTTAAAATGGTTCGATTCCATCTGTATGAAGAGTTGTTGCGAGAGGAAAGTGCTAAGCGAATTCGGAAGCGTCTCCAACTGCGTGAAGCCTTCGTTCAATGCAATATTCCAAACATGTTTTTTTTTAGAATTTTTACGGTTTCGCCATCCCTTTTTGAAATCATGTACGAGGATATAGTTCCACTGCTTCCTACAAAAAATAATTGATCCCACCATAAGTTTATTCTGTAGCTTACTACAGAATAAATTTGTTTTTATTTTATTTTATGTTACTTTCTACCTTTCTCAAGTACCTAGCTGGTAGTAGAAGTCTTAACGCCTATATAATATATCTTGTTTTCTTATTAGATGCATTGTATACTAAAAGGACCTATATTGGTTTGATAATTTTAGATTTTGACTGCGCAATATTTTTATGCAAGGGGTAGTTATCAGGGAGCAGTACTTGCCTGAGGCGTTCAATCAGCCTTATAAAAGAAGGTTTGCTCTCAGTGGACTCTTATAAAAGAACAATGAGCAAAACATTAATCATTCATCTAGCATAAGCCTTTACTATAAAATATATTCAAACACTTTATTTACTCGGGTTAAAAACAAGCCATTGACTGCCTCGGTGGTATAGTTGTATTACGGTACGACTGCAGTGCTGAGGTCTCGGGTTTGATTCCCGGATTGGGAATCAAACCCGATTGGGAAGTGATATTGGGTTACTCAGCATCAGCCCGAAGTCTGAAAATGTGCACGGTAAATGGCAATAGGCTCGCCTCTTATTACATGGGACCTAACATAGATGGCGAAATGTGGGTGTGATACACCTCTGCCTAACCCTGAAAAGGTAAAGGCGTGATGCTATGTGAAACAAGCCATTAATAATTTTAGATTCTTTAAAAAAATGGGATTCCAGGCATATGTGGGTGCAATGACTGCAGTCATATAGCCATAATAAAACACACGTTAAATGAATACCAACTTTTTTAATCAAATTTATTTTCACTCCATTCATTGCCAACTCTCTCTCTTACTCTTCTAGCTTCTTCCATTGCTGCACCGTTTTCATTGCACCCCTCATACTATTAAGGTGGTATGTCAAGGTCTCCCACAAGCGACTAGTTTTAGCCCACCCGGCCCCTCCAGGCTATGCACTAGCCCGTGAGCGAGATTGGGATTTTCTGTCATGAATTCTAAAAGCGCCTCGATCTGCACGCTTATGGGCAATCACCTTGAGCTGAAATGTTTTGAAAAATAGTCAAAAACATTATACGTTAATTTGAAGTAATGATGATTTTTGTAATAGTTAGTTCAAATCACAGAAATTTCATTTTGTTACACAATTTCTGCCTTTGCAATGCAAAAGATCATTCGTTTAAACTTTAAAGCGAGTAAATAACATTTCAATAATAATATTACCAATAAAGTTTTTCTCGAGTCAACTTGTCAACGTCTGTCAAAAATGCTAATATTCCACAGATTAAACACAATGCAATAAAACCGTAAAATGTAAAATCAGCAAAAATATTTGTTATTTTGTAACTATTAATTAATTAGAGTTATAAAATAATAGATATATTACAGAAAACCTAATTAGACATCCAAATTATACGTTTTTTTCACAAGAATGTACTAATAGGAAAAAATTTACGGTTTTTGAAGATATACATCTCTAATCCGACACAATATGTTCATTCGAACGATTGTTTATGGGTCCGAAAGTAACGGTGACGGATCCGAAGTAATTTGGTAGTAAGGTTAAATCCGAAGTTCGTCGTTTCTTCGTTTCGGACCGACGTTTCGACGTTCGTTTTACGAAGTAGGCACTCTGGCTCTACGCAGTACTGGTAGTGGGGTTGTCTCGACTAACACTACAAGTCTACAGATCAGTCTTAGGGTCTGTATTGTCCTCACCGGTGAGGATCGCGACGCGTTCCTCCCATTATTTTTATTAAAAATTATTCATCTTTTTTTATCTTCTCTTTCCTGCCAGCCCGAGCTGGCTTCTTTGTTTATTTTTCATTGATTTTACTCCCTTTAAAATATCTATAGTTAAATAAGTAACTTTTTGTAATAATAATTATTATAAATAATTCATAATAATAATTATTATGACTGCCTCGGTGGCGTAGTTGTTTTACAGTACGACTGCAATGCTGAGGTATCGGGTTCGATCCCCGGGTCGGGCAATGATATTGGATTTTTCTATTCAGTATCAGCCCGGAGTCTGGAATTTGTGCCCAAAACGGCGATTGGCGCGCCCCTATCACATCATGATACGGAATACGTACTGTGAAAAGTCGCAGCACTAGTTGCGCCTCTGCCTACCTCTTCGGGGATAAAAGGCGTAAGTATGTGTGTATGTGTGTGTAATTATTATTAATTTAATGTATCTTGACTGCTCATAAGTGCAATTATGTTCGCCTACATGATGGATAAAGTATTAATTATTTATTTATTTTTTTACACTTTTATGACACAGAGTTGCTGAAGCAAATTATATTGTTTCTCGGAAACAAATTAAAATCTCCGTGGGGCTTAGAGTGAATGTCGAATTTTGACAAGTCATCATAGAAAATACTCGACAATCAATCAATTATATATAATGTTTTCATTCCATTATAAGTTATAACTTAGGTCTTTGTTAAAGAATATCAACCTAAAAGCACCTAATGAGTCGACGCATTAATGACAAAATAACTTCTATAAAAACCCACGAGCACGAAAGCCAAGTTCATTGTGCTATTGAAAACACTTATTTTATTCTTGGTCATGCCCAGGAAATTCTATTAGTCCTTCTTACATTTAACGACGACCTACATAGCGTTCAAAGAGAACTTCGAACTCGGTTTTCTAAGGGAGTAAATATGTTATTAGGATTTTTGCGAACTAGTAATTTAAACCGGCTTTGCGTGGTCAAAGGTATTATACATTTAATAATATGTTTTAATGAAAATGGTACTTTATAAATCTTTCTTGTAGCTTAGAAACAATCCTCCTAGCCAGTTTCGGCCACGGCGGCCAGTCTCAACGGAGATCAGCCAGGTACGCAGGAGATATTATAATGCACAAGTGTGTGCGCAATACACAGGTGCACTCGCTGTTCCTTCACTCTCATAGTCCGGTGAAACAGCAATCCAACATAACCGGTTAGAAATCAGGCGCAGGACCAACGGCTTTACGTGCAGCTAAGAAAAAAAAGAAAGAAAGAAAAAGTATATAATATAATACCTATATAATACTATACTCACGTTTACGTAAGTTCGAATCTTGTTCTGGATAAATGTTTATATGATTTGCAAGAATTTGTTCTGGGTCTGAATGGTTTGTAGAAGATTGTAGCCAGCGTAATAACTGGGCAATCTAATGTCTCGAGTGACGAGCACAGTGGAATGCCACGCAGTACTTTGTAATTCAAAGTTTTGTATGGTGTTGCTACTGGCAATAAAAAAATGCGGTAATAACTTCCAAATACCTAAAATACTTAATTTTTATATACATGGTTTCTTTAAAAACGCTACTTGAATCTGAAATTAAAATCATCATCATCAGCCACATGACGTCCACTGCTGAACATAGGCCTCCCCCAAAGATTTCCAGACGGACCTGTCAAAAGTGGCCCGCATCCAGCATGTTCCTGCGACCTTTATTAAAACCATCATTGACTGATAATACGTATATTATAATTTTATTTTATTTTATTTTATTATTTGAGGATTGCCAACAAAGTTTACAATAACACAAACATAATAGTAACAATCAGAAAATAAAGCTAAGTAATTGTAACTCAGACTACAGGCAACCACAACGTGCATAATATAATTTTACGATATAATTACTCAATTAAATATTATAATTATATTATTATAATCATGACAAATAAGAAAACCTAAAGCCTTTTCATTTTGTTATACTTAATCCTACCAAGTACTAAAATAGCAAGAATATTCATGGTCGATTATGTATAATGTTCCTATATATAGTCATCGTTAAATCAAATGTATCCGTCGAAAAATTTTATTTTTTGAGACAATTCCCTAAACAAAGGCCACAAAGTGTTAATAGCATAATTCAGAACACATTTTATTGTGAGTGTAAACAAATGTAATGGCGGAACTATTTCCTAAGGGACCGCAGTGAGTCGACAAGCGTGAACAAATGTATTAACAATGCCTGCACACATCAATTTTACAGCCCGAATGAGAACACCCAAACGACAGAGATAGCTTTATCTCAAACGGTGCTATCTGACAAGGATAGAATATAATATTTAACGAAATGTAGATGCCAGGAAATGAAAATAGCAGTAACTTATTTTTTCAAAGGACCTACTTAAATTTATGCATATAAGACACTTAAAACTAGTGGTTATTTTAGTTAAATATGCTGTTAAATACTTTCCCTTCCATTACAGTTAATCAATGTAAGATCTCCAATGTTCCATAAAAAACCTGTCTCATTTGCCAGACTTCACACTTTTCTCTAAAAGTAAACAAAATTATTATCCCTGCTTATATAGATAGATACATGATGATTACCTACAATCAATCTCACTTAATCGTTCGTAGCCCTCCTACTTAAAAAACATCGTTACCTTGATTAGCTAGAACTACATTTATCTGTTTAACTTCAAAAATCCTTGCTCTTTCACTTTTAACTATTTAACATCACCCAGCAATACTGCCTATATCGATAGAATACGTAACTAGTACATCAATGACGCCTATCTCATCTACTAAGAGATTCATTTTCACATATGTTGCACCGTATTCATTTCAAGTATATGTTCTTGCATTTGGTACGCCTGTCGTTTCGGATTCTTGCCCTGCACAATTCTTTTTAAGAAGTTTCCTTTGCTGCATTTCACGTCTGACTTTTATGCTACACTGAGAATGAACTTTTAAATATTTTAATTTGAACTACGTTACAAACGGTGCGAATCTATGGGATCGTGTTTACATATAATTTATGTAACTGCAAAGTTTCTACAGTAATTTGATTTAAATGTTGATTGATAACAAGATGTTGAGCTATTTATTAATCGTTTATTAGTACAATAAAAACCAATTTCAAAATTATTTTTTAGAATTATGACCTTCTTATGTTTTCCTGTAGTATATGAATTATCTAACTATATATATAAAAATTTCGTGTCACAGTTTTTGTTACCATACTCCTCCGAAACGGCTGAACCGATTTTGATGAAATTTTATATTGGTAGGTCTGAGAATAGGTTGTTATCTATTTTTCACCCCCCTAAGTGATAAGGGAGGCCAGCCCCAAAATTTTTTTTTAATTTATCGGACAGTTTGTTTATGATGTGGCATTAAAAATACATAAAACCCTATGTTTTCTACCTTCTTCCATCATCCCCTATTTTTTAATAACGATATTAGTAATTTAATTACTTTTAACCCCGGTCGGTAACTGATCAATTATCTCTGATCAGTTATTCCCACTAGGCGTCTGCCGGTGTCACTTCTCATTCAGTAAACAGCTTGGAGTAGGGATGAGACCGAAGCGTCGGTCACCTGTGTCTCTTACACAGTAAGCGCTCTCTCACTCCCTTTACGGTTTTCGGTCATTGTTATTGTTTGTGCATCGATCGTAGTAGTGACGTTTACAATAATCATTTTACTACTTCAGTGTACTTTTCAAGTATATCTTACAATGATTTATTCATTTTTTTCTACTAAAATAACCTCTGAACAGAATTTATATGGCAAAACAACGTTTGCCGGGTCAGCTGGTATTCTTATAAGAAATAATCAAGTATTAAGTGGACGATAGCCTAATTGGGAATGGAACGGTCTGCCGAGAATGTCCGCAGGTTCGAAACCCAAGGCACACACCTCTGACTTTTCGAAGTGACGTGTGTATAGTTTATCAATTATCGTTCGCGGTAAAGGAAAACATCGTGAGGCCTTCATATCTGAAAATTCTCCACAATAATTTCGAGGGTATGTGAAGTCTGCCAATCCGCATTAGGCCAGCGTGGTGGACTAAGGCCTAAACCCTCTCAGTAGTAGAGGAGGCCCGTGCTCAACATGGCTAGTTGCATTGCATTGCATTGCAAGAAAAAAATATTTCAAGTAATAAAAACTATTTATATAGAAACCAACCACCACGCATCTTAAAAACAAAAGAATTCGGTAGCATTAGGTGTCACCAAAAGTCCGCAAACAACGCCCCCTTAACTGTCACATAGCCGTTTAGTGAGCTATACTCAAACACGTCCCTAGAGGCATCCTTGTCCGATACAATGCTCGGTAGCTCTGAATTGACAGAAAAAACGAAATAGAACGAAACGGACGTGGAGGCAAAGTTACAGCGCCGCGAGCGTCGGCTAACTCCACGTATTGTCTAAGGTTTAAGTTACCCGTATTTCTCTTTGTGGATTCACAAAATGGACTTTTTTTATATCGAGTTTTGGCTAGTTATGGACGGGTTTTGGTTCTCGAGTTCTTTTTGCTGAGTTTGGTATCAATAAAGGAAGTTGCCCTTCATTAATTCGGCTTTTCGAAATTGGTTCCTGATTTTCAGTAATCGTGTTTAAAGAATTAAACCCGATCAAGAGTATATTCATACACTTGATCGGTTATAATTTTTCAGTAGTAATCAATACTAACATATCTTCGTAACATGCTTTTATAATAACTTATAATATACCAAATCAAGCCCTATTGGTCATGAAAATAATAATATCTAAATAAAATACCGTGATACGAAGAGAAAGACATAGTGAAACCTAATAACCATACAGTTTTCGCTGCGGAACTAATAAGACCCAACCACAAAATTTCACGCATGAGTGTTTATTTTGTTTAGTCGAAAAAGCCAACAAATTGTCCTTCTAAATAAGTTCAAAGCAAAATCCCTAAAACCCGAAAAAGGACTAGAATAATGTGAAATACCCAAAAAAAACGTAGACAAGGTACCACAAATATCCAGCGGTTATTCTGAAGATAACAAAAATATTCATCCTCTATTTAAGGCGACAATTCAGCTAAGCATTGACAAATCTTATCGAAATCCCGCTGGGCAGAGTCAGTGTTATCTTGGCTTGTACAAGCTACTTTGGAAAACAATACCCGGGACAAAGAGCATAGAAATAAGATAGTATGTGTTCAGGCAACCTATTTTTCCACACGAAACAGGCGAGTTTTTGCCTCATAATTTTTGTGGTTACAAAAAATTACGTGCCGTCTTTTTCGTGTTTTGCGCATTCTTTCATTGCAACAAAAACTGTATAACTTATCTTTATAATTACTAGCATTTCAGCTTTCCTTTTTATTTTAACGTAAGTACACAATATTATACAATAACATAACTCTTGTTATGTTTACTAAACGTGTGCATCTAAGAAATCTAAAACTAAACTGTCCCAATTTTATTACTTTAATATTATAAAAAATATTAAGAAAACCAACTCCATCCTTTTACAGTTTCATGTAAAAGATATCGTTGTAGCAGTTTACGCGACCGTGTCGGAGATGCGCGTAAACCTTCCAAATGATAAGATGGATACATCTTTCAGTGGCGTTGCTTTGCGTTCATGTTTTATGGCGGGGAAAATTTAGGACACGACTCGAGTGCCACTCGTTTTGAACTACCGGTGTGAGTGTAAATTTTTTATAGCCGTGCAATGGAAATGTTTGGTCACGGCTTTTTGAAATGCTCTTTGGATGTGTTTAAAGTGACCCGTATCATACGTTTACATTTGTTCTACAAAAATGTTTTTTAAAACTTGCGTATATTTTTCGCCCTTTTTTACAATTACTTTTTATATACTTAAGTAATTTAGTCTAGGAAAAGTACAATATACAAATAGTCATAAAAATCATATCCAATTCAGTAACAACATAAAAAATACAGATTGAGAAATGGAATAACGACAACCGCAAAAAAGCAAAATATCCGCATAGCCTGATATCCAACACAAATAAAGTAACAGACGTATCGAAATTATAAATGAAACAACATGAATCGCTCGCACAACTTTCAAAACAAAGAAATAAAAACAGGAAACCTATGTTGAACCTAGTTAAAAATGTAAACATCGCAGACGACAGTCGAGACTCGTGGGCGGGACTATGGTCCTACACAACTTTGCAAAAGTAACAAGTCGAAAATTCCGTGAGCTAGCATGTTGCGTTGGCGCGTTCTGCTGTTAGTTTAAGTAATTAGGAATGCTTTATTAATAAAAAACATTAATGCTCATGGAATAAAATGTGATCGTGATGATTTTTATCGTATTGATTGACGAGACGAGCATGCAGTTCGCCTGATGGTAAGTGATATGACCACCCATAAACAGTAGCAACACCATCCGGCACCTTGAGTTACAAAGTACTGTGTGGCATTCCACTGCGCTCGTCATCCTGAGACATAAGATGTTAAGTCTCATTAGTCCAGTAGTTGCACTGGCTACAATGTCCTTCAAACCGAAACACAACAGTGCATGCACACTGCTGCTTGGCGGCAGAAATAGACAATACGGTGGTACCCACCCAGACGGACTCTTACATATGAGAGATCTACCACCAGTAGTTCATGAAATTAAATGTTAATAGTTATTTAAGAGATGCTCCACCCACATTAAAGTTTATTATGTACCCTGGAGCATTCAGGAGTAATGTTGCTTTCTAGTGGTAAACGATCTCTGTTATAGGATCAGTAATTTTAAAGACCTACTTTTTGGATGATATCTTTTTGTAATGTATAGCATAGATTAACTATTGATTATAGTATACTTTAAAGAAATACCAATGTAGACTTTTACTCTTTGATTACGGAAAACAAGAAACCACTCTACAATATTAGCAACCTGCGGTAACAAAAATCTCACCGGAGCTTTTGTGAATAAAAATCACAAGCAGGAGGGTAAAGCTTTGAAACTGTAAGGCTGTGAGAAAGCGGAACCGGAAGAGGCGGGTCAAAGTAGCGTATTAGTCGGGCATTAAAGCTTTGCGGTTTGAACTCTAACTCCGTCGATATTTACTTTGGGCCACTGGAAGTTACTGTTTCTCCTGCTTACACAGTCGCGTTACTGTAATCCTTCTTAGAAGTCCGACTTATTTCAGATTGCAGCTATAGACTTTCTTCTTGTTATAATGAAGTTGAGATTTTGTTCTAATATATACTATTGAGTTTGGTTTTCGTTTGTAGAATTACATATACACGTAAGTTCACGCCGGTATGGCAATTGTGTAATGCACTCAGCATTGCAGTCTTACCGTAATACAACAACGCTACTGAGGCAGTTATTTTCATCTTAGTCTTATATTAATTACCTCATGAAAACAATAAACTAATTAAAACACTTTATGACCACCGGTCTTCCAACCAACAATACCCACGTCATTAAACAAACAAAACGTATGAACGTCAATAAAAATAAAATGGTAGCTCGTGAAATGCACGAAACGAATACCACATTTGAGCGAACCGACACGCGCCATCATAAAAGAGAGGGCTAACACGAACTTCTCGATCCATAAATTTCCTTTTCCCTCAGGCCATAAACCTTGGTACAAACGAAATTGATTAGCGTGAATCTGCTTATCCAGCTATTTGTACCTTCATAAATTATCGAGTAATGTCTCTCAGGAGTACGAGTCAATTCGCTAATGTTCGATGTTTCAATTTATTTAATGCAATGTCAGAGATTGAAGCGAACTAAAACTTCTATAGTTATATTTGGGGTAAAGCTAATTCATATTGTAGGAATTTATCATCATCATCAGCCACATGATGTCAACTGCTAAACATAGGCCTACCCACAAGATTCCCAGACGGACCTGTCAAAAGCGGTCTGCATCCAGCGTGTTCCTGCGACATACATACTTACATAATATTCTTCTAAATTACGGTAGCATATAACATGTGCATCTTCTTGCCTACAAGATAGTCTTTCTTTTGTATCCTTATCATTGAGGGTGCATGCGTGATGGTTTTATAAATTTCTTCGATTTAATTTTCATTTTTTTATTTCCAATTTGACATTATAAGTATCTTTATGACAATTATTATGAAAGGTTATTTAATCATTTAAAAAGCAGTCTAGATGTCCAAATATTTTGTCTCAAACGTTCATCATTAAAGGATATTTACTTAAAAAAATTCGTGAAAGAAGTACCAGTTTTCTAACTAAATTATCTCCACAAACTGATGGACTCCGTGTACCAGATATTTATCGAGGAACATCAATATATAATATATCAATACATCCAATATCACTTTGCCTGACCCGGGGATCGAACCCATACCTGAGCACTGCAGTGGTACCGTAATACAACTACGCCATCGAGGCAGTTTTCACAACCCAAACCCGAATTCACGGTTCGAATACCAATATTTGCAAACAAGTAAAGACAATGCTACATTCCAATATTCAAACCGTGCCCTTTCACAGGTGCACGGTAATCTCCCAGGGGAAATGATTTTTTTTTACACTCCCTTTACGGCGTGTGTCTTTGTCTAAGGCTTGACGTGGTAAAGTATAAAGCTTTGATGTCTTTTTGAAATGTGGAAATGTTCACTGCAAATGTGAAAACAGTACTTAATTATCATGAGAGGTTGATGTTGACTTAGCCCCGCTGTTCTGAAACGAACTGGGTTATCTTTAGTGAAACTTTTAGTAACTGCTTTTTCTAATCAGTGTTTTATGATTCTCTTGATTAAGGTTGGAAAAGTCACCAAATATTGCTTAGATAAAACATTGATTAACAATATAGAATCATAATAGAACCCTATTTTAGTAATGGTTGTATATGACCCTCTTTTTAATTCTCATTACACGAACTAAACTAATTATTCATCAAACAATGGATCTTTGGCAATCGGCCTCATTTTCGAATTCTATTCTCTTTCAATTCGGTAAATAAAGGAACTTTTCTCATGTGTTATTCATGGATTGGGCGGATGAAACATTCAATTCCAATTGGCTCTTACGTTTTTATCAATACTATCAAATTCATACATCCACGAGGGCCGGTTCGATCTGTAGTTTTATGAGTTGACACTAAAAATATAATAGACGAATAGTTAAGAGTAAACTTTGCGTGGAAGAAATAGTTCATCAAGATTATAATTTAAGAATTTTATTTTATTTGTCCTCTAGTTATAGTTCAAGAGGGTACTTGACTAATTTATTTAATTGTATTAAATATTTACGTCATATAAATTTTAACACAGAAGCAATCATTGAAATCCGGTAAAAAATCAACAAGTTATAAGTCTATGAAATTCGGTAGAAGGGGTAAGTATCAAGAAACAGACAAGAGTAAAGTACTTGCACTTGTCATCGGAAATTATGATGCGTGCGAAAGAAAGAGATTTCGCGTCATGCCAACTACGCGCCCACTCCTGCACGTAGCAATATATCACCATCTAATTTCTTAACAAACTTTACTGCTATTTTCACAGAAGGGCTTCCATTTCGTGTTTTATGCTATTACGTATAAAATAATGCACAAAGTCAAACATAGGCCAACTCTATTATGTCGTACCTTTTATTTACTAGAAAAATAATCATCTATCGTTATTGTCATAATCAAAATACTTTTTAAATATAATAAGACTACATACAAATAACTGAAATAACTACATTTCATGAAATTTTAAGATATTAGTAATCTTAATATTGAGTACGCTAGTGGATACTAATGTAAAATGCAAATGGTTTTTCATACACCAATTTGTACGAGTGCGTTACAAGGCTGTCTTTTCAGTTTCTTGGTCTTCTATTCATTTGGTGATTTACTCAAAACTTAATGTTTATATAATTTATTGGTTGTATGTTTATGTAGGTCTCTCATATGTAACTGGTGGTAGGTCTCTAATATGTAAGAGACCGTCTGGGTGGGTACCACCGCAATGTCTATTTCTACCGCCAAGTAGCAGTGTGCATGCACTGTTGTGTTTCGGTTTGAAGGACATTGTAGCCAGTGTAACTACAGGACATAGTCAGACTTAACATCTTATGTCTCAGGATGACGAACGCAGTGGAATGCCACACAGTACTTTGTAACTCAAGGTGCTGGATGGTGTTGCTACTGTCTATGGGTGGTCGTATCGCTTACCATCAAGCGAACGGCAAGTTCGTCTCGTCATTCAATGCCATAAAAAATCCACTTTGGTCTTTACAAAGTTTCGCCTCTAGGTGGTTATATATTGTATCCGTCCAGATAGCGACCATCGTACATAATGTGTTAAAGCCCGCCCACGTACGTGTGTCGCGTTCGGGGATCAGCCTGTGTATATCTGGTTCATACAGGCCGGCATACATGTGTCAACTGGCGAGTGATAATCATTTCTCGTCAGTTAGCACTATATCTGAGCCCCACTCCGCTTACTGGGTGCAGTGGGCTCACAATGCCATGCTAGTATAAAAAAAAATTCATACTTTAATCTATACTAATATTATAAAGAGGAAAGATTTGTATGTAAATATGTTTGTAACGAATAAACTCAAAAACTACTGAACGGATTTCGATGAAATTTGGCACACGGGTAGATCATGTCCTGGATTAACACATATTAACTTTTTATCCCGGGAAAATATTATAATCCCGGAAAACTTTTTCACGCGGGCAAACCGCGAGCAGAAGTCTAGTCTATAAGATGTTATAATCCTCCAACTCAAACTAACACACTAAACAATTTAACTCACACTAAAAGTTGAATAAGAACATTTTATTTTCTAAAGACGCAAATCCTTAGTAAGATGTCATTAATTCAGTTGGAAAAGCTTAAAAAATCTTTAAAGCCACGAGGATTTCGAAGCTTCAGGCAACGCGTTCATATATTATTCAGACGGCGTTCGAGAGCGTAAATGAAAAAGTTTTTGTATTCAATGACTATTGGAACACCACCAAAATACTGGTAAACCCCAAAAACTTTTCGAATCGCGCCAAAATTACGAGTCGGACAAGTTGTTCCGGCTTATAAGTTATTCGCGGCGCGTCTGTCACTTCCTAAGGTACGGGGATTAGATGGAAACACGAGGCTTGTTCATCAGCCAATGAATGCTTAAACCAAAACTCCGTGAATGGCGGACTTCCTCGACTTTTTTAGAAATATTATTAAAGGAAATGTCCGCTTTTTGTATGGGTGCTGGGCCTCAAAATCTAACCAGGCTCAAACTTTATTGGATATTAAAGGGGCAAAAATATGGACCTTGAATATTTTTAGAACCCTCTATTAATAACTAACTTTATTAAAAAACGATAATTTTAAGTGTAGTTTTTGATCAAAATAAAATTAAATTAATCTTAAAATCGGAGGACTTGAAAATTATACGATTTATTGCAAAGGCCTAGTTTTTGGGAGTACTATCCAAATATATATAAAGTATCTTGGTTAGAATTTTAAGCCTATTATTAGACATGTCCTTTGTATCATTTCGTGGATAAGGTATCTTACAAATGTTTTTTTTTCTAAGGAGCCTAAACCTAGTCTAGAGCCTAAGTCCTAAACCACTAGGATATAACACATAACACTAGCATTTGTAGTTGCGAATACAATATTATTCAAGGGCTGCAAACAGTAACATGAAATATTCCACTGCTAAGTCATTATACATAAAAAATAAAATTAAATCAGCTACAAATAAGATTCAGACCACCTGGAACATTATAAATAAAGAATCAGGTAGGCAAAAAGCACGCAGCCTTGATTTTAATATTAATATTAATCAAAAATATGTAACAGCAGACTTGGAAGTAGCAACCGTTTTTGAAAATTTTTTCACTGACATACCGTCAAAGACTACTCAACATCTTCAGTCTTCCTCCACGTCAGCTGAGTTGCTGCTTAAACGTAATGTACCTCAATGCGACATATTTATTGATTTCAAACCTATTAATACGCGAGATATATTAAAGACATTTAAATGTATCAATCAGAAAAAGACTGCTGATCTTTGGGGAATTTCTGTTAAAAATGTATCATCTATTATTGATGTCATTGCACCCCATCTAGCAGTGGTTTTTAATGGTTGTGTCGCATCGGGTGTGTTTCCTGATCTGATGAAACAAAGCAAGGTGATACCTCTCTTCAAGGCTGGTGATATATCGGATCCTTCGAACTTCCGACCTGTCTCAATATTACCCACTCTGGGTAAGTTATTTGAAAAAATTATTCTAAATCAATTATTGACACATTTTGACGATAATAACCTACTTCATAGGAAGCAGTTCGGATTTACTAGGGATCGGTCCACCATTGATGCGGGGGTGGATCTCTTGGAAAATATTTTTGAGGCCTGGGAAGAGTCGCACGATGCTCTTGGCGTCTTCTGCGACTTGTCTAAGGCATTTGACTGTGTACATCATGATACTCTGCTCAGGAAACTACACCATTACGGCATTAGAAACACGGCTCTCAATCTTCTGACATCCTATTTGAGTAACAGGGTTCAGAGGGTTGATATTAATGGAAAAATCTCACCTGGATCTGCGGTTACCATGGGAGTTCCACAGGGTTCAATTCTGGGACCATTTTTATTTCTTGTATATATTAATGACTTACCTTACTACGTAAGGGATAATCATAAGATTGTATTGTTCGCGGATGATACATCATTAATATTTAAAATTAAGAGAATGTTACAAAATTATGACGAAGTGAACGATGCTCTCTCTAAAATGTGCATTGGTTTAATTTAAACAACTTGTTACTAAATGCTAAAAAAACTAAATGCATTAAATTTACTATGCCCAATGTAAGACAAGTAAAAACCAATGTACAAATAAATGGGGAAGAGTTGAATCCTGCTGCGTCAACAACTTTTCTGGGCATCACATTAGACGCGAGACTCCAGTGGGGACCGCATATAGCAAAGTTAGCAGGTAGACTAAGTTCAGCGGCTTATGCAGTCAGAAAAATAAGGCGTCTGACTGATGTAGACACGGCAAGAATTGTTTATTTCAGTTATTTTCATAGTATTCTGTCGTATGGTATTCTTCTTTGGGGCAATGCTGCGGATATTAATACAGTATTCGTCTTGCAAAAGAGAGCTATTAGAGCTATCTATTGTCTCGGACCTCGCGTTTCTCTTAGAGAAAAGTTTAAAGAGATAAACATTCTTACCGTAACATCGCAATATATATTTGCAAATCTTATGTATGTTCGTAAAAATATTGCAAATTTTGACCGAATATGCGATATTCATAATAAAAACACTAGGAATAAAGATAAACTTATAGTACATGCTACTCGTTTCCATAAAATAAGCAATTCTTTTGTTGGTCTATGCGTACGCTTCTTCAATAAACTTCCTATGCATATTGTTAATCTTCCAATAAAAAAATTTAAAACTACTGTCAAAGAACGTCTTTGCAAAAAGGTTATTACAGTATAAGAGACTATCTTGAAGATACAAATGCTTGGGATTAGGTTGCTCAGATTCACACATGTTCTATAATTAAATTATGTCTATTATATTGTACTTGCAATTTGTAAAAAATATATATAAAAAAAATATAATAAAAGACCTACGCTGAGTTTCTTGGTGCTTCTTCTCAGGTCAGTGGGCTTTTCCGAAGCACTGGTAGAATCTTTAGATGATAAAAACATTGTAAAAATGATGTGTAAAAGTGCCCTTAGGGGCCTAATTACTGAATAAATGATTTGAATTTGAATTAAAATACCTACCACTGAAAATAGTAATCCTACTAATATTATAAACGCGAAAGTTTGTAAGTATGGATGTATGGGTGTCTGGATGTATGGATGTTTGTTACTCTTTCACGCAAAAACTAATGAACGGATTTCGATGAAATTTGGCACAAGGGTAGATTATGTCCTGGATTAAAACATAGGCTACTTTTTATCCCGGGAAAATATAAAGCGGGACTTTTATCCCGGGAAAACTCATTCACGCGGGCGGAGCCGCGGGCAAAAGCTCGTATAAAATAAAAACATGTTATTGATCAATTAACCAAGAATATGGAACTAGATGAGAATTTCAACGATGCATACAATATTTTTAAATTAAACAATAAATTTTCCTTGACATACAGACAAAAGGCGTTAGGATTTTATAATGAAATAACGCAAAAATATTCACTTATAATACCACAAGAGCTTCAAAATTATCGGGTATTTCCCGATAGGTTCGTTGCAAACAAATGAAGGAGTTTTCAGGCTAAAAAATCACGAGCGCGAAGCGCGAGTGATTTTTCCTGAAAAACTTGACGACTTTATTTGTTTGCAGGGAACCTTGAGGGAAATGCCAGATAATTTTGAAGCTCGTGTGGTATTCGGGGGATTATTTTTCCGTCCCAAATGTCGGCCAATAGAATTGCACCATGAGATGAAATGAACAGTCAACAAATAAGAATTTCATAATATATCGAATGGTGCAATAATATATAGTAACGACCAGAGAAAATATTCAAAAAAAATTGTCAGTATAATACCATGTAGGTTGTACCACGTGACGTCGAATGGTGCAATTCTATTGGTCGATATTTGGGTCGGAAAAATAATCATGTTTATTTATTACGCTAACAGTATATTAACAACGTAAAAACAAAAGGTTTGAAAGCAAAACATACTATCTTATTCAAAAATAAATGAATCAACAGCGTTTTAAAATATTCATAAGAGCTCATTATACTTTCATCTGATTTATTTTGCTATGTTATGTATGAGGAAAATTAAAAAAAATATGTGTGTGCTCTTTGATTTATTATTTACCTAAATAGTGTGACGCGCTGCTATGAAACTAAAACAAACAGGCCAACTTTTCTTAAGCTAGTATGCGTGACAGCTGTGTCATACGCTATCGCTGCATCATTCCTCGTATCCTTGTATGCGCGCATAATGATACCAGTTATTACATGGTTTCTATTAAAACGGGGAGAAAATTACATCCATGAAAAACAAAAAATAATAATTAACTCGAACTCATTTAGTGGGCAACAGTTCGCCTCTATTTTTTCGACGCTTTTAAGACGTTCAGTGTCTATCTAGGTATATAATTAATCAAAGTATGTGCTGTGTGTAATGTAACTGCCACAATTGTAATTATTAAGTAAGCCACTTACACAAGTTGTAAGCCGCGAAAAATAAAGACATTTTAATAACCATTTAACGAAGTTGTTTACATTAGTAAATTGAGTAACTTTCGTAAAACTTATGTAAAACTTACATATGTAACACCCGTCATAGAAACCCATGACCTCTAAATGAATTTTAATAAAACATAATCTTAATTCTAAATGAATGAAGCGGTGATAGCTTTGGGAGTGGAACGGACTGCCGAGACAATCGTCGCAGGTTCTAAGCCCAAGGGCACGCATCTCTAACTTCTCTAAAATTATAAGTGTATTATTTAAGAATTATCGCTTGCTTCAACATAGTGCATATCTGAGAAGTTTTCCATAAAAAATTCGAACGTATGTGAAGTCTGCCAACCCTCACTAGTCACTAGGCCAGCGTGGTGGACTAAGGTCTAAAACCCTCTCAGTAGTAAAGGCTAGCAGTGAGACAGTATATAATATGTATATAATGTTTGCAAACTTAAATACTGATGGATTTGCAGCGATTAGGCGTAAGCGTGCAGCATCATTACTGCATAGACTACGGGGCAGTTCCAACAGTCTCCTATTTGTCATTGCGGAAAAATTAGATTGTCCTCTAGTTCATTCTCTAGGCAGATTGCATCACTTAGGTACTAACATAGGTAATAAGTGTCATTGTTACTAACTATACATAATGTTAATGTTGTACTATGGAATGTGTGAAATTCTGAAATAAATGGATTATTATTATTATTAATATAGGGCTGGTAATATTATAAAGAGGAAAGATTTGATTTTTTGTTTGTTTGTAATCATCATCATCATCATCAGCCACATGACGTCCACTGCTGAACATAGGCCTCCCCTAAAGATTTCTAGATGGATCTGTCAAAAGCGGCCTGCATCCAGCGTGTTCCTGCGACCTTTATCAAGTCGTCTGTCCACGTTGCAGGTGCCCACTGCCACTTCAGCTTGCTAATTCGCTGGGCTATGTTCGACTTTCGTTCTTTTACGGATCTCCTCATTTCTGATTCGATCGCGTAGAGAAACACCTAGCATAGCCCTCTCCATAGCTCGCTGAGTGACCGTGAGCCGTCTTAAGCGGTCCACAGTCAGAGGCCACGTCTCAGTGCCATATGTCATCACTGGTAACACACATTGATTGAAGACTTTTGTCTTCAGGCACTGAGGTATTTTTTAGGTTTGTAATGGATAAAACCAAAAACTAAGCGACCGATTTTAAAAATTCTTACACCAATATAAAGATACATTATCAGCGAGTTACATAGGCTACTTTTTATCCTGGGAAATCCTAATAACGCGGGTGGAGCGACGGGCAAAAGCTAGTTATTATATAATCTAAATAAGATCTTAACAATACCAAATTGTTTACCCATAGTACAAGAACAATAACAGTATTAAACTATTAGTATTTTCTTATCTACCGTTCTAAGCGAATAACACGTTTGGAAACTACCTGCGAAGCTCCATTTAAGCGTGTAAGATTTAACCATAAAATTCTTTCAGTGCCTTTTTAGTGACATTGGGGATAATTCAGTTTGCAGTAAGATTCTGTTGGAATCAAACGACGTGAGTTTTATGTAGTTATAGTGTAAAAACATTGTTTAATAAGCTTACATACTGTAGATGAATATTTCTAAGTGCACGTACTTTCGAAGGGGCATGATACAATTATGAATTAGGCATTAATTGTATCAATTTGTTTTATTGACTGCCTCGGTGGTGTAGTTGTATTACGATACGACTGCAGTGCTGAGGTCTCGGGTTCGATTCCCGGGTCGGGCAAAGTGTTATTGTGTTTTTTTACTCAGTATCAGCTCGGAGTTTGGAAATGTGCCCGGTATATGGTAACAGGCCCGCCCACTATAACATGGGACCTAACATAGTTGGCGAAATGAGGGCGTGATACACCTTTGCCTACCCCTAAAAAAAGAAAAAGGCGTGAAGCAATGTATTCTTTTTCATCTTCTTCAGACTTTAGAAGTCCACTGCTGAACATAGGCCTCCCTCAAAGATTTCCAGACCAACCTATCAGAAGCGGCCTGCATCCAGCGGATTTCTACCTCGGTTTCATTTAGTAACGCAATGTAAAAATGACCCTATATAATTTAATTTTCCAAAATTTTAATGTAATGTGTATTTGGCTCAATCAATCTTGTTTTGTTTAATTGTCACTTATAATACCACAAGAGCTTCAAAATTATCGGGTATTTTCCGATAGGTTCGTTGCAAACAAATGAAGGAGTTTTCAGGTTAAAAAATCACGAGCGCGAAGCGCGAGTGATTTTTCCTGAAAAACTTGACGACTTTATTTGTTTGCAGGGAACCTTGAGGGAAATGCCAGATAATTTTGAAGCTCGTGTGGTATTCGGGGGATTATTTTTCCGTCCCAAATGTCGGCCAATAGAATTGCACCATGAGATGAAATGAACAGTCAACAAATAAGAATTTCATAATATATAGTAACGACCAGAGAAAATATTCAAAAAAAATTGTCAGTATAATACCATGTAGGTTGTACCACGTGACGTCGAATGGTGCAATTCTATTGGTCGATATTTGGGTCGGAAAAATAATCATTTTTATTATCTTGTATTCATTACTATTTGTTTCCGTTCCCTTTCTTCTAGTATGAAAATGTATTAGCTTCTGGTGGAAACTTTGCTGGATTTCGTTTTATATTTATTTATGTAGGTTCAGTTGTAATTGTTCTGTGTGTTTGTGTGGGGCGAGCCTATCACCATATCGGGCACAAATTCCAGATGGGCTGATACTGAATAGAAAAATCTAATATCACTTTGCCCGACCCGGGGATCGAACCTGAGACCTCAGCATTGGAGTCGTACCGTAATATAACTACGCCACCGAGGCAGTCTTTTACAATAGCATCTCAAAAATATACCCTTTTTTCTGTCAAAGTCTGATAATAGAACCAAGCTATATAGAATAAATTAGAGGGCTGCGCGGGTCAGCTTGTAAGCGAATTATCTCGGTACCGCTGCCCGTCGGCCCAACAGAGTTTTGAACACAAGCCTGACACACAGTCAGCGTCAGACACGGCTGGAACGGAGAGCTTCAATGTCGCCCAACATTGTCCCCCATGGCCCAAGTGGAAACGTGCACTATTTTATTGACAGTTAACGTGTTAACGTCACATTTCTGAGACGACAGAATCACGACCCACCGAATAAGGAATCGCCTGGTCGAATGAAAAGTTTTTCAGTCTGGCCACCCGATTATGGACCGGAGTGAAATCGGAAATTGTTGGGAGCGAACGGGTTGCTCTAGCTTTTATGGAGACTCGAGTATTATTGACTCAGTCTCGATGTCAGATAGCAATGGGAATATTTGTATTTTTTCAAATGGACAAGCTGGTTTTGTGTTTGTTTCTCGACATTTATAGTTCTGAGATGATATAATGTCAATTATTAGGTACTTGTACTCTATACAAATTTACATTTAACTCACGTTGTATTCTTGAAGTACTAAAGTTGAAGACATAGCCACACGCATCACCAAACTGATGAGGAGATGGGCGGGACACTTGGCTTGATGGGATGACGGCAGATGGACCACGGTAGTCACCGAATATTACTTGAGGAACGGTCATAGAGATAGATGTAGACCGCCAGACCGATGGTCAGATGACATCTCTCACTGGTCTGGGGACTGGCGCGGTAGATAAGAGACCCAGCAGTGGGTTATAAAGGCTGATTTGAATATATTAAAAGCGGTCTGTATCCAGTGACTTCCTGCGACCTTTATCATCCTATCTATGCATTGCATTTTACGAATGAATATTTTAGATAAAATAAATGATAACAGTGTGGTGTACTGTTATCATGTCATTTCAAAACCCACCGGACTTGTGATGATCATATTCAAACGCCAAGAAAGATCTTTCCAAATTATAGCTAAGAACTATTTCGATCTCATCAACTTTCAAACTAAAATAACCGCATCGAAATCGGTCCATTCATTTCGGAACTACGATGCCACAGACAGATATACAAATACACACCCCACTCTTTTTCCGTCGGGGGTTAAAAACATTTTGAATCTAAGCAAATTTCTCAATTTTTTAAATAAAACAAATGACAAATGGAAATGATTTTTAATCCAAAGCACTATGCGAATTGCCCATTATTAAAACTGTAAAACGTCTGTCGCTACAAACGAGCGTCACTTACACACAACCATAAAAACAAATTGTCCACCGCGAATTGTTTTTATTAGACTAAAAGCATTTTTACACTGTTTCAAAAGCTATATCAATTATGTTTACAAATTAACTTTGTTAAGGTCTAGTTGCTTTTGCAGTTGTGATTGTTATTTAATTTATTTTATGACTTTAAAGTTACTTTAAAGCATTTTAATGGGACAATATCAGATATGGACGAATATTCGTACTTATATCAATGAATCAGCAGTAACCTAACTGGTGGTAGGTCTCTCATATGTAGTACCACCGCAATGTCTATTTCTACCGCCAAGCAGCAGTGTGCATGCACTGTTGTGTTTCGGTTTGAAGGACATTGTAGCCAGTGTAACTACAGGACATAATGAGACTTAACATCATATTATGTCTCAGGATGTCGAGCGCAGTGGAATGCCACACAGTACTTTGTAACTCAAGATGCTGGATGATGTTGCTACTGTTTATGGGTGGTCGTATCGCTTACCATCAGGCGAACGCCATGATCGTCTCGTCATTCAATGCCATAAAAAAAAGGACATGTCGAAAGCGGCCTTCTTGGTTCAAAGAAGTTATCTAATTTCCTGGATCATACGAAAGAACAAAGAATAATATCAAAGAAAAAAAACTCACATACAAATCCAACATAATGCTTTATTTTACAAATACTACCTCATAGTCTAAACATTAGACTTGACTTCTAACAAACATCGAAACACCTTGACAAACTTTCGAATTTATAATATTAAGTAAAAAGTGAGATAGTGCCATTTCTCTGAATCCACAGACAAGATTATAGTCTTTTGATGTTCTACTTTTACCTTTGATATTATTTATTCATGAATAACCGACAACTTATCTCGAGATTTTCTTTATGCAGAAGGAGATTTTTTCCAAACTTCGAAAAATATTTATAAAATTTATGAAACCGTCTTAGTAACTGTGGAAATTTCTAGCAATAAAAGGCTAGGCCAGTATTCACCATACCATAGTAACAAGGACGAAGGTAATATTTTAAAATGGTGATAATTTTATCGGCTCAAATACTGGGAACGTGGATAGGAGGAATATTACAATTCAAGTAACATTTTTACTGGTATGCGAGATGTTTTATTTTAGGACTACGTTGAGATTACCATCGCAGGAATTTGTTGAATGCAGATAATATTCAATTCAATTCAGTTGTACTTATGATTCAGATATTGGTGATACTATAATATTAGGTTAATTTTAATTTCGTAACCTATATTTTTATAGCTCGTGAATATTAAAATAATTTAAGAGAGATAAAAGGACTCTACATCCTCAGCCTAATATGATGTCCACTGCTGAACATAGGCCACCCCTAAAGATTTCCTGCATCTTGCGTGTTTTACTTCCATTTTATCAAGTCGTCTGCCCACCTTACAGGTGGATGCTCAACGCTTCGCTTGCTGGTACGTGGTCTCCACTCAAGAACTTTTATGTGCTCAGAAGGAATCTACAATTGATATAATTTCTTATTCGTGATTGAATACAGAACGAGGCAATACATCAGATATGTAACTGTAACTCTTGTTCTGCCTGTCTTTATTATGTCAATTGAGGGGGTCCGCAACACAGTTCTTCAAGCACGTCGCAAAATGGATTTGTTTTTGTATTTACGACTGACCACTTGCTCGACCTTAACCGACTGTGGGGGAATTCAATCTCCACATGTTAGTAAAATTTATACAATATGGCCGAGCTATAATTCGAAGTCAATACCTATTCATTCAGAGGCTGTACAATACGCTACTGCACCAAGGAGTCAGTAAATAATGTAAAGCTATGTAATATTTTTACTAGTCTACCTGAATCTTTAGCTATTACTAAGTATGATAAATAGCACAAATAAGGGGATCAACAGCTGTTGACCGCTGAAGTTGCAACTCTTGTTTTTCGTAAATATTGGTCCCGAGAGAAAAACAACTGGTCCCAATCAAAGTTAGCTATCAAATAAATGAACGTAAAGGACCCGAGATCCCTCATACGCCTAGAGTAGAAAGAGTAGCAAAATGTAAAATGAGCAATAATAGTATGTAAGAAAACGTAGGCGCTTACAATATTTTTATTTCTATATAAGACTGCCTCGGATATTCTGGTGTCTATGGCCGAGTCAGGTATTTTTTTTTGTTTAGTACCCGGGCTGATAGCAAAAAAAATAGTCTGGAATTTGTTCCTGATATGAAGATAGCCTATCATATCATGGGACAGAGCTCTTGTTGCATCTCTGTTTACCTCTTCGGGGATAAAGGCGTGATGTGATTTTTTAAGAGCGGTCGCTTGCTCAAGATCAATGCTCGGTTCACTTCAAGGGCTTATCGGTTATCAATACGTTAGCTAATATGCCGATTGTCCAATATCAATCTCCTTTAGGGTACCAAATGTCGGGTAAATTAGAAAAAAAAAACCGCGACAAGTGCTGCCCGACCAGGGACTCGAACCTAAAATATCTGGGTTCACAACCCATATTCCCATCGACTAGCTAAGAAGAGAAAAATAACTTTAGTAAATGTAATTTAGAAGACACAGCCTGCCCTTAACTCATCATCCATTTATGGAAGGCAGTTGGTGTGGCCAACTTGTGTTACAACTCCTCATTTCAAAGTTATGACTTTTTGTTTGGGCACATCAGAATTTATGATGGGACTTTTGGATCGTAAAATAACACGTAATTGGCTACTGTTTCCTATGTTATTAAATAAAGGATATTTGAAATTGTGCCACGAGTCCACGACTTCGTAATAGCTTTAGATTTTATTTATAACTAGTTTTTACTCACGGCTCCGCCCGCGTGAAAAGTTTTTCCGGGATAAAAGTCCTACTTTATTTTATTTATTTATTTTATTTTCCCGGGATAAAAAGTAGCTCATGTCCTTTCTAGGGTCTCAAACTATCTCCATACCAAACTTCATCGAAATCCGTTCAGTAGTTTCGGAGATGTGCTGTAGCGAACAAACAGAAAAACAGACAGAAAAGAATTTAAAAAATCGCTGATTTGATTTCCGTTACTTTTCTATAGTCACCCCCCTCCCCTTCTTTTTTTATCACAATTCTCTATACCTATGTAGAGTCAGAAGCATAAATATCTGTACAAAATCAACATTTCAAATCACCTATATACGCGTTAAGTTAAACCTAAACCTTTTTTTCTTTGTTTGAAGTAAAGTAAATCTCTTTTATTTTATTTTTGTGAAGAGAAAAGAAAAGATTAGTAAGAACAAAAAAGTATGTAGGCAATTTGAAAATTTGAATTTGTTCAGCTACTTATGCTGCTGACTGTACAGCCACCGGTTCTTTTGCATTATTATATGTATAGATAATAAAGTTTATTATACACATAAAGACGTAAGAATATACTTTTCTCTTGATAATAATAATTAAAACGTCACAATTATTATTATTACATAAGTATTGCGCGGGTGATGTTTTTCATATAATTTTATTCGTTCTCAGAATCATCATTATTACTCCAGGATTGCAAATCTATAATATCACCAGTAGAACAACTAAAATTGTACTTTAGTACACACTCAATAAGATTCGATCCTACATGCCATTTAGATAACTCAACTTTTAATATTTTTTCAAATTTTCTCCGAAACAAAAACTACCCGCAAGTTAGAAACAGCGTCAATTAAAACAAAATCCAACAGGAACACTAATCCAGCAGGCAACGTCCGTCCGAACAAAACAAAACACTCTGACTAAGCCTTGCTGGCACGAGACAGGCAAACTTTGCACTTGATTTTCAGTTTTGCTCCCAGGAAGTTTACGTATTGATTTTGTGAAGGTAATTATGTAAGTATTGTTGAGGTGATTGATTTAATATTCTAATTTACTGGTCTTAGGTCTTTCGTATGCAATGGGGCGTCTGGGTAGGTAGTACCGCAATGTCTATTTCTACCGCCAAGCAGCAGTGTGAATGCACTTCTGTGTTTCGGTTTGAAGGACATTGTAGCCAATGTAACTACTGGACATAATGAGACTTAACATCTTATGTCTCAGGATGACGAGCGCAGTGGGATGCCACAGTACTTACTTTGTAACTCAAGGTGCTGGATGGTGTTGTTACTGTTTATGGGTGGTCGTATCGCTTACACTCAGGCGAACGGCATGCTCGTCTCGTCATTCAATGCAATGAAAAAAAGGACATGTCGAAAGCGGCCTTCTTGGTTCAAAGAAGTTATCTAATTTCCTGGATCATACGAAAAAACAAAGAATAATATCAAAGAAAAAAACTCACATACAAATCCAACATAATGCTTTATTTTACAAATACTACCTCATAGTCTAAACATTAGAGTTCAATATCCTATAATACAGAGGGAGACATCGAAACTATATACAGAAATGTCAACATTCAAATATAATTACCTAGGTCGTAAAAGTATAAGGCACATTCATAACTTCCTAATAATACGCTAGTAATATTTATTAACTAACTATGAATACAGAACTTGATATTTACACGAAACATCTTTAAATGTAACTAAAATTTCATAATAAAATCCTGAGCGTTTTCATTACTCCATTAAGAACTTACTGTATAGCGCTTCAAAATAGTTTTCAATTAGCAAGGTATGAAGAAATTTAATCACATTAAAATGAATTTAGTTATACTGAATCTAGATTTTCTATTTAAAACTTTAATACGTCTTACATTGAATAAACTTTGATATGGATTACATATAACGTTGTAACTTTAATTACTTTTATATTTAACCGTGATTGAAGATGGCAATAGTTTGTATAATATATTGCTTATTTAAATTTACGCACTTGGAAATTTCACTTATATTTTAACAAATTTATTTGATATGTAATAATTATGATAAAATCTTTAGCTACAATTCAATAAAGAAAAATATTGTTTGCAAAAAACGTGATAAGAGTCACGTTCTGCTTTAGTTTTATTATACGTTATTTTTGTATTTTGTGTATGATTTTATTTGTCTATTTTCATAAACGATAAAAAATAAAGGAAACGCGACATTCCGCCATAGAATTATAATTAATAAAGTTTTTTTAGAAAAAGAGTGGAATTCTTTAAAGGAATGCTACAAGGTGATAGACGAGATTCGCATAAAAATAAACCGCAGGATTTTTATCATTCAGGAATGTTTTTGCAGTTATGTAGTCTATTATACGACATTAACTAAGTATAAATGACTTATTCATAGACCTCATTTTTGCATATACAAAATACTTAAAAAAATATATAAAATATATTCCAATTCAAGAAAAAAACACAAACATGTATCAGTTTCTAACATCGACTAATTTAAATATTTTTAGAATTTGAACAATCACGCATAGGTATCTCGCGATTGCGTTCAAATTTTATAAAACAAAAACAAACATAATCAACACCCATATATAAAAATAGCTATAATTTCTACGACACAAAAATTATTGTAAAATTTACCTAGATTTTCATATTCTGAATCAAAATCTTCATTGACAATAGCAATTGAATTATTTTTTTTTGCTTCACTCCCACATCTTCATTAAATGCTGGCAGTACAATAGGTTTTCTTATAAAAATCACAATTACATTACAAGCTAAGCTGATCACTCAACATTACCGAGTAATCGTAATAAATACATCAAAGTTCAAAGCACATGAACGATATTCCAAGATATGTACAGTCACGCTAAACTAACAAGTATTATAATACTTCATAGAATACAATTACGTTTCTAATTTACATTAAATACTTTGAAAATTCGTAAAAAAAAAACAAAACAATGTTTTTCAGATATGCTTAATTCATATTATGATACAAATTATCAACCACTTTCATTTTTCGGGGTCATTACTAGATTTATCATAAAGTAAACATAACGTCATATTTTAATGTTAATTCACAAATATTTGATGATGTACGTCAATAGTACACACAAACAGTCTAGTTATAGAGTCTGTCTCGCAAAGCGCATCATTGAACCCAATTTCCTGCTCTCCGATCAGTTTTTATTTTTGTAGTCGCTTTGCTTTATCGTTCTCGATAGCTTTCCTATCCGAACCGATCGTGTTAGTCCTTGAAGCAATATTTCCGAATCGAAAAGATGAATTGATACGTCAACCAGGCAAGTCTGATAACATTCACCCATTCAGAAACTTGCACAATACATGTTAGGAACTGAATGTTAAATGGCAACCGTAACTATTTGAAACAAATCAGTCTGTTTTTAGGCCGAACAATAAAGTAATACATATTATCCTCTCTATTCATCAAACTAAAATCCTTAATTACCTTAAGTATTTACAGTCATTGACATAAACATTTAAAAATTTCACATTAAAATTGCACACCAGTCGTGAGACCAAACAAATTTAAACTCCTATGTAAATACATTCTTAGCCGAGTACACTATGAAGCATACATTGCGTTTGACAACAAGTGAATTCTTTGTTAAACACTAAGGGGGTCACGTGACAGTTCACAATAGTCTATATGAACATAATGTCATCATAGGCCTCTGGCTACTGCAACTCTGCTATGAGTTCCGGGCTTAGCCTGTCAGCGTTGAAGTTCTCCATGGTCCACTTCTGCCGATCTTCGGATTCTTTGCAAGTTTCCATCACAATTTTGTCTTTGTTACGCGATATCGCCATGCATTTCTCGCTCGAGCCGTGTTTCAGTAGCTTCGTCTGCAAATGATTGAAGAACTTAAAACGAAGAATGGGTTTAAAGATTTATTGGAAGGAAGGACGTACAATTTCTTTTGACTGTGGCTTTAATTTGCTGACATGAATGCAACGGTGTGCCAAATGAAAATAGAGCTGCTATTGAACGACCGTATATATCAAAATGCGACCTAGTAGTGGACTTAAACCGAGTCGACTTAAGACAAACAGCGGGAGACCACAATGTTTGCTGCGGGGCGGAAATGAAACTTGCACAATTTAGTTTACGTTGAACTCTTTCAACTTTTTCGCTTTATAACTCGTTGGCTTTAGCCAGTACCTAGTTGGAGTCTCGTGATGAATTTAAAAATCCTTATCTTGAAAATATTATCCAAATTTTCATTGAATCAATAATGGTCAGCGTAAATATAGTCCTTTGATGAACTCCAAGAAAAGAACATTTTCATCTTTATGTGGCTATAAACTTGTCACGTTGAAAACTGGTGGTAGGTCTCTCATTATGTAAGAGGCCGTCTGGGTGGGTACCACCGCAATGTCTATTTCTACCGCCAAGCAACAGTGTGCATGCACTGTTGTGTTTCGGTTTGAAGGACATTGTAGCCAGTATAACTACTGGACATAATGAGACTTAACATCTTATGTCTCAGGGTGACGAGCGCAGTGGAATGCCACACAGTACTTTGTTAGTCAAGGTGCTGGATGGTGTTGCTACTGTTTATGGGTGGTCGTATCGCTTACCATCAGGCGAACGGCATGCTCGTCTCGTCATTAAATGCAATAAAATAAAAAAAAAAAAAAAAAAAAAAAAAAATTCTAGGTAATTTTAAGTGTAGGTATACAACATTTTTTTCTGTACATTCTAACATTATTAATTCAACCACGGATGCCAAAAGAAAATTGCCTCTATTTAAATTCGATTAAATATAGTTTCGAGGGCGCGTTGAATTAGAAATTATGCAAAACTTACGTTCGAATCATACAACCATAATTGGTTGCCTTTGGCGCTGTGACACGGGTACAGGACGACGTCGTGACCAGAGTAATCCAAACAGGTCTCGTCTCTGCGAATCTCACCGTTTTTGGAATACATCCAGTACTGAAAAATAGTTGAAAACACTTTGACGACAAATATTCAAATTGGTAAGATTTTAATCTTCAACTATTTTGAAATTCCCGAATATTGGATTAAGTGATTAAAAAAACAGATATAATATATTTGTGTTGAAATCTAGTTATTTATCATTCGGGAATTTCAATTACCAATAAAGTAGGGGATGAGATGATATTCAGAATTAAAAATCAATAACCGTCACCTTCAAAATGTGATTCAAAATGTTCGAAGCACAAGCTGATATGAAATTTTCTCTTACTAAAATATGAACAATGCAATTTCTGAATGTCATCCTTATCAATAATATGTATTTAGTTAGTAAAATAGAATTCACAATAATATTAAATAAAATAGATGTTAAAATAAAAACGAACAAGAAAATTATTGAGAGATTAAAGACTTTATCCAGAGAACCCATTAACCGTAATTAAAACAAACAAGAAATAAAATTGAAACAAATATCGTACGCTATTGCATAAATACTATATACATAACATTATTTACACACGCCTTATATGCTAGTTACATCACGGCAGTACCAAATTTTGAAGAGTTATAGAATGTGACATCAACCAATGCCATTTTCTATAAAATCATAATTATATCCAAATGGTTTGACCACGAAAACTTCTCACGACAGCAGGTCCACTAATGTCCTACTTACCTCGCTAATCCCCCATATCTATAATACGTATGTCGTGTATATATATATATATATATTTAGTTAACCTTAATCTAACAAATGTGATGTTAATTGATGAATTTTACTTGTGTTACAACATTTCATTCGCATTAGTACCGCGTACAAAACAAATGTAAAGCATGCATGTTTTGCGTGTCAAGTGAGAAATGGATATGGCGACACGCAAAATACTCGTTGATTAATCAATGTCAATTATTTAATAGCGAAGATCGTTAACGCTACAAACCACCACTTACCTAGATGATGATGGAACACCGACACCGGTCCTTATAGGTAAGCAGAAGCATAGAATAAACAAACGTTTTGCGGCCTTTGACAAACCTGGTTTCCGTACTCGCCGTGACAAGGCCATAGGTTCACCGGTTTCTTCATGTCTTCGGGCCCGGCGGCAGAATCGATGCACATTGCCGCCCGAGGGTTCGCGATCTGATGCCATCCATAAGTTATAGAGGCGTGCCAAAGCAAGCGTGCATTGCAAACATCATCATTCGACCGTACCGACGGTGAATACGAATCGGTAATCGAGTGATCATGTCAGCGGACATACGTGATAATGGAAATGAAAAACAAATATAACATAAACTGTCATTACACACAACCCTCGCGTGAGAACAAATTGAAAACATGAAGAATGACAGCCGTTAGGGTAATACCCAGAAAGGTTACAACAAAACCACAACTCCTTTCTGTCTGCAGGAGTACCTGGTTGCCACCACCTCCATGGCATTTGTGGATATGAACAGGTTCATTTTCCTCCTCGTCGTCCTCAACGACGCCGTCGAGGCAGTAGCGCCGATAGAACCCTCTGTTCCTTATCTATTAATAGTCATCAAAAAGTATGTGATTCCGTGCTATAAGAAGTGATCGTGTTTCATCGTGCATAAAAGAGTGCAAAGTAAAAGACCAATTGACCGTAAACATAACATAAATAAACGAGATCTCCTAAAACGTGGTACTGCCGCAATGTGTCGAATATGGAATCGACAGAAGACCTGATTTCCTCCCTGCCGGTGACACGGGTAAAGTCCGACTGCTTTATGATGATCGGTTTTGCGCGTCGGAGAGTCCAGACATATCTTTGCAAACTCCACATTGCGGATCTGTGCAGGAATAATTTTGATAGGCACGTTCAAATAATTTTGCACTCGCACCGTGATAGTAAAATAATGTTTTCGAAACGTAGGTATTAAATAGAGATTGTATTATAAAAATAATCATAATTAGATAACGAAATTCCTAACTAAATATGAGAATCTTTCTTCGGTTTTATTAAAAGTAAAGGTGTTTTTAAGGGGAATGGTATTAAATATCATTTGGTAAATTGTCTCCATTACTTCACTGCATATTGATAAAACATATTTTTATCGATTCGTAGCATTTCGATAGACGTTTGCAATTGCTGAAAACTTTCATTAACTTTTTGAATATTAATTCAATTTTAACATTAACTAAATAACTCAGAGCACGAAAACAAACCTCTCCATGTGCGACGGACTCTCCAGGGATAAACAATTCTGGGTAAATGTTCTTCAGATACCACTCGAACGATTTGCAACCAAGCTTGTCTCGCAATGATTTACGACCAGTCACGTCACCGTAGTCGCCTTTGTCGTTTCCTACACGCTGGTAGTAATATTTGGCGTAGTCATCTAGCCATACCTAAGGACATAAATAAGGCCGCCGATTAAAACTGATTTAAAAATAATAATAAAGGGATTTAAAAATATTTGTACATAACTTTGTGGTAGTACCTAATTAGCGGAAAAAATTAACAACAAATCAGACAATTGACCGAAGTAAATTCTCTTAAAAGAGAAATTTTTGTTTTTGGATTTGTTTCGAGTTTCTACATCGGCTAAAATTAGGTAAATGTATTTGAGAGGTACAGTCAGCAGCATAAGTAGCTGAACAAATTCAAATTTCAAATTGCCTACATACTTTTGTGTTCGTACTAATCTTTTTTTCTCTTCATAAAAATAAAATAAAAGAGATTTACTTCAAACGAAGAAAATAATGTGTTTAACTTAACGCGTATATAGGCGATTTGAAATTTTGATTTGGTTCAGCTACTTATGCGGCTGACTGTACATTATAAAAGTATTAGTAAACTAGTGTATTTAATTTAAAAATTAATTGCACCTATCGAACGAATATACGGACATCATAACTGTGTCAGTTCTGTATGTAAATAAATTTTACGAACTTACCTCAGCCAAACGGACAGAATTCTTCTTCAACACATTCACGCCAGTCCGCCACTTGTAAGGCGAACGCTTCCTGAATATATGACCGACGTGTGAGCAAGGCACGATCTCCAACGTGCCTCCACACATCCAAGTTTTAAACGACAGCTCTAAATTCTCACCACCCCATATGTCGAAACCGCTGTCGTATGTTCCGAGTGTTTCGAAAAACTCTTTATCGATTGCGAAGAGTCCACCGGCCATCGTCGGAGACCAGACTGGCTCCGCCGTGTTTTGGTGTCTCGCTCGTTCTCTCGCCGGTACTGGATGCCAATTGAATTGTAGGTTCCAATCGAATCCACCGACGTTCACGGATGACGAGTCCCTGTAATGGTACTCGAGGGTGTTGTCGTCGATGACGTCAATTACGGGACAGACGACCGTTGTTTTATTGCGTGCGATACGATCTAGTAGAGGCTCCAACCAACCTGTAATTTAGATGTGTTCGTAATTTGTTTTCTAAGATAATTTTTAAGTATATCAAACTATAATAAATCACTTCACTGATATTAATTGAGATTACTATATCAAAATAAATAATTTACATGGATCACTGATAAATAACACTGCAAATGCCAATCAAACTTGAACCATATTGTTTGAATCTCTTGATCTAAAACTAGCAGCTGCCGATGTGGTTTCTCAAACGACGAACGTGCTCACCTTCCGTGCACTCGCAGTGGCTGTCGAGATAAGTCAAAACAGGAGCGGTCACGTATCTAGCGCCGAGCAATCTGGCCCTGATCAGTCCTTCGCGTCTGGTAGCTCTCACTATTCTCACTTTTGGTAGCGATGACATGTAGTCATCCAGTTGTTGCATTAGATGTGCTGCCAAAGGAAAATGGTTTTATAACAATAGCTAGAGGATAAGCACCGCTGATCACAAATCATTAAACATTATGACTGTAGTAAAATAGACATCAATAAACCAATTTTGATTTCTCAGAACTGAAATTAGTGTAAATTGAAATATAAAATGAATGCAATCATTTTTATGGAAAATTTAAAATATGGATATGAATAATATTTAAAAATAGTACTGCCTGCGGCTCCGCCCGCGTGAAAAAGTTTTTCCGGGATAAAAAGTAACCTATAGCACTCAGGAGTAATGTAGCTTTTTATTAGTTAAAGAATTTTCAAAATCGGTCCAGTAGTTCCTGAGATTAGCGCGTTCAACCAAACAAACAAACTCTTCATCTTTATAATATTAGCATAGATACTGCAGATAGCTTATTATTAAATAGAATTTTTAATTATTACGGGGAAAAATACTTACGCATATCAGAAAAATCGTCAACTAAGATGATCTCCTTGATCAAATGCGCTGGGGATCTGTCTAAAACTGAATGTACTGTCCTTAGTAGCACAGACCACGCTTCGTTGTGAAAGCATATTACCACAGACGTTTGCGGCAGATCTTCTAAGTATCGTCCAGGTTGTTTGCACCTTGGAAAAAAGTACGTTTCGTTAATAATAAACACTTAATATAATATTTAGATACCTGAATAGAAAAGATTTTATGACTTCTATAATTATTAACATTAACTTGCCAAAAAAATCAACGTTTACCGATTTGTCTGTACAGTCATGATGTAAGATAAATTAATATTTTCATAACTTGATTTTTTTTTTTTATTGCATTGAATGACGAGACGAGCATGCCGTTCGCCTGATGGTAAGCGATACGACCACCCATAAACAGTAGCAACACCATCCAGCACCTTGACTTACAAAGTACTGAGTGGCATTCCACTGCGCTCGTCATCCTGAGACATAAGATGTTAAGTCTCATTATGTCCGGTAGTTATACTGGCTACAATGTCCTTCAAACCGAAACACAACAGTGCATGCACACTGTTGCTTGGCGGTAGAAATAGACATTGCGGTGGTACCCACCCAGACGGCCTCTTACATAATGAGAGACCTACCACCAGTCTCTCAAATTCTCATTAAACTGTCTCAAATTATTACAAGAAACTTCTTACCATTCATCTCTAGGGTCTGGCAGTTTCCTCCTGATAGATATAAGATCGCTCACGTATTGATTGAAAGCGTTCTTTTTCCAACCTTCAGAGACAGCTTGCTTTGCGTCTTCTGTCAAGTTCTTCGGCAGCACCACTGGCTTCCCTAACTCGCCTGGGGCATTGTCTGAACCAGGGGCGGCCAGTACTCCCAGGCCTATAAGTGTGTCCATTATTATATAAATAATACGTTAAATAATTAAAACTTTCCGTATTATAAATGTTCATTTTATTCGAAACATGTTTTTTTTTAATGTGCTCAAAATCAATAAAGATTGTAATTTTCTAGACATATTGCCGATTGCTTTAATTATTCAGTAAATAATAATCTATTAATATTAAACTTTCGATTAATAGATATCGGGAAATTAAAAATTTGTTGTCTCTTTAGCATATACCTACATAATAAATTTTGGAATTTAATAAATTCTAATAACTCTACAGGAACTTATACCCTTTTTTTATAAAGCTTTACTTATAATTCTTAAAACAACTTTTATCTACATGACTAAAACACAACTACAACATGACACACAAGTAAATAATATTCAGATAAGTGTAAATATTTGTATTGTTATAGTGTTAGAATTATCAATTCAAAAAAAAAAGATCGCAGGTCCCGACTTTATAAGGATTTTGCACGTGGAATTTTAAATGCATTGAATATGAAATTACTTGTTTGTTGAGTTATTGGAAATACTCTCTTATGGCGATAACATTTTTTTGTTAATAGTATGATCAGTGTTTACATGATATTCAATAAAAATGTTCAAAATATGAAATCTTTAACCATGTTTCATTCAAAATGAATCTAGCAAAATATAAAGAATATTGATGATACTATGCATGCAAGTATTATAAAATTAAAATGCAATAACACATCGGTCTAAATTATGTTTTTATAGAACTTCGTACTTAAATAACCAACACCATTATTTACATAGGATATATCTATATCCTATCCTATGATAGGATAGCAAATATGCACCTAGAAACCATCAACCAAAAACACACACACACCCATAAAAAAAATTAAAAAAGCTTTTTTCGAATTACCTTCGCTTCCAGCAATCCGATTGAGCCAATTGACGCGCGATGGTGCTGTGACGGACAAATGCAAATTATCATGCATTATTTGTAAAGAAACGACGCTACACATGCGAACGTTGATGTTCGAGCATCCATGCCAGTTTACACCGATAATGAACAAAGCGGCAGTCTATCAACTAGAGAATTCTTTTCTAGAACGATTTTATTTGATTTGTCATTACCCGGTTGTGAAGAAGTTTCAAGACTCGACTCATTAAACGTCGTTCTGGCGGTTTGTGAATTATTTTAGGCTACTTACTAAGTAGTAACAAATAAAGTATTATAATATATAGATTAAACGATGAACTGTTCTATAGTTAGTGAAAACGGGCATAAATGTTGCGAGTCACATTAAGCAACAATGCGGGTACATTAGATACAACAGTGAAACATTGTTATAATGCTCCGGGGGAATTTCTCAAACACGTAACCTTATTAGCATAGCTATTATGTGTTAGACGGGACACAGTCGCAACTGGAGATGTAAGCGACAGAGGAGAAGCCTTTACAAACATTGGTGATACGTGTACTCGTTTTTTACGTAAATATATTCATTTTCATTAGGGATGTATTTTAATTTTTTTTCAGGAATTTAATGTCATTTTACTTTCTTATTTTGGCTTACGTTAACTTTCAGTTTACCATATACCACTTCATGTGTGGCGAAACATATTTTAAGGCATATTAAAGAATGTACTTGGCTTATTTTTCCGACCAACTTGCCAGAAGTCAATCCACATCTCATCAAATAGTATCGAATAAAATCTACAGATGGTGTTACTCGACCTTAGCATCAAATCCAAGCCCTATGAATCTACATAAATTGTACTTAGATCAAAAGATGAATTTTAAATGATAAGAATTATAAAATGATTGTCTTAATATGATGATGCGAGGCATAAAACTGAACTAATAAGGTTAAACAGAATAAAATTTCCCGGCTTGCTTCCGGCCTATTTCATACTCCACTGGTTCATTATATTATGGGGCTTTGATGTGTTTTCAATCGCTGAGTTCCAAGTAAGGCTGAAGTTCTGCGAAAGCTTCCGTGTTGATTTTTTTCATATACTTTGAATGTAATCGCGACTTCTCAGAATGTTCTTAACATTCGATAAGGATTTTCCAGAATTAAACTTTCTTGAGAAAGTTTAAACAATGGAACATATTACTGTCTAGACACTGTTATACATTTAAGTACAATGGGGTAATTTTTAAATGGCTCATCATGCTTAGGCAAACCCAAAAATATACAATGCCCAAATTTACGTTTTGAGGAATCAAAAACGGCATTTCAATGGATTATAACAATATTTCACTGATAATCATAACATATGCAACATAAAAAGTAATAGAGTACTAACAACAAGGAAAGCTGTTGCTTACACCCCCGTACTCATGCGTTTAAAAATCAACCAAACATACCGTCAGACAAATTATTGCCGTATGACTCGCTCTTCCGTTTCGTTGATGTGGGTTTAGCCATTTTTAGGGGTTTCGCCTCCGCATCCTCGTACTCCACAGCCGGTGCTCCAATTGCATTCCTTGACCCCCCATTCGTCGTCAACAAGGCAACCATAAACCATAATGCTGTTATCACTAACACCGCCTTCAAAATCAACGTTCGTCTCCTTAAGAAGAACATACTGTAATATTTCATTATCACCTAATTGATATCTAATATTAAACGCTGATTGCCAATCAGTTCATGTCAATATTGCAGTACGAATATTCCTAAGAGATTTCCTTCTTTCAGAATTTGAGCAATATAATTTACATAATCTACAATCACAAAAGGTGACTAGCATGAAATAATAGATATGTGTTCAGATTTCTTTTGTCGCTGATATGCTTCTCAGATATGAGCGTTTAGTTTCCAATTTACATGACTTTGGTATTTGTTTTGGCTATAACTCGGCCTGGATGTGTTGAAATGTTTGATTTTTTTTTCTTGTCTTCTGTTTCATTTCCGACACTTCTGACAGCATGATTTATCATCCATGATATTCTAGTAATGCCCTGTGAACAATACAAATAATTGAATCCATAATGTAATACAATAAAAATACACTGGAACAAACCGGCTGATGTTCCTTCAAAGGAAAAATATAAAGACCCCGCGTTCGATCATGATGGGTTTCTTAAACAATATATTTTTATTATTTATATTATTGTGCAGAAAGCTTATTATAAACAACAAAAACATTGATTATTATCTAATTTAACATAAACTGCATCAAAAACTTCAAAATTTCTGCAAAACATTACATAACAAACTGATTAAAACATTTGAACTACGGACGTTTAAAGTTGTTGACTTTTTAAAAGCACTGTGATGACTTCACGTTTCGTCTTGGTCGAATTTCCGTCGAATCTTCGTTGATGGCTGTCGCAAAAGTAATTGCGTTTGTCGCAGCCGTCCCTTTTGGGGGAGTTTACGACAGGGCGTGGATTCCATCTCCTGATACTGTAATTACTATATTGGACCCCATAATTTTTGAATACAAGTCTTTCACAATATTATGTTAACAAAAGTACCTATTGTTATAAAATTTTGAAAAGGCATACTAAGAAATGCAAATTAAACACATTAACGAAAATCCACTAATCTTAGTTAAACAAAAACTTCAATCACCTGACCTCTAACGTATCTTTCAATTGCAATACGGAAAAGCAACCGTACAATTTGGTCCTTTAAAAGACCGGCGAGTGTAGTGGGAGGTCCAGCGCCGCAACGCTGATGGATTGTGCCCCTATTTACATTATCGGGGTTGGTCGCCCGTGCCATTTTTCAACGACGTACCTATTTGTACGCCGAAATAGCAATTTGGCGCGGTTTTGGCATTAATAAACCTGCGTAACCTTATTCCAATGTGTTACGGTGAGTTACGTTTACATTCACCCGGGAATTGTAATTAGAAGTTGGGTTGAAATTAAACCGGCTAGTTTTAAGTAAGGAATTGTAATATCTCATATGATTTTATGTCTCGGGGAAAGGTTGAATTTACTTAATTACGAATCTAAAATAGTTTTGCAAGTGTGATCTATTATGATACTATTTTAATTTATTGTCTTTCAAAATCAGCCAATTTAGCATTTGCGAAATATTATTTTCACGTTCACGCTCTTAATATCCGAACCGAGTCCACCGACTTGTCGTCTAGTTTATATTCCTCCTGACGTCATAGAGGATGAACCCATCGGCATAAAGTAAATTCTAAATACGGACATCTAACACGTTTCTTGATCTCAAAATTCACACAAACACGTTCTCAGAATCGAACCCAGAACGAAAGCTGAAAACAGTAGTCTAAACCAAGGAGACGATAAGATATTTAGCATTTAAAATATACACAAATTTACACACACCAAAGCACGTAAGCTGGAACCGCTCGGTGGTAATACTTTCTTATTTTAAAACACTTTATTCAGTGAGCCGGGGGGGGAATTTCAATAAAATTTCAATAGGTACTGCCGCAACGAGGAATGGAAATGAGAAGGTAAAGTATGATGGGCCTTGGTACGCTCCTGACCTGAATTTTTATGTTGCTCCACACAAGTATTTAACTTAATTTAGATTTTTTTCTCCTTTATCTTGGCATATTCATTAGGTTACATATTCTGTACTTCAACAGGAAGGGGGACGTGAGAGAAATAATGTTTTGTATGACATATAATGATATTGTGTGTATGATGTGTGCATAAAACTCGACCAGTGGGCTTAGCATGTGACAAAAAAACACGTCATGTCTCCGTTTCGCCTTATTGGGATTGGTTGAGAGACTGACGTATTGGTCTCTCGATCAAACACAAACATCAAAATTAAACGATATCGTTTTACGAGTTGCGTCTTTGTGTCACATTCTAAGCCCACAGGTATTTTTTTTTTTTACAAATATGGATATTACTCATTTCTAGCCATATCAGAATATAACTAGCAACATTTGTATTGGTGCATGGAGAACTAATATTGATTTGGCTTTTATTTATAATTATTTCACAAATTGAAATACCTAAATCTATCTTATGCCTACAGATATATAAAATTGCCTAGATACATTATAAACGGATCTTATTCATGTATTACGCATTAAAACTAATCATTTATTAACTTATAAAGCAAAAAACGGTAATGTAAACTATATGAAAGCCCTCGATAACTTTCATTTCATTAAAATAACAAAAAAATACCTTCCAAAAACGACGACGCTCCCAGCTCGACAGCTGAGCTCCCAAGATCTGAAACAATAAAGAAAAACATTTTAATACAAGGGGCTAAAGTGAGCCAAGATACGTGCCATAAATTTGATAAAATCTTTATGGGTTCAAATTTAACGTAAATAACGCTAAACGGCGAAATATCCGACCGAGTCCGAAACGTCTTCGGCGATAAATTCGTGCGAACATCTTTCCCGGGTTTACCTGCAGCTGTTTCGAACAATTTATGGTATCGGTATGCCTTATGTATTGGTTTGTCACTGTATTTTAAAGCAATCGTAATATGGAAAACAGCTTTCTCGGTGAATTTATCTGTGATATTGTTTGTTGTTGGCAAATTTTGTGGTACATTTTCAGTCCTGACACATACTAGAGAGTTAAGGTAAATAGAAATGGTGTATAGAAAAGTTATCGTAGTATACAAGTATTGTATGTAAATCAATAAACAAATTTAAGATCAGATTTCCAAGAACGAAAATGCGAACGAAATTAACGGAACGCCGGATCAGATAAAGATTTCCGACAAAACAAAACCATCGAATCAAACGAAACTACCAAAAAGGAGCAATTCAAAATCGTTCAGAATGCTAATTTCGAAGTGTAAAACACTCGCTAAACGTTCAAAACTTAAGCACGACCAATTTGCGGCCAAAGAGTTAAACGATTCAGCATTGTAAAGCGCGTCGGACTACGTTGAATTTCAGTCGCAGCTCGCTTGCATTTGCCACAAATTGCTGCAGGAGCTTTATACACATTTTTGTAAAGACACGATCATTCACTTTGCAGTCAAATAAAAATATCAAATTGCAGTAATTAAATAATCTTTCGTCTTACATGGTTTAGTTCTTTATATACCTTAAAAATATAATGTGCCAATCTCAGATACGCAGTGACTCTTTGTATATTTTCTTATAATTTGTAAGCGAAAATAATCTTTAATACATTTGTAGCTTTTGAAATCAACGATGCATGTCCCGAAATCAAAGCCAACCCGTCCGTCTCAGCATTCTGTTTGCAATGGAACATGTAAATTTATGAATTCATCAATGAGTAAGTATGAACAGATCTCCGAAGTCCTTTGACATTTATATGTCTCAAAATGCTTGTGAGCGGTATCTTTGAAATAGTATTCGTGATTTGAGCATAGAATCTCGAGTTAGAACTCGAAATTCCTTCGAGTATATTGGAAAAAGCGTGCAGTGGACGGGAAGCATTTCCTACTAATAATAGCCGTGAAAATTTGTAAAGATGTCTGGTTGTCCGAATATTTATTATCCACTTACGCATAACCTATAAATAGATTTAGATGAAATTTGGCAGATAGTTAGAATATGGCTACTTTTCATCTCAGAACAGTAGGTAAGTCATCCGGGCGTAAGCAAGAGTAAATGTTAGCACTAAGTAAAAGTAATTATAACTGTTTCGCATTTAGAACGAGTGTTTACACATTATGAAGCTTTGAAAGCTCACTTCGAATTAAGAAAATTGTTCAAGCACTAATATCACTATGAAAATCTCATTCAAAATGCTATAATCAAGTTCCAGCAGCGCCTAGATTACAATAATTACACTTATTTTACAGTTAACTTTATAATTTTCCTCCAATTAGTAATAAAGTTTTTAATGAATAGTAAACGTGATTTGCAAAATAGCTTTAATGCAGACTCTGATATTTAGAAACTAAGATAAATGTTTTCACTTTGTAGACTAACAATTTTCTACAAAAATAAATTATTTTAAGGTAATTTTATGAGATGTACAGTCAGAAGCATAAATATCTGTACAAAATCAACATTTCAAATCGCCTATATACGCGTTAAGTTAAACCTAAATCTTTTTTTCTTTGTTTGAAGTAAAGTAAATAACTTTTATTTTATTTTCGTGAAGAGAAAAAAAAGATTAGTAAGAACAAAAAAGTAAGTAGGCGATTTGAAATTTTGAATTTGTTCAGCTACTTATGCTGGTGACTGTACAGCAATTTTAACGCATAATATAAGAACGTCTCGATACAAAAAGTTTTTATTTCTTCTTAAGAATAGTTACATTATCAAAAAGTTATCGTCAGATACTGTTTTTCTTAAAGGTATGCAGATATTTCTACTCCACATTACATTGGCATATAGAATTAGAAAAAAACCGCGCCTGATCTGGAATTCGAACATTGACCATATCTTGCTGCTACTTAACCATTTTTTTTTCGCGGGGTAAAAACGCGTTATCGCTACCACCACTGGGGGGTGAGGGAACGGTTATGTTGGTTTCACACAGTCTTACGGCCCAATGTCGACACTCGGGAGTATAGCATCATCCGAGCGAGCATTGGACCGAGTCCCTAACACTATGTACACCCTACACCGGCATACCAACCAAAACCCGCGGTGGCCTTCTTCGGCGCATACGAGACGGCCCCGGGTTATCTTGTTGCACTAAGATAGCTGCACGGGACACGACTATGCTATACTATCATATAACCAAGACAATATACCTCTGGTAATTCCCTTGACTCTCTCCAGGTTAATAATCAATTCTAAGTGACCAATCGCTTAGCCCAAATGTATAATGCATGCTATAGTCTAAACGTAAACCAATTCGTGCATTTAATTGGAAATATTATTGTGACCCACATAAGTTGCATGTGACAACTTCGATGGAAAGGTGGATTACCAAGGAAACCCACTTACTATGTGGTTTACGTTTTCTTTCAAAATGTTCTAGTTAGCGACGGGTTGAGTTTACGGAACAATTATTTTAAGTGAGCCTTATATTGAAATCATGATTAATTAATGTCATTAAATTATGCAAAATATTAAAGGTCTAAAAGTATTATGTATGTCATTTGCTGGATCTTAAGGAGTATTTTAACTTCAATTTTAATTTAATTATTTATTGCACTCCACAATTGTCGAATAGGTGTTACATCGAGTTAGGTACATAATCGCGGACCCTGTAGGGCAGTGTTTTTCAACCATTTTCATGACACGAACCCTTTAGTATGAAAAAATATTTCGCGACCCCCCCGGCCCTTAGCATTTTTCATGTATTTTATCATATTACAAATATTCAATCCATACAAAATTTTCGGATAAATATATAGTTAACACATTTTTTTACATCGATTACGTCGCCAATTGATAAAATATCTTTTTAAACTTTATTGTTTTTATACTGAGGTACTTTTCTTGACCTCTTGCGACCGTCTTATAGAGACTTTGCGACCCCCTAGGGGGTCGCGACCCACACGTTGAAGAACACTGCTGTAGGGCACGGTAATGTAGACGAGAGTGATTAGGATAGAAGGAGATGAGTCTTTGGCAATATCAATGATCATAAGATCCGCTTCAGTAAAGCTGGCATTTCACACCAGTTTTGTACGGCTTTTTATCACGCAAGTCAATCCGGCAATTTACTGCAAACCAAACCTTATAATAAATCTCACAAACAGTAAATACACATACCAATTTTTTATTACATAACAAAGAATAAATACCCTCGTTGCGCTTTTAACGACGTACAACTATATTTAACAGTTTTCCAGAAGCTTTTTGCGCCTGGCCAAGATAAGGGACCAGTTTAACACGGTATCCCGACAGCTGGCCACATAAGCCATATTAATCGGGACTTCCATCCACCGACTCATTGGATTATACACACGTGTGGACTAAGTTTTGTCCGCAACTTTGTCTGTGTCGAACGTAAAACTAAAACCAAGATTGTATAAATTGGATGAGTGTAGTGAATTTGTTATAGAATTTTAATATTTATTAATGTATTAAAAAGTGCTTAAGTAGGCGGTTTCGTTTAATCTTTACAGTTATTATAATTAAATATTAACACATCGTATGTAGTAGTCACTGTGTAGATCACTGAAAATTAAATAAATACAGTAGTTAACAAAAAAAAATATAAATATAATTTTAGATTGGAAATAAACAGGCTAATTATTATTATTATGTAGTAGTCATGATTTGGGCACAAAATTTGTAGTGCAATCTAGATTAAGTACTAACCCTAGCTATATTAATTATTATATGTTTTGATTGCATTCTGTGTGTGTCTTAAATTAATGAAAAAAATAATTTGAGAAGGAATTTTAAAAGAAAAACTAATGCTCTAGCTTGTTGCTCAGGGTTTTCCTTTCGTGAAGATTATGTTATGTAAATGCAACCTTACATAACATAATTATTTAATTCTTATAAGAGACATAAATATTCTTGGATTGGTTTTGGTAATGTGCGAAAACTTTTTATCATTTCTAAATTAATAGACATAATATTATTTATTTATGGAATTTGTGCCCGATATGGCGATAAGCTCGCCCCCATTGCATCACGAGACGGAATACGCATCGTGAAAAGTGGGTGCACTGTTTGCGCTTCTGCCTACCCCTTCGGGTATAAAAGGTGTGCGGGTGTGTGCGCGCGCGTGTGTTTGTGTGTGTGTGTTTTAATCAATTGATGTAAATTTAAGCACTTGCAGTAAAAACATTTTGTTAAACACAAAACGATCGCATTCAAATCAACTGAACGCGAATGTAACTCTAAACACTAAATAGCAATTAGTTGTAAATGAAAGAACAAATTTAATTAAACAGTTGCAGCTACGTGTAATGTGACAACACACCGCTACTCGACTTTACTGTTCGAAACATTTTACCAGAGCTAAACGCGCCACCGTCGCAGTCGGGACCACAAATAATGCGATGACAGTCAGTAATCCTCTTACTTTGACAACACTTGGTAAACTTATTAAATATTAATTTATAATTCATTGTACGTCATTGTATAACGTAAAGAATATAAGTTCATTAGTATGTTGTGTATAGTTCGGACAAACTAAGCTGGCCGGTATGACAATTCAATTTTTTCCCCGACGCGATAACTCTGTGAGAACGTCTACCCAAAAAATTCAAAATCGTGTCATGTCATACCGGCCATATAAGTTTGTCCCTACTATAGTTTATTTTGACTCTACAAAATAACTTAGTTTTATTATCGATTTTTTTATTTTACTTGTGCTAATAGTTTACTATATAAAAATATTTCAAATACCTCTTCATGAGTGTTTATCGTCTACAGTCCCAGCCTTAAAATAATACGAAATGCATCAACGTTAGACAATTACTTTTTGTCATATTTATCGGTTATCATACCTCCCGACTTGGCTTGCTTGCTTGACTTACGCTGCCATTGCACACAAAAAAAATACTGTTGATCTATTTTGAACCGACTTAAAAAAAGAGCAGTTTCTATGATCGACTATGTGTCAACAGTTAAACGCTTTACTTAGGAAGGAGCAACAACTTATTCTAATCCACCGTAGAATCGCAACCGGTGTCTAGTTTAATAGCCCACCATGCTGCGGACGAGAAGTAACCATGACCTCAACAGTCTGCAGTGGCACGAACCAATCCCACCCACGGGTCACGAGATGCTGTGCGACTTGGGATTTCTAAGCTATTACTTCATTCATTTGTTTCTTGGAAATTTCGTCGTAGTAATCGCCTTTAACGTTAGTTTTGACTTTGAGGCTAATGGAATTACTGCTCGTCGGTTAATGTACAGTTAATATTAGTAGCATTCGTTAAATTTAGTTAGTTTGAAGTTAGTTAAATCCAGCTCTATACCTGTCAATGTTCCGCATGAATATTAGCAGGATGCCACTGACCACCAATTTAGGATCGACTAAAAAGATTAACTGTATGTTATGCTTAAACATAAATTAGTCACTAGTATATCAAGGGAATTGACCACAGGAATGTTTCATCATCATCATCAGCCACATGACGTCCACTGCTGAACATAGGCCTCCCCTAAACATTTCCAGACGGATCTGTCAAAAGCGGCCCGCATCCAGCGTGTTCCTGCGACCTTTATCAAAAAAAGGTTCTCGAGTGGAGGCCACGTACTAGCAAGCGCAGCGTCGGCCGTCCACCTTTAAGATGGACAGACGACAGGAAAGTTTATATAATAACAAGGGCCTTAAATAACATTAAACAAAATGATGTCTCGTAATCTACATAAGAATATCGAATCTTGCAAATTAATAATTTCGTTTAGAAATAGCTTTCCTCAGCGAAATCCATCATAGGCATTTCTTTTATTCCGATATTAATAAATCTCGAGCTCGCTAAGGAAACGATAATTACATTATGATCAATCGTAATCAGGACGACCATTTCTGGAACAAGCAATATCATCGATTAATAGATGATCTGATGAGCAACTCGAGATAATAAACCAATTACTTTATCTCACAATGGAATAATATAAAAAAGTAGACGTCAAATGAGAAGAATCGAGTGAGATATTCCATCGGAACGAAGATAAAATGGCCTAATTTGGCAATCTCTCCAGAGGAAGCTTCATTTTCCTCTTTATCGAATCGATAAAACCGCTGACGGATGGTGGAATGATGTAATCTCGCCAAATACTCGAAACTGTAATAATTTTACATATTTTCAAAGTACAACATCTTGGACAATTTTGACAAAAACACATTTGAATTCGACAAAGTGGACGAAACTCAATTAGGCAAAGTAAGTCACCTCAATGGAAAGTTTCGCTCTCTTGATTTTGAAAAGACTTGCTGTAACAAACGTCGGAATATTTTGTGTTATAAATAAATTTCCTTATACACAAATAGTGAACAGTTAAGCTCATTTAAAACTCATTTATTTTCACTCATTCAATACTTATTCCACCCTATTTTTATTTAAGAGAAACAAATGTTTTTTTTTTTTATAAATCAATTGGATGTGCCATGGAAATCCAATTGCGGAGGCCTTTCCAGTTTGATTTCCCGTGTGTATCTGGAATTTTCTTCCGATGTGCGAAAACATATTCAATTAATTCTGCTATAATGAACTGCCTCGGTGGCGTAGTTGTATTACGATGCGACTGCAATGCTATGGTCTTGGGTTCGATCCCCAGACCAGGCAAAGTGATATTGAATTTTTCTATTCAGTATCAGCCCCGAGTCTGGAATTTGTGACCGATATGGCGATAGGCTCGCCCCCTATCACATCATGGGACGGAATACGCACGGCGAAAAGTGAGTGCATTCATTACGCCTCTGCCTACCCCTTCGGGGATAAAAGGCGTGTGTGTGTGTGTGTGTATAAAGAAAATAACACGTTACTCAACTTGCTAAAATTACTATACATTTTTCAGAAGAAAACCTAGCGGCGTGACCTAAAGTTTAAAACTTTGAACAAAAGCTTTAACACTAACTATTGAGAAAGAATTTGCATCGAAGAAAATTTTAAAATATATAAACCCGCATAACTTTAAAAGCCCTTGAATAATTTGATGTTTAAAATACTGTGTAACTTTCGCAAATTTATCCTGATAATATCTAAGATTACATTTCGAAAACACAATAATATCCTTCTTATGACAACAGCGTTCGAATACTCCGTACAAGAGAAAACAGAAAAATACTATATACAAAATTGACAATAAGAAACAGTGGGGTAACTCCTGAAACTGATTCGATTGTTCGATTGTTCCTGGATTCGAACTCGATTCGATCTCGTTTCGATCTTGAAATGCGCACTCCCGACGTCGATCGACTAGCTGATCAAAAACGGCCGTTATCAACTCGTCGATCGAGTATTTGTTCACAGATTATAGCTGTATCCTGTAGATCACGTCATATTTATGTGGCTATGTTCTATGGAGAATTTCATTACAATAATTTATATTTAATTTATTTTACTTATAAAACGATGCTCCAGTTGTTGTTACATACATATTTATATAAATATAAAAAAATATTACGTTGTTTATTGAGTTTTTTGTAATAATTCAGCAACCAAAGATAAATTGAGTTGCCCAAATCTATTAGTATATGCTATGAACTATCAAAATATCTGACATTGTCAGCGTCACGTCACAACTATATAACTCGTAGCGGAAACTCAAAATACAGTTTTTGGTTAAGATTTAGAATCTTGTAACAGGAGTTTGAGGTCAAAACTGGCATTAATTGGATTATTTATTGTTTTCACTTATAACAAAACCATTTTCAAGCTTAGAAAATATATTTTTTTCGGAAACTGATATCGAATTATTTTTATTTTTATATGGTTAAAATGAGTAAAGTAATAATTTACTGGTCACTCATATGTAAGAGTCCATCTGGGTGGGTACCACCGCAATGTCTATTTCTAGCGTCAAGCAGCAGTGCGCATGCACTGTTGTGTTTCGGTTTGAAGGACATTGTAGCCAGTATAACTACTGGACATAATGAGACTTAACATCTTATGTCTCAGGATGACGAGCGCAGTGGAATGCCACACAGTACTTTGTAACTCAAAGTGCTGGATAGTCTTGATATTGTTTATAGCCTGGAGTCTGGAATTTGTGCCCGATATGGCGATAGGCTCGCTCCCTGTCACAGCATGTGACGGAATACGCACGATGAAAAGTGGGTGCATTAGTAGTAGCGCCTCTGCCTACCACTTCGGAGATAAAAGGCGTGACTATGTGTGTGTGTAAAGATAAAAATAAATTGATATCAGTTTCCAAAAAAAATGTTACAGGCAAGTTCCAGGCTCAAAAATGGTTTTATTATAAGTGAAAACAAAAACAACAAAAAATGTATTCTTTTCAGTATCAGCATTTAAATAAAGTTTGAACATAATATGATTTGTAAATCAGAATGATTATAATGGTTATGATATGAATATAATAAGAACTAGACTTCACCCAGTGGTCAAGATTAGACAGCATTTCATAAAAAATATGTAACAGGGCGTAATGAGATAAAAGGAAAAAGTAGATTTTTGTCTTAACATGTATATTATTATTTTATAACAAACTAAGAAACAACTAAATTAAAAAAAATCAAACAATAAGTCAGCTTCGCCTATTGTATCTACTTCTCCACAGACTTTGAACAAGACGTTGCCGTGCATTTTGCCTACGTCGTAGCTCATCATTTCGAGATGATGATGAGGCATGTATGACATTGTCTGCAATGCCTGTCTCCATGTCTTCAGCAATAATAATAAGGGATGGGCAGTTATGCAAACTTCGAAACTCTACGCAATCCATATTAATTACCCGATTAGTAAAACGGCCCATCCTAAGCAAATTTCTTCTTCTTCGATTGTCAATACGGTTCGCTTCTTTAAGAACATTAAAAAATTATTGAAATCTAGCCATAATTGCACAGATCTTTTTAAAAATTCTCACCAAAACACAACAACTTCACTTGAACCGTACACGGCACCTATTTAGCAATCGTAGAATTTGACAGATAAAGTCGAATTGACAACTCGATTCACGATCGTACGAACGAGTGGAGAGTAAGCATTTCTCGATCCTAACGGATTTTTTTGATCCAAGTAAGTTCCAATTTGAAGCACGGCTCGATCGTGCGCTAGTGTAGATTTCGGGAGTACCAAAACGCTTGAAACCGAATCAAACTCGATTTGATTTACGATTCGAACGTGTCAGGAGTAACCCCACAGGGTAAAAAACATAAAATAAGAAAATATTCCTATCTTAAATTACAGCTTGACATAAGTGAAAAATTAAAGAAAATGGAATCCTCCTAGCCAATTTCGACCGCGGCCGCCAATCTCAACGGAGATCAGCCAGGTACGCAGGAGATATTATAGTATAGTGCACAAGTGTGTGCCACATACGCAGGTGCACTCGCATTCCTTCATTCTCATAGTCCGGTGAGACGGCAATCCGACATGACTGGAGAGAGATCAGGCGCAGGACCAATGGTAAAGCCGTAGGTCCTCCCCCGCGGGTTTCACACCGCTAACTTCCTGACTCCGAGCTGCGACTGAGTAATTTTTAAGATGGAAAAACCCAGTTACCATGTTATTGGCTCGACCCGGGATTCGAACCTAGGACCCCAACGCGCTAATCGTACTCGTAACGCGTACGCAATACAACTACGCCACCGAGGCAGTCAGCTTGACATATTACCTAAGTACAATAATGTTCACTATATAGCCATGGTCACGTGTCTCTTTTACTGCGTGAATTTTTATAAATAGCTATAAGAATAACCACACCGACTCGATAAAGGTCGCAGGAACACGCTGGATGCAGGCCGCTTTTCAACAGGTCCTTCTGGATTTTTTTTTTTTTTTTTTAGCATTGAATGACGAGACGAGCATGCCGTTCGCCTGATGGTAAGCGATACGACCACCCATAAACAGTAGCAACACCATCCAGCACCTTGAGTTACAAAGTACTGTGTGGCATTTCACTGCGCTCGTCATCCTGAGACATAAGATGTTAAGTCTCATTATGTCCAGTAGTTATACTGGCTACAATGTCCTTCAAACCGAAACACAACAGTGCATGCACACTGTTGCTTGGCGGTAGAAATAGACATTGCGGTGGTACCCACCCAGACGGCCTCTTACATAATGAGAGACCTACCACCAGTAGAATATGGACCAGTAGTTTATGGGAGGCCTATGTTCAGGTGGACATCATGTGCCTGACGATGATGATGACAACACCGTAACAAGACGAGCCAAACAGCATATCTTGAATAAACCAAACAAAGGCAATATCAAACGTCATCTACATTTAAATAATCATAATATTTTATTCTTTTAGAACAAAACGATTGCGTCCATTGTTAATCTTACATTCGCAATATCTATTTCATATTTCAGCGCAATAAATATTCGTACATGTTTAGGAGTTAACGTGCTTTAGTTGTCTGGTTATAAAGGCGTAATACCATCACCTGAGCTCAAACAGAGTCAGCAATCTTTTATATCGCCTACGAAAATTCGCCTTTTCGAATAAAACCTGCCCATTTTGCTATACCATTTTCTTTTAACACGATATATTTTTTTTACCTTTTGCTTCTTTATACCAATTCTCTTTTACGAGCATTGCGTCTTGGACTAGTATTTTACATCTATAATATCGTTATATTATGAATCAGAAAATAGATGTTTGTTATTCAATACGAAATACTAGAATTTGAGAAAATATTTTTTATTAGGTAATCAATATATAATATTATTTTTAGAGTCGTTTTCGTGTGTATTATAATATTTTTTGGAGTTCTTAATATTGTTGACAATTTCTTGTATCAGGTTTTTATGTATGCATGATAACAATTGGCCTAATTAAATACATATGTAACTTTATATGCTTTAATGGTACTCAGAGACCATAACAACCCAGAATTTAATTCAGATTCTAAAATACCACCATGCTTATTTTACAAAAATGCTTATCCACTTTTTTTAAACATACATCCATTCATCCATCCATATCAGTCCTGTATTTATATACAGCTCACTGCTGAGCACGGGCTTCCTCTACTGAGAGGGTTATATTACAATTTTAAACATACCCGAATATAATCGATACCATGTAACACTTTAGTATCATAATACAACATACCAACAAGTATGAACGAACCTATATAGCTTCAATGCAAAACGATGGAGCCTCTATACGTCGAACTTGCTATTCCGGTCCGTGCCGGTCAGAGGTTACTAACCTCGTGATTCCTATCCTTAGGCCGTGGCAAAATTCTAGCATTTCTGTGCACACTGCACATGTATTTTATAGTCATTTTGACATTGCGTTACTAAATGAAAGCACCTACTTACATTACAGTCTTGAAAATAACACTTTACAATAAGACACTCGAACCATAGATGTAAATTTAAAAATGTGTAAATTTTGAATCAAATAAATATCAATAAAAAGTTATTTTAATTTTACACGCCCTAATACCTAGTGGTATTGGCTTGTCGTGGCTTTGACGAATACTCTAAGAGAATTCATCGCAGCGGCAACATCACACTTTCAGTCAGAAATACACTCACGCACACGGCATATTCGCACTAAACTACAAAATAATCAAAACATTGGGCGGCGGTGATCACTTACCATCAGGTGAACCGTATGCTCGTTTACCCCTTATATCATAAAAAAAAAAAACAGAAATGTAAAACTGGGATTTTTGGTGAAGATATTCGTTATTTATGTATTATTTTTGGCACAATGTTAGCCCCTATAAATACGAGCAAGTGGTTTTATTTATTAACGAAATGTCAAAATGTCCCGTATACAGCCTAATCTTTTAATGACTACTCCAATCAGAGAGTTGTGATTGGTCTGTTCGACTCTCAAATTGTTTTACATGAGAAATTGACAAATTAATAATGCTTAACTAAAAAACTGATTACTAAATGATTACACAATGTTTTTTTTTATGATATAGGGGCAAACGAGCATACGGTTCACCTGATGGTAAGTGATCACCGCCGCCCATGAACATCTGCAATACCAGGGGGCACAGAGATGCGTTGCCGGCCTTTTAGGTGGGAATACGCTCTTTTTTTGAAGGTCGCCAGGTCGTATCTGTCCGGAAATGCTGCTGGCGGCAATTTTTTTTTTTTTTTTTTTTTTTTTTTTTTTTATTGCATTTAATGACGAGACGAGCATGCCGTTCGCCTGATGGTAAGCGATACGACCACCCATAAACAGTAGCAACACCATCCAGCACCTTGACTAACAAAGTACTGTGTGGCATTCCACTGCGCTCGTCACCCTGAGACATAAGATGTTAAGTCTCATTATGTCCAGTAGTTATACTGGCTACAATGTCCTTCAAACCGAAACACAACAGTGCATGCACACTGTTGCTTGGCGGTAGAAATAGACATTGCGGTGGTACCCACCCAGACGGCCTCTTACATAATGAGAGACCTACCACCAGTTCAATTTCAAAACATTGGTTCCATAGTTTAGTAGTACGTGGCAAAAAATGACGGCTAAAACGTACAGTGGTGGATTGCCAACCTCCGAGGTGATGTGGATGGAATTTGGAGTTCTGCCGCGATGTACGGTGATGGAACTCAGCAGCAGGGATAAGTCCGAACAATTCTTCAGAGCACTCCCCGTGGTAAATGCGATAGAGAATGCAGAGCGATTCTACATCTTTAAGAAAAGCCAAAGGATCAAGCCGATCGGAAAGAATACGGTCGTCGAAGATACGAGCTGCCCGACGTTGAATACGGTCAAGAGGGAGAAGTTGGTACTGGGGAGCCCCTGCCCAAAGATGGGAACAATATTCCATGTGGGGCCGAACCTGCGCCTTATAAAGTTGCAGGCGATGGCCCGACGTGAAATATCGCCTCAAACTGTTAAGCACACCAAGTTTCTTTGAGGCCAATTTGGCCTTACCCTCAAGGTGACCGCGGAACTGAACGTCACTCTATATGTCGACACCAAGAATTCCGATACTGGCTGTGGCAGTTAGACGAGTGCCTTGGAATTGAGGCGAAACGACAAAAGGCGTCCTTTTTGTGGTAAACGCACAAACTTGTGTCTTTGTGGGGTTGAACTGAACCAAGTTAGAACGACCCCAATTCAAGACTCCGGACAGCAAGGTCTCGACTTCAGACACAAGTTTGTTTCGGCACTCTTCGACATTTTCCCGAGAGATATTGATTACTTGCAAGGTGGACAGACGACTTGATAAAGATCGCAGGAACACGCTGGATGCAGACCGCTTTTGACAGGTCCGTCTGGAAATCTTTGGGGAGGCCATGTTTTTCTTTCAGCAGTGGACGTTATGTGGCTGATGATGATGATGAAATGATTATTGGTAAACCGTAAGGTCCTGATATATTTCATTATAACATATAATAAAATTCGCTAGCGAATAATTCGCAAAGTAGTTGAGAACACAAAACTCTATAATAACATTACTGACTCTTGAAAGCACAATATAATATTATATGTATTTTTCTATAATACATTGTAATAGCTTTGCTTTTACTGAGTGCTACTTGAATGTACATAATATTATTATCTTTTAGGCTGAAATCATCCTTATTTAAAAGAATTGTGTGTGTACTTATGTACACGCGTTAGAAGTTATACTTCTTTGGCGTAACAAGATAAAAATCTTTTTAAATAACGCGCCAAAAGAAGTATAACTTCAATATCTTTCGCCTTATTCTACCTTCAAAATTCAAAACTAAAATGTTGACTATAGAAAACTTCAGGGTATCGGTTTTTCGTGACGGTGTGCGCCCGCATCGTAAAAATTTACTCTTCATCATTTTCTCTAACGCGCCAAAAGAAGTATAACTTTAATTTTTTTTATTAAATAACCCCGACACAAAAAAATCTCCTAAAAAATTAAAAATAAAATGTGTTTGACCTTTAACTATATTATAAGTACCTAGTAATTTGACTCAAGCGTCCTCGCATCGGACGACCACTGAAGAAGTATTTTCATCTCCCGGTCCGGGGTTCGGTCCCCCGATTAGAATGTCCCAGAATGAATGTCCCAGAATGTGTAGTCCGTATTTACCACCGAGCAAAGGCTTTGCTCGCCATTCAATTGTATAAAAAAATATGTTGTGTTATCCCTCCACATAAGCTAAGAGGTACTGTTTTATAGATAAAACTAATAAAATAAACACACATCAAGCGTTTTATCCAGAGGTACAACTAGCCCTAAGTGATGATGATGTGATAGGTAGCAAGCCTATCGCCATAGCACGTACAAATTCTATACTGAGCAAAAAAAACCCGATCACTTTTCCCGACCGGGATTCGAATCCGACACCTCAGGGCGGTGGTCGTACCGCGCACGCAATACAACAATGCTGCCTAGACAGCCCTTAGACTAAAATTTAAAATGTTTTATATTTTTAGTTTTATCTTTACGAGAATACTGCATTAAACACTGTGTATTCCTGGGACCGTTAGTTAGTTTAATTTTCTGACATTTCACGCTAGCTATTTACGGTCGCGTAAACACATTCAGGATATTATGCATTCTAATGGTTATTTTATGCTTTTCACAATATATTTTCTTGCGAACGTTCTGTTTCTGGCTTCTAGGTTATTTTTATAATCAGCAATTGATTTCATGTCTATGGTTTAAAAGTAAGGTTCCGTTTCGTTGTCTTAGGGCCAATTTCACCATACATACACTCACGCCTTTTATCCCCGAAAGGGTAGGCAGAGGCGCAACTAATGCACCCACTTTTCGCCATGCATATTCCGTCCCATGATGTGATGGGGAGCGAGCCTATCGTCATATCGGGCACAAATTCCAGACTCCGGGCCGATACTAAATAGAAAAATCCAATATCACTTTGCCCGACCCGGGAATCGAACCCAAGAGCAGAGCAGAGCGAATGCAGAGCGAATCAGCATTGCAGTCGTACCGTAATACAACTACGCCACCAAGGCAATCATTTCGATTTCACCGCTTGCTTATGAACGCAATTTGTCACATAAATGTATAAACCGACCAAAAACAAAAGTCTAATACTAATCTATGCTGAGCTGCTACATTTACTTGGAGCACAGATTGCAGCGTAAGTTTTGTATTTGGTCAACTTATACATCTATCTGACGAGTTTAGTATTTAGTAATTCAAACTTCTATAATGTTACTACTATTTATGAACAATCGTAGCGTTACAGACACGTTTCATCATAATTTGCATAAAAAACAATTAAAACCAAGCCGTGTTTTAATTTTCATCATTACATCCCCATTAGTTTTATATAGTATAACACAATAAAAATAATTAAACGGACAACTCAGTTTATAAGTAGGCAATTAGTGTCAGACGTTGAAATCGCGTTATCGCATGCTGTACTCAAATCAGACGGGGATAAAATAACGTTGGGTAATGGTCGTGTGAATTTATTTTTATTCCTACTTTTTTTTTTTTATAATGTCATTTGTGTTCACATTTTGCCAATGTCAAGTTTGGTTTGTCTATTTTATTATCTGTAGTATGTCGAAGTAAAGCAGTGGCTACCTTACCAAGACTTTATCGAGGAGTTTTGGCGGCAACAAAAAAAACACTTGATTAGCACAATTATTTCAATTCACTTCATTTGAGCTCTTTAATAGAACTATATTGGATAATATACCACCATAATTATGCAATATAACACTAAGTATCTCCAAAATAATGAAGTAAAACAAGAGCACCTCATGACACTTCCAAGTTCCCGCCAAAACTCCTTATTCCTACTTTATGAAAGAAAATGTTTATTGATGACTAGCTTATGCTCGCGGCTAAGCCCGCGTGAAACGTTTTCCGGGACAAAAGTTCCGTTATCTTAAAAAGTAATGTAAAGTAACTAACTATGTGCTTCCCAGGATTTAAAACTATTACCATACCAAATTTCATCGAAAACAGTCCAGTGGTTCAGCCATGAAAGCGAAACAGACAGCCAGTTACTTTCGCATTTATAAGTATGGATCTTACAGCTAGCGTTCCTCCTAGGCAATATCTTAAGTACAACTTAATCTTTAAATACACAACATTCTGCGGCCACAATTGTGCGGTATTTTTAAATTTCAGCGACTCTAGTTATTAAATCAGAATAACTACAGTGCAAACGGGTGCGAGATTAACACCCGTTAACGATAAGAAAATAACGTAAGTAATTTATTCAGCCTGTACAAAACAGTGGGAAAAATTGTTCTATCAAAACGCCCGCGGAGGAAAATTACCGCACCACAAGAGTGCGCGATGTGTACAGAAAAAATATGATCGATATGAAAATACAGCGAGGTATTTCGGGCGTAATTGGTGGTTTAATAAAGGTACGCCGAAATGAAACGTGTTTCAGACCGAGATGGCTGAATCTGAGATTTAAGGGCATATTAAATATACTAGATGGGCAGTTAGGTACTCTTAATCCGCCTACCCGCGGCCTGGCGATATTAGAACCGACGTCTGAAATCGATATCATAAGTATTTTATGTACCCATTTCGAGGAAAAATTGTCCTTGCTGCGCATCTCTGACATTTGGTATATGGGTTCGTGACATACTTAAAAACAAAAGACCTGTCTTGTAGAAAAAAATATTGTATGTTGAAAACAGTACTTATATGGTGACTCCAAAAAGGTAAAAAATTGCAGGTCTGCTCAAATGTTACGTGAAAATAGAAATTCCTAGTTAAAAAATAACCAATTATATCCATCGCAGTTCATCAGAAGCTAGTTCATACACCAAAAGAAATACCAGGGCAGCAGAAATGCCCAGCAAATGCTCACCAATGTATGTTCGTTTGATGCATTCAATATGAAGGTGGATCGGCGTTCGGAGTGACAGCACTTAAATTACTTTTCCTCTTGTGATTTTTGTAATGTCTTAGGAGCGTAAGGAGACACAGCGTGTAGTTGATAGCACGGTTTATTTCCAACTGCCGTATTACAAACGTTCTCTTATAACTACCGGCATTACTGACAATATTGTAAACGGTGTAGGGTTACATACACTACATCTCTCCCGACTTAGTTTAAACCTAACAATTAACAATCTATTCCTTATAACTAACAATTTTGTCTAATCTACACTTCCGCAATGGTCGTGACTGGGGTGGTACAGGAGCGGAAGGCGGCGTACTAAATTGCTCGCTATTTTCGTGCGTTGGATGCTCATCCGCACTCAAAATGTTTGGCGTCGACATACCAGCGCCGAGCTGCCGCCCTGTAGATGACGACACCGGGGAACCCGTCACTACTGAACGCTCCTGAACTGGAAACGCCTCATGACCTGAGCCCGTTCTACAAGGTTGGGACTCCCTTGAACTCATGGGGACAACAAGCGACCCTCTAGACCTCGCCTTAAGCTGATCGATGTGTCGATGTATTTCGTTACTATTCTTGTCTAATACCTTGAAGTCCCTAACCCCCTTAGCCTCAACCACAGTACCAGGAGCCCATTTCTCTGTCCTTAAATGCTGCCGATACCAGATATCCTCCCCGATATTTAATGCCCTATCTACACCCCGTGCATCGTTAATTTGTCGTTGCTGTGCTTGACACACATTATTTTCCCTATCCGGCTTAATAATATCTAACGGAGTTCGCAACCTTCTATTCATTAATAATATAGCTGGACTTTCTTTAGTGGTCGAATGTTCGATATTTCGATAATGTAATAAGAATGTATTTAAGGCATGATCAACATTTTTACGTTCTAAGACCGCTTTCTTGATTACTTTTTTTAAGGTTCTCACTGCATTTTCTGCCGCCCCATTAGATGACGGATGATAGGGTGCTGTAAATATATGCTCCGTACCATTGTGCCTCACAAAACTTTCAAACTCGCTACTGGTAAATGGAGGTCCATTGTCGGTTACTATTTGTTTTGGAATACCGAACCTGCTCCATAATTCATTTAGTTTTGCAATAGTACTACCCGCCGCTGTACTCGGTACTCTGAACACTTCGAGCCATTTAGACATAGCGTCAACAACCACCAAATATAAATTCCCTGCTATAGGTCCCATGTAATCTAGATGCAATCTAGTCCAAGGCCGGGTCGGCCACGGCCAGGGGTGTGGTGTGGCGCGCGGCGGCGCATCCGCATGCGCAGCGCACGTTGCACACGCGCTGCAAGCACGCTCCACTGCCTCGTCAATACCGGGCCACCACACATAACTGCGAGCCAAGGCTTTCGATTTGACTACCCCCATGTGAGGCTCATGTATTATTTTTAATACCTTTTTCCGGCAACTTATAGGTAAAACTACTCTATGCCCCCACATCACACACCCCAGCTCTTCGTACAACTCGGACTTCCTATTGAAATACGGTCGCATGCTGGTAATCTCGCAAGCTTCAGGCCAACCATCGCGAATAAAGCTCAATATCCTGGCTAAGATGGCGTCCTTTGCTGTTTGCCTTTTGACGTCTTTGTAATTTAGCAATAATGCCTCTTGTGCGAAATGCAAGAATGTTTGCTCGGGAATGGTGTCAGTGGTACACTGGGAATCTTTGGTCACTTCCGGTAACCTTGATAGGCCATCTGCGCAATTTTCAGAAGTTTTTATATATTCTATCTCATAATCATATGCCGAAAGAATTACGGCCCAACGTTGCATGCGGCTTGCGGTCATCGTTGGTATGCCCCTATTAGGACCTAAAATAGACACCAAAGGTTTGTGGTCTGTACGCAATATGAATTTTCGGCCGTATAAGTACTGGTGAAACTTCTTCACCGAAAATATTATGGATAAAGCCTCGCGATGTATCTGCGAATAATTGTTTTCAGCTGCGGTTAATGTACGCGATGCGTATGCGACGGGCCGCTCGCCGCCAACGCTCGGCTGCGCTAGAACCCCCCCGATTCCGCGCGGGCTCGCGTCACACGTTACGATTACGGGTTTATCGGGATCATAATGTGCCAATACCTCCGCCCCGGTCAATTTCCGTTTTACTTGGTTGAAAGCTTGTTCGCTTTCAATATCCCAATGCCATACAATACCCTTTTTTAATAATTTATGCAATGGAGTAAGCAATGAACTAAAATTCCTAATGAATTTAGCATAGAAATTAATCATTCCCAAAAATGATCGGAGTTCAGTAACATTCTGAGGTCGACTTAGCTTCAATATAGCATTGATTTTCGATTTATCGGCTTTAATACCATCCTTTGATACCACAACCCCCAAATAAGTAACCTCTTGTGCAAGGAAAACACATTTATTCTTCCTTACTTTTAACCCGTGGTTACATAAACGTTTAAAAACGTCTTCGAGGGCAGCTAAATGCTCGGTCTTTGTTTTTCCCCCAATAATAACGTCATCCAAGAATACCTGCACATTCGGTATACCCTGCAACAAATTAGTCATAATACGTTGGAACACTCCTACGCTCGATGCCAACCCGTAAACTAGCCTATTGTAACAGAATAACCCTCGATGAGTATTAATTACCGTGTATTTTCTAGACTCATCTAGTTCTACTTGATTATACGCATGAGATAAATCGATTTTACTATAGAACTGAGATCCGTTTAACCCAACTAAAACGTCCTCAATCTTTGGTAGGGGGTAACGATCGATCAGCAAAACGGGATTCAGGGTCGCTTTGTAATCAGCACAAATTCTCAGTGTACCGTCAGCCTTATGAACCGGCACCAGTGGAGAGGCCCAGTCGGAGCATTCAACGGGCTCGATGACGCCGTCCCGCAGCATACGGTCCAGCTCAGCATCGACGCGCTCGCGCAATGCATACGGCAGCGGCCGCGCGCGATGATATACCGGCGCCGCCCCCTCTCGCACCCGCAACGTCGCCTTACCGCCCGTGTACCGTCCCAGCCCGTCGCTAAATACTTCTTTATACCTGTCGAGAATGCAACATATTTCTTTATTAACGTGAATAACACTATTTCCCTGAATTCGATTACAAATAAACAAAGGAATTTCTATTTGTAATTCTGCTAACCACTGCCTACCTAATAGGGACGTCATGCCACCATCAATAATAAATAATTCGAGCTGTTTCTTAACATTATTAAAACTTACGGCTGGTTTTATAATGCCCAAAGGCTTAATTTTAGAACCGTCATAAAATCTTAATATTGTATTATCACTCTTAATGGGTAAATGGGTGAAAAATGTATTATAAGTCTTTCTACTTATGCATGATATGGCGGTACCTGTATCTATTTCCATGTGTACTATATTACCTTCAATACATAATGGTAAACTCACTGCCTTATAATTATTTAATGTTAAGAGATTTAACTGCTCCTCGATGCTCCCGTCCTCTTCCCTGCCACTATTGTGAAGGACGTCATATCCCGGAAACTCTCCCGCCTCCGCTTCTGTGAAGTAGGTGCCATGCTCCTGCGGCATCCTGGACGACTCTGCGCCTCCCGCAGGACAAACCCGTCGCAAATGGCCGACTCGCCGACACTTGCTGCATGTGAAGTTCCGGAATCGACAGTCGACGAAGGTATGGGACGCCCTTCCGCACGCCGTACACTTCCCTGACTGACGTGCCGACCCCCTCGGTCCCGCTGCCGACGCACCTGCTCCACCGCTGCCGGCACTCTCTCCGGCAGCTCTGGTCCGCGTGCTTTGCGCGCTGCGTGCTACTCCGCGCGTCCATCCTTTGCTGCCCGTGCTCAGCTTCACCGCATGCATCGCCTCCGCCCCGTTAGTTGTCTCCATGATAGCTGCGTCCCGTTCCGCTGCCTCCAAGGATTGTGCTAATTTGACCGCCTCCGCGAACGTTATTGTGTCCTCTTCCGCAAAAAGCCGTTGCCGAATGACGTCACTATTAAGGCCGCATATGAATTGATCGCGCAAATTTTCATTCAATTTTTCTTTAAATTTGCATTCCCGCGATAGCTTCTTTAACTCCGCCACAAAAGTGGCTATGTCTTCTCCCGATCCTTGACGTTTTTGGCGGAATCTGTATCTTTCCGCCAACGAAGATGGCGTCGGCTGTAAATGCTGACGCAATAGTTCGCATGCCTGGGTATATTTTAATTCGGACGGTTTACTCGGACTGGCGAGATTCACTAGCAATTCATACGCCTCGTCTCCCATTGTAGCAATCAAAGTAGGCAATTGCAAATCGTCTTTTACTTCGTTAACTTTAAAATACATGTTCAATCTGTCTATGTAAGAACTCCACACACCTGACCTCACGTCAAACTCACGTACTTTGCCGATCGACATCGTTTAAATAGCACAATTAACTGTTCGCGCACAATATATAACAAAATTGTCTAATAAATTTATCCTCGTCGCCACTGTAATGTCTTAGGAGCGTAAGGAGACACAGCGTGTAGTTGATAGCACGGTTTATTTCCAACTGCCGTATTACAAACGTTCTCTTATAACTACCGGCATTACTGACAATATTGTAAACGGTGTAGGGTTACATACACTACAATTTTTATTTGTTCGACTCCACGAAGAGTCGGAAATACGAAGCGAAACAAAAACTACGTACTGCGGGTCTTTCTTGTTTTGCACACCGTGTTCTTTGGTAATAATGATTTACGGTCAGCTTGTGTTGGTCGGTTTTGTTGTTGTTTATGTTTTCATTTCATTAAATTTGACGTTTACGTGTCACAGATTGTGTGCGCTTATGATGAAATATAAATATAGGGTCCGGCTTTAAACCTGAATTTATCATGGAAATGATGTACCATTTTTGTCTGCTGCAGCAATGAACCTGCTTGACTCGGATACTTTCTTCAGAAAAACTTTTAGAAATGGCAGCATCACTTGCATGTCGTATGTTTGTAACATGTTCAGAGATTCAAGAAAGACTTTGTCATTCTCGTTTATCTTATTACATAATGATACTAAGTTTTCCCTAGCATTGTGGGTTGGGTGTATAAGCTATAGTGATGACCCATCACTAGATAATGTAGGTACTTGTTTAGTAAGCATTGCATTTCTTTTTAAATATCTCATGCAACAGTTCTCATTAAATAGCATAGGTGCCTATATAATATAAAACTCAATGGTTTACTTTAATATAACAAATGAACTAGCAAGGTATTTATAATAATTGTAATCTAACCGATCATCATTAGTATTATGGGGAAATTGGGAAATGTCAACTAGATACTCATGAACGTAATCAACACTCTTCTTAATGAAAATTAGCAAAGCCTACATAGATATATATGCTGTGGAACAGTTTGCCAGCATACGTGTCCTTCCTACAACTTGGGAGTCCTTCAAACGGAGCATGACCAGGCCGGCGTAACTTTTACTACCGTCCGGGGATGTTTATCTCTTGCCGGTCGACATTTTTTTGGGCTTCACTTCACCACCAGGTGCACTGGGCCGTCTGTGCCGTGCCGAAGATAAAAATAAATAAATAATAACATGACAAAATTGTTTCTGCAAGATTTGTTGCACTCGTTTAATACGATTATGCCCATTTCAGGTACTTAAGTATCCATTATCGTATTAACAACATACCGACGACTGAGACCTTCGACTACTTTTATCTCGAATATTATTCACACTTGAATTTTTGCATTCCAACTCAATCATCAGAATAACTCAGCATCAAAATATAAACTTAATCATGCGTGTAACGTGAAATTAAGAGGTGAACGAACGTCCATGGCATTATTCAATACAAGATAAATATAGCGAAACAAACCGTCCACTATATATGGTGTTTTTCTATTTATCATTATATATTTATCTTCTTCACCTGTCATAGTTTACGGATCGGCTAATTGGCTCTAAAAAACTCGATCGTACCTATGTTTTGTCCATGTAATTCCATATGCTAACAATGTATGTTGACGTGTGAATTGATGACATTATGTTTGATATATTGTAAACTGAGAAGAAAACTAATCGAAAATTCGAACGAAAATAATATATAGAAATACAAAATATTTATATGGTTAGCTGTTATTTTCTGTGCTGTAATGGTTTCGTTGAAGTACATTTTTGTATGGAAATTTGAACAGCGCCCCATTGAGCGTATTTGGAACTAAAATACGGTAGCATGAACATTGCGCACGTGTAAACTTCGAACAGTAAATGTGTAACCATGGTAACGGTAAACTTCAAATGTATGGGAATGGACAGTACGAATCAGTTTTTTTGACGTAAAGTATTGTCAAACAAATACGTAAACGTTAACTTACTCGATACGAATACTATACGAAACGCGTAAATTCCTGCTAGGGGTACTGATGAGGGAGTGGACGATAGCCTAGTTGGAAATGGAACGGTCTGCCGAGACAATGTCCGCAGGTTAAAAACCCAAGGCACACATCTCTGACTTTTCGAAGTTACGAGTGTATTGTTTATCAATTATCGTTCACTGTAACGGTGAAGGAAAACATCGTGAGGAAACCTACATACCTGAGAATTCTCCATAAGAATCTCGAGGGTATGTGAAGTCTGCCAACCCGCACTAGGCCAGCGTGGTAGCCTAAGGCCTAACCCCTCTCAGTAGTAGAGGAGGCCTGTGCTCAGCAGTGGGTAGTATATAATACAGAGCTGATTGCATTGCATTACATTGTACTGATGAGAATTAAAATTTCACGCGATCTATCTCAAATCTAGAACCGATACGAATCAATGAGAAACATTTTACAGACACGGCCGACAACAAAAGTTATACGCATAATTTGTAGCACAATTTATCCGAAACACAGCAATTAGCTGATAACACGAATCTCAACTTGCGAGTCGGCACTTGTTACGTCCGTAATCCAGCGTCAATTACTCAGGGACTCGATAGTTTAATGAGACCACAACTTAACCACAACGTATTGCCAACCGGGTTGCCAGGGATGGCACCAGCTTAATTGAACCGTACTGCGCCAGGCACCAGCGGGCGTCTCTAAATAGTACTGTTAAACTTTAACGGAGCCACACACATAAATCCGAGGCCCGGCTTTGCAAAGCGTACAGTAAATGTGTCTTCAAATACTTAAGCCGTGGTGGTATATGTAAGATGAGTTTGAGTCAATAACTTGGTTTTTGGGGCGATCTCCCTGCCTTTCTTCTATGTGTCTATCCTTCTATGATAACTACTTCACTTTACAAAAATAATTTTAGACTACCGATCATTAATAATATTCTAAATCCATCGTAAATATTCAATGACATTTTGGAAGAAGAAATTAAATTTGTAGTTATTCATTTTTTTCCATTCTACTGGGATGATATAGTGACATCTGAAAGCACACCATGCCAGTTAAAACTTCATTCCTCCAACAAAAACCTCTCAATTGAGCATTAAAAATTCTCACAAAGACACTCGCACGTTTTCATTATCCATAAAGCACCACGAGTACCTATGTCTTGAAAAAGGACGCCCAGATAAACCCACAGTTTACATGCAAACTGCCACATATTTAAGAGGGGAAATAAAAAGAGATACATAAAGAGCACGAGAAAAGTTTGCGTTAACGTAGACTCAAGAATTTATTTATACGAGTTGTTTAATATTTCACGCGAATGCCGTATCGTTTACGTATTTCGAAGACTTGAACAACCTTAGCCATGTTACTCACTGTGTGATTATTTCTTTTTGTGTTCCTTTCCAATGAGGTGTGTGAATCATTTATTTTCAATTCATTAATAATATTTATATTTACCGCAGGAATGCGAAGGATGTATGACTCAAGTTGTGTTGCTCAAAACGCTGTTCCAAATAAGGAATATGTGCAATAATGCAAAATTATTGAAAATATCAAACCGATTATATTCTCAAATAGTATCTGATAAATATTTAATTATGGTAATTTAGAAGCAAAAAACTTTTAATAATATAGAAGTAGACAGCAACGCAACCATTCGAATATTGATGAACGCAATACACTAAACATTCTAATCGCAAACAAATGAAAACGCATAACACAAATCATATCTACGATGTAAATAGACATCAACAACTTCAATACTCAACGTTCATAGAACATTAACCATAAATTATTGTTGTATGACAAACAGCCACTAGCAAACAAACTTCCTGTCAATAACAATGCTGCGCTCGGTGGTTCCGAAGAATCGTGACGTGAACTAATCGTGATACACGCGTCTGCGGCATCAGAGGCAAGGTCATGTGCACGAGGCCGCGTGTGTTCACTAGTGTAGAGAATGTTACATCAGTTATCAATCACACCATCATTGTATTTCTAAAAGGATTTGAGAGGGATTGGATCTCACGGATAAGGTCAGGCAGACGACGGATCGTAACAACCATTGGTAACATTGATTCAAATTGTATTTTCAATGTGCGTGAAAGATTACACTTTATTGCTGCAATTACATTGATAAAGATGGGTAAGTGAAATAAGTCATCAGAAATATGCCAATATGGGGATTGCGACGCGTGCTAGACATTATTTTATTAATATATTTTCTCCTGACTGCCTCGGTGGCGTAGTTGTATTACGGTAAGACTGCAATGCTGAGGTCATGGGTTCGATGCCCGGGTCGGGCAAAGTGATATTGGATTTTTCTATTCAGTATCAGCCCGGAGTCTGGAATTTGTGCCCGATATGGCGATAAGCTCGCCCCCTATCACATCATGGGACGGAATACGCACGGTCAAAAGTGGGTGCAATAGTTGCGCCTCTGGCTACCCCTTCGGGGATAAAAGGCATGAGTATGCGTATGCGTATATTCTCTCCTAGGGATTTCTCTTTCTACTCACCATCAACCCGGAGTTCGGAAATGTGCCCGGTCAATGAAAATAGGCCCGCCCCCTATTACATGGGACCTAATATAGCTGGAGCAGTGGGTGTGAGAAAAGGGAAAAAAGAATGATGCTATGTATGTATGTGTATTATTTCTCCTCTTACCTGCAAGCCGTGTACTGGTGGTAGGTCTCTCATTATGTAAGAGGCCGTCTGGGTGGGTACCACCGCAATGCCTATTTCTACTGTCAAGCATCAGTGCATGCACTGTTGTGTTTCGGTTTGAAGGACATTGTAGCCAGTATAACTACTGGACATAATGAGACTTAACATCTTATGTCTCAGGATGACGAGCGCAGTGGAATGCCACACAGTACTTTGTAACTCAAGGCGCTGGATGGTGTTACTACTGTTTATGGGTGGTCGTATCGCTTACCATCAGGCGAACGGCATGCTAGTCTCGTCATTCAATGCAATAAAAAAAAAAAGCCCGAGCTGTCTTTTTTGGTTACATTGTGATTTGCTTTTTTAATTTTACTTCTAGCACTAATTGTGTGTAAATGTCCGTAGTTCCATTAGTAACTCTTAGTTATAATAATAATTACTACCTTGTATCGTGATCGGTCATAAGAGCGACTATGTTCGCCTGGGTAATTTTTTTTTATTATGTAAGTAATTAATACGTTAGATTGTTTAAACATTTTAATTAATTTGAAAATTATCAAAAATAAGGTCACGACTCGCTATAGGAAATAAATAAAGAAAACGATAATGTAATATGCAAAAAATAAGCTTATTACCTTGAATTGTTTATCAAGTATTCGGCTAATAATACCTACTCTGTTTGAAGGAGAGATTACTGAGAATTGTGAGACTTAACAATCGGGGTCTCGGTTATCAACGCTGTATACATCTGTCATAGTTATTCAACTTTCAGTCTTACTTCCTCTGATTTCCTTCCTTATAATAAATACTATTCAATATAGGAAAACAATGCATTGAATAACTATCACGGAGGTATACAAAGTTTAATAAGTAAGGAGTAAATATAAAAATCTAAAAATGAATTTTAATTCACAATTTTTGGTGATAAAGCTTACAGATCTCGTCAATCAATTATCTTAAAAGTTATAAAGTACTGTATGAATGTACTGAATTATAGTTATATAAAGTAAAAATAACAATATGAATTAACGTTGCAACATATCTATTTAGAAACACAAATTAACAAAACGATAAACAAATGCTTAAAAATGTAACCAATTAGATAATTAATCACAAAACAACATGATATATTTTATAACAAAAAATTAAAACATTTTGGAACCCACAAAACTCATAAAATACAAAACAATGGCCCACTATTTAAATCAAGCTGGAATAACGATTCCATTTTCAAATTCAGACAGTGGCAAATGCATATTACACACAAGGGAGCAATATTTGAAACTGGCCATCATTTTATCGAAGCTTAATGAATAAAAACGTACAATAAATAAGTGGCTGGAACTGGATTACAAATAGCCACATTTAGTACGGGTACAAATTTGACATTCACTAATTAATGCAGCTTTATTTTGAACAATTTAGAGCCAAAATAGTCTGATACACTTCACAGCCATGTGAAATGTATTAAATGGATTTTCGGATTTTCAAAGACTTTTGTAGGTATTATATCTATGGCGATATTGGCTTTTAAGTAACATACAATTTAATTAGTGATATTTAATTACTCGTATGATTCAGGTCTGTTGAGTCTCTTAATTAAAATGATGAACCCTAAACCAAGATACATTGAAATGGGACCATTCCGAGACCCTACTTTACTAAATAAAAAAGAAATACGGAAATAGGTTCACAATTTTCAGAGAAATCAGTGTACATACTAAAAAAAAAATACAAACACACTAATTGAGAACCCCCTCCTTTTTTGGAAGTCGGGTAAAAATAATTCTATGCCATTCTTTGCTTGGATGGTAGGCGTCAGCGTCAATTGCTACCTTCCAATTATTTGTAATTTATCTATATACTATTATATAAAGCTGAAGAATTTGTTTGTTTGAACGCGCTAATCTCAGGAACTACTGGATCGATTCTGAAAATTCATTCACTAATAGGAAGCTACATTACTCCTGAGTGCTATAGGCTACTTTTATCCCGGAAAAACTTTTCCACGCGGTCGGAGTCGCGCGCAATGCTAATTAGACTATAAAACCACATGCCTAAAATAATAAGAACCCCGTTTGATAAATATGTCAGAGTTATAACATCATAGTTTAATGAAGCGTTTTTGAAAATGTTTTAACCACTACATCAACTGATGTAATAGGTATGAGATCATCAATTTGATGGGTTCCGAATCGCAAGCGTAGTGCGTTTATACCTACTGTGGTACACGGAGCGGCACCAATAAATCTTTAAGGGTGGTATTAATAAATCAATCTGAAGTTTGAGTTACATCTTAAGTAGACAATGTATTGAACCATCAATACTCGAGATGTAACTCAAACTTTAGATTGATTTATGAATACCGCCCTAAGTGATTAATTTTGTTTTTTATCTAGATAAGCCAACTAACAACTGCAAAATATACATTTGTTATAAAAATATAGTATAATCGTAAACATCTTACTCAAACAATAAAAATTCAAATATTTAATATAAGGTCATAATATTGAAATAATATTTTCTTTTGTATAAATTATCATCTTAATTAACAAAAAGCAACAAATAACGAACGGAAAAAATCTCGAAAGAAACGAATAACTTATTTAACAAATGCTACCCTATATAGTTTTCTAGATTAAAAGTCCCGCAGCGATGTGCTGCAATTAGTTCAGTGGGCCAAGCCGGCCGCAAACGGTCCAGAGGCGAAACCGTTGCACTAACAACTCACTATTTTCTCACAGTTCGAGATTTGCTAAACGTGGTAGCGGTTGTTTCATGTGAATCTTTATTACCACCGTAAAATGATCTCGGTGTTTACATCGAGAATGCGTTGCGATGTGTCATCGATGGATGGCCGTTTAAGATATTAGGAACGATGATCATTCGACGGCCTTGAGGTAATTTTATAAATTGTTTTTATATTGCCGTACCGTAACGTATCGAATGTGGTATTTTTGCCATGTGTGAAATTACTTTGATGTTTATTACACGTTAAGATGAGATCAACGTATTTATATTGAATGTGGGTACCACCGCAATGTCTATTTCTATCGCCAAGCAGCAGTGTGCATGCAATGTTGTGTTTCGGTTTGAAGGACATTGTCGCCAGTGTAACTACTGGACATAATGAGACTTAACACCTTATGTCTCAGGATGACGAGCGCAGTGGAATGCCACACAGTACTTTGTAAGTCAAGGTGCTGGATGGTGTTGCTACTGTTTATGGGCGGTCGTATCGCTTACCATCAGGTGAACGGCTTGCTCGGCTCGGTCATTCAATGCCATAAAAAAAAGATATGTACAAGCAACAAGGTTTAATAATGCAATATTTTTATTTGAAGGTAACGTTTTAATAAGAGATTCTGAGATTGTTTTCGAGGAATAAAAACGAAACATACATCAGAAGTCTTATCCGTCGAATTTAAACTAAAATGATCTCACTCGACGACAGCACAATAGCATTACACAACATCAAATACATGATTTAAAATGAAATCCAAAATTTAAAAGCAATAAAGGCACTCCGGCTGATGGGATAAGCGCTGATATCCTACGCGGGGCACTGAACCCGTTGAAACGTGGTACAGCGACTGATTCAAAGCGATAATTCGATAGTTGCTCTTATTGAGATCGGCTGAGGGACTAGTGGTTTGGTTGACAGCACTGAACATTGTATAAGTAAAGAAATAAGTTTTATGTTTACTGCCTCGGTGGCGTAGTTGTATTGCGGTACGACTGCAATGCTGAGGTCTCGGGTTCGATCCCCGGGTCGGGCAAAGTGATATTGGGTTTTTCTATTCAGTATCAGCCCGGAGTCTGGAATTTGTGCCCGATATGGCGATAGGCTCGCCCCCTATCACATCATGGGACGGAATAAAAATGGCGAAAAGTGTGTGCATTAGTTGCGCCTCTGCCTACCCCTTCGGGGATAAAAGGCGTGAGTATGCGTAATAAGTTTTATACTCAATATTGCCGAAATCATCGTTGAACAGATGGAAACCATGATAGGAAAGAAGAAGAAAAAATAGGTTTTGACGTTTCTTGGAACAAAATTGCAGAGCATATTTTCGCGTGACGAAATTAAAAATTGCTAATTATTTTAATTTTGTCTGCAGTTCGAAAATGTTAGTTCTCTTAGTTAGGTACTGATGTTGCCAAATGTCCGTATTGCTAGATCTACAATCATGTAATTAAAATGTGTAATAAATATAGTAAAGTAGCAATCAGAACAATCTTGAAAGCGTAGATATAACATCTTAATCATTTAAAACCCACCGTTATTGACCGAAATTGAACTAGTATAATGATAAACGACCAAACAACTAGATAATCTATTAACGAAACTAGTTATTTTAATAACAAAATTCACAAACAAATATCCACAACTGGTTACAAAATAATCGCAGATCTATCGGTAGGCCAAAAGCGAAACTTCTCAACTACATTATTGGATAGGTCCATTAAATTTATCAGCGACTTCTATCGAAGGGTCAACTATACTTACGACAATAATGTACGCAGCGGCGATAGGGCGGATCTCTGGCGGGGTGGCCGGTCCATTTTCAAATAACCCTCTTTCCAACCCCGTCCATGTCAATTGATTAAATCCGCGGCCGATCGCCCGACGTCACTCACAACGGCCGAATTAATGGCCAAAAGAAATGACATCCACCGGCCTCCTTTATTGAAATTGTTTAATGATATTTTTCGCTCGACATATTTACGCCCGCCCCACCGGCAGATTTATTCCGCTTTTGATCTTTGAAAAATGGCCTCGCCTCTTCGCGTTTGGCAAACTTTGGCGATGACTGTATCTGTCAGGGAATGTCGCGTTCATTAACCCCGCGCGGCTCGAGTCACAGAATTGCCGGGCGCTGTCGTAAATTGGTCGGAATTGCGTTGCTTTGTCTCTGGGTCGGTGGCGAACACGCACTCAATTAAAAATGCGACGGGTGGTGAGTCTAACCGCACTCGGGCAGGTCGTAGAATCGGAGCACTTAACTGTGCGATCTCGTAAGACCCTTCACATACACAACTCGTTCAGGAGCGCAGCGTTCGCCCCCGGATCAGGTCTCCGCTGTCGAGTGTACTCGTCGTCCCTCGTTATTCCGGTGCCCATTAGACCAGGGATACCAACCAAACCGTACGATTTTAGTTTCCGACCCAACGCGACGTCGAGTACTTATATCCGCAGCTATCTGCCTGTATCCGCATGTATCCGACCCCTTAATAAGGGAACCCGCGCCTAATTGACTTAACATTGGATTAATAACGGTTTCGGTCCAAAATACGTTTACCGATGAATAATTTACCGGAGCTTATTTTTCCACTTAAATTCGGGCATAATTTGTATATGGAACGCTAATGAATTAATTAAATTTTGTGTTGATCTCTTCCATATGACATTCTTTTAGATTGAAAAATAACAATGATGGTAACGTATGATATAAACATGAAACGAAATCAAAGACCAAGTGATTAATCAACAACTAACTAAAACAACTAACAGCAATCAAAACAAATTAGTAGCAGCATAAGTTCCCCTGCTAAGGAAGCTGTTAAGAAAGTCATTAAGAAGTTACAAAACCTGGATATAAGGGTGGTTTTAATTGATAGTTGGCCTCATATTGAATGGTGCGGGGAACAAGTTCGCGGCGAAGACACGTAGACATAATTGTAATAAAAGTCCTTCGAACTCTACCTGGAAGTTTGGGCGCTCGTTAAAATGTCCTACATAACTTATCCACTAACTGTTAAGTGTTACTAAGTAAAATGTTTGCTTCGTCAATTTGTAGACGTTTTGATTCTTGTGATGAAAACATAAATAAGTACATTACGCGTATCAGAGTACAAATGGCCCTCTAGAAACAATATTCAACCATTATGTCCATTGACGTCACAAATCTTGTATTCCTATTCCAATAAAAATATTCTTACGAGGGCGTACCAGTTGTGAGTTTTACATCAGTAAGTTACTTCGTTGGCTACTTACGAAAATATATACTAACATAAACAACTTCGTACGCCGCTATGCTGTTCTGTATGATCTCACTATCGGGTTCACTTCGGAATCCGCAGTGTAATCTACACTAGCGCCATATGGTGAGAATGTCGGTGAACCGAACTACACTCACTTACTAATAAGTGAGATTTTACGTGTATTACGCTAATTGGATTCTGAAAACAAAAATTTCGATCGTCACGCTGGCATTGATTGTGTCATAATCTCACCCGAGATGTCGAAGTCACCTCACTTCACGCTGTGTTTCTAAAGAATTGCACCCAAGGCTACAGTTACAAACGGTCGTATTTTTCACGACTTACTACTTACGTAAGTAACTTATAAGTTAAATTTACAAGTCGTCTCGGATAGTGCAATAACGCGTAACTAGCACTGTAAAATACCGCTTAAGTAACTAAAAAGCCAAATTGATATTTATTACACTCAACTTTAGATTGATATACTAAACTTTTATGTCACTTACGCGGTTTTATCAATATAAGTTACGTTGTATTGTACTATCCCCGATGAAATGCAATTCCCGCCCCCGAGCAATTCATTGCTTGGAAGCATAGCATCCGAAATGAAACAAAACGCCAAGTATTCCTGATATCCACGCCATTCAACTTCTCCACCACGTTCGTTGAGATTGATTTCGCTTCAAATTAATTCAAAAACGGTGTATTAACTGTTCTTACATTGCCAAGGTATCGTTTAATAATATTCCAAGAATTAACTTTCATTTAACAGCTTTATTGCCTCCACAGCCGGTTTTTAGATCCAAGATGGGTATAATTAAAAAATAAATTTTGCTTTTGATGTAGGATTTTTCGTCCTTGGGTGGCAGTTATATGGGCGTTTTCAATATTTTTTAACATCATTGTATATTTCGCTTTACTAAATATTAAATTGAATCTATCAACCTTTTCCTCCATAATCAATTTTACTATCACAATAAACCTACTAAATAATATTGAAATCCATCCCGACACGACGATCAATAACTGGAGATAGACGATAAGTCAAATATGGCAGCTCAAGTGTCTCAATATTTTACTCATCTTTCAAAATTCAGTGGGAAGAAGAAGGGTTTGGAAAGATTATACTTGATCTATTGATTTTTGAAGATTAAAGAAACCTGAAGAATAGACCTTCCGACAATAGGAAGAACATTACAGAAGTTAAGGACTATTGCAATATGATTCACTCTTAATTATTATTATTTTTTTTATTTCATTGAATGACGAGACGAGGATGCCGTTCACCTGATGGTAAGCGATACGACCACCCATAAACAGTTGCAACACCATCCAGCACCTTGAGTTAAAAAGTACTATGTGGCATTGCACTGCGCTCGTTATCCTGAGACATAAGATGTTAAGTCTCATTATGTCCAGTAGTTACACTGGCTACAATGTCCTTCAAACCGAAACACAACAGTGCATGCACACTGCTGATTGGCGGTAGAAATAGATTAATTACCATCTCTTGCTTACCAACTAATTGAAAATAGCACCCATGACCCATCATTTTCACGCCACATATTTATGTGGAAAACTCTATGATATAAACTCTGTGAGTTGCGTTCCGAATGCATACTCATTTGCTTTGTAGGCCAGTGGGTGATTGCGATTAATCATAATCAGTCCATTGATAGTCCTCATTTGAACTCAAACATCTGGTCAATATTCAACAAAGATGTAGTTATATCTTACATCATGAATGGGTCATCGACGGTGGTAGTCATAGTCTTACAGGAAACCAACTGGTGAGATTCACGAAGACCTACACCCATGCCCACCCCAACCCAGTTCCCCTAAATGCATATTCCAACCCTTTTCTTTGAGGCTAGCAGCGTATCCATAACTCTTTTAGAATTGAGGGTATTTATGAGTGACGGAGATCACTTATAAGCTGACACACTTGTTCGTTTGCCGACTACTACTATAAAAAAAAATTACAACAGTCCGATAACACAAAAAGAACCAAAAAGCAAAATATACACATACAAACGAACACGACATAATATTTCCAGCTCTTTATAATATTGTCAGAAACTGAAGCGATTTTGATTTAAATAATAATATCTACCACTGATTTTACAGCAATACTTTCACAAAGATATAGGACACTACGACTGAGCCAAGACTGAGATCGAAGTCCAGCGCGAATGAGCCTGCATATCGATACTGGTGGTAGGTCTCTCATATGTAAGAGGCCGTCTGGGTGGGTACCACCGCAATGTCTGTTTCTACCGCCAAGCAGCAGTGTGCATGCACTGTTGTGTTTCGGTTTGAAGGACATTGTAGCCAGTGTAACTACTGGACGTAATGAGGCTTAACATCTTATGTCTCAGGATGACGAGCGCAGTGGAATGCCACACAGAACTTTGTAACTCAAGGTGCTGGATGGTGTTGCTACTGTTTATGGGTGTTCGTATCGCTTACCATCAGGCGAACGGCATGCTCGTCTCGTCATTCAATTCAATAAAAAAAAAATACGGCACCCATTTTATACACCCAACTGTCACTTCCACTATTAGTTAGTTATCACAAATACCCTCACAAAACGTTCTATCCTATGCATATACATATTAGAATTTCATAAACGCGTGACTGGTGGAAACAAAAACAGTAATTACATAAAACAACCTTCAATTACTTACGGGTTAAATTTATGAAAACATAATCAAGATGTTCTTTGATTAAAAAATGTGTTCATATTTTGTATGACTAAATTTTAATTAACGCTTTTTCACAAGAGCTAAGTTCATTCATGCTTAATTATGAAACGCGAGGAGAGTCGCTCATATCTTCGCTTTTTATTTCTTCATTAAATTCGTGATTGTAAGTAAAAACTGACACACCGATTTTATGTCGAAACATAAAACAAAAAAAAGATTTTTATTACAGATCGATTCACTAACACCAAAAACATCTGTAGACTGCAATTTTTATTTTTGCCGATGCACAAGTTCAATGATGATACACAAAAAAAAATTGCTCACAAAATTATAATCTCACAACCAATCCACACACCAAGATGCATCAGTACGTCAATCCTCGAGTTCGTTCAAAAAGAAAAGGCACGTTGAGTTCTACTGGTAGAAGTTTATTCACGTGATAAAGAAATTCACTCGTTACGACGCCTGAAAAGCACTCCGGCGGTCAAGCGCAAATTAATGAGGCGTTCTCAAAGCCTCCGCGCTGGCGGTCCACTAGTAAAGCCTCGAGTAAAAGCTTTTTAATCCGCATAAAGGCTACATAATTATATTAATTGAAGCGTAAGTTATTATGTCGTGTTATGCTATTAATGAGATGTTTAATGAGGTGTTTGGAGTTTCTTTCAGGGGTAGTAAATTCCATGTAGGTTTCGATGAAAATTCTCTAGATTATTTTTGTAATGTACCAAATAACCTAATGTATAAACATGCAGTAGTTAATATAAGTTAAATATTAGACTGTAGGAAACAGTTTCTTTATGAACTATAAAGTAAAAAGCTATAAGAATTTTAACAATAACGTCATATTGTTTACAAAGGTAATAGTAACTTCTATTAATGCAGAAACTGACAAGTCACTAACCACCACATTAGAACACCTTCGATTTAAAAAAGGGCATAACACACAAAATCATCTTTGTAGAAAAACAAATGCACACCACATAGTAATCCAATAAAAAACGTGCGACAAAACACACCACCGACGTTGTCATTAATTCAACCATTCGTATCCGTACGTACGTATCCCGCAATATCGTAACCTCACTAATATTTAGGTCAGTGTGATTTGCACGTATGGCTCGCTGCAATTTTTAAATTGAAACAAGAGGAAAAAGGGGGTCCACGCGCACGCTCCCGTATATTTAATACACGAGTGACGTTGACTATCTGTCTGAAAGTTTTAAGGGGGGAAAATGGATGGCTGTTTTGAGCTGTTTTTATGCACTCACGTTATTGCAAATTTATTAACATACGACCTTTTGGAAAGCACTATTCGAAATCAAAGTGTATTGTACAATTTTGACGCGAGAAGCCGAGGCCGTAATGCCAATGAACTTCGTCATTGTATTGATGCAACTACCATACATTTTGCTAAGAGAAATAAATTTCACTTGTATTAGAAACTGTCAAAAACCAAAATTAACATTAATTAATATTTTAAAACTAAAACTGCTATAATTTTATTATCATCAAACACAATTTGAACCACAATACAAATAATAGTACTATTCATAATTCTCCTTCTATCTTCATTTTAACATTTAATTTTTCACCGAAACACATAATAATGATTTTTCCAAACAATTACATCAAAAAGTTCACAACACAATGGTAATGTCCTGGAACGCCTCTCCGTATAATATGGAGTGATTTACGTCAAAAAGATCTCCCCCGAAGGATATCATTAGCATAATGAGAACAATCCCCAACAGTCATTTATCGTTTTGAAAAATATCACGACGTGTCAAACAATTTCGATAACGTTTTCCAGCCGTTTGCGTTTTGTGAAAAGTGAAAGACATCAGCCATTGTTATCGTGAATATAATGAGGGCTCTATTAAATATAATGATAATGGGCCGCCATTGATTATGATTGATATTATATTTAATATATTTTTTATACAAGGGAATACAGTATTTTATTTTCATTTCCTTTGTAGGTACATAAGTGGTGTAAAATAAACAGTTATCTATCTGCAGTGTTTGTACTTTTTTGCTTAGTGAAATAGACAACGCAGTATAGGTACAGTCAGTCACAAAAGTAGCTGAACAAATTGAAAACTTCACAAGGCTTCTGCACGTTCACTCCAGTCGAAATATTCTTTTTTATTTATCTAAAATAAAGTTAACCCTGTTAGGTTTATTTTAGTGAAGAAAAAACAATTGTTGATATTGACGCAAAAGTTTTACCGTGATTTGAAATTTTGAATTTGTTCAGTTACTTATGTGGCTGACTGTACATATACCGCACCTGACCTACCATCTCGTAATGATAGTATAATGATGATAGAAATATATTCATAATAATATTGTTACGTTTTACATCCTATGTTGTCTGACTTTATAACATTTATCAAAAATCGACTATAAGCTTGGATTGTACGTTTTAGTCAAAATATCACAGATGTATATCGTATGAATAATATTTAGAACTAGAAAACCTATACAGTTTTTAATACCGGCAGCAAAATTCAGGTCAAAGCATACTGTAATGAAAAAATTGTGGGATTGCGAAGTTTGTCAGGTATTTTTCCCTATCAAATTCCTAGTTTTTGTTTTGTATCGTTCATACATACTACGAAAACTTATAAGACTCAAAATATTTTAAAACCCCACCATGAACAATAAATATTGTAGGCATTTTGTCTGCTCAGGAAAAACAAACTCCTCTAAAAAACACATTTAACTATATCTCCAGCGAGAGCATACCCCGCAAAATCTTCACGACAAAAAATATCTTTTTAATTTTCATATAACTTCATAATATAAGAGATTTCGCAGGCTGTCTCGGGAGAGTTCATTTTCAATGGCAGGGGGGCGGTATAAATCAACACGGTGGCGACGTAAGCACTTCCCGTCTTTTGGCTGCTTCAAGCCATTTCCACATACAAGTATTATGTTTTATATAAATTTTATGCCCGTTATTCTTAGACGTTTTGTGTGTAATTTCAAGGTAACTGTGTTAGGATTATATACTTGGATAAGATACTTGGAAGTAGATATCATTAGAATTACGAATAGTAGAACATATTCCTTGCTATTTGCTAACGTTTATTATTTCTACGTAGATTTAATGCTACGGTTTTTGCGGACCAAAAAACATTTTATTTGTTTAGTACGTAGATATCAGACAAATTACAAAGAACACGTTTGTTTTTCTTGCACGTACTTTGTTCAGATTCAAAATTACATGTTTATTCATTGTTATCACTCTTCTTAATAATGAAAGAAATCGTATCAACCTTGCATGCCTAACAGCTCTCGATAAAAATTAACTGTCCAATAATATACCATCCTGCATTAAAGTCCGGTCTGGTGTAAGAAAGCAGAAACTCCTTTCTACAAAAGATCCGTGTAATGAGGGGGCCGATGGCTAGCACATGCGTCATACTCGTGAACGAGTGCTGTTTGTGTGGACTGTTCAGCCCTTTTCGCTTACTATATCTAATATTAGGGGTTTATGTTGAATATTTTCAGATCAAATTATTACATGATTTCTGAGAGGGTTGTGCACTCGTTTTATTTATTTATTTATTTATTTAGCTTTATTTTACCACTACTATATATTTTTTTTTTATATATATATACATTTATTTTTCCTTTTAATGTGTGGTCCCCTCTTGATGGGTAAAAGCCTCCTCCATCTTTCTCCATTTTAGCTTGTCAGCTGCGATGGCCATCCAATCCTTCCCCGCTATGCTTTTAATGTCATCAGCCCACCTTTTTCTTTGTCTTCCTATCCGTCTTTTTCCCCTTGGGCCCAACCATTTCGTTATTTCTAGAGTCCATCTTCCATCTCTGTTTCTTGCTACATGTCCTGCCCATTTCCATTTCTGTCTCAGACTATGCTGGAGGGCGTCCATTATCTTTGTTTTCCTGCGAATCTCTGTGTTTCTTACTTTATCAATTCTTCTTATCTTTAGTATGCTTCTTTCCATTGCATGTTGACACGACAAGATTTTGTTTTTTGTTTTTTCTGTATATACCCATGTTTGGCAAGCATAAGTTAAGGTTGGAAGAATGCAGGTATCCATTATTATTTTTTTCATTTTAAGGTTGTAATTGCCTTTAAGGATTTCTTTATGCGCCCAGTATTTTTTCCATGCTATATTTATTCTTCTGTCGATTTCTTTTTCGTTACTGTTGACATCAAATGAGATCAATTTGCCCAAGTATATATATTCATCTACATGTTCTATTAAGTTTCCTTCTATTTTGATGTTTTTCTTATCGCTATTTGTCATTATTTTTGTTTTCGAAGCATTCATGTGTAAACCTACTTTTTTACTTTCTAGGTCTAGAAATTGTAGCATTTTTTCCAGGTCTTCAGCAGATTCGCTGAAAAGGGCTATATCATCAGCGAATCTTAAATGTGTCAGCCTTTTGTTAAATACTTGTATGCCTTTTCCGTTCCAAACAATATTTTTAAAGATATTCTCAAGAACAGCTATGAACAGTTTAGGAGAAAGAGGGTCTCCCTGTCTCACCCCTCTCTCAATTCTAAACTCTTTTCCTTTTCTTTCAAATTTTACTCTGCTCACGCTATTGGCGTAGACAGATTTTATAACATTTGTATATTTCTCGCTTATGTTGTTATTTCTTAAAGCGTCCCATATTGAGGCGTGTGATATGCTGTCAAACGCTTTAGAGTAGTCTACGAATGCTATATAAAGGGGTTTATTGAACTCTTTATGTTTTTCAATTATCTGTTCTATAGTATGTATATGATCAATCGTTGAGTAGTGTGCTCGGAAGCCAGCTTGTTCTATTGGTTGGTTTTCATCAACTTTTGCTGCTATTCTACTCACCATTATTGAGGAAAAGAGTTTGTAAACTGTGCATAATAAACTTATGGGCCTGTAATTACCGATGTCTAATGGATTTCCTTTCTTGTAAAGTAGTATTATGTTTGAACTGCACCATTGTGATGGTACTTGTCCTTTTTCGATAACTAAGTTAAATAGTTTTGATAAGTATTTGACAAGCACAGATGCCCCTATTTTTAGGGCTTCATTAGTAACTTGATTTGGGCCTGGGCTCTTTTCGGACTTTAGTTTTTTTATGTGTCTTAGTATTTCACTTTCATTTATTGGTTCCAATATTTCCGTTAGAGTATCCTTTTTGCTGTTTCTGTTTTGTTCTTCCTGAGCTATTTCATGTGGTGTTTTTTTATATAAGTGTGAATAGAAGGCTGTTGCACATTTTATTATATCCTCCCTGTTTCTAGCTTCTTCTACTCCGTTATTTAGGCACTGTATCCAGTTTTTATGTGATGTCAGTTCTTTAGTGGCTCTTTTTGAACTTCGGTATATTGCTATGTTTTTTTCTATGACATTTTTTCTGTGATCAATATAATCCTTTCTTATTGCCTTGTTAGTGTCTTTAAATAGTTGATTTATTTCGTCTCTTATTTCCTTGGACTTATTTTTTATGGTCAGTAGTTCTGATCTTTTAGATATTAAATTTAGTGTTTTGTCGCTAATTATTTTGTATTTTTTGAAGTTAGTTTTCGTTTTTTCACCCAGTTTTAGACTTTTTATAATTGTTTCTTCCAGTATGTCGTTGAGATTCTGTATGTTTTCAGTATTCCTCATAGATTGATATAGTGACTTTGAGTTTACTTTCAAATTTTCTCTATAGTTCTTTATTTCGAGCGGTGAATTTAGCATGTTAAGTGGAGCTTTGAATGTTCTTCGACTAATTTTAACAGATTTTATTTTAAGTGAGCATCTTAGCATCCTGTGGTCAGACGGAAAGTTTATTTTGTTAATTACTTCAATATTTGACACGTATTTTTGATTATTGCTTAGTATAAAGTCTATTTCATTTTTTATTTTTTGATCTGGGGATATCCAGGTCCATTTCCGTGATTCTTTTTTCTTAAAATAATTCATTATAAATAATTTTTTCTCTTGTGCATATTGTATCAGACATTCACCTCTTAAGTTTCGTTGTCCGTATCCATGTTCACCCATTATGGCATTTTCATGAGGCCTGGGGTGTCCTATTTTTGCATTAAAATCTCCCATGACTAATATTGTGCCGTGTGCTAGTTCTAGGGCTCGTGATAAGTGTTGTGTATGTGTGTGGGTATGTAGGCAAACCAGTCTTGAATAAATGATTGTACCGAACGCACGCCTATTAATTTAGCAGTGGCGACGAGGATAAAAACCCGGTTATAGTTTCGTGTTCTTATAGATTATTATTAAAATGTCGGTGGGAAAAATACGTGAATTCGTTGTGAAAGACGGAAAGTGGACAAGTTATGTCAAAAGATTGGAAATGTACTTTCTGGTGAATAAAGTGTCAGATGAACTAAAACTACCTACATTAATCTCCGTTATGGGGGAGGAAGCCTACGAACTATTATCAACGTTGGTTAGTCCTCAAAAACCGTCAGCAATAACCTACGAAACAGCAGTCGAATTACTAACTAACCATCTACAACCAAAACCCTCAGTGTTAGCAGAAAGATATAAATTCCGGCAACGCCGGCAGCTCCTTAATGAATCCATAACGGATTACATTACAGAATTGAGAAAATTGTCTAAACATTGCGAGTTCGGGTCGTCGCTGGATGAAAATATTCGCGATCAGCTTGTTTGCGGTCTAAAAAATGAAGTGATCAGGCAGAGGCTATTCGCAGAAGAAAACCTACAATGTAATCGAGCTATTACGTTAGCATTATCATTGGAGGCCGCCGAGCGTGATGCTATTGCTGTGGAGCGAAATAACGGGGAACTCAAAGAGGAACTTCACAAATTAAACTTAGGGGAATGTCCGAAATGCGGGAACAAACGGCATACAGCGGGCGAGTGCTCGTACAAAGACTTCGTGTGCAGTTGGTGCCACGAAATCGGTCACCTAAGAAGGATGTGTCCAAAAAAAGGAACATTGGAATGTCGAGTACAATCACACAAGACAATTAGGAGTGGCGGAATCTGCCTCACGCGGAGGGCGCGTGATCGGTCGCGGGGAGGGCGGCCGTCGAGGAAGAGGTACATGGCGCGGGTCGCGCGGTGCAAGCCGAGGGGGCCGGGAGCGGGCTCCTTTACATTTGTTGGACGAACAGGACACCATAGACGATAACACAAATGAATATGAAGAGGGCGAACACGAGCCTATGTATCAAATGTCGCTTAGTGATTATAAACCGGTTTGTATAACAGTTAAGGTTCAAAATTGTTTGCTTAGTATGGAAGTCGATACTGGATCTGCCTTGTCTTGCATAAGCAAAAAAGTTTATGATGAAATGTTTAGCACCCTACACTTAAAGCAGTGTTGTTTAAATTTAAAGTTTTATGATGGTTCAACTATTCAGCCTATTGGTTATATAGAGACTATTGTTAGTTATAAAGGTATAATTAAAACTTTAGATTTGTATGTAATAGATAAAGGAACAACGAGCTTGTTGGGTCGGCAATGGTTAGCTGAATTAAATATACCAATAAAAATATTTAAAGTTAATTCGCATAACAATTATTTAGTTGATAATAAAACTAATAATAATATGTTAATAAACTCAATTGTTTCTAGGCATAAATCCCTATTCGACGGCACATTGGGTAAATACACGGGAGGCACGGCCGAGTTATATGTGCGTGAGGGGGCTACACCCATCTTTTGCCGGTCAAGACCACTACCATATGCACTGCGCGAGCGCGTCGACGCCGAGCTCGACGCCATGCTGCGCGCCGGCGTCATTGAGCCGGTTGATCACTCCGATTGGGCCACGCCACTGGTCGTGGTGCGGAAAGCCGACGGCGGTTTGAGATTATGTGCCGACTATAAGGTAACCCTCAACAGAGTCTTAGCGATCGACAGATTTCCGGTTCCAAAAATGGAGGATCTATTTAGTGACCTCAGTGGAAACGTTTTTTTTACAAAACTAGATCTTTCGCAAGCTTATAATCAGATTGTTTTATCAGAGCAGTCCAGAGCGTATACGGTGATTAACACCCACAGGGGGTTATTTAAATACACTCGCCTAGTATACGGGTTATCTTCGAGTCCCGGAATTTTTCAAAAATTGATGGTGAACATGTTCAAAAACGTTCCAAATGTAGTCATTTTCTATGATGATATATTAATAAAAAATAAAGACTTTGATGGCCATTTAAAGTCGATTAAAGAAGTATTGGAAATTTTGGAAGGGAATGGCTTAAAAATTAAAAAAAGCAAGTGTGAATTTTTCGCGAAAGAAGTCAAATATTTAGGCTTCATAATTGATAACAATGGGGTAAGAGTGGACCCGGGTAAAGTCAAAGCAATTATAACAATGCCCCATCCGAATAATGTCACTGAATTAAAATCATTCATTGGAATGGTAACTTTTTATGGAAAATTCATTAAAGATCTAAGTACCCATTTATCTCCTCTTTACGAGCTGTTAAAAAAAGGGAAACATTGGCAATGGGGAACCCAACAAAATTCCGCTTTTGTACGAGTAAAGAAATTTTTGTGTAGTACGAAAGCTCTAGCGCATTTCGACATACATTGCGAGTCGGTGGTAACAGTAGACGCAAGTGGGCGCGGGCTGGGTGCGGTACTAGCGCAGCGCGAGCTCGGTGGCGAGGAGCGCGTTGTTGCGTACGCTTCTCGCTCACTGACATCTCACGAATCACATTACAGCCAAATCCACAAAGAGGCTCTAGCGATTATTTTCGCTATTGAAAAATTTCATCAATATCTGTATGGTAGAAAGTTCGTACTACGCACCGATCATAAACCTCTCGTGAGCATTTTTGGCCCTAACTGTGGTATTCCGAGCGCGGCAGCCAGTCGTCTGCAGCGTTGGGCGATTAAGTTGTCCGCTTACGACTTTATAATTGAGTACGTTAGTACTGATAAAAACACTGCCGATGTCCTCTCGCGTTTGATCGAATCCCAAAAGAATGAGGTGGTTTCTGAGGAAAAAGAGTTACCAGAACAAACTTATTTGCACTTTTCCTCAGAAGCGCTATTGCTAGATTACAATGTTCTAAAAAAGGAAACGGCTCGTGACCCAATTTTAAGTCGCGTTTTAAGCTGTTTGATGGATGGCTGGCCGTCGGATATTGAGATGAAGGAAATGATGCCGTATCATAACAGGAAAAATGAACTATACTGTGAACTCGGATGTATCATGTGGGGTCATCGCGTAGTTATCCCAGTTGCATGTAGAAAAAAAGTTATTTCAGAACTTCATGATTCCCACATGGGAATAGTAAAGACAAAATCGCTCGCTCGTAGTTACGTATGGTGGCCAGGGATAGACGAAGCAGTCGAAGCGGAATGTCGCGCCTGCACTGTATGTGCCGCCGTAGCCGACGCGCCGCCCGCACACACGCCGCGCTCGTGGCCTTGGCCATCACGTCCCTGGTCCAGATTACATTTTGACTTTTTAGGACCTATATGTGGCTTAACTTACTTAGTAGTTGTAGATTCATGTTCTAAATGGATCGAAGCGATTAAGATGAAAAGTACTACAGCTCAGGCGGTTATATCCGTACTTAGGGATTTGTGGTCAAAATTTGGTCTGCCAAAGCAAACGGTCAGTGACAATGGGCCACCGTTCACGAGCACAGAGTTTCAAAATTTCCTAACGTATAATGGCATCGAACATATTTTCTCAGCCCCCTATCATCCAGCCTCCAATGGGGCAGCGGAAAATGCCGTAAAAATCTGTAAACGAACTATTAAAAAGGCGTTTAAACAAAATGTAGATGTAGACACAGCTCTGTGTAGATTTTTGTTAGCCTACAGAAATACAGACCATGCAACTACCGGCGATAGTCCCGCCTTTATCTTACAGGGTCGTAGTCTCCGAATGAGGCTAGATAATCTTAAACCGGAAAGAGAAGGGAGAGTTGTCACGCGCCAAGCGCGCAGCGAGAGGGACGCAGGGGGGGCGCAACGCCAGCTCGAACCTGGTGCTTCAGTCTGGTATCGTGATTACACAAAGAACTCTGATAAATGGGTAGCGGGTACAGTCATTAAAACGTTAGGGAACAGTGATTACTGCGTAAGATCTAGTTTTGGAGCCGAGATTCATAGACACGTTGATCAGCTCAGACAGAGGGTAAAGAGCTCCGGCCAGAGCGAATTGCCCGGTACGAAAGTGAGCCCTGATGTTTTAGCACGAAAATGTGAAATTAGTAGACAATCTCGTAAATCTTTAACGGTTCCTATGACCAGCGACCGGGAGCCAGAACTGAGTGAAAATATTTCAAGGAAGTGTAGTAACCCTCCACATTCATCGTCGAAAACCATGACGTCAACGTCATCGGAAGGGCATGATGGTGTCGCGACCGTTACTTGTAGCCCTTCGGAGGAAACCAATGTGTCGCCGGATATAGATATTATAGTTACTAGTGGTACAAGTCGCCCGTTGAGAAATCGTAAACCACCAGTACGATATGGTTTCGAGGAAATAGATTAAGATATATTAAGTATAGTATTGTAATAAGTTTAAGGCATTTAGTTACGTTATCATTAAATATTGTAAATAATATATTTTGTAATAGTTAAGCAATTTTATCTTTCGTTTATTTATAATATTGTAATTAATAAGGGTGGAGGTGTTGTGTATGTGTGTGGGTATGTAGGCAAACCAGTCTTGAATAAATGATTGTACCGAACGCACGCCTATTAATTTAGCAATAAGTCGTTGTAAAAATTTGTAATTTCATCCTCACTTGAGCTGTGAGTAGGGGAATAAGCTTGGATCAGGGATAAGTGCATATTGTTTTCTAATTTTAGTTTTAGTAAAGCGATCCTCTCTGAGATGCTTAGGAAGCTAACAATGTTGGCTTTGAGTGTTTTCTTTACTAGAAACCCTACACCATTAAGTCCTACTGTCTCACCAATGTAGCAAAAAATATAATCTTTGTGTTCTTCAATAGCACAACCCATTTTTTTTACTTCTGCAAGCCCTATTATGTCCCATTTTATTTTTTCAATAGCATTATTTAGTTCTAGTAATCTTGTTTCAGTGGCTAAAGATCTTACAAAGTAAACAAATACTTAGATGTATTGTTTTTCCTGTATCATGCATTGTATTTTATACCTTGAACTGATTTTGAAAAGAGCAACACTAGAGTTTCTTGCCCGTTCTTCTCTTGAGAACTGTTTTCCGAACTGGTGGTAGAGTTAATATTGAAAGAATCTAAATAATGTATAACATTTCATTTTATTAAAACAAATTATTACTCTACTCATATAAAATCATTAGGGTCCACATTGTCTCCGCGTCTCATTTTTATTACTCCAAGATCGTCTAAGCACGAAAGCATTATTATAATAGTGGCCATAAAATGCACTGTTCAGATGTAAATTAATAACACACAATTTAGGCTTAGGCGTACCCAACGATCACCAAGGTAACACATTAAACGTACAATTAGGATGTCCTGTGGTATAACTAGCGATGCAGAATGATACGTATTCACCGTACGGTATTTCAACTACGTCATTTTGCTGGATACAATGTCTTTTAAAAATAGATAAGTCTATAGTACATTTTGTTTTAATAGAATAAATAAAAAGTGTAATTGAAACTTTTCTTGGTATTTCACAAAGCTGTGGTTGGTTTGGAAACCTTTAGGAGAGGTATATGTCCACCAGTGGATTTTCATAGGCTGAAGAAGATTCAAAATCAAATACATAATATCTATTTAAAATTTTAGAGAAAACCCAAAGAAACTATGAAAATAGCAATCAAGTATCTTCTATATAAGGTACATATTAAAATACCACCTATCCAGGCGGATTCTCATGCTAAAGACCTCCCAAACAACATAGGTGTCAACGCTAGTGATACGATCAGGGTATAAATTATCCTCATTACTGCGCCTAGGCTTTCCCTTGCATTATGATGAGGAAATACCAATAGCCCAATAAACTTATCCTATGCACATTTCTAGGCAAAGTATTTGTTAGTTGTGCAGCCAGTTTTAGACTATAATTAATCCACGCTAGGTTGTCTAATTTCTTTCGCTGTTGGTATATTCTGTATAAGCCCAGATAGCGACCACCGTAGATAAGATGGTAAAACTTGCCATAGTGGCCCACGTATGTGTGTCGTGGTCCGGTATCAGGCCATGTATATCCGGTTCAAACAGGCCGGCATAATTGTGTCGACTGGTGAGAGACAATCATCTCTCATCAGTCGACATTCTATCTGGTCCCCAGTTATCGTCAGGTGCAGAGGGGCAGCATTGGCGTGCCCATATAAAAAAATACTATCAAACAACTTACCCACAAATTAAATTCTAAATAATCTGGTCACGATGCGATAATAGACTTTGTGGATAACAAATTAAAAACTGTTGTTAATTACATAAAACTAGTTTGATAACGTAAACCGGAAACGTAATGGTTTTACAATCAATCAATCAAAGTAAAGCACAATAATATCCGTACGAGCAGTTCATTTCCCTTTTTATTTCGGCTCGGAACTAGATTCCAGCTTAGATAGCGAAGCACGCAAGTCTGTGTGTCAATCAGCTTGATTATATTTACTGGAAACGTCGCGGTAGGGCGTTACAAACATATTTCACGCTGATTATTATTTTAAACTAGGTTGAGTACGACATTTTTAGTAGGAATATATGGTCTCCGTGTCGGCTTTACGTAGAAAAACTGCCTTGGTGGCGTAGTTGTAATACGGTACGACTATAAAGCTTAGGTCTCGGGTTCGATCCCTGGGTTGAGCAAAGTGGTATTGGGTTTTTCTATTCAGCATCAGCCCGGAGTCTTGAATTTGTGCCCGATATGGCTATAGGCTTGCCCCCTATCATGGGACGGAATATTCACGGCGAAACTAGTTGCGCCTTTGCCTACCCCTTCGGGGATAAAAGAGGTGAATTTGTATGTTTATTATGTAGAAGAATTCCACTAAGCAGAAGACATCACTACCGTCTAAAGTAAAGGTTGGTTATTATGAAATGATAAACGTTATACGTGCTAGGGAACGCTACTTCCTCAACATTAGTATGTTAGCTCTCGGAGTGAGCGAAGCCTTTTGATGTTGCGTAAGTGTGTGCTGAATGGAAAAAAATCTATTGAAGTTTCGTTTAAGTATTTACTAGATGTCGTGAAGTAATATGTTTTATTAGATGAAGACGCGCATTGAAATGTTTGTGTATTAGTTTTTGTTTTATATGATACTGCGTCCCTCAATTTTAAATCAAGCAGTAAGCAAAATCGTATCTCTCTGAACTTTAGGACGCAAATCGATGTGCTGAAATTGAATGATGACTAAAGTAAGAGAACACTATTCAATATGTTGGTACAAATTCCTTCATCACAATATCATGGAACGAAAAAGTAGCTGACAAGCTTACTACGATATCTACTCGGTTTAAAAAGAAAAAAAAACATACAATAGAAAAGAAGGCATAAAAGAAACCCAACGCACATGTACCTTTAACCGTGATTAAATATAAAGAAAAAAACAAATCAATTTAAATAATGAACTAAACGCCATTACAGGGCTACCTAAAAACTAACCCAGTCTAACATTAACTCCGAGGCAAAACATATGTTGCTTATTGTTCAACATCTGGACCGTGCGTGGTTGTTGCGAATTAATTTGTATCACAATATACTTTGGCCACGTGTAGCTTTTGCCAAATATCCCGTCGGTTCGGGAAAAAAATTACCGACCAGTTCGCCTGGGCTTGGGCAATGTGTGCGAGAAATAGACGAGGTTCGAAAGGTTGATCAATTATTCTTTTACTACCGGCACAGTTTGGAAAAAGAAAAGAATTTATACACGATACTATCTAGAAATCAAGATTTATTATTTGTAAGATAAGCAGCAGGCAGGCACAAAATTACGGTTTGTGTCAGGTTTCAACAAATTTTTAAACTATTTTTTGACTGACAGAACTATATACAACCACTATATTTAATCTCAATAATAACAAAACCGAGCAATCTAAGTTCATAAAAAGTCTGATAAAAATTCTCGTCAGTACATTCGCAGCTGCAACGGCGCGGCCCGGGTAGGTTTAAATTTATCTCGCAGTTTTTATATCTCGTCCGTGATTGTTTTATAGGATGAAAGCTGACCGTTTACACCTTTCATAACATTGACTTTCGACTTTATGTACTCACATTCTATCACACACAATGAAGCGCTTTCCTTTGGCCGTAAAAGTTTATACAAGCATTTCACGATCGTTCATAAGGTTTTATTTCTTTATTAAGACTGATGCATTTTGCAGTATTTATCATCCAAAATTTTGTTATAAAACTACTTAATATTATTGGTATTTTTCTTTCAATAAAACGTATCTTTTAGCAGACCGTAGACAAAGTGCAGGTGAAACACTCAATGTTAAATCAGTACAGTCATTGCCGGAGGTATTGTGGGTTCGTTGCCAACTTTTGTGGAGGTGTGACTTGTGAGCATCCAATTTAGTTGGACCTCGGGCAATGTCACTGACCGTACCAAAACACAACATCATTACCCTGTTGAAATATTTGTACCGAATGAATGGCTCGACCGGGGCAAAATTATAACTGATTCACAAATAACTTACGTGGGGTAAAATTCAACATCAACACCCTTCATGTGTGTTTTTGTGAAGATGGAGATCATGTAACATTAGGAGACTGACATGGTCGCCAATTGGCCAATCCTCCCAAAAAACCTATCTATCAAAACTTAAAAAGTTGTATTAACCGTGTCCTCGTGATAACTAGGTAATACCTAGTCTATAAATATTAATTTGTTCAAATTAATGCAAGCGGTATTTTGCTTCTACCAGATGAATATAAATACCATTTATTTTATACCTCAATCCGATGCCCCAATAACACGAACATCGATTGCACTAATTCTGGATAATCTAGAATAGATATTTGGGTCGCTGGCTACAGTTCTTGAATGCATTAGTTAATAAAGATCTCTTGTGTTTTCTTAGTATATTTTTAATAATTAGAATTTGGGATTATTTTTTGCAACCGGCCGGGCCGCTTGTCTCACCTGAAGTTCCTCTGGCAGCTCTAATCCTGACGAAATATACTTAAACATTACAAGTATTAAGCAATCGGTACGATCAGTAAAGCTATGCGTACTTTAAGATATAAAGTATGTTATTTGAAGTTATCATGCAAATTATACAATAAACTCAGCCAACGCAATTCCAACTCAAATCAATGACAATAAAGTCACACTTGTGTAAATATAAAACACCAAAAACCCACGTATCGCAAACCCACAAACAGCAGATATCAAAGTCACCTTCCCACTCGTAACACATCTTTGAATCGATACAGACGATGGACGTCCCACGGCAGCCGCGCGGAGTCAGCCACGTTTTTACATAATTTATACCGCTTGTCGTATTTTGTACCGATTGGTTGCTCTTGGAGCATTTCCAGTCGCCAGATGTCGGCGCGGTCGATAGGCTAACACCGCGGTATCGGGCCGCGAGGATCCCCCCCCACAGATTTATTGGACAAACCGAGTGTTCTATTAAAAATTCAGTTTCGTTTCGAAAGCGCCGATCTACCGATATACGTTTTACAGCGACGCTATCGTAACTCCGTAAACTTGCATCGTGTTCAATATTTCATAAATGGAATTTTGTAGCTACGTGTCAAATTCAAACTTTGCAAGGAAATTATTGGATTTTTATTCTGAATTGCATGATTTATGATTTCTAATATGATTCTTAAAATTTAAAAGAAAACATTACTATTATTTAACCACAATATCTAAAAGACGGATCCGATGGAGACAGCTTGTGTAATACTTCCAAGGTGATTTTCGTAGATCGTCCTATCGATTTCGAGTAATATTTCATGAAATAAAATACCCAATTTCAATAATTCTTGAGATATTTATATAAACGCATAAAAATTTTAAATTTTATCAATCAGAAACCAATCTTTGCATTTGTTTTCATCCACTTATAATACACCATCAACACGATTGACCACAAAATGTTCCAATATCATACAATCTGCTTCAATCACGATTCTAATAACACTTGTTACACTGGTTTCGTTTTCAAAACCGCAAGGAAAAAGCGCGCCTCCATTGGCCCAGTTACGCCGGCACACGTTAGACAGAGTTAGGGGCGACCCACGCGGGTGCACTTAGTGTTCTCGTACAAAAAGTCCGGCAAACGAGTGTCCAACTATGCTCTGATTTCGTGATAGTCATCTTTTGTGTGCGCTTTTTGGCCAACTTGGAGTGACATTTTAAATCCGACCATTTATATCTCGCATTTCTGGTTACATTGCTTGTAGTAAGATAAATTTTGCAAAGAATTGCACACTCAAATTTTTATAAAAAATACTCTGACATAGAATACGCAAAATGTACTTATAAATATTCTTACTTCGCGTTTAATTATTTCTCATAACCTAAATATGAAATCTTATTCATATTAAGAAAGAAATTAGATTGGATTGATCTTCTGTTATGTTCTCATTCGACATCCGATAATTACAACATAATTTTATGGAAAATGTATAAAATATTATAATATGCGCCATATAATCCTCAACGGATTACATTTAGAGCCTTGTCGCAGTACTTAGTTACTTGCAATATTGATTTCAATTATAATTTAATATTATGTGTCATTACCATCAAAATATGACGCGTTTACTTATACTTAATGATATTGTATTATGATATAACTGTATTAAGTCTTCTAAATACACTTTTTTGTGTAGATATCAGTTGAAAATCCCGTGAACCAATTCTAGGAATGTTTTTGGTACACAAAAAAAACCTGAAATCACTTCTATCGAATACAGTTTTATTGCTATCACTCCGATTGTCAATACGTATAAAATTCTCACCGTAGGTTCCACTGTCAGCCATTTCACGAATTGGATCGTGCGAACATGCCTTCACGCTATTTTGTTATTTGTTCAGCGATGTTATACGTTATGGTGACATAACCGGTTATTTATGTCACTGCTTCCTTGAACTTTGCAGGCTCAGAGATTTTTTTATACCGATACTTAAAAATGCGACATCTTCCATAAATTACTCACCTTGTGTAATCTCTGGCCTTGGTATCAAATGTTTATAGAATAGTGAACGGTCAATTTTATAGAATACCAAATGGCACATCACCGTATGATTGATGATCAAATTGTAATTTTAAGTTCATGGAATTAATCCATTTGAATTCTCTTTTATCATTTTATTACTTCCTATGCAGCTTCAAAGACACTGCTAATGAAGGATATCCAAAGTACTTAGTATATTACTTACAATTAAAATGAAAACCGAACTCGATTTACTTCAGATTAAACTAAATATTACCAACCCTTAGAAATTGGCCACATACCTCACCAAAGTAACAATAGCAATGAATCTAGCATACAGCATTATGACCGCACAATACCGCGCACAACATTGCCACAAGATTCGCTACAAATTTGAACACATTACCAACGAGCATAGCCAGTGCTATAATCCAACCATTAAGCATAAATCTGATTACATTATCACCACACAGGCCGAGGGAATAAAAGTATAGTGCCCTGGTAACAACAGTTTTGTGTCTTGCTCGAATGCGTCGTATCAGGCCGAATGCCGAAAGTCAACCCGGCTTTGTCGGCAAATGGTCTCATATCGTAACTTTATACGAGCGACCCCTAGACATGGTAACAGTAAATTGTCATTTCGCCTGCTTAATGTAGCAAGTTTCAATTAAAAACCCATAGGCGCTGCCTGTTTGTGCCGTTAGTTAAAATTATTCGAAACGCTGTTACAAATGATTTATATTATGCAGTGTAGTGGCGTTACGTTAATGCTCTATCGTTCAAGGGATATATTAACAGTTTGAAAGCATGGTATGGTTACAAGGTATGGAATATTTTTTATTGCAATTAAAAGATGAGACGAGCATGCTGCTAGCCCGATGGTAAGCGATACGACCGCCCATAACAATAGCAACACCTTAAAGAAATTTGAATTAGAAATTGCTACGTGACACTCCACTGCGCTCGTCACCCTGAGACATATGATGTTAAGTCTCATAATGCCCAGTAATTATACTAGCTACAATGTCCTTCAACCCGGAGCACAAAAGAGTATGCACACCGCTGCTCTCGCATTTGAGAGACCTGCCACCAGTAAAAGTTGCAAAAGACTGCTAGCGTTTGTGGTTCCAGCATATAACTGATATACTGCATATAACAATATAAAATACAACTATTTCTAAATTATACAAAGAAGACTTCATCGTGAAATTCGAATTACTAACGGTATATTTACCAAATTCAACATATTAAACAGTCCTTTAAACATAAAGAATTTGCAAAGCTTATCTTTAACGCTGCCAATCTTAAAATTTACATAATTTTTAAATGTTAAAATAGTTAATAAACTCGCTATGGTGAAACCGTTTTTATTTGTACCGCAATCCTCTGTCCAATAGGTGAAAGGATAGAAATGATTAGGTCAAATGATTCTCACGCGTTTACTTTTGTTTTTATCATTCCGACACAATTGTATCCTAATTTAGCAAAACGTTTCACTATTAAGATTACGTACGACAAAGATTTATTTCTTTAGGTTGGAATATTTATTTAATGGTGGCTTGTCAAACAACATGAACAAATGACTTCTTATATTTACGCGAATGTTAGACATTGAAATAAAACTATTTTGCGGATTTTATCGCGGTTTTTTAATTATTATTTTCTCCCGACGTTTCGAAGGCTTTGCAGCACTTCGTGGTCACGGGGCGGACTGAGGTGTTGGTGGTCCGAAAAGTTAATGTTACAATATCTACCTTCATTTTTTAATTATCTTCTTCTTCTAGTGCCTCTTCAATGTTGAAGGTTGGCCGTCAGCTTCTTGTATTCCTCCTTGTCACTGGCTAGGCGGAATAGTCTTTCAACGGAGGTGATACCGGTCCACTCCCGGATGTTTCTAAGCCACGATTTTTTCCTTCGTCCAGCGCGTCTCTTCCCCTCTACCTTGCCCATCATTATTAGTTGCAGCAGCATATATCTTTCGTGCCTAAGCACGTGGCCGAGATATCCTATCTTGCGCTGTTTGATGGTTTGCATCATTTTCCGGGGCATATTGACACTCTGGAGCACGGTAACGTTGCTTACTTTTTGCGTCCAACTGATGCGCAACATGCGACGGTAACACCACATTTCAAATGCTTCTAAGCGTCTCGAAGTATCGTCTTTTAAAGTCCACGCTTCGCAACCGTACATAACAACAGGCCAGATGTAGCACAGAAGTATCCTAACTCTGAGCGTTATGTTCAATTGACGACAACACAGAACTTTTCTCATTTTATTGAAACAGGTGCGGGCAAGTTCTATCCGGGTCTTAATTTCTTGGTCTGAATCCCATGTTTCATTTACCCAGGCACCGAGATATTTGAATTGTCGTACTCGCTCTAGTTGTTTTCCAGCTATTGATATGTTAGGATTTAAATCTGGGTTTCTGGAGACTATCATCAGTTTCGTCTTGCTGATGTTTATCGCCAGACCGGCTTTTTGGCTACTCTCGTTGACTTTATCTACGATTGCTTGCAAGTCGCGTTCTGAAGATGCGATGAGAACAGTATCGTCTGCGTAACGCAGGTTGTTAACGACTGTGCCGTTGATTTTTACTCCAGCTTCAAGATCTTCAAGAGCTTCAGACATCACAGCCTCAGAATAAACATTGAAAAGCAACGGAGACATAATGCATCCCTGCCGAACACCACGACAAATCTGAATTTCATCGGTGTCTTCCTTATCAACCCTTATTGTAGCCACTTGTTTTTCATATAGATTTCGGATAATCCTTACATCTTTACCATCGAGACCGATATCATTCAAAAGGCCCATGAGTTGCTGATGTTTAACTCGATCGAATGCTTTTTCGTAATCTATAAAGCATAGAAGTATGTCGGTTTGCATGTCTCTGCATTTCTGCACTAGGACGTTGAGGGCGAATAGAGCTTCTCGAGTGCCGACTCCGGAACGAAATCCGAACTGGCTGTCTCCCACTTGTTCGTCACATTTCCGTCTGATCCTGTTCTGTATGATGTTTAGGAACACTTTTAAGACATGGCTCATTAGACTGATCATACGGTACTCTCCGCATTTCCGAGCATTTTGCTTTTTGGGTATAGTGATGAACGTAGATTTCAGCCAGTCCTCAGGAAGGATGCCAGTCTCGTAGATGTTGTTGAAGAACTGTGTCAGTATGTCCAGTTGGTCTTCCTCCAATAGCTTAATTATTTCAATAGGTACGTTATCCGGTCCCGGAGTTTTTCCCGATTTAGCTGATCTCAAGGCATACAATACCTCTGATTTTAAAATAGAAGAACCAGCGTTATCAGTGGTTATTAAGATATTCCTGGATAGATCAGAAAACATCTCCGATACGTACTCACACCATTGTTTCTTTTTACTATTGAGGTCTATAATCAGATTCCCACCTGCGTCGGTAAGAATATTAGGTGGTCTTCGTCTTTGACCCACCATTTCCTTGATATGTTTATGCGCATTGAAGCTGTCATGTTTGCGAAGGAGATTCTCCATGTATGCGCATTTATCGCTGTAATAGGTGTTTTTAGCCTTTGTAATTTCTTTACGGATGGTGTCGTCAACTTGTTTATATCGTTCTGGATTTATACTCTTGTACAGTCTCCGTTCCTCCATTAGCTGCAAGATTGAATCTGTCATCCAGTCCTGTTTTTTGACCAGTTGTGATGGTTGTAGGTACTTGTGACAGATATCATTGACACTGTGCTTAAGGCTGGTCCAAGTATCTAGGTTGGGGTTAGCAGTTCTAGTGCGATGGCCCGTAGCCCATTGGTTTTTGGCGTTGTACACTTTTGCTCGTGTATCGGGCTCTGACAGTTTTCGTACGTTTGGCCTTCTGTCACTTCTCGTTGATTGCACCTTCTTTAACTTGCACCTTAACTCCACCACAACTGGGTTATGGTCTGATCTAATATCCGCTCCAGGGTAGGTTTGTGCTTTCTTAATGCAGTTTCGGTATCGTTTGTTAATCATGACGTAATCTATTTGATTCCTCACAATATGGTCGGTTGTGTGCATTGGCGACGTCCAGGTGTATAAACGGCGAGGTGGTAGTTTGAAGAGGGTATTTGTAATCATAAGATCTTTTTCTTGACAGAATTCCACCAGTAAATCACCCCTTTCATTGCGGGTTCCAAGTCCGTAGGCACCTGTAACTTCAGATACCACGGTCGAGCCCACCTTTGCATTCAAATCGCCCATAACAATGACCACTTCATGGTTTTTCGTGGTTTTTAATAAGGTATCAATGTCTTTGTAGAAGGTTTCTATTTCGGCTATGGGTTTATCTCCAGTGGGTGCATACACTTGCACAATGTTGATGTTATAAGGTTTGAAAAATGAAAATGAAAATGAAAAATGTTTATTTCGTTCCACAATAGGCAAAAAACATTAGGATAAGGTTGGGGCCTCCTAGTAGGCATAAAAAATGCCTGTATCAGGAGATCCCGCTCTCTCATAACAAAAAATACGATACATTGTGTTACCAAAATAAACTAAAACTTAATATATAGTTACATAAACAGAGGTCGTGTGTGTGTGTGTGTGTGTGTGTGTGTGTGTGCGTGTGTGTGTATGTGCGTGTGTGTGTATGTGCGTTCGTGATACAATATAATATAATATATTATGCTTGTGAATTTGGGTTATTCTAGCATTTATTACATTAGTTATAAGATGACTGAATAAATACTAAAAGCTAGATAAACGCAATTAGAACCCAAAAATGACTAAAGTACTCTTATACTATATCTTCTTTCTTTAACTTTTATACACTATACATTACTCACAAAAGCAAGTACATTTCATACTGCATATTTAGAAATGAGTGCTTCGGCTTCATCATGTGTAATTGTTTTTAACCACTCTGTCAAAGATTTTTTACAATTAGAAAATTGAAGGGGGTAAATTTTTATTATATTGTTTATTTCATTATACAAACGTGCCGAGAGCGAGACAAATTGACGATTAGCAAATACAGATTTACATAGTGTTTGAGGCGCTACATAATAGTTTCTTCTACGGATTAATAGAGATGGATCAAACGTTGTGATTTTATGTAATTTTAATATGGCGAACAAAATATAAAGTTTTCTAACTGAGAGTAAATTACAGCATTTATATAATTCATTAGTGGGGAATCTAAATGGTTTAAAATACATTACTTTCAGGAGACATCTTTGTCCTCTTTCCACTTCCAGGAACTTCGTTTTATTGGCGCTTCCCCAAATAGATATACAATAACTAATAATTGATTGGGCTAGGGCAATATATATTTGGTTCAACAAGGTTTTAGTGGCGATATGCCTTAGCTTTTTGAAGATCGGTATAAGTTTTCTAATCCTACCATTAACATGCTCAATATGCATATGCCATGAAAGGCGTTGATCTAGCAAAATACCTAGATATTTTATGTAAGTTGCCTTCTCTATTTGGGCACAATTACAATGCTCCCAATCTATACAGTTACAAGCGTGTAGCTTTAACTGGAGTTGGGTAGGCGGTTGGGTACTGTTATACTTAGAGAAACATATATATTTAGTTTTCAAAGTATTGAGCGTAAGCAGGTTACTTTGAAGCCATAAATATACCTTTCTCATACCCAATTCAGCTTTATGAAAGACTGAGTCCCAAGAACCATCTTTGAAAACAATAACAGTATCATCAGCGTAGGAAAACAAATCACCTCCCTCTATATTAAGATTCAGCAGGTCATTAATATAAACTAAGAATAAAGTAGGTCCTAGAACACTACCTTGAGGTACACCAAAGGTTACCGGTGAATCTCTACTAATATAACGCTCAATTTTAACTCTTTGTGTCCGTCCATGTAGATAGCTTGTCAGTAGTTTCAGAGGCATACCCCTTATTCCGATACATCCAAGCTTATGTATAAGAGTAGGGAGAGAGACAGTATCGAATGCTTTTTTAAGATCTAAGAATACTGCTAGGCATTTTTTTCCCATATCTAGTTCTTTAGTTATTAAAGTAGTGACCGCCAGTACAGCATCTTCGGTAGACTTGCCCTGTCTGAAACCGAATTGCGAGTTCGAAAGAATATTATATTTATTAAGATAATTTACAAGTCGAGTGTTGATTAATTTTTCAATAATTTTAGATATAGCAGGCAAAACGGAAATAGGCCTATAATTATCGGCATTATCTCTCTGACCACTCTTATACACTGGTGTGACTAAAGATTCTTTGAGTTGGGTAGGGAAAACACCTTTCTTGAAACATAGATTTGCAAGCCAAGAAATTGTTGGAACTACTATAGGATTAGCGAGCTTAAGGAACTTAGTGGGGATATTATCGTGTCCAGGGGCGCTATCAGTTTTTAGGTTCATAAGAACACTACGTACTTCATGAGGGTCTGTATCCAAAAGAACAAAAGACGAAAGCTGTGTTTTCAAAGACGGAATCTGAGTACTTTCCAAGGAGCGTAAGGAGTCAGCAAAGAGAATGTCTTCAGCAAGTTTTTTACCTATGCTGGCGAAAAAATCATTAACGTGATTGACGGATTCAATAGGAGATGATTTAGAGTTTAATAGTTCAGTATTTTGGGCTCTATTTGAGCTATGATACGTTATTGACTTTATTGTTTTCCATAAAATTTTGGGGTTTTTAACTGATTCGGCAAGCCTTCCTTTCTCATATTTTCTTTTCAATTTTTTTATTAAATTGTTGCAGAAATTTCGATATCGCCGGAATGTTATTTTAAGAATCTCATTATGGGGATCACGTCGCAGTTTAAGCTGCATTTTATTACGATTTTTTATGCAACGCAAAATACCAGGAGTTATCCACGGTTTTAATATCCGACAACATTTAGGGACTGATTTTACTATTTTACATTCCTCAAGTGAGGTAGATATTTTACTAATAAGCTGGGATATTATGAAACATGGATCATCACTGCAAAGTAAAACATTCACATTTTTAGAGCGTAATTGAACTAATGCCTTTTCATAATCAATGATTTCAATAATTTTTTTTGGATTATAATTTTTAACATTTTGATTACGTATGTCTAGAAAAACAGTGTAATGATCAGTTATTGAGGTAGTTAAGACAGCAACGAAAGCATTCTGTTTGTTATTGACAAGTTTTATCATGCAATGATCAAGGCAGTTATTTTGTCGAGTCGGTAGTATATGACCAGCTTGTAGGCCATGAGTAGATAGCATGTTGAGGTAACTGTGTCTGTTCACGCGTTCATGCGATGGTTCACCTTCTCTAGGGATAAGATTAATATTTATATCACCCATAATTATAATATTAGCATAATTTTTTATTGTTTGCATATAGTCATTTAGAGAATTTATGAAATTTATTGCGTTACAATTTGATGGTGATCGGTAAATACCAAGTATGACAGTATCTTTAATCTTTATTTGTATGCACGACGCATGAACAAGCACAACCTCATTAAGACCAGTCATTAAATAATTAGCGACATAGACCACCACTCCATCATTTTGGTTAAGATTGTAAGAAGTAGCCAAAGATGAATAGCTGTTTAGGTGAGGAATAGACTTAAATAAATAAATAAAAACCTTTATTCAGAGAAGTTAACAATTATTCAGTTCTTAATAACTAATCACTTATTACTAATGACATCGACAACTTCGTCTGTTTGCCCAACTTTGGCAAAGGCCTCCTCCAACATTTTCCATTCTGCCCTGTTACTTGCTGTTCTTGTCCATAAGTTCCCTGCTGTCTTTTTTATTTCATCTTCCCAACGTCTGAACTGCCTTCCTCTCTTCCTCTTTCTATTTCTTGGGTACCAAAACAGGATTGTCCTATTCCATTTCTCGATTCCTCTTACAATGTGGCCAGTCCATTTCCACTTGAGTTTTTTAACCTTCGTGGTCACATCCTCTATTTTTGTAATGCTTCTAATAGTTATGTTGCGGATTTTTTGAGACTTTCTTATGTTAAGCATGCTTCTTTCCATGGCATGTTGGCAAGTTTCAAGTTTGCTTAGATGCGCTTTCGTAAGAGACCAGGTTTGGCAGCCGTATGTGAGGATAGGGAGTATACATGTGTTATATAACTTTCTTTTAAAGTAAATGTTCATGTCCCCATTTTTCATGATTTCTTTTAGGCTCCAATATCTTTTCCATGCGTTGCTGACCCTTATATCTATTTCTTTCGACATTAGGTCGTGTGGTGAAATTAGTTGACCCAGATAGACATATTCCTCCACATATTCTATGACTTTGTTATTGATGGAAATGGGTTCCTGTAGGGTATTTGTCATAATCTTTGTTTTTTGAGTATTCATATTTAGACCTACTCTTTGACTTTCATTAATAAGATCAATAAGCATGTCCTGGAGATGTCTTTTAGATGAGGCGAAGAGAATTAAGTCATCTGCGAATCTCAGGTGTGTCAAGTTTTCTCCATGTATATTAAGACCATATTCATTCCAGTCTAATTTTCGGAATATTTCTTCTAAAACTGCTGTAAATAACTTTGGTGACAAAGGATCGCCTTGACGCACACCTCTTCCTATTTTTATGACTTCGCCATCCATTTCCAGTTTTATTCTCGCTGTGCTGTTTTTATACACGTTTCTTATTATCCTTATATACTTCTCTTCTACGCCTTGGGTCTTCAGTGCTTGCCAAATGCTTTCATGTTCGATTGAGTCGAACGCCTTGCAGTAATCCACAAAGCAGCAGTAGAAAGGTACGTTAAATTCTTTAAATTTTTCGAATATTTGTTTAACCACGTGTATATGATCTAATGTTGAATAACCACTTCTGAACCCAGCTTGTTCTCTAGGTTGGTTTACATCAAGTGTTTTCGTGATTCTGTTGAGGATTATCTTTGCGAAGATTTTATAAATATTAGACATAAGACTTATTGGTCTATAATTATTTATATCATTTATGTCGCCTTTCTTATGTATCAAAATGATAGAGGAATTCGTCCATTGTATGGGTATTGATTCACTGTCTAGTATGTCATTGAATATATCTTTGAGTAGAGGTGAGATGACATCCTTGCATTTTCTTAACAATTCGTTGCTAATTTGATCGGGACCTGGGGATTTATCAGTTTTTTGTGTTTCAATAGCTTTTTTCACCTCATCTAATAGAATTGAGGGTACTTCTTCGTCCTTGTTTAGAATCACTTCTTGGATTTTATTTTTTCTTGAGTAAAGATCTCTATAGAATTTCGTGGCTGTTCCTAATATGTCCGGTCTTTTTGTTTTCGTATTACCGGTGGTGTCCTTGATATTTGGTATCCATTCTGTATTCTCTTGTAAATGTTTGATTGCTCTTTTAATGCCTCCGGTTGTTGCGATATATGTCTCGAAAGTTTTAAGTCTTAGCCTTTGTCTGTCTTTTCTCATATTGAGTTTAATTTCTTTGCTCAAATTACATATCTCTTTCCTCGTTTCTCTGGTTTTATTGCGCTTAACTATTAATTGTAATCTTTTTTCCAGTAGTTGTTTTGTTATGTCTGAAACTTTATCTTTTGCCGTAGCTGTTGTATCTTTGGTGTAATTTCGGTCCTTTGTTGTTAGTGTTCTATGCAGGATATCGTATTTTTTTTGTGTGTTAACGTCGCGTGATTGGAGTGTTTCTTTTATAGTTTCAAGGTGCTCTTTGATATTTGTGTGTATACTGAAGGAATTTGGGGATTTACCTGAGATTTTGAATGGCCTACTTTTCTTTGAAAGTGTTATTTGTAGTCTTGCTCTAAGCATTCTGTGGTTACTATTAAAGTTGAGATTGCACACTACGCCGCAGTCGTCAAAAAGTTTGGGTCTGTTTGTTAGAATGTAATCTATCTCGTTTTTGTAACGGCCGTCTGGTGATAACCACGTCCACCTTCTCTCTGCTCTCTTTTTGTACAGACTATTGAGTATCTTCAGATTGTTACTGTATGCCAACTCTAGTAGCTTTTCCCCGTTCCTGGTTCTTTTCCCAAAGCTGTGTGGTCCCAGAACGATACCTTCGCCATTTCTTCTCAGGCCAGTACGCGCGTTGAAGTCGCCCATTACTATGCAGTTCTTATACGCATACTGTTTAATAGCATTATCTAGGCTGGAATAGAATGCTTCTATTTCTGTTGAAGAAGCTTGTTCTGTTGGAGAATATACCTGGACTATAGACCACACATCTTTGTATGATGGGATGGACAAGTTTAATATTGCGATTCTTTCTGATAATCCAACTATTTCGACTATATGTTCTTTTAGTTCCTTTTTTATTATAAATCCAACGCCGTGCTTTCCTGGTGTTGACCCTATGTAGTAAAATATGAAGTTCCTATACTCTTCAATCTTTTCTCCGTGGCGTCTAACTTCGCTTAGACCAATAATACTCCACTTGATGTGTTCTACAGCAGACATAAGTTCTAGTAAGCTTTCTTCAGATTTTAATGTGAGTGTATTCAGTGTTGACACATATATGTAGTTATTGTGTGTAGATACGCGGGGTTTATTTGGAGGGTAGTAGTCGCGTTGCCCCACGGTGACTAACCGGCTTGGGGTGCATTTTGTGTTTGTTTTGGTGAGTGGTGTTGTTTTGGATGACTGTTCTTGATTCCGGCTGCCGATGTCTATTGTGTGTTTTTTGGCGTCGTAGGGAAAGACAGTGAGGGAGATCTTCCACGTGAAACATAATCTAACATGTTGGTTTTGTTGATTCTTTTTGGAGCTGTCAGGGAAGCTTGGTTTGGAGATTTGCTCGGAGATTCGTTGCAATCCCTCTTCCTTTTGTCTCTTTTGTCTTCCATGTGGCCAGCGACGATGAGTTTGTCTCGTTTGATGTAGCATATTTTCCCCTTTGCTCGTTCCGCTTCAAGATGTGGTAGTAGTGCTCTTCTCTTCTCCAGTACTTCCCTACTGTAATCTTCTTTGATGTAAATTCCTGTTGGTAGTTTGTTTCTGCTTCTATAGACTTCATTTCTCTTCCAGGTGGTGGTAAGGCTAATTAATATTGGGCGAGTTTTGTTCCTCTTAGCTCCCAGCCTGAATGCTCTATTTATATCATGGGGCTCGATGTTAATTTTTTGAGTTTTTAGCATATTTATAATTTGTTGCACAAGAGGCCCGCCGTTTATTTCTGTTTCTTGAACTCCAAAAATTATCAGGTTATTTCTTCGTCTATCTTCATCCACAAATTTTATTTTATCTTTAAGTATGTTAATTTCTGATCTCAAAAGTTTGTTTTCCTCCATTACCTCTTTCAGTTTTTCGTTGATACTTTCCGAAACGCTTTTTGTAACTAATTCTGTTATTGCTATTGTTTGCGCTTCCATTTGAGCCTTCATTTTCTCAAAGAAAAATTCCATTTGTTTATCCATGACTTTCAAAAAAGTACCAAATATTTTTTAAGTTTTTCGTGTAGCAACACTTATTTTATGTTGGCTGCACTGCTTATTTCAAACTTCTGTTTCCGAACGAAGCGCAAGCTGTCACTGTCACTTGTCAGTTAAGATTTCATACGTTTCACAGTTGTCAGCTGATTTTGTCTATGGTTGTTTATTTCGAAAAATCTAACCTCTTTTGTCCTAAGAAAGTAGAAAAATCTTCGTTGTCCAGGTGTAGAAATGTGGACGAGTCGCTTTAATCTTCAATGTGTTGTTTTGTCTTAATCTTGTAGTTGTTTTTGCAGTGATTGTTGTGGAGTAACACTCAAAAAACGATTTTTTTGTTAAGCGGAATATGAAACCAACCAGCTGGGACGGTCAACACCAGACTGGAACACTGCGTTCGGAGGGTTTTGTTCGTACCATACATATACAACTTCAAGGAGTTGTTGGTTGAAGCAAGACCAGTAGAGAGGGTGGAAAACACCGTTTACGATGAAACCCACGCTTAAAGAAAAAGAAATGCAACTTTACGTCCTATCTACAACAACAAAAAGCATACGTTTTATATTTTCATCACTTTCAACACACTTTTTCAAACAGGCTGCAGCATCATTTTGGTTAAGATTGTAAGAAGTAGCCAAAGATGAATAGCTGTTTAGGTGAGGAATAGACTTATTTGCCCTCAATCTACACTCCGTTAAAATCATTACATCGACTTTGAAGGGCAACTGTGATAAAGTAATCTGAAAATCGTCAAAATTACTAGATATACTTCTTATATTTTGCGAAATTATGGTGACGTTGCTATTCTCAGAGTTAACATGATTTTTAAGGTCTTCAATATTGCTCGTCATAGAGGTTATCATCTCTCTTTTGTCTATTTCATGAATTGTAGAGAACAAATCAGCCATAATCCAATATTGTAATGAAAAGTGCGGTGAAATCCATAGTAGGTATGATCTTTATGTGAATAACTGTTTGATCATAAATCAGGTTAGTGCTATAAAAGTTTATAAAGATTGAATTATTGGAGTTGATTCTTATTAACGAGTATAGTTTAGGAAGAAGCTTGCGGAATGAGATATTGTTCGCACAAAGTAAATGAACATGATTTGTGTATAATATTTTATATAAATTATAGATATGTATAAGACTTGTACGTGTGAGTGTGTTGTGTAGAGAGTGAGTTATAGTTTGATTAGGAGTAAAAATTGTAATTACTAACATATACATTACAATAAAAATTATATTGGTAGAACAGACATCTGAAAGATATATATTATAAACAAAGGGTAGCAAAAAGTCTAGTCATTTATCCCCTGTAAAGCTACGAATTTGGGCCTCATTATGGATTAAGATAATCGGGGAATTTTCGTCCCGTCTTAAATAGACTTTACCGTATGCTGTCCAACAAAATTTAAATGACTTGGCTTTAACAAGTTCGCGTGCTAGGAAATGCAATCTGGATGCCTTCGCAGTCAAATGTTCTGAGATGAAGATCGGAGTATCCTCAAAAATATGTAGACCCAAATGTTTCGCACACAGTTTTGATTTATGTCTGACATTAAAGTCTTTGCACTTTTTCAATATATTATTTTTAAGCAGGGTTGATGAGGTTTCTACTATAACAGGCGTATTTAAAGTACCAGCTTTCTTCCCGCGTGCTCTGTAAATGTCCTTTATGTAGTCATTGCTTATGGGACACCCGATTTCGTTTGATAAATGAACTAGCATGGTTATTAGATCTTCCTTAGTTTCATTGGGTTTTTTGGGTATATTTTTTATTTCAAAATTCGTTTTCCGGCTATCCTTTAAAAGATCCTCAACCCTCTCCTCTAGAATTGTTACGTATTTTTGATTTTCAACAATTTGGTTCTCCAAGGTAGTAATTTTCTTTTTAAGTTCTTCGTGTTGTTCGGACAAAAAGGCAATAGAACTTTCAATGTTAATATTTATTTGTTGAATATCATTGAGCTTATCAGCATTTTTCTTGAATTCTTGTAAGTGTGTGGACATCATAGACGAAATCATTTGTTTTATTTCTTCTTTAAAATTAGCAAAATCAGTTGTAAAATCACCTTCCCTTCTTCTTTTGACAACTCGACTTGTTACGTTTGTATCATGCACTTGTAATCTCCTCACATCAGTCTCGGACTGTGATTTTTCGTGCGAAACTTCCATTAATACTAGGGGATAATAAATCCGAGTGTGTATTGCAGAAGAGAGTACCTGCGTGCGAGTGACGCAGCCGAGTGGGCGTGGTGTTAAAGCGAGACGGAGTACGTGTACTGTTCACACTTACTACGTTTTATGATGTACTAGGTTAACAGAACATAATCCTGTGCACCGCACCGCGCCCGACGATATACTCCACAGTTTTATGCACTCCTAATTTTTGAGTTTATTATTTTCGTTAAAATTTTAGATTTACTTTTAAATTCTCATAAATTAAAAAAAGAAATAAACACTTGTAACACACGTTAGCACCTTGCGGCGGTCCGAGGGGGAGAGGGGGAGGTTTGGCCTGCAATTTTATCAACATGGCTCGGTTGGACAAGGGAACAAAATCTGTGACTGACTTTGAGATTTTTTTGGTGAGTAGGACTCCCACACCATATCGTTCAGATGGTTGATCACATCCTGAGTAATACAAGGTATAGTCGTTAGATGTCATGAATGTGCCTTGACCTGCCCATTTGGTATCACTGATACCAAGAATGTCCACTTGTAAACGTTTAATTTCCTTTGTGACATTCGGTAACTTTCCGTCTTGCTTTAAACTTCTCACATTCCAAGTTCCGATTCTAAGTGTTTTCCGCCCAGGGATTCTTAGCACCCCTGTCCCATTAAAGGGACGCTGGGCACTCGGGGCCATCGCTATGTGTGACTTTTCCATTGAAGCTAACTACTAGGGAAAATAGTGCAGTGGTTTCCCGTTGCCTTCTGCACCAGACCTTTTAAAGGTTATTTGTACCTTCAGGCTGCTGAGACCTCTTCCAACCAAAAATGTATGGTTGAGTGTATGGTTATACCGCCATTGCTCGGTCGCCAGAGCCTCGTCCTCGTCCTCGTCGTTTTAATTATACATTTTTAAAAAATTTGTTGTTAATGACTGATGATGAATGATGTTGTTACCAACTGCCAGACCTCAAGACACTGTGAGCTATTTCTGCGTAGATCGGACCGTCATTAACAACTAATTTTTAAAAAATGTATAATTAAAAAATGAAGGTAGATATTGTAACATTAACTTTTCGGACCACAAACACCTCAGTCCGCCCCGTGACCACGAAGTGCTGCAAAGCCTTCGAAACGTCGGGAGAAAATAATAATTAAAAAACCGCGATAAAATCCGCAAAATAGTTTTATTTCAACATGAACAAACATCTACTTGTATTTTCTTAGTAAAAATTAAGTCAGTGAGAATTTCTGTCTACGTATCACCTGTGCCTTTCGTACTAAGTAGTAAACTCAGAACATTATAATAGTTTATAGCATTAATTAGGTAAAGTGGGCGGGAAATTGTAAACACGCAACATCACCGAATATACTACTTTTACATTAATAAAAATGAGATACCAAAATAAGACTGATCATTTGAAATAATCGCAGATCTCCGTTCATTACATCTTGGCACATATTTGTAAATATTAAAACAAAAGCCAGTACACGACCTCGAGGCGCGGTCGTGAGAGCCAACGTCTGGGCCAGTTCACAGCACACCTGGCGCCTGTCCTTTTCTATCCCGTCTCCAAAGATAGGGATGGCAATAACATGATCATCGATTGCAAGGGGTTAATACTTTATAGATTGCTATCTTCGTAAAGCATTAACTCTAAGAAAGCTTATTACCGGCCATCCATAGAGGGATTTCAAGTTGCCAGTTCAAATGACATCCCATTAACCGGCAGAATCGCGATTCTTTTCAATACAGGCATCGGGCTGAACGTTAACTTAGTTTAATGCTGGGAGTTTAACGAGAAAATTATTTACCGTCTTGGATCAGATAGGCAGCTGATTTATTATATGTTATACACACACACACACTCACGCCCTTCATCCCCGAAGGGGTAGCCAGAGGCGCAACTAGTTGCACCCACTTTTCGCCGTTATTCCGTCCCATGATGTGATAGGGGGCGAGCCCATCGCCATATCGGGCACAAAGTCCAGACTCCGGGCTGATACTGAATAGAAAAATCCCATATCACTTTACCCGACCCGGGGATCGAACCCGAGACCTCAGCGTTACAGTAGTACCGTATTACAACTACGCCACCGAGGTAGTAGGCAGCAGTATTATATGTTATGTTTTCAATAAATACACTGTTAGTATTGGCTTTTACATAAGAACCACTAGAGATGAGCTCACGCTCGATAAGGTTCGAAAAGCAACGGATAAAGTGGTAGATTTCATTAATGCTACTATTTTAAGAGACATAGTTCTGCAAAAACGTCTATATAATATGAAAGTTGTGCACGAGTAACATAACCGTAAATCCAAACCGTTTCCTGCCGAATATGATACAGTAGTAATCCCCTTATATCGACCCCACCGGCCTTCGCGGCACCACGCGACATCATTATTTAAATCCTCCACAAGTGATATTTATGCGACAATCCGAATAAAGCAGCAATTACTCACAACGAAGAACAAGACATGAACACTGGAAAAGAAATAAGTACAGTGGTGGGTCGTAAATCATTCGCTAACATGTTACGGGTCGACGATATACGCACTGTTTCGGATATATTTCAATGTTGTGGCAAAGATGACGAAACTCGTATAAAAGTGCGGGATACAAGGCATAAGTTTGGATCGTAACTTGACACGATGGGCTACGATAAACTTGGAGGAAGGGAAGACATGAGCGATGAATGTGTGGAATTTCTAAGACTTCAGTGGATATCGAATGTCGATGTGTAAGCAACGGACTAACCTCTGTATATCGGCGCGTTATTCTGCAATATCTGAAACAATAAGAATAAACTTAATTAATATTGCTGTGGCTGATAATATCATCGTAAATCGAAAGAGTTTTTAATATTTTTTCCTTACATTCATAATAAGGTTTTGAATAAAGTAGTCCGGTCAAATTAGACCAAAAAATAAGAGTAAAGTTACCTAAATTCCCACCAAGCTGAAAATCGGTAAGATTGTTTAAAATATCATTAAAAATAAAATTTGAAAGTTCCCCATCTTTCCCCTGTAAGAAATTTTTTTTATTCAAGGTCAAAGGTAAAAAAAATGAGATTTTAGCGATTTTCAGCAAAACGCTAAGTTTTATCTGCTTTATTAATTCTAAGGTTTTATCATAAAAATACCTGACAAAAATTGTAGATCATAAAATTATCTACAAAAAAAATATCAATACTTTTTTCTCTACGAGCCACCGTTTTTGAGATATAACGATTCAAAAAGTTGTAATCGTCATAATATGCATGAGTACGCCACGTATATATACATCTCTATAGTTGTAATATATGTTAATTTTTTTTCTATCGGTCATTGTAACTTACACTACTAATATAAAATATACATAAGTTATAACTATAAGAATATCAGGTAAAATGAAACCCATTCCCTTAATTCAAAAATCTGTGACAATACATGAAAATTGTCGTAAAAATTATACTCGAAAGTCTTCTATTGCTGCAGCTAATAAAAGACAACGTGAAGAACAAGAAGCCAGTACATCCACAGAAAGCCCTCCTCGTACTAGATTACGTTCGAGTGAATCAGCTTTTTGTTCTAAAAAACAACGTCTATTTTGTGGCCAGGAATTGAATGAAGAGTATGAGAAAAGAAAACCCTCAGATATTCGCCATCGAATCAGTCGAAAAAAGTCGGACTGTTCTGTTCTCCGGCATGTACACATTGTCAAGGCCGGTTGTGCTCTAATATTGAATCACCAACAGTAGAGGATCCGTTTGATTCCAACGAGGCAATATGAGATACATCGCTATTAACGCAGTTTACATGCACTCAGGATGAAGATGAAGAAGAACAAGAAGAACAAGAACAAGACGAACAAGAACAAGACGTACAAGAACAAGAAGAAGATTTTGAAAGTTACGACTCGGACAATTAAATTTCACTACTTTTTTTAAACTTAAATTGCTTTTATCTTTTCAATCTCTGCTACTATCCATTATTTTTCAATAGTTTCAAACTAAACAGGATCAAAACTGACCTGTGGAATAGGCCTACTGGGGAAACCACGTTAAAAAAAACGCGCTAAGTACACTACCTCATAGGTGGCGAGGAAACATGTAAATATTATGACGATTACAACTTTTACAACTTTTTGAATCGTTATATCTCAAAAACGGTGGCTCGTAGAAAAAAAAGTATTAATAAATTTTTTGTAGATAATTTTATGATCTACAATTTTTGTCTGAGGTATTTTTATGACAAAACTTACCGTTTTGCTGAAAATCGCGAAAAACTATTTTTTTTTACCTTTGACCTTGAATATTTTTTTTTCCTTACAGGGGAAACATGGGGAACTTTCAAATTTTGTTTTTAATGATATTTTAAACAATCTTACCGATTTTCAGCTTGGTGGGAATTTAGGTAACTTCGAATGTCTAAATTGACCGGACTAAAGGTACTTCACAAAATTATGACATTCAACATTTTACTAATATTATAAATGCGAAAGTTTGTGAAAATGTTTGGATGTTTGTTAGAAGCAAACGCAGAAATAACTAAACGGATTTGGATGAAATTTGGCACACGGGTAGATCATGTCCTGGATTAACACATAGGCTTTTTATCCTGGTAATTTGCTACCATGAGAAATAACGGATATTTTTAATCTGATTCTTTAAGGAGATGGCGCTGGCGTCTTACTATGTTTTTAGGGAAATGCTTTCCACGCGGGCGATGTCGCGAGCAACACCTAGTATGTTAAATAAAGCCAAGTAGCACAATATGTTGCAATGTTTTGAATATAACCAGTTATTGTCAAGCATTAAAATACAAACAATGCATTTATTGTATCAAGCAAGAAACTATTGGATTTTTTTACAGTCTAAAGAATGAAAAATGTTTACTGTCCTAGAGTGCTTTCCAGAACATTACGAGTGATAACTTAGCGTCTTACGAAGAAGCCAATGCAGTGGCTAATGAAAGTGGACAAAAACTGGCACACGGGGTGCCATCTTACGTTACTGTTGCGTGAACTCGCGTGCACACATTGTTGAATACAAACAGATTTCCCACAGTCTTTTTTGTATGGTGACATAATAATCTTAAGTTGCAAAATTTAAATGCGTTATATCTTCCTGTGTCGCTGATGTTCTCTTTGAATTTGAGCCTACATAATATATTAGGTTCTATGCTGTTAATATAATATGTATGCTACCATTTACCAAATATTATTATTCAAAACAGAACACCAGTTCAAGTAAATATTACATATTTGTAAAATAATTTACATCAAGTACAACGCTTAGCTAAGTTATAACCTGAAAAATGCACAGATAAATCTTTACACGAAAGATTTCACGTACCAACGACACAAGCAGAAGCAAGTCATTCAATAAAAACGTAATCAGAAAATTACAAATCAACACGAAAAAAATAACTCGAAAATTAGGGCGAGCTTACACCGTCACAATAGCCTCGCGGTAATATGGAAGTTACCCTTTATTGGATAAAACCGACGCACAAGCGAATCAACTTTCCCCTAATAGTTGAACCCACTTTGTCTTATTATATCTAATACAATAAGTTAGTTCTCTACTTCGTTTCCCATTTGTTCAATCATTGTGAGGTCGCTAGCTTCCTATTTCCGAATTACCTTTTCGCTTCCATTTTTATCAATGCCAATTTAGTTTTCATAGCCTTTTTAGCTGAGTCATTGTTTTTGTTAGTCGAAGTAATAACTCGTGTTTGAGAAAGGCTGAATAAACAGCATTGGTGTAACTGACAATAATATTAGCAATGACAAAAACAATGCCAATATAATTGTCTACAGTTTGCAAACATTCGTTTTAACAGACCTTTTTGACTGCCTCGGTGGCGTAGTTGTATTACGGTACCACTGCAAGGCTGAGGTCTCGGGTTCGATCCCAGGGTCGGGCAAAGTGATATTGGATTTTTCTATTCAGTATCAGCCCGGAGTCTGGAATTTGTGCCCGATATGGCGGTAGGCTCGCCCCCTATCACATCATGGGACGGAATACGCTTGGCGAAAAGTGGGTGCACTAGTTGCGCCTCTGCCTACCCCTTCGGGGATAAAAGGCGTGAGCATGCGTAAAAGAAGTAAATCCTAATATTAATCTGCTTAAACTAAACTATATGCAGCTGAATCACGGAAATGTTTGAATTTGCTCCATCCATTTTATTATGTGAAAACGATTGCACCCACAAGTTGTCAAAGAGTCAACGCTGCAAAACGTATCGACATAAATCCCTGAAGCGGCTCAGCATCTCTTAAAGCAGTATCGCACGTAACACCTAACTTCTAACTTCTGTGAACTATCATGTTCAAATTAGACACTTCTATTTATGTACCATCTTTTGCTCGCTGCTGTCATCTATTCATCCGAGATCAAGTAAGCTAAGGGTCTTCTCACACTGACGAATTGCAAACGAATTCACAGTGAGGCAAACGCGTTGTTCGCTCGTCCAGTGTAATAAGACTGTTAATGTTTTCGTAGAATGAAAATATAGCATAGCTTGTTAATAAAATGTAACGTATAATCGCTTAGGTAGTTTCAGAGATAAGCCCTACAAATAAACTCATAAAACTATTTATACTATGATTGTAGATAAAAATACAAGAAATTGTAAATAATATATACACATAATAATAATAATATCTCGAAGGTATTATTAGTACTTAAAAAAGATTCCATATGATACGCAAATTAAACAGAAACCAAGCTTCTCAGCGTACTCATACAAGTTGTTCCAGATATTAAACTTATTACATTTGAGTTAAGTTACTTGACTTCCAAATGTTTTTCAACATAAGAATTTCAAAAGAGACCACTACAGCAGACAGTTAAAAATACTGTAAAACTATCTGCACAGTGTAAAGTAAGAAAAAATCTCGAAACACTGTAACGTACACCGGAAGAAAAAAGGTTTTAGCCAACGCGCACCTGCTTCCTGAGTAGCTCATAAATAAACGGAGAGAACTAAAGTTGTGGAAACATTTTCAACGGATCTTAGGACTCAAGCGACATTACTGTGTTAGTAGGATTCAAAAGTGGCGGGAGTAACGCGGGATTTGTACCTTAAAGTAAATAATGCTTTATACTACGAGAAGGGATTTCTGCGGCGAACTTCTTTCTTGATTACATCTGATAAGGAAAAAGAAACATTGATGAAACGTTAAATAATATTTTGGCAGTTATACAGGAGTTTAAATTTTAAAAGCTTCATCGCCTCTTGACCATTTGACAGTGTATGAGGGCTTTATACGAGGAGGTCCAGGGTTCGATTCCCGAGTTGGTCACAACTTGGTGTTTGTCTAAAACGTTTAGCATCTCCTGAGGCGATTGACGTCAGGCAGGCGACCAATCGTAGAAGTAGAGTAAATAGCTCCTGCAAGACGTGTAAAAACGATCTATCCTACTAATATTATAAACGCGAAAGTTTGTAAGTATGGATGTATGGATGTCAGGATGTCTGGATGTATGGATGTTTGTTACTCTTTCACGCAAAAACTACTGAACGGATTTCGATGAAATTTGGCACACGGGTAGGTTATGTCCTGGATTAACGCATAGGCTACTTTTTATCCCGGGAAAATATAAAGCGGGACTTTTATCCTGGGAAAACTCATTCACGCGGGCGGAGCCGCGGGCAAAAGCTCATTCTATATAAATCATTATTACAGCTTGAGAACCAACCCTGTAAATTTACTTGACAGAGTTAAATACTCCTTCGTCTCACCACTTCATGTGCCCAAATCTGAACTCCCAAAGCAACGCTTAAATAAATTAATATCCATAATCCTACACTACAACAATAAATCCCAAAGGTCAGAGGTCATCCACAACGGGTTAATCTCTAGGGCAATCCCTGAACAGCCTTGCGACCTTCCTGGAATCTATTGAGCGGCTATATTTCCCCCGCAAAGTGATTTATAAACTGAATAGTACAGTCAAGTACTGAATGAGGCCGAGCTTATTAATGTAAATTTCACTTAATTTCAAACTGATGTTTTATGTTTCCAAGTAAACAAGCCGAAGATCAAAAACAGTCCCCTTAATTTCAACTGTGTCAATATAATTTTTGGTAACTTTTTGGAATATCAATTTTACATTATATTTTAATAAATTATAAAACTTAGACTGCCTCGGTGGCGTAGTTGTACTACGGTACAACGCAATGCTGAGGTCTCGGGCTCGATCCCCGTGTCGGACAAAGTGATATTGGATTTTTCTACTCACTATCAGCCCGGAGTCTAAAATTTGTGCACGATATGGCGATAGGCTAGCCCCCCATCACATTATGGGACGGAATATGCACAGCGAGAAGTTGGTGCACTAGTTGCGGCTCTGCCTACCCCTTTGGGGATAAAGGGCGTGAGTGTGTGTGTGTCTATAAAACTTGTGATAACTAACTTAACTATATTCACTTAGTAAGTAGAATTAATGTTGCAGGTACTGTATCATTTAATTTACCTAATACCTAATATTTACATTCACAAACATTTCACATACATACATACATAAACTCACGCCTTTCTCCCATTGGGGTAGGCAGAGACTATGGAGCGCCAAGTGCTACGATCCAAGCATACCTCTTTCGCTTCTTCCACAGACATCAGTCTCTTCATACATGCTCGTCGGTGCTATACGAGAACTCCTTATTTGGCCCTTCCTTAGGAGGTCGCCAATTTGGTCCATGAAGGTACGTTTACGACGTCCCCGTCCGACACTACCACTCACTTTAAATCAACAGTAAACATTTCCCTTGATTTCCCTTGATTAAATACATCAAAATATTTGTTAAAGCTCCGGTTGTGCAGTAAAGTTAATGTTGCCCAACTTTCGTATTTATTAAAATAAACAAAATTAACACTTTAAACTAGTTTGATCCGTATTTAATTTCACCTTTAGAACGGATTGTGTTATCTCTCCCAACCATTAACCCAAATCCTCATAACGGACAGTTTAAATCTACAAATACGTTCTTTACGTACCAACTTCACTATAATCTCTAGTGTATGAAGCAAATCTCTTTAATTCGAGAGCGGCATCGATTTCGGATCGATAGAAATTTGCTGCAATTTTTCACGTGAAAACAAAAGAGCACAAATTCCATTGCCAGCTCGCCGGCTGGAGCGGTGCAAGAACACGCTCCGAGCCCTGCGGTGGATGTTAATCTCTTCCGTCCGATCGCTCCTTTCATGGTTAATGGTGCGAGAGGCGCCATAGTGTGAATTGCGATTAGGGAAGATACTCACGTTCCTACGCGATCGTCCCGTGGAATTTTACGTCTTCACCAGCCACTTTTAAAGTTCCGCGCACGAATAGATGAAGATAATGTTATTTTTATTCGAATAGCACATTTCGATACATACTAGAGGCGGCTTAGTAGTTATTGCAAGGCGTAAGTACATATTTCTGTCCTTTTTGAATATCAAATAGAATGAAACAAACTTTTAATTAAAAAGAACATATTAGATTACTTCTAAAATTTCAATTACGTCAAACAGTACATACTTTATTAATATTCTCTGAAGGTTCTACAACTGTGTTATTTAAAACGAACAGAACGTTTACAAAGGGAATCAAAAATTAATACAATACTAATTCCAATCCCGTAATGGTACACAAAGTAAAAAAAAAACAGACTCTTTGAAAACTTTAAATGCAAATTTCCCAAGGGTTTCGTAATGTTATGTCGTTTATTATTCATGTGAAAATTTTCAAGGAACCGTTACAATTTTCATTTAAGTAAGAGAGAAAAACAGTCCAACAAGAGCAATATTATAAAACACATTGGGTACAAACGAGAAGTAACAAGTTCACAATAACATAAAACTACTCAATTTAAAAGAGACTTCAGAAACTAATTTCTCAAGAGAACACAGTCTTTATAATGAAGTTTGTGCGTTCAATTTGAAAACAAAACAATGCGAAGCCACAGCGTCAGAATAAGAAACAGAAGCAACAGCATTTGTTGGGGGAAATATTATATTCCAGCGAAGTAAGACGCGGCCGAGCCTGGCTGACCGCTGCCCATGCCAGTGACAAATTAAATACATTTACGCGAGGCGACCAACTTAGGCGGGAAGTGGTGGAATAATTTCATACAACGTTAAAATAAGGGGAGACGGGGAAGTGTTTTATTAAAGCGATTTAGATTTACGAATGGCTGTAAAATGTAGGAATGTGTAAAAGTATTCATCTATTTGGCGCGGTGTTAGTGTTACCTCTGTTTTCTTTTTGAAGTCAGATTAGAGTCGTTGGATTTATTCCAATTTATTAAATTCGAACTATTGTTCTCAGTAGTTACGAAAGTTCATCTTTAAAAAAATTGGCACAAAGAATACAGATATTCCTACAGGTCCCTAATTTTTTTTAAATAAAAATGAAAAAATAAAAATAAATAATAATAATAAAAATAAAGGCTTAATTTCACTGCTTGCTGATAATCGCTATTTATCACATAAATCTATGCTCCTAGATCACAAGGTGCCTGTATTTGGTCGGCTAAAACAATATTTAGGCGACTAATAGCAATTATCAGCAAACGGTGAAATCGGCCATAAGAATTTAAATACAAACATTACCTACATTTAACAGTTGGTAAATTAATTGCTCTCAGGATGCACCGCAATGCAACGTAAGTCGTACAATGTACCGGCTTTATAGGTTAATTATTAAGTTTTACCTAGAAGCAGTAAAATTACAGAGGTTTTATGAGTATTAGTTTAAAGTGTGTTAAACAATTTTTCTTCTCAACTTGCTTGCTCAAAACGTTCAGGAAATAACACACTTATGCATATCCGTGTTATAATTGAAATGGTTTATACTGTGATTATTGTAATGTTTATCTATCAAATTATTTAACACTAGTTTTTGCCGGCGGCTTCGCCCTCGTTAATGCGTTTTACCGGGATAAAAGTCCCACTTTATATTTTCCCGGGATAAAAAATAGCCTATGTGTTAATCCAGGGCATAATCTACCCGTGTGCCAAATTTCATCGAAATCCGTTCAGCAGTTTTTGCGTGAAAGAGTAACGAACATCCATACATCCAGACATCCATACATACAAACTTTCGCGTTTATAATATTAGTAGGAGGATTATGACGAAAGTAGCAAAACACTGAATAATTAAAACAAGAATTAATAATTTTTATTCGTAAAAGAGCTCATTCCATACACTTTTGATTACGATGCCGCACCGCTGTCATTTTATCGTAAAGCTTCCATTAAAAATCTCCTTTGCTTCCATTTTCAATAAATTTTAATGTACGAAAATAAAAAAAATATAAATATAATCTACCTTAATTGCCTTGGACTATCTGAGCGTCGGGAATATTCGATGAGTTTAAACCTGTAGTCATAAAAGATATATGTTTTTCTCGCGTTCAAAACTGCGCTTTAAGTCCGTTACGTTTTAATTTTCACACTATTGGTTAAATTTACTCGATTTTTTTTACTGGCCATTAACGTTAATGAATTGTTTCCAACACTTTGCAAGTAATTAACCAATATTTGCGGTTAAATGTTAGCTCATTACTTTCCACTTTAATTAGTAGGATTATAATGACATCAACGTGATATTCATTTTACGCAGTCAATCCAGTAAATGGCATAGCTTAGTTAACAATTTGATAACTTATGATATTATTAGAAGCAAAAACGGCTCAATAAATCCACTGCGAGAAGAATACTGACCAAGAGTATTCAAATAAAAATGATAATTTTTAGAGGTTATCACGGGCACGGACTGCCTCGGTGGCGTAGTTGTATTTGGGTACGACTGCAATGCTAAGGTCTCGGGTTCGATTCCCGGGTTGGGCAACGTGATATTGAGTTTTTCTACTCAGTATCAGCCCGGAGTCTGGAATTGATTTCCGATATGGCGATAGGCTCGCCCCCTATCGCATCATGGGAGGGAAAAGTTGGTGCACTAGTTGTGCCGCTGCCTACACCTTCGGGGATAAAAGGCATGAGTGTGTGTGTGTGTGTGTGTGTGTGTGTGTGTGTGTACCACGGGCATCTTCAGAAACTACGTGCAAAATATCAACTGATGCCTTGAAAACGCTCATTACAAATTGTATTCTTTGTTGAAATAATCATTACGAAACTGGAACTAGAAGAAACAAAACCTAAAACCATAACCAATCACGAAGATCAATTAAAAAGCCATCACAAAAAAAAAACAAACAATCACAAACAAAAAGAGATTTTTTGCTGTCATTGCTGCCTCGTTACATCCGCACAATACAAATGTGGCGTAAACACAAATAAACGCCAAGTCCGATACATAGTATGGACGGGAATGTGCGCCGGGCATATTTCAGTTAGCAACCGTTTTATGGATGTCACCGGGTATGGCCGTTCCGATGAAACACACGACATGCTCACACGTGACTTTTGAATTTATTCCTTTATCAGCCGTGGCCGTTTTATTGTTTACAGCTTGGGGGTTGTAACGATCATAGATGAGTTGGATCACGAATTTAGCTGCAGCACCTAATTTACTTATATTCGAAATCATCTGTCGAAGTGGGCTGTGTGGAAGTTTTTCGTTCGATTCCTAGAATGGGCACCGCTATGTGTGTATTTTCTACGATTTGTCTGGGATTCTCCAGAAGTTGATGTCAAGGAGGCAGCTGTCCTTTAACCGGATTTGTTGTCATCAGGCAAACGATCGGCCATAAACTAAGCCAATTTTTTTCCGCATTTTGAACCAAAGAATATTATGGGATAGCAAAACATTTACAATGAAAACAACATCCATGAGAAAGAAAAGCCAACACGGAAAAGATTTCTTCATTATTGTCATCAGTAAACCATCGCGCAAGAGATCATTAATAACACAACGCATACTTTCCTTTTCAATAACATTTCATCAAAAACCAGCCAAAATTAGCAGTTTATGAACACCGCAGCCTAATTAGGACATTCAATTAAAAGTGAGCTTCTCTCTTGAAGCAACCGTTCATTACAAAGTTGACAAAGCTTACATCAAGCGATTTGAAGCAGCGCACTGCCGTTTATTAAAGACTGTCGCCGGTATCTCGTAACAAAAGATTAATGCACTGTATTGTCACATTTTGAGAAAGATTTATCGTTTTCCTTTCGCACAAAAACGTATATAGTTATTGTTCGATTCCGCCTTTTTGGGACATGATTAAATAGCTTTCTAACCTTTGAAAAAGGTCTGTACTCCCGGATAAAAACTATATTACTTGGCGGGTCAGGGTATCTGACAACGTAGAGTTCGGCAGCGAGTCTTACGTGATCAAAGAAAGAAAGGGTATCAATGGAAAAGGAATGTGCTTAAAATAAAATATACCAGTCGTCCTGTTGCGATTTATGAACAATACATAAACTCCGGTGAATTGACAATAAACTTCTCTGTGCTCCACAGCTGAATCGGGTTGGGTAAATGAAAACTAAAAAAATATCTATAATCAACCCTAACATGTGACGCTGTGCGATGTTGCGAGACATGTTAGACATCAATTAATGCTTACTAGGCTTTTTGAACCGTAAAATAAATTCAGCTAAGCGACAAAGTATTTGAAAAACAATTAACCTGTTAAAGCCATTAATCAGGTTACTCGGTAATGTGATACAAAACGACACAACCGACAAACTTAACCGTGGCGAAAGTTTGCTAACAATCGCCTCGGTTCGTGTAACAAGCCGCCAGAATATAACAAACTAATTTTAAACAAAGTTTTGCGAATTTTCGCCTTAAAATCTGCTACGGATTTGCTAGTAGGTCTTCGTACGGGTTCACAACACTCGTGCAAGTTTGATACATGGGTCCGGCTATAAAACGCAGGGCTGCCCGTAACGTACACTCGCGGCCATGGGCAGGTGATCTTTGTGTGTAAAGATTATAACACAGCGTGGTGGATGCGGTGAAAAAGTGTGTCTTCAGTGAATGTGTGAAAATTATTGTTCGACATTTAGTTTAAAGGTCGTTATTTACATTTTTCTAATTAGCTCTAACAAGGTTATAAAATATAATATAGAGATATGTTAATTTGGAGCGTAACAATCGATAGAATATTACAAAATGTAGATGATTAACGCAATATTTATAAAAGCATGCCACAATCTAAGATTCACCTATTAAACTATGCTTCATCATTTACAATACCACCACGAATAAACCACTTTTTAATTACGCGAGCATACAAGTTAGAAATAATAGAGCTGGGAAATTCCAAAACTCGAACTGCAACAATGACGTTACTCTCAAGCCGTCTGCTGCAGGTGCGGCAGTAAAATAACAAAACTTGCACGTTAACGACAAAATTTAAATTACATTCTATGATTTACGAGCGGCCACCACACACGGACAATGAAGTAATGATACAGACCAATACCTATATCGTTTGAGTGCGCGCGTAATACGATTTGGCCTGGATTGTACGCGTAAAAAACGGTGGTCCGATATGGCCGCACCGATGTGACGATGAATTTTATACCCGAAACAGAAGGACAGGGTTTCGAGTACGTGCGTTCTCGTCCGAGGGATTATTTTATATTTTTTCGGGACGCGTGTCGGTAAAATGCCGGTTGCATGGTTGAATTGCTTGCCAATGGAGTCCGGGTGGTTGATATTTTTTTGATCGTCCAACGAATCATGGCGGATATTCGCAACATACGCTTGCTGTGTTCGTGTGGAATTTTTTCACATTTTTTTTTATTTTGATATACGCGGTAAGCTGTGATTAAATTTGTTCGAAGCGGAGTGTATGGTGAATTTTTTTTTGCATCTTTTTTGTATGAGGCGTGATTTATGACAAAATATTATTTTACGTTTTATTTATTGACAATTTAGTGATCTATCAAGCTTCACGTAGTTAATAAATATTGTTACAAGTGCCGAAAAACCGTTCAAAACTAAAAAATAAATCAAAACTATTAGTAATAGTACATTCATGGCCCATAACTTTGACGTTAATCTACTCTTCGAATTTCTATAACATGATATACACAGAAGAAATGATGAGTCATCATTATACCATTACACCATTCAAAATAGCATAATAATATAGTATGCATATATTATACTCATCGACATTTAACAACCGTAATCGCTGTCCGAGTATTAATCAATCAAATCCTTTACTTCAGTGACCTCGATGACGCTCACACGCCTGGAGTTTACTTAGTGAAGGACGCAATCATAATGTCGTTGAATGAAGATGACCATTGATAAAATATGAGTGTGATTTATCATGAACATTAATATCGGCATTGAGCATTCGGATGTATCCTTGAAGAAGGAGGCAGAGATGCAACTTGGGAATAAAGTTCAATGCATTAACAGCGTGAGTCGATAATCAGCTAAATACAGGGTCATTTTGACATTGCGTTAATAAATGAAATCACATACTTATGTCGTCAAAAAAAACGCTTTCCATTAATTATTTTAACCATAGACGTAAAATAACAAAGTGTAAGATTCGAACAAAATAAATATCAATAAAAAGTAACTTTGAGTTTACACGCCCTACTGCCACTACTACTGCTCTAAGATAATTCGTCGCAGCGGCAACATTGTACTTTCATTCAGAAATACACTTTCGCACATACCGTATTCGCACTAAACTACAAAATGATCAAAAAATTTGAAAACTACAACCGTGATATTTGGCAATAATATTCGTTATTCATGGATGATTTTTGGCAAGATGTTAGAAGAGGTAAAGAGGAATATGTCGCACCTTTAGGAAGAAAACGACACAATTAAAAAAAATCGAAATCTGAGTTATCGGCATAAAATTACGTAAAACGAAATTTTCAATACAACAATAGTTCAAACACCACCATATTCAAGCGGGAAAAGGACAAAACTATTATATCGGTCCCTTTTTTATTATATTTTCATAAAACAGGGACCAGTTTTAAGTCATTTTATGGCGATAACTCATTTTTTTTTTAATTGCGTCGTTTTCGTCCTAAAGGTGCGATGTGGTGTCATTTAGTAATGCAATGTAAAAATGACCCTGTATAAGTCGTTGTAAAATAATCTCAATTTGTCTATTCCGTTTATGTTAAAGTCAGTTGCCTGGCTAAAATTAGTACAATAGCACTTAGATTTTTTTTATTAGTAATATAATTTTCTGAATCGAGTCACCTACCTTTTCAAAGAAGTTAATCTACAAACTTACCAACCTTACCTGTTAAATAATATAAAATTATATGATTATTTCCCTTCGCCAATAAAAAACTACAAATATATATAACCATTATAATTTTGAAGGTATGTGAAGTCTGCCAACCCACACTAGGCCGGCGTGGTGGACTAAGGCCTTAACCCTCTCAGATGTAGAGGAGGCCCGTGCTCAGCAGTGGGCAGTATATAATACAGGGCTGGTATGGTATTAGTTTAATATTGACATTCGGAACAAATCAAATCACAAATCATTCAAAAGTGATGTCTTATCTATTTCATTCGTCATCTAATCATATCCGTTAAATCAGCCCTTTCATTTAATCGGATGGACGCTCCTTTTCATCCTTTCGTTGTTTGATTAGAGTTCGCCATCATCTTTACCAATGGATATTATGTTGATCAATTGACGTACCGCGATTTCGCGCGACCCCTGTTCTCTGCAAATGAAATGCCAATTTGGACTGTGGTTACTTGGCTTTGAGCTATATCGGTTAATGACATTCTGGCTTGTGATAAAATTATGGTGGTAATGCTTTGGAATTTGTAATCTGTGACGAATTTTTTGTGCTGTCCATAACGTGCATAGGTAGTCTTATTGAATGTTTTTTTTTTATAGCATTGAATGACGAGACGAGCATGCCGTTCGCCTGATGGTAAGCGATACGACCACCCATAAACAGTACCAACACCATCCAGCACCTTGACTGACAAAGTACTGAGTGGCATTCCACTGCTCGCTCGTCATCCTGAGACATAAGATGTTAAGTCTCATTATGTCCAGTAGTTATACTGGCTACAATGTCCTTCAAACCGAAACACAACAGTGCATGCACACTGTTGCTTGTTGAATGTAATTTAATTGATGAAGCATGTACCATGTGTATCTTTCTAGGACGACATTCCAACCTTTTTTTTCTAAACAGCCTCTAAAATGTTTTAATAAGAAGATAGCAAAGCCTTTCTTGGCCACTACTGTTACTTATTTGACGACACGATAAAATATTTTCTCATTAACAGGCAAGTTTATTTTGTATGAAATATATCACAGGAAACGCGGCTTTACAAAATTCATAAACAATTAACAATGTATTTCAGAACATAATATTTATACATTACACTAAATTTACACAATATATTAATAGTTTATAATCTACGTACAATTTACACACAACGTATTCCTAGCTACTATGTAAATATTTGAAAGGCAAAAGCAACATTAATAAATCCTGAAATAACAACTAAAATATTATATTTTAATCATTTCTTTTGCAGGGTTTTGGAACAGGAGCGAAATAATATATTCGTGGATAATTAAATTATTTATTTTACTTATAACTCGGACACATTCATTACAAGGCACAAAGCAAAGAGAGCGGTTTTACAGTCTTAGTTGCCATACCACAAAAAAATTAACCACTATTAAAATATATAATGTTGCCAACTTAATCTACAATATTCAATAATTTCAAACAAAACATTCATTTTAAACATAAGATATTTATTTATTTTTATTGACTGCCTCGGTGGCGTAGTTGTTATAACACATAGGGTACTTTTTATCCCAGGAAGATATAAAGCGGCACTTTTATCCCGGGAAAACTTATTCACGCGGGCAGAGCCGCGGGCAAAAGCTAGTAATGATATTTAGTAGGATAAAGACCGCTTGTAAGTTGTAATCTTGACACATTCGATGCTTAGTCTCATAATGTCTACAAAGGGCTGATCGTTTCATCATTAATCAGGTAAAGTTAAGGCTCTTTTCACACTGACGAATTCGTAGCGAACTCACAGCGAAGCGAAGGCGCTGCGCACTCATCCAGTGTAATGAGATCGTTTAGTTAACTTAAACATGGATGAAACAACAGGGGCTATTATTTTTTTTCAACCTGAAACACAATAGTCCTCACAGAGTAATTCTCAACTTTACTGACTCCCGCATAAGAGGATAGTTCACTCTTGAAAGGAGACGCTAGTGGCCACAGTTCAGGATGAATTATATTATGTTTTTCAATTGGCTTAGGTATAGATAAGCGATCAACAGCGGATTGCAATAAACGATCTTAATCTTCAATCCGACCCCGAGAATTAAACAAACAAACTAAGTCCATTTTCGGGATCGATCGAAAAAAAATATTTGAACATTTATGGCACTAGGCAGATAGATGTAGTTCTATTAAATTCTACTAATAACACCACATCTTCAAGATTCGTGTTGCCCTCATGTCACTTTCGCCTCCTTGTACACGGAACAATGTCACGCGAACTGACAATGTAAGGAGTTAATAAATCCATCAACGTTAGATGCGTGTGTGCCAATGGAGTGTGTACGTGTGTGGATCACATATTTAGATAAGTGTTGGCCTTTTGTTTACTACTAAATGTTACCTAGTTTGTTCACATTTCTCCTCTTTAGGTATAATGTAATTGATGATTTGAAATGAAACTGGTTTTCGGATTTTGTCGCGGATTTTCTGGTTTTTATTTTACTCCCGACGTTGTGAAGACTTTGCAACCTTCATGGTCATGGGGCGGACTGACCCTCCTAGATTTATTTCAACGTCTAACATTCACCTAAACATCATTATACAGATTTGAATAATTAATTCTTCATAATTTTATTGGTAAAAGTTAAACTCAATTCGTCTTATTAGAAAACTTAGATCGTGTCTGATTTAAACGGGTATTTAAAGCTTATGTTTGAAGTTGCTATAATCTCTTAACTTTGCTTAAAGGAAATATCTAGCTCCTTGGTAAAATTTTACTGTCAGTCTTTATAATCTCATATATTCAGTTCATAAGTATCACTCCTGTTGTTCAATTAGTGACTTACATTATTCTTCCACAAAATTATGTTTTATTATGATTTTTTTGTATTTACTAGTCATTTAAGATAGGTATTGACTTAAAAAGGCATAATTAATAAACATCATTTCATATCGATGATCTGTCATTCCACCGCAAAACATAATAATCAATAGCAGGCTGACCAAAACATTTTGGTATTTCCAACTTATTCAGAACCTAGATGCTCAATACAAATGTTCATAGCTAGCCTTTTGTTTGACTATTCCTTTCCGTACGACACACTACCAAGCTGAATTCTACCACAATGTAGCTGTAACGTCTGTCTAGTTAAGATAAACAGAAGCTATTTTCAATCTGGTATCTAGTCCAGTTTCGAGGAAGGACATTCCGTTTGAACGCACCGAGACGGTACTAATATAACAATAACATTCGTGGCGTATTTCAAATCGTAAATAGCAAATTCTTCTATTACAGTTACAACAAAAACAAATATTTCTTAAAACAAGCGTATTATGTACCCGGCTTAATTTATCTTCTCGGTAACAATGAAACTTATTACAGCAGATTCAGTATTATTTATTGATATTACCTTCCGAGCATAATGTTCTTTACATTTACATCCCGGTTTGGGTTATTAACAATGCGAACAATTGCGTATACAAGCAATTAAAATAAAACGAACGTAGCTACCGACCGACGAGAGGTAACTTTCGAGTCCTCAATTAAAGCACAAATGACAGAAATCTGGTGTCTAATTAAAACGTTGTCTTGTATATACCTCGAAATATGGAACGAAACCGCAAAGCGCTCGAAACAATCCCTGCCTTGAGCTCCAATAAATTCATTGTGATCCTTATTCCTTTTTGAATAAAGTTCAACCGAATTGAGAATAGGCTTTATAAGCCGGCGGGAATAAGCCACCAGGAGCGATTGAAGCCGGGCAGAAAGGCAGCCGCTTGAAGCAACGTGGCCATAACTTGCGTCATTCCATCAGAATTACTGAGCGGGCGACGAGTAATCTTCGCAAAACTTCATTTTAGTCTAGTGAACGCGAATTTATTCTTTGTGATGAACTTTTGTGTCTCAAGTTTAAAGACCTTACCTAGGCAGTTTCATGATGAGACTTTTTTGTTTAGATCCATACATAAATATAAAATGGTTTGAAGAAGGTGCAATGTTTAAATCTTTGTCTTTTTTCTACTTAAGTAACAGGCACAGGTTATTACCTGTGTTAATAGTACTTAATTTCTAATTTCTTTTTTTTTATGATCTAGGGGGCAAACGAGCATACGGTTCACCTGATGGTAATTGATCACCGCCGCCCATGAACATCTGCAATACCAGGGGGCACAGAGATGCGTTGCCGGCCTTTTAGGTTGGAATACGCTCTTTTTTTGAAGGTCGCCATGTCGTATCTGTCCGGAAATGCTGCTGGCGGCAATTGGTTCCAAAGTTTAGTAGTACGTGGCAAAAAATGACGGCTAAAACGTACAGTGGTGGATTGCCAAACTAATCAAAATAAGTGATTTTTAAGCATGTCAAGAAGAACATTTTCCTGATTGGTCCATAAATTCACGATGGATTAAAAAAGGGATGGGATCGTTTATTGAAAACGGCGGCGTGATGATAAGTAATCGATACGTCTTTCCAGGACAATGTTTTTGTAGTCTATAAAATTTTACGCTTAATTAACAAAATTAGTAATAGGGAATATAAAACTAAATGTAACTGAATCACATGTGTTTTTCAAATCCATAAAATTGTATTACTAATACATCGAACCCTCGACTTCATCTCGTCTAAATACGTCCCTATAGTATTGAATGAAAATATATCAAGCAGCAGGATTTATAATCCCGCAGCCTATCTTCAATCTCGGTATTTGCAGGACCGAAATTTTTCACTCCCGGAATACCAGTACTTAATACCGGGATCTCGGTATTAAGTACTAGTACTATTAAGTACTACGGCTTATTAAGTACTAGCTTTTGCTCCCGGCTCCGCCTGCGTGTAAAAGTAAAACTCCCACTTTATATTTTCCCGGGATAAAAAATAGCTTATGTCCTTTCTAGGGTCTCAAACTATCTCCATACCAAATTTCATCGAAATCCGTTCAGTAGTTTCGGAGATGTGCAGTAACAAATAAGCAGACAGAAAAGAATTATAAAAATCGCTGATTTGTTTTTCATTATTACGGTTCAAACAGGCCGGCATAATTGTGTCGACTGACGAGAAATAATCATCGTTCGTCAGTCAACACTCTATCTGGACCCTTCTCCGCTTACCATCAGGTGCAGTGGGGCAACTTTACCATGCACGTATTAAAAACAAACATCATCGCCTACAGTTTTATTTGTATAAATAACATGTCTCCCATTGAACGTTCTCATTTTCGATTGCAGTTAATGTCAAACAGTTGCCATACCGCGGTAAAAAAGAAAACAAAACACAACAATAAAGTTATCCACGAACGTTACGACACAATCATCATCAAAAACAACCTATAAAACAGTTTGAAAAAGTTCAACATTTACCCGACCACAAAACAGGATTACACACAAAACGTTCGCGGAGTGCGTACCAAGGGCCTGTGCAGACGGCGTATTTTATACGCACGTTTTTGATAAGTGCGCTTTTGAGCATTTCCACAGTAAAAAAATTATGAAGAAATACACAGTTGCCGATCGCATCACATTTACTACCCGTTTCAGTTCAATTTTAAAGGCCTTAACAAAAATTGCGCGCCATGCGGTTTATAATTTTAAAGTCTGTAATGTGTTGCTATTACTTTATGTTATGGATGCTTCATGCTTGTAACAATTACTTCAAATCAAGCGCCTTGGTCGCCTGATGATCGTTAAATTGTACAAAAAACCTCTTCCACAGAATTCGTCTGTTGTCCATCGGCCGCTAGTTACTCTTACTTTATGATATGGCATGTTCCATGCCACGCTCGGATCTTGCACGTCTCTGTGACCAAAGCTTTACTTGGCTACGAACATAACGCAACGCGGGTTTACGATCATGAACATTGCACTAAAACCGGTGAACATTTTACCGCTTAATAAACATACAGTCCATTCTTATTTACACGTAACAAGAGCCAACAATGGGCTGAGAGTTGTTTCGTCAATTTCACCCTTTAAATAAATCACGTCCGCCAGCTGGTGTATTTTTATTAATACTATTATTTCGGAAAAATCAACATTTCGGAGATATTGAAATACCGCGTAAGTGATTAAAAACGGCAAATTGACATTGATCCTTAGTATACTAAACTTTAGATTGATAATACTAAACTTTTTTTGTCACTTACGCGGTATAGCACTATTTTGTAATTAGAATTTAGACGGAATAAGAATGACGAAAAGTGAGTGCATTAAGTTGCGGCTCTGCCTACCCCTTCGGGGATAAAAGGCGTGAGTTTAAAAAAAAAGGCTAAAAAACTAGCCCTCACACACAGTCAATTTCAATTCTTCCGCCAAAAATATAGCCACCGACACTAGTTCCTTATTCATCAGCATTACAATCATTAAAGTCATGAGTTCTCTTAAACAATGGACATCACAGAAGTAACTTTGACTACAAATCTAGATTATATCAATAAATGTAATGTCCATTGTATAGAACAGAAGTTCAAACTTACATCATTGTTATTTTATGTAGGTGAACCCATATTACGCCAGTTTACAACTGTCAACAATAAAACCATTCAACTCAAATATCCCGCCACAAAAATCAAAAGTATAAACAAGAAACGAGAAAACAACTCATGACTGAAGAGTTGGGATCGCGGAGGCGTAGAATTTCAAGATTTTAAGTCCAAAGTTTTTAGTGCCCGCCATTCAAGTATGCAGATAAGAGGATCCAGTCGTTTCTAACGGTTGACAGCTGGCTAGGTGTCTTCCACTTTATATCTTTTATAGAGCACGTTAATTTTTGTTTGTAAATCTTTTGAGTTATGCTGACGTTTGTGTAGTATATGGTTATTAGAAAGATAAAACGCTTTTGTTTTAACCAATTATATGATACTAGCTTTTGCGCGAGGCTCCGCCCGCGTGGAGAAGTTTTTCCGGCATAAAAAGTAGCCTATAGCACTCAGGAGTAATGTAGCTTCCTATTAGTGAAAGAATTTTCAAAATCGGTCCAGTAGTTCCTGAGATTAGCGCGTCCAAACAAACAAACAGAAAAACTCTTCAGCTTTATATATTAGTATAGATAAAGTGGATATTACACACGATAGATTATATTAGATAGAAATTTATTTTCAAGTGAATCGATGGAAATCTTAATATTTTTTTCTCAATTAATAAATTAATTATAATATTACTCTGTAATAAGTATCCTACAATATTTATTCATAGTTATTACTTATGATACCTCTACGATTTTGTGAATGATGAATTAACATACACAAATTACCATTTTGATAAACTATTTAACCTTGCATAATTTCCGCCTAGGCTATTTCTATACGACTTGGAATTTCATTCAACAGGATCCCTCGTACAAGGTTAAAGTTCGCACATTATATAACTTTAATCCCATGAGCATCGCGTGTTTTCTTTGTAGTTGGAAATCAATCACCAAGTCTTTGATCCTTCCCTAGGGTGAAGATATCTTGACAATTAAGGTTAAAAGGGTTGAACTTCTAAACATACCTCTATTTAATATTTAAATAATGTATTACTACCATTACAATGGTTTACGTCCAAATTTTAAAAAGCTAATGTATAAGATGATTTTGTTTTATGAGATTCCAGGATAAAACAATAATGTAATTTTGTGATTAAAAATCTTTACAAATAAAGTCCGAAAAAAGTGGAATTGAAAACGAAGAACTAAAATAATAAAAGAATCCGAAAAAATGCACAAGTCATCGTTGAAAAGTTCAATCAATTATTCACAGGAGCAACCGATGCACGACAGCTCTCGAGTCACGAGTCACGACACAGCAACGACTACGCACAAATGTAAACGTCAAACAGAACTAAAATATTCAGGGCACACATTTTTATACGGAGGCGCCTAGGTCATCAATAATTAAAAACTTTCCGGACCGAACGTAAGGAAAGAAACTACGAGTTTATTAAAAATTAAATTAAACGCACCGCCCTCGTTCGGAATGTAATAAAAATGTATGGAATATTCAACGGCAGGGAATCAGAAATGTTATAATATTATAGAGGTGATACTTAGTGTATGTACGTTTTTGTATGCTTTTACTTTCCACATAAAACTGAAGTAGTTAGTTCAGAGGAAAAAATTTAAACTTTTTACCTTCAAGATTTTTCTTCAAGCATAAAAGAACTTTGAAATTATAGTAATAAGTACAAAGAGTAAAAACACATATCTTTAAAAAAAAACACGTAAAGGGGTTACCTATATGAAGTAGGTTAAAGGATAATGTTAAGTCGGCTAAAATGTATATTACCTATGTGGTCATACAAAAGCAGTGTAGGTACTTCTACACAAAGGAAATTTAGCAGTAAAGTCTACTTTGTTCTAATACAAGATTTTTTCTTGTTATATGGAATAATTTCGTGTTAATTTAATAAAGGGAAAGGTCACTTACAAGTAAGAGAAAAACGATGTTATTTTAAAATGTTATTATTACCTTTTTGGCATATTGCCTTCTGAATTTTTTAGACAGAGAAAGAAAAATAATAATAAATAAATTTACTTCTTGGATCCAATGAAAAAATGTTTTAAATAAATAGAAAAAAATTAAAAGAAAATTAAACAAGAAACCGTCGAGTTCACCAATTAATGACATTTTCAATTCATCTCCGTCGACAGATTTTTCTAACATAAATAAACTTTTCACGTCAAGCAAGAGACGTGAAATGAAATGCGTCAAGTTTGTACCAAGTTTATAAAACCTAAGGATAAGTTTTATCAAAAGATTTGGATTAGCTAGAAACTAGTTTCAAATCGCTTTATAAGACTTTCGTCTTGTGAAAGTGATGATCCCGAGATAACATTTCAAGTTAAAAGAAGACGCCGACCGAGTCGCATTTTCTTACTTCCACACTTTTATCAAAATCTATTATCGTTGTTTTACAATAGTGATTTGAATCCCATTTAGTTTTGTCTACTTTTGTGTCTTTAAATAGATTCAATTTCAAGCACTAACCATCTATATTTTGAAATACACCCCCATTCAAGCTGGTTCCAACTACGGATACAAACGCGACCAATACAACGGCACCTAGTTCATAAACTTACTACTAAGTCGTATTTATCGTGCGGCTGGAACTTCGTTTCCCACTAAACATATTTGCTTCCGCAAAATTACTCCTTCCACCAAATCTTATTCGGGTTGCACAGTTTCGCTTTAATTATCGACAGATTGAACTTATAGCGTTAATATCGCAAATTGTTGCCAATTACGCGAATCTGCCGCTGTGGATTTGCGAAGGTGATATAAGACACGGGTATTACTATAATTGGTGGAGATTTAAACGTTGATTAAACTCCACGTTCGCCATTTTGCCGCGGAATCGCTTTTGAGACATTGTAAGTGTTTCTTGATGACTATAACATTGTGTGTGTACTTACGAACACACGAATCTCTAGAATTGAGGTGTTGCATTGAATTTGATTATTCATTAACGCAAAGGTAAATTATTCTATCGAATTAATACGTCATTGTCTACCACGTTACTGAATTAGTTATTTCGATAATGATATAGGTACACGTTACTAAACAGGTTTCGTTTGAAGTGCATTTTTGTTTGAAGTGTAGTTTTGTTAAAGTATAATTTTAGAACAGATAGCAATTATATTAAAATACATAAATTAATATCAATCGATCTGGAAATAGCAACCGAAAGACAATACAGTCGACTAACGAGGTGCCATCTATAGTCAACAAGGTCAATACCCAACGTAAAGGAAAGTGCAAATAAATGGGAAATGCAAACAAAAAGTTACGTCAGGAATGTCACGCGTGTAGTGTTGACACACGTTTCCATTCCAATGTGTATAAAAGAATATTCAACGCCTACGATATGATGTATGAAAATGAATGACACGGAACATGACTGTATGAAACCGATTTATGAAATTGTTGCAGTGTGATTGCTAGTGGGATTTTTGTTTTGGCAGTAATGTGCATATTGAATTTTTAGAGTATTGTTGAAGAATGTTTATATTAGCTTTTAGTATTTTTAATAGTGACCGTGATTTTTCACGGAAATCTGACAAACAAATGGAAAGAAAGAAAGAAAGAAAGAAAGAAAGAAAGAAACATTTATTGCCACAGATGAAAGAACATGTAAACTAATGGGTAATTAATAAAATACCAAAAAATAAAAAAATAAAAAATAAAAACACTGTATACCCATTACCACACGCGCGCCCATACCGTGGCAAATAGGTGGCCATCTCAGCATACGCTGTTTAATGAAGAGAGCCATTACACAGCACTGGTTTTCAGTGGCCACCCGGAGGGCCGCACGGACACATCAGAAAGAGTCATAAAGAACAGCCCATAAATTACAGATGCCTTTAGTGTGAGTACAATAGGTATACTTAAAGCCGCACCACGAAACAGTAATAAAAAGGAAAACAATATTAACTAATAGGCGCTCTGCGCGACGCGCGTCTACAGCTGAGGTCCGCCGCGCCGCCCGGGGGGCAGAAGGCTAGTGAGAACTGAGAGTTGCGTCATAATTAGACGGCCAGCGCCCGCGTTTAAAGGTAGTCGCGCACCGCGCCAACGCAATTTTACAAACAATGTACATAAAACAAAACAAATATTACTTATACGGATATAAAATTATACTTAACTATTAGTGTCGTAACCCAAGAGTGACTACACAGTACAATCCGCTAAGGCCTACGGTCTGCATCATGAAGGTACGTACTTACATTAATTATTTTATGCCTTAAACATATAAAGGTATCTACTAAAACATTCCTGTCTGTTTGCAAATAGTTATTACTATATATCTTGTATAATTTTTGTATACCAGATGATAGATTAGGATGATACAATTTGATTATGCAATAAAATATTTTTATAATTAGTTTTAAAACTGTATTTATTTTTCAGAACGCGTATCGGAGGCGGTAACGAGTTCCAGCACTTGGTGGCCTGAAATCGGAAACTACCCCGAAATGCAGCCGTGCCATGTCGAGGAATACGTAGCAGATGAGCGCAGGAGCGAGAAGCATATTTATTATAGTCTCGTACCCACACTAGTTTAGAGTATAAGTATTTTGGTATCTGTAATTTAACTACGCCAAACATCAAGGATGCGAGATGTAGGTCCCTCCTATGCTTCATATTTAGCAACTTGTGTCGGTTCAAGATAGGTGTTATATGGCTGTGTGAGGGGACGTCAAAACAAAAACGCACACAAGCATTTTGCACCCTTTGTATGAGGCGAGACGTTTTTGCAAGTAAACGGGGCCCATATACCGAGTCCGCATAATTAAATTTAGAGAGTATTAATGAGTCAACAAGTTTAGTTCTCAAATCAATACTCAAGTAGTTTCTTATTTTGTAAATTACTTTTAAACGATAGAAACAATTCCTGACGATATCCGCCACATGTTTCTCAAATCTTAAATGTTCATCCATAGTCAAACCAAGATTACGTGCTTCAGAAACTCGTTCTATTTTTTCTCCACCAATCATTGGCATTGGATTTAAAGCTGCTATTCTATGAATTTGACCTTTAGTGCCCAATATCAAAAATTTTGACTTTTTTGCATTTAAAATTAGAGAATTAGATTCTGCCCAAGCGTGCACCCTGTTTAGGTCCTGATTTAGTTGGCCTAAAGCTGAATGCATATGCTCTGGCTTGAAGGATATATACATCTGTATATCATCAGCATATATATGGTACTTACAGAATTGGAAACTGCTGACAACATCAGCACAATATATACTAAATAATAGAGGGCCCAGGATGGAGCCTTGCGGCACCCCCCTGGTGACTGCACGCTTCTCAGACACCAAAACGTCACCACTATCTCGCCTGATTTCAACAAACTGATTACGTCCCATTACATACGATTCGAACCACTGAACGGCATTATGATCGAATCCATAGTAGCTAAGCTTAGATAACAGTAGAGAACTGTTGACGGAATCGAATGCACGTGAAAAGTCCAATAAAATTAAATAGTGCCCATTCCTTGATCTTGTGCAGCAATAATATTATCGGTAACGTCTAATAGTGCTGTATTAGTGCCTCTGTGTTTCCGAAACCCCGATTGTCTGTCTGGCAAAATATTGTGTTTCTCAACGTACTCCGTGATTTGAGAAGATACTGCCTTTTCTAGCACCTTGGAAAGACAGGGCAATAAACTAATAGGTCTAAGATCTTTTATGCTGAGGGGGTTGGCGACTTTAGGAATTGGCTTTACTATAGCAGTTTTCCACGCAGTGGGGAATTTGCCAATAGTAAGCGATTTATTTATGATAGCCGTAATGGCGTCCAAGCTCTGAGGTAAAGACATTGTAACCATTTCCAGCGTAATATGATCAACGCCCATTGCATTAGACCCAAGTTGTTTTAAGATTTTGAACACCCAAGAGGAATTAATTGTTTGAAGTGAAAAAGTAGCTGTGTTATATCTATTATCCTTGAAGAAACTAACGTAAGTAGTCTTTGGATTCAGGTTGACAGGAATATCCAAAAAACTATCATTTATTATATTAGGATCGTCAAAGTGAAGTGGGAGCTCAGTGGATTTTGGCGGTAAAACTTTTGTCTTTAAATTCCTCCACAACAACTTAGGGTCATGGATATTACAATTAACAGTTTGTTGGAAGAATGCCCGCTTTTCATTATGTAAGGCAGAATTAACCAGCTTCTTTAACTCCTTATAATAAAGTTTATGGTTATCAAGTTTAGAAGCATGAAATCTGGCTAAAGCTTTGTCTCGGAGACGCATCATGAGTCTGACATTGCAGGTCAACCAAGGGGAGGGGAGCTCTTTGATAACTTTAGACTGGATGGGAGCGTGAATGTCAAAAATAGACACAACAACATTACCAAGGTCACTCACCATGCTGTCTAGGTCCTCCTATGAACAAATTAAATCCCATCTAATAGATGCTAGATCATATTCGAACTGATCAAAACATATATCTCTAATGGGTCTAAAAGTGATTCGTTTAGGGGGAGCTTTAGGTTTATCGAAAGAAAAATTACATATTATGAATGCATGACCTATTAGGGACCCCAAAAGTTCAACACTTACATTAAATGCCTGCACACTAGAACACACTATATCGATTAAAGTTTCGGTAGTATCAGTAAAGTGTGTAGGCTTGTTGACGATTTGACTCAAGCCCATGCAACACAAGAACTCGTTTAATAATTTAGTTTTAGGGTCTTCATTATTCAAAACATTGATATTAAAATCCCCCAAGAGAATGATAGAATCACAAGAAAATGACGAAAGTGAGTCCATGATAGCATCAAAAAACACGTTTAAGTCTAACCAGGGGGGACGATACGCTGTGCCAATCACCAGTGACTCACCTTTGATATTTAGTCCCAACCACATCTGTTCCACATTTGTGCTAAATGGGTGAGAGCATACACGTACATTAATGCCTTTTCTTAGATAAAAACCAACACCACCACCCCGACCACCTCGAACGCTGGTTGGACGTGGTATATGCCTCAGTGAATAGTTGGGTACGACTGGGGCACGACCTTCTTCGCCCTCTCTTAACCATGTTTCATTGATTGCTAACAGGTCCAATGAGTATTTTTCCAAGGCAGCGGCAAAATTGTCGTGGTCAGTGCCTAGCGAGCCAGCATTATACAAACCTAGCTTTAAATAATTTTTTTTAACCATAATTAAGTGTGAAGATAAACTTAATTAAAAAATAAATAAATAAGAGAACCATAGATCTTATATTTAAATCAAATTAGAATAATGGCATACCTACGCAAGGACGGAGGCAAACAGACAGCAATTTGCTATGGCAGAAAAAAACAAAATCAAAAAAATAGATAAACAGCACATAAAAGTAGAAAAAAAATAGCATTCAATAAACCACGATTAAATTGTATATAGTGCAGATAACTACAATAAGGACCAGAAAGAAACGATAATCTAATTAGATAACTGTCAAAAAGTAACCCGAAGCAAACCGTAGGGTGCGGGCAAAACACACAGCAAACACAAAAAATAAACATAATAATATTAATAACAGTGATAGCACGTTCATAAAAACACAATACATAATAAGGACGAGAATAATTGAAAAAATAGTCATATTTAGTCGCGAACTGAGTTGAGAACAGTATTTTCCTGGGATCCATCGCCAGTTCTAAAGATACGCGATATGTCGTCCTCAATTCGGATGCGGCAAGCAGCTTCACCAGGCCTCTGTCGAGCATAAATGCGACCCCTATTTGTCCAGACGAACCTCCATCCAGACTGTGTACCAGCCTCTCTAGCTTGGCGAAATAACGCTCGGTTAAGTTTGGTGAGTCGTTCATTAATAAAGAACCTTCTTGGTTGTCCGGGCAGATCAAGGTCACTCGTATCCGCTCCACGACGCACTCGTGCGGCGCGCAGTACTGCGTCACGTAAGTCGCGACGGCTAAGACGAACCACAATAAGTCGTGGGCGAGCCTCAGACGGGCCCGACGAGTCTATCGCAATTAAGTGACGGCCTCCAACTCTGTCTGCACTAATAATATCACGCTCCTCCAAGCTTACGTCCAGCTTCTTGGCAATGAGCCTCACGGTGTGACATAGGTTTTCTCCATGACTTTCTGGAATATTAGCAATCTCGACATCAGTAGACAAAAGTTCCTGGTCCCTATCATTAAGGTCCAGTTTGAGTTGCGTCACAATCTCGTCGACTCTCGAAGGACTGCAGGCTGTAGCCTCGAGTTTACAAGACTGCTCAAGGTCTTCGACTCTTTTCTCGATGCCATTGACACGTAAACTGAGTTTTCTTAAATCAGCGATTTCCTCTCGAAATGCCTGAAATTCGCCTCTCACCGCACGTAGCTCCTCCCTAATTCGACGCAATTCCAACTCCACTTCGGAAAACGTTTCTTGAGCAGCAGTTGAAGCAGTATTCATTGGAGTGCCAGGTATAAGACCTCCGTGAGGTTCCACCGTTGACACAGCACATGCAGAGCAGCGCCAAGAGAGACCTATAGTCCCCGAACGTGGTAATGACATGCAAAGTCGATGATAGGAGACACTGCACTTGCTGCATTTAGCGGCATCTATCGGCGACATGTATTTTCTGCAGCTACCACACTTAACACCCGGCATGTTGCAGTGATTAGGAATCGATTTAATTAGCTATGAACAAATCAGGTAGATGGCGCTATTGAGAGTTAGGTGTTTATATGTGTTTGTATAGCTATGTCCTATGTTATACAAACACCATAAGTCCACAGCAAAATTATAATGGCTGGCACACACTTGGTAATTATTGAACGCTGCGAATAATACACCACTTTCAAAAAAAAAACACTGATATTATTTAGGTATAGGGTAGATATGTTTAAAGTAGTTGTAAGTTTATAACTATTTTAGTTTGTTGTTTAATTATTCACGGGCCACGGCACTGTGTTACTGTATAACTATTAACAACTGTTGTAACACTAAAGTAAACACTTTGATTATAAACTGCTAACGAATTGAACTTGTTTATTATTTTTTTAAAAGGCGACAAGCACAGAGGGCATAGTCTGTCTCAACGTCCGTGACGTCACTTCTTGGCTTCATGGCTTACTTGTATAAAGAAATATAACCACCACACCAAATATCAATACCGAAACCCCCAAACGTAAAGAGTGGAGCAAAACGTTCTTCTTCATACACGTATAAATATTTACGAGGACTAGTTCCATCGATACTTTTGCGTGTGTTATAGTAAGGCGTAACATAAAGGTACAAGCTGAAGAATTTCGTTACACACACTACGCAATACCAAAAGGATTTATTTGCAATAGAGTTGAGAAACTATCGACAGAACGGAACATTATAACTTTAAAGCAAAATTGATGAGAAAAATTGTAAAGGTAGTCCATACAACCATGAAATTAAGTAAAACCAGTGCCATCTGTTTTGGACGAGATGAATGATGGCTTTGATGCTACGACGAAAATATGAGCGTCGAGCTATAAAGATTAATCTAATAGTGTGAAATACAAGAACCTTATCATACTTAGAAAAACACTGACAAGTATGAAAACTACATTCCATATAATATATACAAGTACTGAAATAAATTGCAGAGTCTGGAATATATGAAAAACCTTCCAAGAATTCTCTGCAGTCGTCCTGCAAAGACTTGAAGAATTCGCTAGTTTACACGCATATTTACGGCACACTGAAGCAGTTTTATTCCCGAATTGCGACTTTGGTCCGATGGAACTCTCTGAGATCAACCTAACCAAAGTAAAATACGAATATAATAAAGTCGGTGCGGCGCATATAGTATGCTAAAGTAGCAAGCATAAAAATGTGCATATTGTTATACAGATTTAAATAATATACGAAGACAATGCAAAGCTATCCGTAGTTCGGTGAAACTTTGTTCAATAAGTTGAAATATCGGAAAAGTGGATAGTCGGAGTTACCATTTGTAAAACTTTTTGAATATAATCTGAAATTCTTCGTAGCTTAAAAATGGCATTTTACATTTTAGTTTGTTGCAAGCATGATTTTGCAATGAAGACAATGTTAATTCTTAACGATGAACAAACTAAATAAGATAGCATCTTAATCATGACCAGCATGATAATATCCCGTGTACCAAATCTGCAGCTGAGGTATAAATATGAATGAATTGTGTCATCATACCTAAGGTCGAGCCGTCTACATATGAACTTGATTTACAAGCATACACAGAGAAATAAAATTATATATAATGTTGCAAGACTAAAAAAAAGATCTGTAATTTCAATAAGTATGTTAACAATGCACACAAGTTCAAAATTAATTCTTAATCAATCGAAGCAACCCTACGATCGCACATTCCATCACTATTATGTTAAACAGTATAACTGTATAGTGTACACCATCGGACGTATATATACGTCCACAAAGCTCGATCCGTGATGAGATGACACTAGTTTTACGAGTGAACGTTCGCAATCCGACGCGATTCCGGCCGCACGACGTTTTGTTGTTTATGTTGTGGTTTTACTGCCTGCGTCTGTTGTTTGTTGATTGTGATAAAGATGTCGAGTGCTTGGCGTGTACCCGTAGCATAAAAGAGTTTGCAGCTGGAAAATGGCTTTGCTTCACTTATATTTAAAAATCCCGCTTGAAAGTGTACACAACGACATCGAAAAATATTTTATGTTTATAACTCTCTTTTAATAATGACATCTTGCTATTACCTTACTAGTTTTATTTTTTTCTTTTATTCATACGACAGGGTACGCTAACAGCATTGAGCTGAAAGTACCGTACAGATCCCAAGTATATAGCCTAGCCGCTGCCAACCGTTAATTCTCTTATCCTCATTACCAAATTATCGCAATTACAATCCAAAATATTCAAAACAAACTACATCTATTCATAACTATCAAACCGTTTAAACACAACACCGTTTCCCAAGCAAGGCGTCGCATGTTCTGAACGCACTCCCGGCGCGATACCGCCACCAGGCCAGAAATTCAGACGTCACATTTCCTGGCGCGCTGCACAATTTAGTTACGGAAGTTCAGATGTCCCGTCCGGTTGATATTACCGTGTGACCACCGTCCACCGTGTCTGTCTCTAATCCTATTTTTCCTAACTCAATATCGTTGCTGTTCTCTCGTATGTCTATGTATGTTCTTTCCGTGAGTTTGGAATCTTGTGTTCTGTCTTGTTTTCGTTGGGTATTATTGCTTAGTTAAAATGTTTTACTCCATTCCTGAATATTTATTTGCGCTTGTATTAACGGCATTAATATATATATTTATTATTGTAATGTATAGGATGAGTTTGGTTTAATTACTATGGTTGGCCCACTGCCGTTCGCTAATGGCAATAAGTAGGTACATCTTGAAAATAATGTTAATAGGTTTTCTGCCATCTTAATAAACAGTTTTGTAGGAAAGCTCCTATAAGGTAGAAGATTATTCTTCTAAATACGAGGGTCTTTGAAAGGATAATCTTGTTCATGTTAATGGTTAACTTATTTACATCTATTAAGTCAATATTTTTCAAGTACACAGAATAATATTTTCTGTATGATGCACAAGTTCGGTACATGTAAGTATTAAATAAATCGTGATCTTGAAGAAGGCACTTCGTTATGTCAAAAAAGTATTATAATTATCAGGAAGAGGCGGTTGTTAACAACCAAGAAATGTTTTTGCGCTACTACTAATTCACTAATAACGTGTGTTAACAACACGGGCGTCGGTGTGGCGTCGGGGACTATATAGTCAGGGGAATGTAAATCGCCGTTCAAATTTTATATAGGTATACATTTTTACTAGTCTGTATGAAATCACCGCTGCTGGTTCGAAATGTTGTTCAAGTGGAAAATTGTATCAGCGCCATTACGAGTGAAAATACTTTCATCCTAAAAATTATTCCGAAAAAATACGCAAACGAAATTGCGACCAAAACTAAGCCGATAATATAATATCGAAGTCTTATTATTCAGTAGCAATGTTGCTATTGCTGTTACCATTTCTTACACAATAAACCTTTCAATAATTTAGGTCAGAAACAAAAACAAATAATATAACACTTCAATGAAGATACAATTAAAACATAATGAGTGGCTCTTGGATGAATCGAAAGCAATATTCCTTTTACATTCACGTTGTATTGTAGTCAAACTGATTTCTTCTTTTAAATAATTTACAGATGCTCGTCTATTTAGCACTTTTGAGGTTTTTCTCTCTTATTTTGTTGGAAAATTTTCCATCAGAGCAAGACCTTCAGAGATATTCATCATCAGGGCTATCAGTACATCTTCATCTTACGTCAGGAAGCATCATTTACTAGCTTTTGCTAGGAAATTCACCCGCGTGAGTCTAAAAAAAGGCGAAAAATTATCACAGCACTTTTCGGAAGTCAATGAATTCTAGACGTTAGCCCAGGACTTGGTTAATCTGAGGGGATTTTTTTTTCTAATCTACTCTATTCTTTGTGTGTAATATGTTAAGAAAGATCCAAACATCTTCACAACCAAATCAACATCTAAAACGCTCCGATTCCGATACTGTAATAAAGCTGGATTAAGTTCATCATCATCACCATGCCAGCCCTGTATTATATACTGCCCACAGCTGAGCACGGGCCTCCTCTACTACTGGGAGGGTTTAGGCCTTAGTCCACCACGCTGGCCTAGTGCGGGTTGGCAGACTTCACATACCCTCGAAATTCTTATGGAGAATTCTCAGGTATGTAGGTTTCCTCACGATGTTTTCCTTCACCGTTATAGCGAACTATAATTGATAAACAGTACACACTTAACTTCGAAAACTCAGAGGTGTGTGCCTTGGGTTTTGAACCTCCGGACATTGTCTCGGCAGACCGTTCCATTTCCAACTAGGCTATCGTCCACTGGATTAAGTTATTTCATCAATTACAAAGTAATTACGCTGCTCGAAGAAAAAAACCCCTGCATGGTGAGTGAACATTAAATATTGTGTGTTTTAATTTAATTTCATACGCCGCCGGCTCCTTACGACCAGAATCATAATATGCGCCATTCCTACCGTATAATACATTTTTTTTATAATCGTCACGTCACCGCAACGCACGCAATATATTACACAGATGATATTTATTCATGAATTTAAATATAGAATTCTAGTAAGGATTACGTGATCTTATTCTTTATCAGCCCCATGTATGTTTTGAAACCTATTTCGCTATAAAAAAATCTAGGTCTTGGTAAATTTATCGGTATCTAGATGTTCGTGGTTCCTAAATAATAATAGAATTTATTATATGAGATTTTTATTTTACGATGTGAAGCTATCCGATTTCATGACGAATTACAACATTCTTATTTTATGTATCCTAATTAGATACTAGATATAGATTGATTCACATCAACAGGTAGTAGTGGTTACCGTATAAATAATCTAAATTCACTATCGGCCGTTTCCTATAAACGATCTCTTAATCTTCGGTCCGATCCCGAGTATAAATCAAGTAAAATAAGTCATTTGTAATCATGTCAAAAAAGCTTTGTTCTGATTGGTCCATTTTCGCGATGGATTGAAAAAAAAATGATTGAAATCGTTTATTTAAAATGGCGGTAAGTTAAGTCATGTATCGATAAACTCACTTAATACAGAAAAGGGATTATCATTACCATTCACACGACATCTATCTACTACTAACCATAAGCTTCACTCAACGGATTCAATATTAAATACTTAATTAACCCTTTTATCTATTGATTATTAGTACTCTGTATTAAAATGACTTTATTAAAAGTAAATAACAGAGGCAAACAATAAATGTACTCGTAGGTGACATTAATTCACATTCGGACGCACTTAAATGAACTCAATAAATTAAATAAAAGCATTTACTTTACAAATAAAACAGAAACCGCAAATTGTTTTAATTAATACACAAAAATTTTGAAAGAAAAATACATTTGAATCAATAATAATGGGTATAAATAAAAAAATAATGAAGTAGATCATTAAGAGATGGCAAGACTGGATTCTTTTTTAGGTCAGACGACTATCGAACGATTGGAAAGGTCAAAAACTACTGCATTTGCATTTTATTGCTGATGTCTAGTCATTAATTCTGCGAAGTTTGAATGATAATTTGCAAACACATTCATGTTATTAAACGTTTGAAAGTATACATAGATAAAAATTCTTCATTCCACACACATATCGGCAAAAAGAGTCACAACATATAAAAAACAGTTTTTTTTTAGATAAAGACACAATCAAATTCTGCTTGTCGTGTAGATTATATATCTGTGTAATTATCTGAAAATTTCGAATCAAATGGCTGGCAATCAGGAAACTAACTAACGGACCAAAATTAAAAAGTTGTTTTACGTTCTTTTACGTGTTCCCCGTGTCAATATTTTGCCAAAAAAAAAATATTGTACACGGCAAATCTACGATTTTATTATATTTTACAGGTATACTATACATACATACTATACATACATACTATATATACATATAATGATGTCATGTGAAGGTTAATATGAAAGGTAGCGTACTCTAGTGTACCATTTTATTGGAAGCGCGTGGCCAGAATAATGTGAAATCTAATTACCATTCTAGTATACATGATAATATACTATCATGTTTTTTAATACTATGCTTTCGTTAGTTAATATTTAATACACCTAGTTAGTGGTGAATTATTTCATTAGTCGGCCAGTCGTAAAAACTAATCCAAACACTTTCTGTTATGCTATTTTTGCACTGACACAATACTCCATTAGTATAAACAAAAACATACCTTATAAACAAATCAATTTCCGGAATAAATATCTGGTTGAATTTCACATCACACCATACGTATTATCAGCACGAATATTAAAAAAAAGACTAACTTCCAAAATTACGAAACGTTAGACTACATTCAACGGTAAGACACCACACCGACGACAAACTGACGCGTCTTCAACACTTGAGTTTCAAAACTCCAATATTAGAGGCTGTGCAAACATTGGATGCGGCATATCAATCGAACGACGAATTCAAAACTAAAGCAATAAACGTTGAGCAATCGCCACGACGACGAGATGTTCTACAAGTTACTTAGTCGATTTCATATACAGACCGCCATTTTAGTACCTTCGAGAAGAGGTTCGTATAATGAAATTTGATGATTTGTCTCGTATTGTAAATGTTTATGGGCAGCGGTGATTACTTTCCATTAGATGACGGTGATGAACACTTGCTTGATTATTCCAACTTTGATAAAACCATTGCTTAGGTTATGAAGTGGCTGTGTTTATACAATGTGGCTGTCTCGGAGATGATGTATTTTGATTATTCGTTAATCTTTAAACATAACAGAAGATATAAACAGGTAATTTAAGGTTTCGACTTTCAAACTAATATTATATCGCCAACAATATTGTAGAATACCCGGTCGTCAACATTTTCAATGATCTTTGACATTCATTTGTGAGCCATGAAACAATACCTATCATCTAGATTTAGGGCACCAACCACTCCAACTTCGTAAAAACTTATTACAAAACGAACATTACATACAGAACACATTATTAAATAACCCAAGCCCACACTATTATCCTCGAAATATTACCCAGAAGCACCATTAGTGGACTCACATTCAACTTATATTGTACACAAATTCCAACCCTATTTCCCAGATGTATCATAAACTATTCCAGCTGTAATTTCTTCGATCACTTATCATCCCATTTTCATACATCTACACTTCGGATTAAGTTATGTACGCCGGTGTTCAGGTCGACACGACGGCCAACCTCCTTGACCCACTAAATTCTTGGACAATAACACGGAATACAGTGCGCATGGCATTTCCATTAAGGCGACAATGCGGCCAGCGCGACCGCTCAGCACATTGTGCTCTAAACGAGCTATTTACAGCTAATCTGTACACAAAGTGTTATTTAACGCGTGCGTCGATATCTGCATTAGCACCTTCGATGTCTGGCATGATCGTTTTGATCCTGATGGTGGCTAATTGGATGTAGTAGGACAAAAGAGATGTGTTGCAAGTGTTCAGGATATAATCATTATTTTACATAATATGAACAGTGAACATCTTGTATATAAAATTCTCGTGTCACAATGTTCGTTCCCGTACTCCTCCGAAACGGCTGAACCGATTTTGGTGAAATTTTATATTCACACTTCGTAGGTCTGAGAATAGATTGTTATCTATTTTTCATCCCCCTAAGTGATAAGGGTTGTTTACCCTTAACATATTTTTTTTAATTTTTGTACAAAATTTTTTGTTTTTATTTTTTTATAATAGAGCATTAAAAAATACATACAACCCTAAATTTTCAACCCTCTGCAATCAACCCCTATTTTTTAATAGCCATTTCAGTAATTTAATAAATTTTCGATTTCGATGAAATTTTTTGGCACACGGGTAGATTATGTCCTGGATTAACATAAACTGGGACTTTTATACCGGGAAAACTCATTCACGCGGGCGAAGCCGCGGGCAACAGCTAGTAATATATAAATACAACATTTACCACCTTCCTTTTTAGCACATTTAAAACACGCTATTTAATACCATTCTGTAGACTAGTATCTTAATTGTAGCAATATTGTACGTACATTTGACCCATTCAAAAATGTAGAAATCGGGGATGAGTTCCTTCTGCCTTAACTTCGTCCAGTTATAGACTGGTTATAGACCCGACATTGACTATGGCCGTGGTGCTGATAATAGACTTGTAAAGCGACACGTCACGGGTTTTAGTTCTCATAAACCGTGAACAAGTTGTTTAACCTGCATAACAATTATAATCATTTCATAATTATTATTGTGACATTACACTACGGCCACATATGGGGTAAATATCGCAACCATGCCCCTGCCCACTTCCCTCGCTCCCTCGCTCGGCACTCGTCGAGTATGTGTCAGTAGGGTTACTTGTCTCTATTCCTGGAAGGCTAACCAGAGGCGCACCTAGTGCAGTGTCGCTGAGCTTATACTCATCCCATGATGCGGTAGGTCCCGGGTTCCACGCCCGGTTCAATTAAAATGATATTAGGTCTCTTACTGGTCGTAGGTCTCTCATATCTAAGAGTCCGTCTGGGTGGGCACCACCGCAATGTCTATTTCTACTGCCAAGCAGCAGTGTGCATGAACTGTTGTGTTTCAGTTTGAAGGACATTGTAGTCTCAGGATGACGAGCGCCGTGGAATTCCACTCAGTACTTCGTAACTCAAGGTGCTGAATTGTATTGCTACTGTTTATGGGTGGTCGTATCGCTAACCATCAGGCGATCGGCATGCTCGTCTCGTCATTCAATGCAATAAAAAAAAGGTTTTCCTGCTTCGTATCAACTTGAAAAGTCGCCCCTATTAAATGCGACCAAACATAGTTGGTGAATGATATGGGTGTGATACCCCCTCTCTATTCCATTTGAGAGAAAAACGCTTGATACTAAGGCGGTAGGCATATTTTGTTTTTAATATAAACATATATTATATGTCAACGGCAATACAAATCCTCAAGTTGATTTATTTATTCAATAAGGTACACCAACAGCATACATATCCTTAAGTCTAGAATACATTAATTAAGTTTAAAAATTACCTGATATGCATGCCACTTACAGGCATACACAACATTCACAAAAAGAAATGGTATAATAAAACTAACAAACAACAACACATTAGATGAACAAAATTAGTGTTACAGAAGACTTAAAAATAATAGGAACTTATGGACAACAATAAAATAAAAATAATAAACATTTTTTATAGATATACAAAAACAAAAACAAAATTACTTAAATTCGTGTACTACAGCCGAATCAATGGAAAATATAGCTTTTCTAAAACGTGTGAGCGAATCTGCATGGATATCAACGCTAGAATCAGATTTATACAGTTTATTTAGTTGTCGACACATTCTTGTTATAGGTGGTCACATTAGGTTAGGTTGGAACTGTGTACATGTACATGCCAGAAATAAATATATTTTAAGCAGTCCTTTTACGCACATTACCGGCTGCGTATTCGGTATTGTATAGAATGCCTAGGCAAAGTATAAAATTAAAAACATTTCATACATTGCCCGAACACACCAGGCATTCTATACATTTCCCGCATTATTCAGAGTGCCGGTTACATTTTTTTTATGGCATTGAATGACGAGACGAGCATGCCGTTCGCCTGATGGTAAGCGATACGACCGCCCATAAACAGTAGTAACACCATACAGCACCTTGAGTTACAAAGTAATGTGTGGCATTCCACTGCGCTCGTCATCCTGAGACATAAGATGTTAAGTCTCATTCTGTCCAGTAGTTAAACTGGCTACAATGTCCTTCAAAAAGAAACACAACAGTGCATGTACACTGCTGCTTGGCGGTAGAAATAGACATTGCGGTGGTACCCACCCAGACAGACTCTTACATATGAGAGACCAACCACCAGTAAGTAGATTAAACATACATATATAGCTATTAAAGTATATATTTGTCTATTAAATGATTCATTTACAATTCACGCCAAAATATTTTAGTTGCGACGTCGCAACGCTTTTGGTGTGTTTCGGCCGAACGTAATCCGTCGTACGTCCTCCAACCGATTTAATCTCAAGATCAATGGACACGAGGCATCGGCGTCAACGGAAATTACGAGATGCTATCGATACTTTAATATAATGATTTTATTTTAATTACAATTATCATCCCCATCTGAGATTAATGTATTATCGTATTTACCATTATCCTTTTGTTTTGTCCCGTTACATGTCGAATGTTTTTGACTATTTTTTTACAACCAGCCAAACGTCAAGTTACTTTTTGGGATGACGTTCAGTTCATTGTTAGAAATACTGTCGCCTGACCTGTGATTCAAACCCAGAACCCGTCAATCTACAACCTGTATACACTAAAACATCAAGGGGAATAATGTAGTATTGCAATGCTACTAATACTTGAAAAAATGTAAAAGTTTGTACGAAATAGGTGCATAAACCGCACAATGGATATGGATGAGATTTCACACGCAGATATACCAAGTCCTGTATTAATATAATTATTTCCTTCAAAAATACACGGTGGTTATTTCCTTACACGAAAAGACTACACGTGAACAGAGCCGCGTGAAAAGCTAGTGTAAAATTAAAATACACAAATTCATTAACAGATGACTTTTCATTTGAATAATTACCTACTTTCCAAAAGCACAGCAAAGAGGCTGTCATTGATTCCAACGTAATGATAAAAGTAACAACAATGAGAACATAGAAAATGCGAAAGAAGATTCCATTATGAACGCAGGATAACCATCATCATAATAATCTCCGACAGCAATCTCATCTCTACCAATAAATCGAACAAACTTATCAACCAAATGAAGTTGAACAAGTGAACACGCAAAACACATTAGTGTGTTACTTAATCATTCCAATAGAGGGCGTGGGATCATAATCTCGTGAATCATCGCTCACTAGTCCGTCACCCATTTATCTTACTCCTTACTTTCGAATTGACGAAACATCCTAAAAATACATTTATAACTGACAACGAGTTTGCTGTACTGTTTCCATTTATTAATTTCTAAATGCTGCTCACTGCATCGTGTACGATTTCCTTAAATAGACGGATCTTTGTGCATTTTACCATAACACTGTGCTATGTGCTATATGCTAATCCAGCACTTAACTTTTCTCTAAGCCTATCATCCAAAGCCTTTCAGTATTTAGCTACCAATCTAAGCATTTTACACAAACTTTCACATTTATAATATTGATAGGTTATTTACGATTAGATTTAAAAAGTACGGTTCAATAATCGAGAGAGACATATATCACGAGGTTTCTTTTACAAAGTAGGTGGAGAGAGTGGAACGAAACGTCTACATTCTTGCCACATTCACTTCCTGTTTGAACGATTAATATTACCTTTAAGTTTTATAAATAAACTGTTAATACCTTAATCATATACATCCTGTTTTTATAATCAAAGCTTTAAACCGTTACATAACCTCGTAACAAAATCAGAACTTTTGAACATAAAAAATTGAATCGTGATTTACCACTCGCAAGGTATAATTCAAATTCAAATTCAAATTCAAATCATTTATTCAGTAATTAGGCCCCTAAGGGCACTTTTACACGTCATTTTTACAGTGTTTTTATCATCTAAAGATTCTACCAGTGCTTCGGAAAAGCCCACTGACCTGAGAAGAAGCACCAAGAAACTCAGCGTAGGTCTTTTATTATAATTTTTTTTATATATATTTTTTACAAATTGCAAGTACAATATAATACACAATTTAATTATAGAACATGTGTGAATCTGAGCAACCTAATCCCAAGCATTTGTATCTTCAAGATAGTCTCTTATACTGTAATAACCTTTTTTGCAAAGACGTTCTTTGACAGTAGTTTTAAATTTTTTTATTGGAAGATAATGCATCGATTTCGTTCAAAACATTGACTTTTAACAACAGATTATTAACAGACGTTCACCAAATTAAATTTGATGTAGGTCACGACGATATTGAAGATATAAAATCTAAGCAATCAAGGAAACGAGACGAGCGTGGAACCTTCAAAACACTTGTTATCCTGTTAACAATAAGTGGTTGAAATCTGATAACGTTCAGTAACGAGTTATTATCGATAATTACAATACTGCCGAAACGGCAATCGAAGCGATACCGGATCCATGTAACAGCGCATAAAATGCGATTTGAGATCTACGCGACGACGCCGACAGACACATCGTCGTAAAATATTTATGGGATTTAATACAGTGCTCGTAAAAGGAAAGTCGACTGGAATATGTCTCATCGAATGCCAGTATCAAAGTGATCTTGGTTATCGTGGAACACAATAAATCACACATGAATCGTTAGTAAGGATATGGGGTTCTTCATAAACATCGTTTATCCTATTTTTCGGTATACAATTTCGTGGTTATAGTTGTTTAACTATGAATTAAGCAATATATGTATCTGAAGCTAATTGAGTTTTGGGTATCCATTCAGTATTATGAAATTCCAGATTACGGCCTAAAACTATTTCGGACGAGAGTAATTTTGTTGATAACAGTAGATACTATATAATTATATTAAAACTACATACACAAAGTAATTGAATGAAGCATTCCTCGTCGAAACTATTTTAACTATCCATAAAGTTATAAGAAAATGTTTTTTCATCTCAATATAAATTAACACATAATATATGGCTTAGATTATTTGGTTCACGATATTTGATAGAATGAAACACAATTTAACAAACACAATCAGGCTTTGCTACGTAAATGTACATAGTAACTTTGGGTTTCATTAACACATAACTCAAGATAGTTCCGATTGCTACATATTGATAATGCCAAATGGCGTATTCCTTACCAAATGGCATTATTATGCCATGTGCAGCGTTCACCAATATATTGGTCGATCGCCAAACGCCTACGGGAATGTGGCACCAACGCTGTATCCAAGGAAATTTATCGAGTCCCTAATGTTTCTATATATTATGTCGAATGTAGATATTATCGTTATGGGAAATAATAAGGCAATTTGTATTACACACGTGGCAGCGAACTGGATCGCGTGATTTATTACAACAGTTGGTAAATTACTGAAAAGTTACTTAAATTGCGATAAAAATACGCCTCGCTAGCTTTTGCATGCAGGTCCGTCTGCTTGTATAGTTTATCCCGAAATTAAAGTGCCATGATATGGAATGAAGGCTACGGCTACACGCATAACGTAAAAATATATTAGATAACTTAGTGTTTGTATTTCATCAAAACTTCTCTATGATGTAAAATATTCTGGTCGAAACGTTCGTCAAACTCAGCACATCTTCTACAAATGTGTTAAGTAATTGAGAAACAAAAATCCTACAGAAGATGTTTCACAAATTTCTAAACCTAAAAAAACTGGAGTCACATGTCCGGAGCGTGATCGTAATTTCGACTAGTTTTCGAACGGTTTTCGTGGCATCCCGACGTTATTGCCTACAGCCCTGGGCCAATAGGTGAGCGGGGTGACCGCATGCCCTATGCCAATTTCATCCGAGTCACGAGAAAGGCAGACATGGTGGAATTGCCTTCGTCCTATACGTGTGCCTTTACAAAAAACCGTACACATTCTATAATTTGGTTCGTGTGAATGTTATTGTATCAGCTTTGAGAAAATTTATTCATAAAAAAGTTATCTACATATGAATATAATGCTAAATAGGTTTGAAGTTCCATTTGTTAGACATGTATTTTGTCTTACTGTTTGGTATTTAGAACTCATAAGTAAACGTAATAATATTCGCCAACTTTACTCCGACTTTCATTTCACCTCCTAATTTGGGGGATCAATTCAAAGCTTTCCGTCTATAATATTTCATATCTTTTATTGTTTCATCTTTAAAAAATATCGTTAAGTCGTTCTGAATCGATAAATTATGCCAATAGGACAAAACACATTTAATATCATAAGCCATACAAAAATACATTTAATTAAAATTATTTATGTAAATATTAATTTATGTGTTTTGTAAATATTGGTAAAACGATATTCGTTTTAATTTGTTATTTCTTATTTAATCTAAATAACACTTGTTTTAACCTTTCAAGAGCAGAATTAAATTGATAATTTTTATATTAAATTTTGTGATAAACTAAACGTTTTTGTATCAAGATGTTAAAACGAGTTTAGAAAACTATTATAATAACTAACTAACGCACACAAGAGCCAACATTCAACAAAATAACACAAATCTAACTACATGGAAACGAGTTTGTTAATGACGTAATTGTTTTCACTTATTAATAACAATTAAATTAACATTATTGCAAACTCACAAAACCACGAGCAAATATTTTAAACCCGTACATCGTGATTATGATCACTGATCGCATTAATTTTAAATAACCTGTAAATGCTAATGCCTTGACAAATTAATGATCACCTTGAAACACAACATGTTGAAGACTTTTTAATTACCATTCTAGACAGACCTTTAAATTTGTACGTATCATCTTCGACGTGGTATATCTAGGTAAATTGTAACGTCGTGCGATTTTGATCCCTAAAGGCGTAGGCATGACCGCAACTAATGAACTAACGTCACATACTTCGTTGATCTCATTCTATATTGTAAGCGAGGTGTAGATAAACAAGAATTGCAAAAGTCGACTTCCTCAAGCAATTTTTACTGTGTAAACAATCACAGTAAACTAACTTCTGCTAAGTTTAAAGCTTGCACTAGGTACTTGCGGCTTTTAGAACTTTGATATATTGTATAAACGCATCTGAAAGTTCCGGCGCAATATATTTCTAGAAGAACTTGCTAGTCTAAGTTTTATATAACATTATGAGATGATTGCAAGTTTCCTGCCATATCAGACTCGAAATTCCAATTGCAGATTGTTTTTAAATCTAAAACACACAAATTTTACTTGTCTGACTCGAGAATCAAAACTACAATCGCCCGCGTCATGGCCCAAGAATACTGAGAGACCAGTAATATTAATTTTAAGTGAATTTGTAGGTGACGACATAGAGATAGAAAGTAACTAAAATTCTGGCCAAGTGCCAAATAGTAGACGATGCTGACTAGCTAAAAACTAGTAAACTAAAGTTGATATCTTTAGAGAAATATGTTATAGGTTAGCCATTGAGTAAAATATAATGACACACTTGTATAGACCGTGTTAAAATGTTGCATCAACTTGGCTCCGGTCACGTTCGAAGGTAAAATGTCATAAGACGTACCAGTATGGTGATGTTAATGAATATCTACTGGCATATAGAAATACATTTTAGTGAAATCGTGCGTGTAATACTGACCATTATTATCGCGTTAACAAAGATCAATTTTGATGTTACTCAATCATAAGTGATTGTACTTACAAGATCGCATGAAACAATTACTGTTACTTCTGTGAATGATAACCATTTATTTACTGTTAGAGTTGAGCTGAGAAAAGTGTGTAATACGAGAATGCTTCTAGGCAGGTATATCTATACTAATATATAAAGCTGAAGAGTTTGTTTGTTTGTTTGAACGCGCTAATCTCAGGAACTACTGGACCGATTTTGAAAATTCTTTCACTAATAGGAAGCTACATTACTCCTGAGTGCTATAGGCTACTTCTTATCCCGGAAAACTTATCCACGCGGGCCGAGCCGCGCGCAATGCTAGTATTAACATAAAGTTAGCAACCTTCTTGTTTTGATATTAATTTGTAGAAAAGAAAATTTGGAAATGTACATCTGACAAAATATGCTCTATGGTGAAATAGTTTTTAAAGAAGGGTTTACAGTTTACACAATTGGATCTCTATTACAAATATACAATGACATATGCATAGAATAGGCAAATATATCTAATTTTCTATTCAAAGTTTAATACCTATAATATTATTGCAAAATTTAAAAACAAACATACGAAAAGGCACGACCAGAGATACAGAAGGTTCTCAAACGCCTACAAAATTTTTCGCCTAATTACAACTGAAAAAACGTTCACGATATCGTGAGGTGCTTCTCCAATCTCGATGTTTGCTAACATCCAGAAGCTCAATTAACCGTCGTCACTAGTTCGAAAAACATTAAGGCAACACTTAAAATTATTTATGTCGAACTCTTAAACATTTTTTTTTAATAGTTAAAAATACATTTCATGGATTTGTAGTTGTATATTTCAATTACTCCTGTCAGTGTTCAAAATGTGTATCTATTTTTTTAAATAATACATTTTATCTATACTAATATATAGCTGAAGAGTTTGTTTGTTTGTTTGTTTGAACGCGCTAATCTCAGGAACTACTGGACCGATTTTGAAAATTCTTTCACTAATAGGAAGCTACATTACTCCTGAGTGCTATAGGCTACTTTTTATCCCGGAAAAACTTTTCCACGCGGGCGGAGCCGCGCGCAATGATAGTTTGAAATAAAAGTAAGGTCAAAATGCAAGCCGTTGAAGAAAACCCCCGTGTGGGAAAAATATGAGTTCTATTTAAAAGAAAAGGAATGGAAAAGGGATTCTTTGGTCCTTATACTGTATCACTGACCGTACTAAACTAAACAAAAAAGCTTTCATTTTATTTTCATTTCTTTAAATATAATACTAAGCTATGCTGTTATTGCATTGTCATAATATTATCTATAATATTTATACTAAGCATTTTTTATTACGCTTTATAAATAAATTACCGAGAACTACTGAGGTTATTAATTATAATTTATCATCTATGGAATTACATCTCCTGTCTATCATAATATTCTTTGAAGCCGATGGATATAAGGTCACGGCTCAAGCAGATACAATAACATATTCCAAGAAACATAACCTTATTAAAAGCCCTAAATGAAATATTTCCTATTACTAAGGTTATGTATGTTTCTTGGAATATGTTATTGTATGTAATGTTGATGTGTGCTATTAATATCGTAGGAGCATGATTCATACATTTTTTTCTGTGTTAAAGATGGGCAGCTTTACTGTATTTTTAGTATCATCGCACACAATTTGTGAAGTATCAACTTGGATGTTACATGCCATAATAACATTGTCATCGAATCAATACTAAGGGACGTCACTGCATCTGAATTCTAATATTATGTGAGGATTTGATAATATCCTGCCTATTCACATCGCCATTTCTTCTAATTTATGGACGAACACGGAATCAGAATCTCTCTAGTAAAGCCATACTTAGCAAAGAATAAATAAAAAACATAAACGCACATCTATCAATTTTCTAATAATAAAAGGCAATTTAAAATCTAAGGTGCATTTCTTTCATTTTATTTTTCCGCCCCTGAATATCTTATACCGTACCATTTCCTACTGCGGTAACAATCGCTTATAATGATTCGAATCCTAGTTTCCCCCACTTCTTCCATAGAAAAAATATACTACAAGTTTTGTTTCCTAGCATGATATTTACTTGTCACACACCTCACCTTGTACCTCCTTGTTCCTTTTTTGTCGCTAGTGTCTATTTCTTCCAATCTAATTTCCCCATGTATATTTTGACCGATTCTCCCCTTTGCCTAAACTGCGATATTAACCAATTATTCGATTGACTTATTAAACACAAGACGAGTTTAATTGATGCCAAATTTCGGGTCACTTCTAAACAAATTGTATAGCGTTAGCTGCAAAGTGGTAGGAGGCAATCGTAACAATACCGTCAATTATTCCGAGAGTTCCAATTAAACCTGAAGTTGGAACGCATTTCACAGTTTCTGGATTCTGAATTGGATTTCCACTTATAAATTGTTGATGGTTGATTGTTTAGGCAATCTTCGGCAGTGTTATGAACAAGGCTTTAGATTAACGTATTCAAATATTTGGTATTACTAATGAATTATAATGTCATTTATAGTTTATTTGCTGTGTCATGACAAAGAGCATTGAAAATCTGTATCGAAATAATTGGTGGACAATAATATAACCGGCCAATACAGGCAACATTAATGAAACAAATAAAAAAAACTTAGAAGTTATAGCCCTTCTTAGCTGAATATGGGGCACGGCGGCCAATCTCAACGAAAATCAGCCAGGTACGCAGGAGATATTATAGTGCATAAGTGTGCGCGCAATTCACAGGTGCACTCGCTATTCCTTCACTATCATAGTCCGATAAGACGGCAATCCGACATGACCGGAGAGAGATCAGGATAGAAGTTAATACATATAGTAATTAACAAGATTAAACTCACTAAAAAGTTACTTATTAGGAAAAATGGCATCACCAAACACCTAATGTGATATTATTCGAACATTTTAATTTGAACTTGTAATCTACTCTCCGAAAAAAAAACTACCTATCGGCAATTCCAACACACGGCTCCAACATAGTGATTTAAATTTGGAAATCGTCCAAATTCAACCGGATTCCGGCACTTTTTACTATCAAATACCCATATAAAAATGCATTGAACAGTAATATCGGAGCCTCACCTTCACTATCAGCGTATTTTCTAATCTATTCTCGTATGACACGTACCTGAAAAGTAAATAAAAATACATTAAAAACAGATTCGAAATGACACCTTCGAGTTACACAATCTAAATGAGGAAATGTTAAATTTATTTGTTGTGCGGTTTGTAGCCTACTCAATTATACTTATTCAAGTTTTAATAGTGTAAATTATTAAATTGTAATTATACCAAAAGGTCGATTATTATAAACAAAATACACTTAATGGAATATTAATTACTTAACAATTTCTAAAATCGTGAAGTTGCTTATAAACGCAAAATTCAAGGATTGCATAAAAGTGTTCTCTACGCGATCGAATCAGAAATGAAGATATCCTTAGAAGGACGAAAGTCACTAACATAGCCCTGCGGATTAGCAAGCTGAAGTGGCAGTGAGCAGAGAACATAGTTCGAAGAACTGACGGCAGATGGGGAAAAAAGGTTCTCGAGTGGAGGCCACGTACTGGCATGCGGTGCGTCGGCTGTCCACCTGCAACATGGACATACCTATGTTCAGCAGTGGACTTCATGTGGCTGATGATGATGGTGATAAAAAAAAATCTTTAAAAAAATGCGTTCAAAAGTTCTTAATAAAAACTGACGAAAAGCATAATAAATTCACTCGTTACTAGTGTCAAATGGCCTACTGCCCCTCATAAACATATAGGATTATAAACATAAAGAGACCGACGCCATTAAATTATTTAATGGCGTCAGTGCCTTTTTAACTCCAATTGATCTTTAAATGATCCGAATGACAAAATACTTAGGGCCTTTCACAGGATTTAGTAAATTTTATTCAACAGTTATCGTATTAAACAGCTGATGTAGACAGTACTAATTTTATTACCATTTATTTGGGAGCATAGATTAGAGTGTGACTTTTGTATTTGGTCTGCTTATATTTAGGTCCGTGACAGGGATCATTTACTCAGAATTTTTGAAACAGATCCTTACTATTGTATATTTTATTAACTAGTTTTTGCGCGCGGCTCCGCCCGCGTGAATGAGTTTTCCCGGGATATAAGTTCCACTTTATATTTTCCCAGGATAAAAAATAGCCTATGTGTTAATCCAGGACATAATCTATCCGTGTGCCAAATTTCATCGAAATCCGTTCAGTAGTTTTTGCGTGAAAGAGTAACAAACATCCCCATACATTCAGACATCCATACTTACAAACTTTCGCGTTTATAGTAGGATTATAATATAGCTCACATAAAAATTATCGTAATATGAATTATTACATTCATAAAAACTAAGAAACCAAAACAACTAAGTATCAATAGCCCTCATATCATCTCATCAGCCCTATAACATCTCATCCGTAAATAAGTATAAAACGCTCACTTTCATCTAACAAACGCACGCAAAGTTGGGTCTACGTAAAAAAACCGACGTCATGGTTGAAAAAAATATCAATTTGTTTAACAAACCGTCCAACGGGACGCAGCTATCAGACCAAACGCCCACCAGTGGCGAGATAATACAGTGTTTGTGCAACGATCGCTTCGACTTATTGTCCGGTTTTGGTCATAATAAAAAAATTACAATTAGGTTAACACTATATGATTGTATGATGTAGAACGAGGACGTTACACTAGTGTGATTTATCGTCGCTGAATTTATTTGCACTATTGTGATATTCTTAACAAAATATTTGAATTGAAACATAATGATCATCTGTTAAGCACCGGCCCCAAAAATTACTTTTACACACAATTATTATATCATACCGCAGAGTATTCATTTTTCTATTTGTTTTATTTAAAGAGTGTCGAGTATGTGAGCACATGCAAATTAAATATAATACACACACACACACATGCGCACCTTTTATCCCCGAAAGGGTAAGCAGAGGCGCAACTAGTGCACCCACTTTTCGCCGTGCGTATTCCGTCCCATGATGTGATAGGGGGCGAGCCTATCGCGATATCGGGCACAAAATCCATGTAGTGTGTAGGTACCTCCTATTATATTATTACACTATGTACTAATCTCTGTACTATATAAGCCTTGTATTCATATTAATAAAGACAGTGTTTATCCAGCATTTATTGGTTTCACTCGCATACATCCCACTAGTGCATCCAGACTCCGGGCTAATACTGGATTTAAAACCCAATATAACTTTGCCCGACCTGGGAATCAAACCCGAGACCTCAGCATTGCAGTCATACCGTAATACAACTACTACCTAACCGAGGCAGTCATATAAAAATAATTATTAAATATCAAATAGATTAAAGTCTTAGATGCTCAGTTAACGTAGCTATCCACCGAAACATCTTCTACACATTCATGTACCAAACACGACAGGGTCTTGTCAAACACAAAGAGAATTATAATTCAATCATGGGGATTAAACTAGGGCTTATGTACACGTTCGGCATTAGGGGCGTTCACGACGCACACAGACACAAAATCAGACAGGATTACGTGTACGTCACAAGCAGATACATCAATCACCGAGGGAATCAATGCTGAGGTCCTTAGCTACTGCATGAATCCAGATATGTACGTAAACCTTATATACACCGGTTTTGTATTGGCAAAAAATATGAATCGAAGTGTTTGGGTTGGCTTTTGAAAGAGCCATAATGCCATGATGCCATGGTAGTTTATCTACATAATAGGGTAGTTGACAATTTTTATTAATACATTTATCAAAAATGTATGCCATCCAAAATCTAACGGAAAAATAATTTTAAAAATTGGGGCAATAATTAGTTGTCATAAAGCTTTGAAATTTGGTGATAGGGGTCAAATAACAGTAATATTACACTGTGACGTCACCGAGAGTCGCCGGCCATAACGCTGCGTGCGTGCGAAAGAGATAGCGCGATATCCCCTCCACGTCCCCACTTTTACTCACAACAATATTTCAATTATGAATAACTACTTTATTTTTCAATCAATTTTGATGCTGATTTCACAGAAGAATTTCTTTTTCGTATTATTCTCTGTTACATATAAAATAATGTACAAAATAGAAGCTAAGAAACTACCCTATAGTATTGGCCAGGGATAATCATGTCTCGTCAGGCAACACTCAACCTGGACCCCACTCCGCTTACTTCACTGACTGCCATGCACGTTTAAAAAAACAGCAAATTCAACTCAACCGGCGTCACCACTTCTTGATCACATTTCACTCACATTCATATCTTAAAAAATTAAGACGAAAGACAGTCTTCCTGATACGTTTTGTATGTTCGGTGTATTGAAGAACCCTAGAAATCAAACCCATTTAGTTTTTATTAGTCGACAACGCCACTACGAATCCGCTGGGATTGTCGATGATTATAGGTAGTAGTAATAATTTTGTATCGGGTGACCCACTACTGCTAGGCTTCTTGTTGGAAAAAACTAAGTTTCTTGACTTGTGACGTCAGCTGGATGGTAGTGCTACTGTTTATGGGTGGTTGTATCGCTTACCATCAGGCGAACGGCAAGCTGACCTCGTCATTCGATGCTATTAAAAAAAATAGCTGATCTAAGAGACACTAACGAGAATTTAAAGACTCCGCAGTGCTTAATATTTATAACAAAACTAATAACTGCATTCGTTGCTTCCAGATGTATAAACATCAAAGAATATATTTTTAATGCGGAGTAAAGAGATTTTTAATTTTAAGATGTAATATTTTTCACATTCGCAGAAAATTTTATAAGTAAGTCACATGAATTTCAAGGCATGTTTCATTTTAAGTCACCTTCATTCATATTAAATATTAACGTGCAAGTATTTGTGAAAAGAGGAGATTAAACATGAGGGAAAATCCAACATAAACGAAACGTAAAATTTCATTACGTCGCGTCGGACTCGTATGTTAATAAAATTTCGGTTAGTAAGGTTTTAATAAAATATATGAACGAGCTTTATAAACGATCATGATACAAAAATTCCAAATTCCCAATGAAAAATTGTACAACTAAAAACACTCCGCCAGAATTCCTATAACGTAATTAATGACGGACACCCGAAATTAAAATCGTACACGAGCAAGTTACCGGGATGAAAAACTTTCATTAAAACAAATTCAGAATTCCTTTGACGATCAAAAAACGATTTACGAAAAAATTCAACACCATAATGTGAACATTTAAATGAACAAGATGGTTTCACGCACGCATAAAGCAAACGGTATCTTTATTAAAGCACAATATAATAATAACGTTATAATTGAAAAAGAAATTAATAACGGGCCGTATTAGTAACGTGACACAGAATAATCTAATACAAAGAGAGTCAAAGAACGAATCATCGTCTTTGAATGATATTAAATTATAATGTGAGGATAATGGAAGCCGGTGAGGTCAGGTGGGATGCTTCGACTTCGAGCCGTCATGAATACCGCTACGTTTGTATTAATAAGGTAACCTTTACCTGCCTTATCCCCGTTAGAGGTTTCATTTAACGGGAATTGATCTTTCGATACATGTAAATTACAGGTGAGTAAATTTTTTGTTTGTTTGAAAGCGCTATGATCAGCATAGCCGCACGCAGAAGTCAGTTTATTATAAAACTACTTTATTTGCTCACGTTTCAAAACAATCTACTAAAATATATGTATAAGGCGCATCAATTATATTAATAATTAATTTTATTATATCAATTATATTATATTAATTTAGTTGGAACCCGTGATGAGATTCATCATCATCATCGGCCACATGACGTCCACTGCTGAGCATAGGCCTCCCCCAAAGATTTCCAGGCGGACCTGTCAAAAGCGGCCTGCATCCAGCGTGTTCCTGCAACCTTTATCAAGTCGTGATGAGATTACCGACTCAAAAATCTAGCCCTTCCAAATTTCGTTCATTCCACAATTTTATATTATGCATACCCTTTTAATAAAGCAAGCATTTCTTTTAAAAGAGACCCAGTCAGAAACAATAACACAATCACACACAAGAGACCGCTTAACTAAACAATAGTAATATTACGATATAACCCATCAATACGTTCATGAAACCATTAACAACAGAACGTATTGTGAGGCATTCCGATTGAATAGAGGCAAATCTTGGATGATCACAGCACTAGAGCCAATCAACACATTGTGCGGCGCTTGTAACGCCTTAATTACATCGACGGGTAACGTCGGAGTTGCGTCGGCAGAGACTACTGATGAATATTAATACGAGAACGCGTATCGACGCCGCACCACGAGGTAAAATTTTATGTGGATATTAACATTTACATACGTTACGTGCATTACGAAAGTGCGTTATGAAACGCGAGTTCTAATGATATCGATTCAATTGTGTGCGAATAATTCGGGACTTGCCTGGTGTATGGAGAAATGCGAGGAAAGGTGACTCTCGGTAATTATGAATTATAATTGTTTCATAAAATCTAAATATGCATTCTAAAAATGAATTATAAATAAATATGTTTAATAATTTTTTTAAAGATATGAAATGATTAAACTATTAAGTACTTCCACAATATACATTACGTACGCACTAGTAGACAAACATAAAAAATACATTAAATCGTAGCTAGAAAACATGAATAAAACAAAGCACTCTGTCCAGCTGCACCAAACGGTATAAGTACAAAACAAAACAAACACAACGAAGTTTGAACTCCAGCAATCATAAAAAAGCAACACTTCAAGCTGCCGAACAAAACGCAACTGCAAAAAATCCATCAAAGCAAATCGACAGCAATATCAATATTGCAGATATCGGGGCAGATTCGACGCGGCCGTAACAAGGCGACGTCGCTGACAAAACAAATTTACATAAATCCCGTTGAATCCGTAAAAATGACGCGCGACAGTCAATCCGATAAGCTTCGGATATCATTAGCCGACGGAGGCTCGAGCGATCAGTCACTTGTGCGGCCTCCTCCACGCACAGGCCTAAGAAAAATTCCCAAATATCAATCTTCTCTCTGCCATTCAATTCGGTACCAATTCTAAATTGAAAATCCCCCGGGATGCAAAATCACTGCGAGCCTTTTTATTTTTTTGAGATGTTGCGATACGTGCTCGATAAAATGATAATTGAGTTTCCTTTGAATAAGGCAAAGAGTTTCGGTAAAAATTTTACCTTCGGGGTTTTTTACTTAGTGTGGTGACTGAGTAGGTAAAAAACCCTGGGAGAAAAAAATATTGCTAGGAGAAATTATAAATATTTTTAAAACATTAATTAATGATATAAAATCATTCATATCCAAAGTATATTCGAAACTATTTTGCCATCACCAATAATATAATTGCTACGACGGAACTTTTTAGATCTTAGGAAAGTAATATAATTATTTATATATCAGAAAAAATGCTTCATTTTTAACATCGGTAGAAAAACTCTTCACACCAAGGATCCCAACATAAGTTTATTTTATTAATTTAATTCTGATCTCGTCGATGCAGCCCGAGGAAGTTTCATAACGGTCGCCATTTGAACTTCAAGAACGACGGGACTTTCGCCGTTTTCTTTTATTTCACGAGACACAATCAAACCGGGCGTCGCGCTAAGGATTTTCCAAAGATTTCCATTGGCGCAGCAAAACTCAAAAGGGCATTTGAAAAATGTTTAAAGCGAAACTTTCATTGTAGACGTCCCGCGATCTTAATATGACATTTTTATGCGAGCAGCTGTCATGTCAAGGAATGTGAAGCTGCTGCTTTGTTGTTTTTCTTTTATTTTATTTTTATCCTGTGTCGGTGAAAGATGATGTGCTTTATCATTCTTACGATAAAGGACATGTCCAAAAACGGGCCTGAAATTCTAAACAAGACAATTTATATATATTTGGATAGAACTCCTGAAAACTAGCCTTTTGCATTAAATCGTTTAATTTTAAAGACCTCCGATTTTGAGATTTATGTAATTTGGTTTGGCTTGAAAACTACACTTAATTAAATTAAAAAAAACGTTCATCGTTTTTAAAAAGTTAGTTATGAATGGAGGGGTCTAAAAATATTTTTTTAATGGATCTAAGTTCCATATTTTGCCCCTTTAATATCCCTAAAGTTTGAGCCTGGTTAGATTTTGAGGCCCAGCACCCATACAAAAAGCGGACATCCCTTACCATATTAAGAGCTTGTTTAATTTAGTTACCTCAAAATATAGCCCACCCACCTTATTATAATTATACATTATGTTTACAATTGTATATCAAAGCCAGGCGACAATTGAAATGCAATTCCTGATGGAAATATTTTACTACACTGCATTCGACAATGATGACATTATGTTCTCCAATACTAATTTTCATGAATGCTTACTGCTACTAGATTGATAAGTCCTAAGCAAGTCCTTTGCGAGATTCAGTAAAACTTTCAACTCTATGGATGCGTGATTAATCTTGATGAGAAATTAAATGCAGTAGTAATTTATTTTTCGATCCGGTTTGCGCCACCCCATTAAATTATGATATTTATTGCTATAATCGCCTGCCTTGGCTTCAACACATTTGATATAAATGAACAATATGCTCCAAATTTTCGGAAAGTACCTAAGCCATACTTTCATTTTCATTTATGAGTAGCCTTTATTGGCATACGAAATATATACAAAACGTAGAAAATTGACGATGTTAACTTTGAAACTATTTATTATTTTTAACTATGCACATACCACTTTTCTATACCAATATTATAAATCTGAATTTTTAGTTTGTTTTAACGTGCTTACTTCAGAAACTATAGGTCTGTTTCTGAAAAATATTTTATAATTACTTAACTAGATTATTATTGAGTGCTGTAGGTTTGGCTCCTGGATAGACATTTTTACGCAAGCAGAGAAAGGGGTAGGAGATAATAAAAATAATCACTCCATCAAATTTCAAATGAATCTCCTCGAAAACCTTTGTTTATAATATCTTGGATACAAAATTACATCATTCATAATGTCTCGTTCCACAACTTTGATTACGCACAAAAACGACATTATCGCATCAAGCTCCGACTGATAAAACATGATATTAAACGTTGCCCAGTGAAGACAGTATAAATCCCCCATTTCCCGTAAGCAGGGCACAAATTTTGTTGAACATTAAAAAGGTAGCCAAACTCAACGGGCCAAAGATAACACTTTCGACATTAAAGGTAAACGTAGCATGAAAGTCGCGTTTGTTCTTAATACCTCAACTGTGCGGTCGTGGTGTCTTATTACAAGACGTTAGTTCATAATTAATTTGTTGACGGTGGCGTGTTTTTATATTACGCTGTCGATTGGTGAGTTCGCAATGTTCAAGTTTCACTAAATTACTTATTCGGCTTTCTTTATACTTTCGTTGGCGACGCTTCGTTAGCTAATATTCGTTCATGTGGTTTTATTTAAGAACAACTAACTCTACTTTAATTTAGCACTCATAAACTTCTACTATTTATGTACGGAACACAAAAGCCAAATTCAATGCATTAACCGAAACCGACCACAATTCACAAAGAGCTCGATTATGCATAAAGCGGTGGACATACGAAATGAGACAAACGCATCATCAATTAACAATGCGTATCAAATTCATTTACTTTCACAAAGTATTGTGGAAATCCTTTACGTAAATCCAAAATCTCGTCGGAATGAACAACTTGGATAACATAATGCAATGAATTCCCTCCTCAAAACATGATTAAGATTCTCATTGGTCAGTATAATATACGAAGTTTTAAAGAATAATGGCGATTTTGAAAACTCCATAGATCATCATTTAGATAGATAGACGTGGGCTATATTCAATGAAATCTCTGAAATCTACAAAACAAATCGAATTTCATTGTTAATAACAATTCACCGAATTTCAACCACAAGCGATATTAGGCATAATAAATCTTCAATAGAGCTAGAAACCGCAGGGTGTAATCTAGCCTGTTTATATTAAACTGAAGAGACTAAATGTTATATAGGTTCAGTCTATTTAGCTAGACTCAGAGAATGTCAGAGACCCTCGTAATAATCCGACTTTGTGTAAAGACTAGAATTTGATTAGACGCTTTGAGCACTACTATGTATTCACCTTTTGATGGAATAGTAAACCAAACGGCTCTTCGGACCGTTATCAATATATAGACGTATACAAGAGATTTCTATGTATAGTAATTAGTGGTATTGGCATTGATAAACAATGAATATCCGAATGAATTATGATATTACGATCATAAATTAGTAATTATGGATCAAAAGATGGAGCAACTATTTGAATAAGATTATGTCATTCAAATGACAAGGAACCATTAGATAGACAGACATTGAGTGTAGAGTTTACAAAAATGTTACACGAATATTTCTTAAAATATTACAAATAAACATAAGGCTGCTTTTTATATAAATTTACTTTGTGCTATGTTTTATTGTATGCAATTTCATTTCAGCCAGTAACGCAATAGGTAATAGCATGCCAAAAATGGCAAAATGCCAAAAGCTGTATTACTCAAGGCGAGCATCAATCACCAACTTTAGACAAAATATTTTAAATGTGAAGTTGCTTTGAGAGAATTTTGATTCACAAGTCCCGATTGTATTTGATGACGAAGGTTGTTAAGCAAGATCAAAAACGCGCTTTACGTTGGAAACAAGATGCTAAAATCATTCATTTAAAATGTAAATATTAAAAATGACATTCCGAAAATGACACAAAAACTAGAATGCCACGTGTAGTATAATATCTAAAACTTATACCAGTGGTGAAACAAAACGCTTACGGGCCACGGCTTTTATTCAAAAAATAATATACACACATGCATGCTATTCTATCTAGTCGGATGTTCGTTGGGGTGGTGATGCGCTTTTTCACGCTGTGTCAGTCTCAGCGTAGTATATTACAAGTCTATATCTAAAAAAGATATAAAGCATTATGCTGGGGCGGTTTCTGCAGCAACTGACGACGAGAAGTCGAATAGACCGTCCACCATTCGTCCTCGCTGCTTCAGTGATAAAATAGCAATATTTTTTTTATTTATTTTTTAATTTCTCAATGGGCTCACGTTTGTCCGCTATCCGCATGGTGTTAAGCGATGATGCGGCCTAAGGTGAAGCACGCTTGCCCAGAAGAAACCGATTCACTCGCGACTTGAAGAGTCCCAAATTATACCTATGCGGAAATAGACACGAAAATAAATAAATAAATAATAATAAATAAATTTATAATACATAAATTTATTTTTTGCCTGGTACTACTTTGGAGTCAGGACTGTCTAACCATTTGTATTCATGAAATTTGAAAGAAACGAAAGTGGCGCTTCGCCTCGATTAAAAGGGCTCGAATCGGCCTGAATCTTTGGGAAAAACTAAACCGTTTTGAGAAATAATAGTAATATAACAGAGGCAATAGAACACACATCTATCGATCTTTCGTACTGATTATAAGTCTGATATACTCGGGTTGTTCTGGGTAGGTATTACTTTGTTGTTTTCCGGTTAGAGGGAAAATTGCAGCTACCGTAATTACTGGGCATAATGAGAGTTAACATATTATTTCTCATGATGACGAGCGTGGTGGATAGTACGTTGATACCATACAGTGCTTTGAACATCATAGTTCTGGCTTGTTTTGCTAATGTTTATGGGCGGTCGTATCGATTAAGATCAGGCGAGCGACATGCTCGTCTCATCATTAAATTACAATAAAAAATCTCTAAGCAGTTCGGCTGCCAGTCAAAGTACACAATATCAACACAACGAGTAAATAAATTATATAAGCCGTGATATAATAACATCCTGCGATCATAAAACTAGCTGAAACATAACACGTGTGAGTTCTTTAATATGTAATACCGGAGGTAATTATGATAATACCATCGGTGTCGTCTTTTTTCTTATGCATAATGAATAAGCTCGATAAAATACCCTATTTTTGGTATAAAAAAAGCCTTTTTTGTCATGTACTGTTATATGCCTAATGACTGCCTCGGTGGCGTAGTTGTATTACGGTACGGCTGCAATGCTGAGGTCTCGGGTTCCATCCCCGGGTCAGGCAAAGTGATATTGGTTTTTTCTATTCAGTAGGCCGGAGTTTGGAATTTGTGCCCGATTTTTTTTTTATGGCATTGTATGACGAGACGAGCATGCCGTTCGCCTGATGGTAAGCGATACGACCGTAGCAGTAGCAACACCATCTAGCACCTTGAGTTACAAAGTACTGTGTGGCATTCCACTGCGCTCGTCATCATGAGACGTAAGATGTTAAGTCTCACAATGTCCTGTAGCTACACTGGCTACAATGTCCTTCAAACCGAAACACAACAGTGCATGCACATTGCTGCTTGGCGATAGGCTTGTCCCCTATCACATGATGGGACGGAATAACGGCGAAAAGTGGGTGCACTAGTTGCGCCTCTGCCTACCCCTTCGGGGATAAAAGGCGAGAGTGTGTGTGTGTGTGTGTTCTGTTATATGACGACCTATCGCTTATTTTGAGATATACGCAAATAAAACAAAGATATTTTTGAGTGTTTTTTCTTCAAGATATTGAATGACGAAACGTGCCTCCCGTGTGTTGTGATTTCAAATACATTCTGGAACTATACAAAATTGAATTTATTTTTTAAATCCAGTTGTATTTAGAATTGGCGCGAAACTAAATGTATAATACTTAACGCGCGATGCGTATAATTGAATGCGTAGGAACCTCGGGCTGCAATAGCTCGTTATAAATATTTGTTAAATGGAATTAAACAAATGGAAAATGCCAATAAAATATGCCTTGCAAATAAAATACGTGTATATAAATAAAACCATGTTCAATCTTGCGTAATCCGACTATGACTACGATATTTCCATTTTATATTGAAAAGAAACGGTAAGATTTTTATTTATCTTTACTACATTTCAGAAAAAAATCGTAGCAAATAATTGTATATGAAGTATATACGTTATCAAGGGTGCTGGAGATAAAATCGGCTTTATTTTTGAGGTGTGGCAGAAAGTGTCACTCGACCTAAAAATTGAAACCAGAGCCTCCTAATCTACAGGTCATATACGATACCACTATAACAACATTATTGTAACTGTTTATAAACAAAAATGACGTTCATGTAATGTAGTTATTGTTCAATCTCGTAGGTAAAGGCACAGTGGGTACTTAGAGACATAAAAATAAATTAACTATTCGATTTCCTCAGTTTATACTCATATGCACCACTAGAATTGCTTGAAGCTGGTTAAGTATTAAAAATAAACGAAGAGGTACATAGTTCTTAAGGTATTTCCCACATACGTACGTATAATATGTCCATTTGTATGATTCAGTAAGGCTAAAGGTTACGTATTCAATCATTGTTAAGTAGTACCTTACCTAAAAAGGTGAATGTACCGTTAATCGCATGAGGTTCATCAATTTGATTTGTGGCTGTACTGTGCGCTTATATTATACTATTTACTTTTGTGACTCATCGTCAACACCAAATATTAATTTTCTTACAAAAACAAAAAGCTACAAAATCATCTTTATTTAGATCAAAAAATGTATAATCATCATTTCTACAATTTCTTGTTTCAATTTCTTAATCGGTGATCAAAATATTTTTCCTAGAAACAATACCAAGGAATATAACCAGTCTAGATTTATCTGTTCTGGCGAATCCAGACGTAACTGTTCAAACAACATAGACAAGGATTAACTTAACAATGTTGTCAAAAAAGTATGTCGGCGACTTACGAGTTTCATTTAAAAACATATTTTATTGTAAATAATCATAAAGCAACTCGTTAAAACGCAATAGGTCAAAATAAAATAAAATCATATACAGGAGAACAGACATAACAACACATCGTTAACATTTTGATGATATCTCATACAAAAAGTAACACAGTAAACAAATTCCCGTTGCGATAAAAACTAACATTCATTAGCAACGCAACATCTGATAGCTAAATGACGGACAGATAAACGTAATTTCCTTGATGTAAGCAGATTAATCACGCCCTGCACAAAAAGCTCGCAAAAAAGTTCACTCTTCCGTGGTGAGTCACAAAAAATATCGCACGTTGTGAAGCAAATCAGGAGCTATTGACTTTTGGTCTTTTTATAGTTTTCTTATCTATACTAATATTATAAAGCTGAAGAGTTTGTTTGTTTGAACGCGCTAATCTCAGGAACTACTGGACCGATTTTGAAAATTCTTTCACTAATAGGAAGCTACATTACTCTTGAGTGCTATAGGCTAACTTTTGTCCCGGAAAAACTTTTCCACGCGGGCAGAGCCGCGCGCAACGCTAGTCATAATATAAGGCAATACAAGACAACTGTTGTTCGATCTTTGATAACCTGTAAAAGCAAAGTAAACATCATGATTTTTATGGTTATTATTTGTGTAAAACATCTTTAATTAACACACAGGTCTACGGCACTTTAAAAATAAAATGAATGGGGAAAAGTTAATCCAAATCCTCTTCTACAAAGGTATGGCTACTCAACCATGGCGCTTAGGTTCATCAAAGAAGTCCGAAATCAGTGACAACTGACAGTGAACTGGAAATCGTATATAATTTCAAGAAGATATTATTTTCTGCGTACAATTAACAAGGATGGCACAAGGAATCCTATTATCTACCACGGTAAGATACATCCGTGTACCGCGACCTCGCCGTGGACCGGTAACTAGTGGCCCAACAGAGGATCGAAAGGTCAGCAACTTGCCTCACCTCTCCTATGTGATCATCGTGTGTATCAACCTCTGAGCCTCTTATTAAATTGTTTATTTTACAACAGGTCGTAGATTCTAACCCTGTTCGGTTTCTGATGAAATCATATCGCTAAAAAAAATGCAACGTATTATGGCATTCTATGTTTATGCGGAGAACTTTTTAAATAAATTTATTGCTTGTTTGATCTCCGTTTCTAAGCAATGATATAATATTTTAATGTTCTTTTATAAGTACTTAACTGCAAGCAATTATGACAAACAGGATACCAAGCAAAATATTGAAGATCGTGAATACACATTTTATTTGTTAAGCATGAGATCATTTACCTTTTACTATAATCGTCAGGATTCCACAAGACTCGATGCATTTAAATTAGACGTAAAAAAACACAGCAACCAACATGCAAGTCACGCATTTTCTATTTATAAACATTATGCAGCACTTAATCTATGCAAACTTAACAAAATAAATATTGTTTCCTCGTTTCTGGAGCCAACCTCTTTAGTTATAACCAGTATTTATCTATTTTAATTTTATCGTATAGCATACAACATAAAATAGAAAGCAACAACATACTATCCAATAGCTAAAATGCTATGAACTTTACGAATAAGAGGATACATTTTCACAACATAACCATTCATACGAACATGACAAATGAAGATGCTAATGACGATGTGAATACAACTCCTTTCACTAGACATCCATTTCAGTACAATGAATAGCTTTGACATTGACTTGAGAACAACCTTGATATAGCTACAATATTGAATTTATAATACGCCATAATTATGCACATATTAACTACAAACCTACTGCCAACTCCATCATGTTGGAATTTTCCTTCTAAGTTAGAGCTTTGTTTAGCAACACCTGTGACATGAATGTGTATTCCCATTTACTAGCAACGAGGTAAACACAAAATTATAATACAGAGAGCTAATAACGTCACATTGGGGTACCTGATGTTAGCTGCATTATGAAAAAGCTGTTTGTATAAAGTTCAAAAGGTTAAAGTTAAGGCTCGGACCTTTACGTCAACGGTATTTGAATTTCGTAACACAAATACTAAATTGATGATACATTATTAACAGCTTAACGAAGTACTCAAAGACTTATCAGAATTATTTAAGAGTGATACAAAATAAATGCATACCGACATCACTTAAGTTTTTACTGAGAACGAAGAAACCGCTGCAATTGCATTATAATTTCTGATCCCGTTCATCTAAGTGAGACTTGCTTGCCGGCACAACCGACAACGCCTAATCGTAAACTCCGGATTCCGAAAAGGTCGGATGGCACCATCGTATTTTATTATATGCATTTACAAGACGCATGTTCAAGAAGTTACTTAAAATGCGACAGGTAATCGATTTGTACTGACAGTTTTCATTGTGCAATACGGTAATTCTTGGAATGGGAATGATTATGGGCAATAATATTGCAGTCACATGAATAATAAATTATATTATATCTAATCTCATGCACATCAAAGAGTTTGATCAAATTTGCAAACATTTTGAAATCTCTTGGACTTTTTCGACGAACTTTGCTTATGATAAATCAATTCTTAAAATTTTACAGTAGGCCGAATTTCGACACTCATCATATCGGTAAACAATTAAAACGAAAATACCTACTTTTTTGGTTTAAAATAAACACACTGCGACTTTTCAAATAAGGTTTTGACAAGCAATTTAAACGTAAAGAATTTGAATCAACATTCTCCGACATTACGGAACACCGTTTCACCAATTCACTATAATGTGCGATAATGCGAAAGGAGACGAGTAAGGAGACAAAAGGAAAGCTTAGTTTATGTTTAGCGTCCTCCACAAAGCACATTACGTCATGCTGAGTTCGAGAGCGCATCTGTCTGCAGTCGCCGGCCTTTAAGCATACATCCGGGTCGACAGATCGCGTTAGGCTGTTTATAATTCCACTAAATCCAACCTGCCAGTTGTAATATGAAAAATTGCATGCAATAAGGTTCATTTTAAACTAACTTTATTTGAAATAATAATTTAACAGAATAACGTTGCCAATTTTTGCTAATTATTGAATTCTACGTTCAGTCAGTATGATGAAATTAAGTCTGGTGAGCGATATTTGTACAAGTTCATTATTTACAATATAAAATCTCATATTAGCTACTCAGTCTTTTCATATTAATTAATCGCTTCAAATACTCGGAAGATTAGTTTCTGAATTCAACCAATCAAAACGTGCTCGTAGCTTGTACATTTTGTTTTATCATTTTTGAAAATATTAGTCTTACTCCGACTGCTTTCGTACGCAAGCTAATTGGCATATAAATTTTGCTTAAGGCTAAATGTGAAGTACCTACGTTTTAGTACTCATGCATACGATCCAGCAAGGGCAGTTTGGTAATTGCTAAAAAGTAAGTTCTGGAGAACGAGAGAGAAAGTTGGTGAAAATATAAAAAACATTTATTTTTACTAATGCATGCTTTCCAATCTAGCAAACTACAAAAATAAACTAATCTAATTCTGTTTTCTTTGTTCAGTGAATTACAAGATGCATTTAAAAGACAAACAAAGATCGTGAAACTTGTATCTGAATTTGCAAATGTGTTTTTAGCTAATTGTATTGCATAAAACCACCTTCAAAATAAACTCTAAGTGCGTTTGTTTTAGTAGTTAATACGTTAAGTAACACAGACGATGAGCATGGCTGAAACGCGCTAAACACAATGCACGGATGTGCTATTTGTGGTGTTTTATTTTCGTTGGACGATAAAACCGTTGTAAATGAATTAGCAGATCCAGATTTAGATAGTCTTGTACAATAGCATGTTAGACTTTCAGTTTTGGATATGAATTGCCGTCGAAATGATCGTGTAATTATACGTTTTGATCGTTAGAGAGCATGATGACCGGTAATTTACATTTTGTGCACTCTCACTATAAGTGACCATAAGGTAAACTGCAAACAGCCGTTTTGTAGCCGTCGTGGTTTTCCCAGATACCTTTTCTCTGTGTCCTGTTGGGGCAAATCCGACACTGTGTGATCCCATCTTTCTGATACCGATTTATGTCTAACTACTAATTAATCTGTGTATCATCCTAACAAGACCTCTACGTAGGTATTCGTTTGAATATCTATTGAGTCAGTCAGTCAATTAATAAGTCAATTAAAGCAAAATAAAGATTACATTAATATAATTTCCCACTGAACAAAAATATAAAATAAACGAGGGAAGATAACAAACTTTAGAAGAATATTCGATAAAATTTTATAAAACAAAATTATAAACGTTCCAGCTGAAGACGATCGGGATGAGTTTGCGGAAAACAAACACAAGATGCAAAGTGATCGATGTAGATAAAATGAAAACTAACATCAAAGCGATGCCCGCAAAATTGACAAAATGTTTGAGTACGCTTCTTAGTGAGTACGAACTACGAGAGCACTGACCACTTTCTACAGAAGCACCACCGATTCTGCACATTCATCAATTAGATCCGTAACGTTTTATGGTCATTCATCGTGTTATGGAGGTTATTCAAATATTTTCACGTGAGTGTGCAGATTGTAGACTTCAATCTTTAATGATTTATTATACCACACCAGCTCTGTATAATATACTGCCCACCGCTGAGCTCGAGCCTCTTTTACAACTGAGAGGGTTTAGGCCATAGTCCACCACGCTGGCCTAGTGCGGGATGGCAGACTTCATATACCTTTGAAATTCTTATAGGGAACTTCTCAGGAACGCAGGTTTCCTCACAATGTTTTCCTACATCTTTAAAGCGAGCGATAATTCACAAAGAATACATACATACCTTTTTTAGAAAAGTCAGAAGTGCGTGCCCTTGGGTTTTGAACCAGCGTACATTCGCCTCGGCAGTCCGTTCCACTCCCAACTCGGCATCCATCGCTCGTGATGATTTATTATAATCATACCAAACGAACTTGAACTTTGATGAACAATATCAATATTTCCTAGGTGATAGGTATTTTACTAGTTTCCAAGTCATATTATACAGTTTAATATTATACGACTTTTAAAGCTATATTAGTTTACTATGAAACTTCGTAAAATTAATAATTTTAGGGTAGGTACTGGTTGGTTTGAGCACTTCAGATAAACAGCTTGCATCACTTCATCTATATCTATACTATTATTATAAAGAGGAAAGATTTGTATGTAAGTATGTTTGTAACGAATAAACTCAAAAACTACTGAACGGATTACGATGAAATTTGGCACACGGGTAGATCATGTCCTGGATTAACACATACTTTTAATCCCGGGAAAATATTTTTTGAAAATTCTTTCAATAATATGAAGCTACATTACTCCTGAATGCTATAGGCTACTTATTATCCCGGGAAAATATTTTTATCCCGGAAAAGCTTTTTCACGCGTGCGAACCCACGAGCAGAAGTCTAGTGACTAATAAGTCAAATAATGCCCTTTCCATTCGCTGCCATTCTATGCATTAGTCACTCAACAAACACTTATTGTCATATCATAGAAAGTCACAGTTGCAAATTTGTAAACACACACTGAACATTATCCAATGCCGTTACATAAAATCCTTTCACTGTTCAGATAAATGTGTTCAATGCTCAATAGCAATAAAAAAGGTTAAAGGAATACCAGCACAATGTATTGTGTGTGATGTGAGTACAATAGTATGAAGAGGAGTGTGTTATTGCAAAAAATATCGATACGTAATATGACGCATGTTCGATTGTGCAATGATAAAGTATGAAAAACCGTTCCGCTCGAGTCAAGCTCCAAATTTTGTTATAACGAGAATTAAGTGTTAAATATTTTGACATTTTATTAGTAAAATACAATTTAATTATGATGTTAGATGCTTGTTTTCCACGTGCTTTTAGTATATATTTGCTACTAATGGTTTCCGTACTTTATTTCTAAGAACGAATTCACAGCTAACATACGAGAAGAGTCGTAATTGTACAAGATCTTAAAATCCTACTTCCTACTATCCTACTAATATCATAAAAGCGAAAGTTTGTAAGTATGGATGTATGGATGTTTGTTACTCTTTCACGCAAAAACTACTGAACGAATTTCGATAAAATTTGGCACACGGGTAGATTATGTCCTGGATTAACACATAGGCACTTTTTATCCCGGGAAAATATAAAGCGGGACTTTTGTCCCGGGAAAACTCATTCAAGCGGGCGGAGCCGCGGGCAAAAGCTAGATAAAAATAAAGTCAGCCGTACAGTAATCGTTAAAACGCACTAAACTATCTATACCTGAAGTAATATAACACGTTGCAACGTTACTTCAAGTATCAAGAATAAAAATAAACGTAACATTGGAGTAAAATTTCATCATCATCATCATCATCAGCCACATGACGTCTTCTGCTGAACATAGGCCTCTCCCAAAGATTTCCAGACGGTGCGTCAAAAGCGGCCCGCATCCAAATTTACCAAAATAAAATAACTTTTAATATTATTGAAAATACTATTTGTATTGAACTTATTGCTTAATGTATTTTTGTTAATAGCAGGGAATCAAAACGATATTAGTAATATCAAACATTTCAATCGAATCACTTTAATGAATGGCTATTAATGTCCATTAGCTTTCAAATTATTAGTTATTAGTGAAATTTGTATTTTTATTTAAATGTACCGGTTTTCATTTAGCTCCAAATAATTAATAGTATAACAAAATGTTCCCATCAACAAATAGTATACGATATAGGCAATTGCTGCCTCAACGCCTTTCAAAACCAACTTTGAAATGTGCTCCTAAACATCACGATGACTACTCTATAATAATATTATTAAGCTAAAGAGTTTGTTTGATTGATTGATTGTTTGTTTGTTTGGTTGAACGCGCTAATCTCAGGAACTACTGGACCGATTTTGAAAATTCTTTCACTAATAGGAAGCTACATTACCCCTGAATGCTATAGGCTACTTTTTTTATCTCGGGAAAACATTTTTATCCCGGAATAACCTTTTCACGCGGGCGGAGCTGCGAGCAACACCTAGTAAGTAATATCCGCAATTGGTGTCCGATATAGCAAGTTAATCTTACCAGGTCTCAATTTTAAGCGTGTATAAAAACATACTTTTAATATTAGTAGACATTATATTTTATTGACTTAGAACCAGTTGCTAATTAAATAAGTATGTAATTAGCTATTAATAGGCAGAAAAAGAAAATTTATAAAAGGTGTAATAAATATAAATACAACAACAACAACAACAATACATTTATTTGCACAAACACCATATCAACAAAGAAATTAACATAGGAAAAAAAAAAAAAACAACAATACAAAAAATGCAAAAATATAAAAATGTTATAATAATAACAATAAAAAAAAATACAAAAGAAGCGCGTGTGTCGTGCCGAACATCATGGTGTGAGTGCAAAACGGGTCCCATTCAGCTCAAGCCGCGGGCGAGCCGCGGCGCTGGTCTTCCATGGGCCCGACGCGTTGTGAAATTGTGAGCGCACGGACGTGTTGCAAGTTGCAACTCAATTACTTATATCACTTATATAAAAAAATAATCATAATTAAAACAGCAATAAACAGAAAATAAATACCTATATTTGCGTTCAATAAAGTATAAAAATATTTATAATTTATTGCACGACGCACGTACTTACTCAGGCATGTGCGTTCAATAAAACCAAAAGTTAAAATATACCATACAAAACTACCGGTGGTAGGTCTCTCATATGTAAGAGTCCGTCTGGAAGGGTACCACCGCAATGTCTATTTCTACCGCTAATCAACAGTGTGCATGCACTGCTGTGTTTCGATTTCAAAGACATTGTAGCCAGTGTAACTACTGGACATAATGAGACGTAATACCTTATGTCTCAGGATGACGAGCGCAATGCAACGCCACACAGTACATTGTAACTCAAGGTGCTGGATGGTGTTGCTACTGTTTATGGGTGGTCGTATCGCTTACCATCAGGCGAACGGCATGCTCGCCTCATCATTCAATGCAATAAATTAAAAAAATAATTTAATCAGTTAAAAATAAATCAAATATGCAAATGCAACACTATCAATATATTTGAATATGAATTACACTCTAATTTGCCAATGAGATTGAAACAAGATAGTGAAGTTGAATGAAAGTCATTTGTAAACTTTGTTGGTGATGTCAATAAATCAGTTTACTTTTTTTTTATTAATCCATTTACGTTGGAATTTATTGCTTGAAACAAATTTGAATTTGAATAATATACTTCTTAGCTAATTATAATAGCAAATTTCCATCGATAACGTTCTATAGCAACCATCTTGTAACTTTGTACCTTAGTTGATTTTCACAACATCCGCAGGATATGTAGCAATTTCATTTAAAATCCCGACTGATTTGATGTTTAATTTATGTATTTACATATAACATTACTTATTACACACACACGCGCCTTTTATCTCCGAAGGGATAGGCAGAGGCGCAACGAATGCACCCACTTTTCGCCGTGCGTATTCCGTCCCATGATGTGATAGGGGGGCAAGCCTATCGCCATATCGGGCACAAATTCCAGACCCCGGGTTGATACTGAATAGAAAAATCCAATATCACTTTGCCGAACCCAGGGATCGAAAACCCCAACAAATAATACAACTAAGCCACCGAGGCAGTCACTTATTACTTATTAAAACTGTTTTCTTACACTTAGAACAAATCTCACAAGTTTTAAGTAATTTTTTTTTAACAGTTATATTATACAGCTAATGTGAATAGTACCCAATTTATTACCATTTATTTGGGAGCATAGATTAGTGTGACTTTTGTATTTGGTCGGCTAATCTATACTAATATTATAAAGCTGAAGAGTTTGTTTGTTTGTTTGAACGCGCTAATCTCAGGAACTACTGGACCGATTTTGAAAATTCTTTCACTAATAGGAAGCTACATTACACCTGAGTGCTATAGGCTACTTTTTATCCCGGAAAAACTTTTCCACGCGGGCGGAGCCGCGCGCAATGCTAGTACATTTATATTACGATTAACATTTACTCGGAAGTTGTAAAACAGGCCGTTAATGAGATTTCTTTTTACATTTTTTCTTTTAAAATTCACTGTCAGTTATTTGAAAAATATAACCAATTTCTCGTACATCGCCAAATCTCAAACGCGAATTCATTACACAAACAGGTCACAACGTGTGCTAATTAAAAGAGTCCCGTGGCCGACGGTTAATTAACAATGTGGACATGAGTATGACATTGATCGCAATCTATTCTCACAACGCATTGGGGATAACGCACGTGCCACTGACGGATCGCGTATTATTGTTACAGTCCTAATAAACTGAATGCCAATTTGGTATAGCCGTCATTCGAGCCAATCGAACAGAAACGTCGATTAACCACCGCGGGATGTAACAGCATAAACGGTCAATATACATAATATTGCATGAATTGCAATTGAAAATATTGATGAAGGCAGAGGAAGCGAAAGTAGTGTGCCAAAATCAAGCAAGGCAATCCATAGTCTCTGCCTACCCCTATGGGACAGAGGCGTGATAGTATGTATGGTCGTAATTGCAAGATAGCGTTGCTACGATTCTGATGGTGGTTGGTAACTGCAAAGAAATAGCTTTTGTTTTCGAGTGCAACATCGCGGATATTCGTCATTCCGTTTTGCACTGTACCCTTTGTTATTAGAAATGTAGGAAATTGATCTCATATCCGGGCAACAAGATTTGTTTTTGTAGTAGAAAGCCGGCAAATAACAAAATTAATTTTCATGGAAAATGGTCATTCATGTACAATCACCCTATTTGATGCTAGTACACTTTCTCAAGATAAAACGGCAAATTTTCATATTTTACTAAGCAGGTGCGAACGTTTCGGAGATGTACAAAGGAAACAGCAGACATTGCATGTTGCTGACAGACGACGGAATACGTACGGGGAAAAGTGGGTGCACTAGTTGCGCCTCTGCCTACCTCTTCGGGGATAAAAGGCGTGAGTGTGTGTGTGTGTGTGTGTGTGTAAGGCTTTCATTTAACATGACGACTTAATAATAAACATACATATTATTTCAAACATTTCAAGAATCACATTATAAAACCTTCAATGTAAGCAAGCGCTATTTGTCAGATAAAACTTCGTATGTGATCAAAGGGTTAAAAAAACACCATAATTGGCTTTCAGCTTTTTGCAATGTAACAGAAAGTTTACAGCTGTTCGAAGCAAAGATTTAAGTTCAACTTTTACGTCTTCAATGCTTTTAGCCGAGAAAATGTTGGACGCATGGCACAATATCCAAGTTTACATCTCGTCCATACTGCAAACTTTTATAAAAAAATCTGTAGAAGAAATATTGATCGCGAAATTATTTTATACTATATGCTGCTCGGTACTTCGTCCAAGTGAGATTCCCGGAAATAAAAATCACACTGTGGGCTTAGAATGTGACACAAAGACGCAACTCGTAAAACGATGTCGTTTAATTTTGATGTTTGTGATTGATCGAGAGACCAATACGTCAGTCACGTGTTAGTCTCTCAACCAATCCCAATAAGACGAAACGGAGACGTGACGTGTTTTTTTGTCACATTCTAAGCCCACTGTATACTTTCCCGAGAAAAATATTGCATACATTTTAATCCAGAACTTAGTACCTATGTGTACTGAATTTTGTCCAAAACCAAATAAATATAATTTATTAAACATATATGTTTCAATTATTTATTGTATCACATTATAATAGCTTAGCAGTCCGTGATTTCAAGAAGAAATCAGGAAATATTTATCAGCTATTCGAATGTCTCAACAATGCATCAACAGTCACCCCAAAATAATACCATCATGTAAGACTATATTCCTAAACCAACGCCTTGATTTAGACTCAATTATATCAATATTTAAAAACAATGTGAACGATAATTTTTCCGAAAGACCCACTGCAATACAAAATACCAAGAATAACGATGTGCTAGTAGATGTTAGAACTTAATTAAATCCGCTCTAGACATAAAATTGTATTATTTCGGAACACACGATCACCTCGTTCCTTTATTGTTTTTTAATTACATCTCCCGGATTGCATCCGAAGCGAAGTACAAATTGGCTTATCCATAAACGGTATTTTATAAAATATAATGAAACCTACACACATACGCCTGGAAGGGTGTTCCAAAACAAACCGAAGCTTACTGCTACAGATTGAAAGTAAATTAGATTTCAAAATTCACCCTGCGGGCTTAGCAATTGGGAGAGCAATTAATATGAAATCAAATTTCAAAGAGAAACAATTAAATGAATTTCGTTAAATTCCTATTTTTAGTCGTCTGATTGCTATGATTGTTTTGTTTTCGTTGTTTGTGTTACGAATAAAGAAGTGTTTAAATTGGCCGAAGTCCATTTACGTATCAAAGCTTTAAGGAGATTTATAATGCTACCCGCGTATTTTTCTTTTCATTTTTAAAATAGCACGATGATCATGAACACATAACAAATTTTCTTGGAAACTGAAGAGGGTTTCGCACATTAACGTTGACATTTAAATGCTTTAGCGACTTGGTCCATGAACTGTGTAACTGCGAAAGTACACAAATATTATGTTCTTACAGACGGTTGCGAAGACGGCTATAACAAAACCCACAACTTTGATGCTAAACATATTACACTGTTTACGATTGTATGTTCTAAGAGTAATAGACTGAAATGAGTTAACACATTCATAAACATGAGAACACGTTCTAGCAAGCGTAGCGTCGGCCGTCCACCTGCAAGGTGGACAGACGACTTGATAAAGGTCGCAGGAACACGCTGGATGCAGGCCGCTTTTGACAGGTCCGTCTCGAAATCTTTGAGGGAGGCCTATGCTCAGCAGTGGACGTCGTGTGGCTGATGATGATGATGATGATGATTCTTAAACATCGCAAAACCTGAGCTCAAAAACGATGTCCTATTTACGGTAAGGTGGCTTGGAGCTATGTGAATAATAATGATCTTAATTAAAGTTTTCTAATTCTAAATTAATATTGGAATAAAATAACAAACATGTGTAGTTTTGCGGTCGTCTGCATTATCATAAAAACTAGTAATGTTAATGTTGTTGATAAAAACTTAACAACGCTAAGGACGTTTTCATAAATCAACTTTTACTTATCAAAGACTGCTTGAGGAATGAGTCCACTTCCGCCAACCGTAGTCAGCAAGTTCAATGTCGATTCGAGGAATTCGAGAAATTCGTTCGGACATTGTCATACAGTTTCATAATAATAATGACTGCGTAAGTTTCTAATTTCGTAATTGTCCGGTAGGCAATGGCTTGGCTGTGCCTTTGACATTGCTTAAGTCTATGGGCGGCGGATACTGCTTACCATCAGGCGGACCGCTTGCTCGTTTGCCTACTAAGGCAAAATAAAAAAATAGTTTTTAATTCCTTGGAACTAATATTATAATGACTGCCTCGGTGGCGTAGCTGTATTAGGATACGACTGCAATGCTGAGGAGTCTCGGGTTCGATCCCCGGGTCGGGCAAAGTGTTATTGGATTTTCCTATTCAGTATCAGCCCGGAGACTGGAATTTGTGCCCGATATGGCGATAAGCTCGCCCCCTATGACATCATGGGACGGAATACGCACGGACAGTGGGTGCACTAGTTACACCTCTGCCTACCCCTTCGGGGATAAAAGGCGTGAGGGTGTGTGTGTAATATGTATTATAACGCGAAAAATTTTGTGAGTTTGTTGGTTTGTAGGGGGATAATCTCTGGAACTACTGGACCAATTTTGAAAATTATTTCCCTAATAGGACGCTACATTACTCCTGAGTGCTATACTTTTTATCCCAGGAAAATATAAAGCGTGACTTTTATCCCAGAATAACTTTTTCACGCGGGCGTAGCCGCGGGCAAGAGCTAGTCTATACTATACATAAACATCATGCCAGTACTTTTTTATATTTTCATCATCACCATCAGCCACATAAAGTCCACTGCCACTGCTGCATGAAGGCCTCCCCTAAAGATTTCCTGACGAACTTGTCAAAAAATGCCTGCATGCATTTTATATTTTACGTGTCCATAAATTTACCTAAGGAGAAAATCATATTGCTAGTCATATAATATTATACTAGTATACAGCTGTTAACAGTGTTTAATTAACAAAGATGACGTAAGATGGAGGCATTCAGGCCAATCCCCTGACCGTCAGGATATAGGCAACAAAGAACCGGAACGGCCTTGGTGATCGATCAAAACGAGATGATGTGTGCGTGACTCGTGGCTGGTGGGCGCAAATCTCTAGACTGTGACGTCAAAGTGATTCTTTGGAAATGCTACACTTAGCACTTGAATATTAACTTTCGAAAGTACAGGAAGGTATATTTTTATTTCTTATAAAGGTTTAGTTTTAGTACAAAATTTTAAGAGGACGATGAGACAATAGTATTTGTGTCTGAATTTTATTGCTAAACGAAAATAAGTTCCAAAAATAATATACAAAATAATTCATTATCAGTCTTTGGAACTCCACTGCTGAACATAGGCCTCCACAAAATTCCAGACCAGCCTGTTGGAAGCGGCCTGCATCCAACAAGTTCCTGCGACCTTTACCAGGTCTTGTAACTTGTTACTAAAGAAATACTATGTACAATTCAACTCGCATGCATAATGCATACCATTTAAGATTATAAAAAAAATACTACACATGACCTAAGCCTGAAGGTGAAAAAAAAAACAATCACATTACTAAGGCACTGGCCACTGGTAGTTCTAAACCTGTTCATTCAATTTAGTTGATTACATGTAGGTTTTATTACATTAACGAAACCGGTGGGGCTTTAAGCAAAATAAATAAACAACATGTAAAAATCACTGCTAAAAGGTAGCTTGGCGGGTGCGACGAACGGTCGAGGCGCATATTTTGCATTCATTCCTGGCGCATATTGTGTCCTGAATTTTCGAGTATTCCTATCACTGATGGTTAATTATTTTTTTATCATCGAAGGAACATAAGAAACATAACCAAGAACTCTGAATTGCAAATCATTGCACTGAGCCCGTCACTCCGATTTAGCAGATGTTAAGTCCCATAATGCCAAGTAATTACAGTGGCTGAATATCCTTCAAATGGGAAGACAACAGTGCATGCAGCCTGGTGCTTAGAAGAAAAAATAAAGCCATGGAAAAAGCGGCAGCACCGCCCCAAATGGCCCCTCGCATTGGAGACATCTACTATCAAACAGCACTACTATAAATGATTAGTCAATCAAACAAAGAACGGAGAAATTAAACTCATTATGAGAATGTTGAAACAAAACGGAACAAACGCGAGTGAGACATTAATCGAAGATGACAAGCGATAGTATTGTGAAGATGGCGTTCTTTGAGTGGTGTGGAAAATGTTAGTTCACTACCTACTAAATAATACGATGAACGCATGGAGAAAATTACTGTGAGGCATTTTTATGTACTAATATTTTACTCAGGAAAGTCTGCATAATATTATCCTCTTAATTAGCTTCATTACCAGATAACGAACCACAAAGTGATAGTAATGTAGTATGCTGTACATTTTTCCACCGGGTATAAGCTACCATGCAGCCAAGATTAATAGAAAGACACTGGCAGTATTTACTAAAACTAGTCACGAAAAAGCGCTGCTATTACTGGTGTCGTGGAATCACTTATTCGCGCCTGGATAAAAAACACAAATAATATTAAGTTAATATGCTGTAGCTGTAAAGAATTGAATTTAATTAACCATATCTATTGCATCTGAATAAATAATATCATTCGAAACAATTAAATATGTAATGGTTTTTTTGTATTGCAGTCCCAAAGTGCAAGGATCGTATTCATAGATATTTTTTTTAATTTAGTTATAATTAATTTTGCATGTTCAGGGGTTAATAGCGCAAAATGTTACGACTGTACAATATTAAAACCTTTTAATGAACCTCGGTTGAATTTAAAAGCGATTCAACAGCTGTATCGACACGTTTGAATGAATTAATCAAAATTGATTTCAAAATACGCAATACAGTACCAAAAGGGAATATATAAAATACTTTGAATCTATCGAAATAGAGCAGAGTTATTTTAAATACTATTTTTAAATAGTATATAACGTATCACATATTTTCATTTTAGAAAATAATAAAATTTTAGATTATTTTTCTATAAGTTGACATAATCAAACAAAATTTCGTTGAGACTAGGTGTTGCTCGCAGCTTAGCACGCTTGACAAGCCTTTCATGTATATCAAGTCCAATTGTGTATTTTTCCTTAAATTCCTTCCTATATGTTAATTCATTACATGTTCTATCTGTGTGCCAAATTCTATCCAAATCCGATGAGCATTTACTTTGCATCGTCATAAACTTTCGCGTTTACAATACAACACGTAGACAACTTATAACAATATCATCTCTAAAGGGGAAGTGAGTGTGAAATAGTGTGATTGTATCGGCGTTTGATATACAACTTGTTGTGAACGTAACACCTTTTTACGATCTTTTTCAGTCATTTGTTGTCTGGGTGACAAACTGATTTGCTCTGGATACGGAGGTTTGTTTTATACGATGGATAATCATATGTTAGTTCTACACTTGTCCACACTTTAATACACACAGTTTTTTTTTTAGGTAGGCGATCCTGCAGTCAACACCGGGGGAAACCTGCGAATGGGATACTGGAGTCCCCCGGCTTAACTGCAGGGGCCTGGGAGGTGAGTGGAGGAGGAATATGGAAGGGAAGGTGGGGGGAAGGGAGGAAGGTTCCCAGGATGGGCGGAAAGAGAGGGTGCCAGGAAATGTTCGCGGGCCCTTTAAGGCCTCAATGTGTTTTTTTCAACCAAGAGGTATACACACTGAACTGTGTGCCTCGGCCCGCGTAATACACACAGTTAAAAGTGGATACATTCGTTGCGCATCTTCATCTAGCTTAAGTTACATCTCTTGTTTAATAAAATAGTTAATTTTTTTTGGGGTAATAGGAAAAAAATCAGCCTACCCTTATTCATGTTAAATTATAGCATCAGCTTTGCTACTGTATAATGTATATTAGTAGTGTTATCGTTTACCCTGTCATGTCAGCTCGTCACGCCATTCAATCGCATAAAAAATACTACAGAAAGTGGCAGAAAAATCTCATGTAACTAAAATTCTCCATTCAAATTACAAAACCAAACGCATAAATTCTATCAAATGAAACTCGCTCTCGAAACCGTCGACCGGTCGCGAACCACTCACGTCAGGTCGTAAGTCTGACCTCAGGAAAATTATACTAATAGCGCGACCCACATAACTTCATTCATTTTTTATGAAGGTTAAGAATATCCATAGAGAGTTTATAACTCGGTCGTAACATAAAAATATATTACGTAACTATAAAAACATATCTCCTTATAGGTCATGTTAATGTGTCATAAAAAAAATTTGCTCGAAGACTCGGAGCCGTAAAAAACCGAGCGATCCTGTTACTGACAAAGCGTTTAGTTGTAATAAAGCTCATTCCTTTATTCCTGCCCTGAAGAGTATCACTCGACGTTCACAATTTTACGGCATCCTACAGGCTTAAAGAAAATCAGCCTCCCGCTGAGTATAAGCCGCATTTCTCAAAGAAGATTCTCGTTGTAATAAAACTGCAATGAAGCCTTAGCAGAGTGAAGATATGCCACGTTTTAAATTTAAATAGAATTTAAATGAATATCAATTACTGGAAGAAATGTTTTGCTAACATTTTCTTGGATACTGCGATTTTATTGCTATAAATATTTTTAAGCTCGTTCTTGATTAATTTTATTAGAACAGTATAAAATAGAAGCCGTGACAGTTTTTTTTTAAATAGGGCAAATAATATTGCATTGCAAATACATTCATTATCATCATAAACATCATCGTCATCAGTCACGTGAAGTCCATTGCTGAACATAGATCTCCCCTAAAGATTTCCAGACGGACCTGTCAAAAGCATCCTGCATCCAGCGTTTTTTGTGTCCTTCATTTAGCCATCTGTCCACCTCGCAGATGGACGTCCAACGCTGCAATACATAACTGCTTGCAATTTCTTTTCCTCACGTAAATTTGGTTTTGTTATATTCTCTCTTCCTTCCTTATAGTCATCTCCGACGTTACTCCTGTGAGTCTTGTGCCAGACAATTTAAATTTATAAGCTCATTTAATACTATGAAAAAGTCGAGGTTCCTTTTTATCTCTCATTCATCACTTTTAATCTTACCTTTTTTAATAATGATAAAAATTTATCAAAAATTACAAATGCACATATCGCGGCGGCAAGGCAGGCTTTGTGGAATGAGTCAGACATATATACCCTTACAACGCATAATTCAATTGGTATCACAAAGGGTTTGCGTCCGCAATTCTAAAATGACGTGGCTTCGATCTTGCAATATCTTTGGATTTTGTCGCGTCGTGGTCAGAACAATTGAGAGGCGCTCTTTTATTGATAAGTAGTTTTCTAATAAATCTCTTTACCAGATTTCATTGTAATCATATTATCTAACCAAAATAAAGAATCGATTGGGTTTGATTCCCGGGTCAGGCAAAGTGATATTGAGTTTGTGGTAAAACGCATACACTAACGCCACCATCCCGTGAAGATAGACAGAGACTAGTGGAATGCAATAGAAAGAAAGAAAGAAATAACTTATGAACCCGACGCATCTTTTTTGGCTTTTTACATATTCATATATTTTTAGGAAAGTTACTAAATACACAATATCTAGATCTCACTGTGAGTACAGTGGTGCAATTCTGTAGAAACTCAGCGTGAAGTGAGGTGACTTCGACATCTCGGGTGAGATTATGACAAAAAGCCAGTGTGACGATCGAATTTTTTGTTTACAGAAGCCGATTAGCTTACTATACGTAAAATCTCACTTGTTAATAAGTGAATGCAGTTCGCTTCACCGACATTCTCACCTTATGAAGCTTGTGTAGATTACATAGCGGATTCACGAGCTCGATAGTAAGATCTTACAGAATAGCATAGAAGTATAGACAAAATACTATAATGTCTACATTTATCGGAAAATTCGGTTCATTTCACCAGACACTGAATACCGTAAGCCCAAAAAGTTGGGAATCGAACGGCAAGCAGAGAGAGTGATTGTTTAAATTCACTGCCACACCCTGACACTCCACTTTCATTATCATTTCGCACCGTTATTCTTCCTTTGTTTGAACTGCATATGCATTTAATGAACAAAAGTATGCCACAAACACTTTGTGTATTGAGTACTGTGTTTGGAATATTAAGGCCGCAGTTGATACGACAATTGCATGCATTTTGGATGCGTGGTGTATGACCGAAGCGAATTTCGTGTATGGTAATTTTCTTTGCGTTTTAAAAGCGTTCAAATAGTGTGGGATTGCTTCGCGTATTAAAAGATTTTATATTATGTGTTCCATGCAGCTTTGTAAGGCACAATGTGTGCTGTGTGTGGGTGTGTGTGCTGCGTGTGTGTGTGTGTGTATTGGTTTAAACTTATCGGTTTTTTATATACAAATTGATCATTTGACTACGGCATTCAGTTAACCTTTACCTATATTAAAATTGAATGAAACGTGTAATATAAAATAAACAAACGAAATAAAATATGGACATGAACTTATCACACCAAAAAATTAAATGCAAATGACGTGATATAAAAATGGATACAAAACATTACACACGCTTTATTATGTAAACTTCGTAAAATTATAAAATATTTTGGTCCCATTTTAAATGTATTCGCGCCTTGAAGCAAAAATATTATACCTTTTGTATGTAAATTCGGCAATACAGAGCTTAAGTTTCACTGTACTCTAGAAATATTTATCTTTTTATTTTTCATACATTTCACTTTATAATACTTGAGAGATACGGTTTCAATCGTAGCATAATAGTAAGAATATCAGTTAATTCCTCTATTCAAGTTTCATACATACATACATATTACATACAGCATCACGCCTTCTTCCCTTACTAATAGGTACCTATAATAAACACAGATTGCGCCAGCTATGTTAGGTCCCACGTAATATGGGCCAGTTTATTGCCATTTAACAGTCACATTTCCAGGCTCCGGGCTGATATAAAAACCGAATATCACTGCCCGACTCGGGATTCGAACCCGAGCCCTCAGCGCGAAATCGTACCGCCCACGCAATATAGCTACGCCACCGAGGCAGTCGTGTAACAATATAAAACTAAACGCGTTAGAAGTTATACTTCTTTGGCGTAAAAAGATAAAAATCTTTTTAAATAACGCGCCAAAAGATGTATAACTTCAATATCTTTCACCTTATTCTACGTTCAAAATTCAAAACTAAAATGTTGACTATAGCTGACTTCAGGGTGTCGGTTTACGTGACGGTGTGCGCGCACATCGTAAAAATGTACTCTCATCATTTTTCCCTAACGCGCCAAAAGAAGTATAACTTCAAAAAATATATGTTTTGGATTACTGACAAGTAAACATATATCACATATTTTATCCCTAAAGGGGTAGACACAAGTGCTGGTTGCACTTGTGTCTGGCACCCACTTTTCGCCTTGTGTTTTCCGTGTATGATAAGCGGCGAGCCTTTTATTGTGTTTAAGAACACAAATCATTTTTTCCATGAAATACATTTAAAAACATCTTTATAATCGGCACCGACGTTTTACAAAACAATTCGCAATCCGCAGGTAAAGCCAATCATTGCGAGCATTAATTAATATGGCATTAGTAGCAAATCCAGTTTATTCTCCAATTTATAATGAAATCATAACCGCTATTAAGCGCTCGAACGACTAATGAACGTAATTCTGTTTGTGAAATGATACAGCAACATGTTATTTCGAAATGCATATTAAACATAGATAGGTAATATTTTTTTGTAGATTAGATATTTATGTAACAAACGTATTGCAGGAGATTTTTTATAACTATTATAAACAAATGATATTTGAGAATTAAAATAATATAGACGAAGCTTTAATCTTTGGGGGAGGCCTATGTTCAGCAGTGAACTTCTAAAAGCTGAAGAAGAAGAAGACGAATCGTTTCTAAATTAATTTTGATAATTACGAATTACTTTTATTATAAATGCTCTCATAGCATTAAAAGCTTTTGTTAGTAACATACTATGGATCACAGAACAAAGAAAACAGTAGAACTAGTAAGTGGGCGTAACCTTTTATCCCCTAGTTAGTACTGCATTACTAACTCACCGTTGGAGCGGTCTCAGTCGTTATTGCGCACTGTCAAAGCGTAAATAATTTGAAAAAATATTTAATAATATTAAAATGCTCTATTGTGCAATTCTGGATCGCAAAAATCATAGCCATAGTAAGAATATGTCCCACTGATGTATTTCCTACCATCGGTAAGCAATATTTTCTGGTTTATTGCAATTTAATTGAATAATATCTATTGATTTTCTATGTCAAATATGGCAATTAAAGGTAATTTTCAATTTAAAGTGTTCCTTATTGTTATCGACATATGATTAATTTTCGTAAACGCAAATCAGTTGTTCTAGAATGATTTGTTGCACATTTATAATGTCACCGCTACTCAATTAGTGCATACATGGTCGATAAAATATTATCGATAATTATTATTCACTGATAAGCTATGTTTTAATACGAAAAATACAAAACAGTTGTCTATGCATGATCCACTTGTGATGCAAAGCTATGGTCGCTATAATTAATTTATGCAACAATACAAGATTTTTTATTTTCATTTTCCCCAAAAGATCCATTTATAGGTAAACGATTTTTTTTTAATGTCATTGAATGACGAGACGAGCATGCCGTTCGACTGATGGTAAGCGATACGAACCGCCCATAAACAGTAGTAACACCATACAGCACCTTGAGTTACAAAGTACTGTGTGGCATTCCACTGCGCTCGTCATCCTGAGACATAAGATGTCTCATTATGTCCAGTAGTTACACTGGCTACAATGTCCTTCAAACCGAAACACAACAGTGCATGCTCACTGCTGCTTGGCGGTAGAAATAGACATTGCGGTGGTACCCACCCAGACGGACTCTTACATATGAGAGACCTACCACCAGTGAATGATCAACACTACGAGAAGGCTAAATAGGTTTCCTTCAAAAATACTATATATTGTGCCATGTGTTTCCCTCAGTGGGACTCACTGTATATTAGCTATATTAGCTGTGTAGCTGATATTGTAATCTAACATATCTACAGTATTGAAAGCCTAAATTATGAATTTGAAATCTGTACTTAAAATTTAAATAAATGAATTACTGAATTATATTTGTTTTTCAAAATAGTACCAACAACTTTTCCAGCGCTTATAAAATTAATATAATTTTGGGATAAGTCCATTTCTTTTATTAATGTTATTAAAGTTTTATAGTTATAAAACAAGCACCATCGATACGTACACAAGAAGGTATCGTATGGGTGCAACACTATTACCGACATGCTAGCGCACTGTGTGTCATTCAATAACATCTCTTATTTCAAAGACGATAAGAGCTTTTATGATAAACGCCATCTAGCGTGGAATAGCGGTATTAAAACGAATTAAAATCAAAATTTCACACAGAAGAAAAAATGTCCTATGAACTCGTGGTGATTTTTATAATATGAATTTTATGCAATGGGAATAACGTTTAATTTAATGCAAATTATTTTGTGTTATAAGTTTTATTGCGATTGCTCATTTCGGCCAATCATAATGAAGAGATGATAGTATGTGAATAATATGCATGTGTGAGTTTGGCGACACTGGTTTTCTTAGTAAATTGATGCTATTGTCTCTCCATCTTATATCTATCCTCCATGCTATGGATATTGTCACACATTTCGGCCATGAAAAAAAAATTGTTGTTATCAGGACGTAAATATCCAATTTGATATTAAAATATAGTATTATCCTCTATAGCATTGTTGAGTAATAATAATAGAGAGTTATTGAATCGAATACCAAAACATACTTTAAATCAATAAATGATAGAAAGCACCAAACTAAAATAAACGATGCCACGGTGATCGACCGACACACCAATCGAACACTCGACATTCATACGTGTACGTATAAGCAGAAAGTTTACCCTCCTTTGCCCTTTTCTAGGCGAAGGCAATAACTTAGTCAGCCACGACATCTCATTAAAGGTCTTCGCACTGAATGCAAACACGCTGAGCAAAGTCGCAGAAACCGAGAGCTCGCAGTGTAGTGTTACCAGTTGAAAGAAAATAAGAGGATTTTCCAAAGAAATGTCGAGTTTTTAACGTTGAGAAATTTCCGGATTATTATATATCACGTTTTCTTTAACAAGCAAATAATATTCTTTTATAAGTTCTTCACTATTCACTAAGGTAAATTTTGTAAAATAAATATTGATTTTCAATTCGATAAATGACCCTTTAAAATGTAGCTGCATTATTACTGATGGTAGGACTCTCATATGTAAGAGTCCGTCTGGGCCCACCCACCACAATTCCTTTTTCTACCGCCAAGCAGCAGTGTGCATGCACTGTTGTGTTTCGGTTTGAAGGACATTGTAGCCAGTGTAACCATTGGACATAATGAGACTTGAACATCTTATGTCTCAGGATAACGAGCGCAGTGGAATGCCACATAGTACTTTGTAAGTCAAGGGTGCTGCTACTGTTTATGGGTGGTCGTATCGCTTACCATGAGGCGAACGGCACACTCGTCTCGTCATTTAATGCAATAAAAAAAAACTTACTTAAAACACCGGAATTGGAATAAATTCCTCACGCATTCCGGTGTTATCCGGAAAATCGCTCACGAACGGCTACCGTGAGCCAGTGAAAGTGTAGACTTACCTCCCCGGAGTTTTGTTTACGCCGTGGAGAGTGTAACCCGAGTGTCGAGTGCCGTTATGACTAACCTGTAACAGAATAATAAGTATTAAATAAACTTTCATAGACGCGGTCAATGTTAGCGAATAAAGAGATATTTTGTGCTGGGGTCACAATAAGGTTAATATCTAACGTTTCATATCGCAATTATAGGTTTTATAGTCGATGATCGCAACGAATATAGCCTCTTTTATCGAAAAATTTATTGCTAGTAATAATTGTACGCAATTATTGAATTGTATGAACATGCGCAATGGCGAGGCAATTCTCGCCCGCGTAAATACACGTGCCTTTCGACATATATTAAAAAAAGAATTACTGCTAGCAATAATTTCGTATGATTATTCTTAGAAATAATTGGTCAGCCTAAATAAGGCTTTAGGCGTAAACAATGATTTATAATCGCTTGATTCGTGTCACAATGAGCGCCCTTGTAATATTTACGCGACTTCTCGTGGCTTCACTTACACTTCGTAAGGATGATGTGGCCCTACCCCACAACAGCACTACATTCTAGTAAATAAATTGTAGTCCAAGTATGCTGACCCACGGGAGATATTAGAACCTTCGTCAGTGGCTAGAATTGATCTTTGTTAATCGATATGCATGAGCTGGCCCCTAACTCTGAACTCCACTCGTCCGAGCGCACCACTGTGAGTTTTTCATTGCATATATGACAGTCGCTTACAGTAGTCTTTATGTGGTATATATACTGGTTACAATTCTCTGGTTACAAATGTAACGGCTAGGGAATTTTGAAAATTGGCGCAATATTAAGTAAGTTATAAAGCTTTGTACTTTGGTGGAAGGGGTATAGGGATGTATGGGTATTGTCAAATCTCAAATCACAGTAATATCAGATTGTGACGTCACCGTGTGCCACCGGCCATAGCACTGCCTCCGTGCGAAAGAGATAGCGCGATATCCCCACCAAGCCCCCACTTTTGCTCACAATAATATTTCAAATTTGAATAACTGCTTTATGTTTTAACTATTTTTGATGCTGATTTCACAGAAGAATTTATTTTTGGTATTGTTTTCTGTTAGATATATATCAAATAATGTACAAAAATCAAACACAGGAAACTACCCTAATCTGAAGTGGGCACGGCTTACACGGCTCACCACTATATACGCCTATGATCAAATCAGTTTTATCATATAAACATACCAATTCTTTAAACTCTCGTTATCTATAAAGCATGTGAATCGATCATACATCACATTCAAATGAAACTAAATTCGGTAAAAGCTATTTTCTAGTCTAATTGTACCCATTGCCTACAAATTGAAATCTGCTGTTAGTGTTATTATACAGGCAATACTATTTTCCGGCGCTACGATGAAATCTATAGGATTTTATCACGCACACTTTGAACCTGTTTAATTGTATATAGAATAGACAACTAATGAAAAACGTATGCTCACTATTTTCCCCAAAGAGATAGGCAAACACTAATGGTGTGCCCACACTTAGCTAAGTTTATATTCATGATGTTACAAGACGTAAGCCTATGTTAGTTTAATTTTTAAACAAACAACAATAAAAAAATTGAGATGATACGTACAATAAAAAATAAATAATTCCAGAACATCATCAAAATGAAGACATTCTGCTAATGTTCTGCAATTTTTTTTTATTTGTTTCCCTAAAGCTTAAAGTGCTTTAATCGTTGAAACAACAATAATATTCACATTTTTGGCTACCGATTTTTATTACACATACTCACGCCTTGTATCCCCGAAGGGGTAGGCAAAGGCGCAACTAGTTGCACCCACTTTTCGCCGTGTATATTCCGTCCCATGATGTGATAGGGCGCGAGAGATTTTTATTATAGTATAAAAAAAAACTATGGATACGCCCAAAATAAGGGTCGAACAAAAACATTGCAATCATTTACAAGTGTCGTATGATATTTACCCCAAGAATACCCCAAAAATCGATTTGCCACAACTCTGCGTGCCCCATTGCGCAGAACGCCGTATGGTACATTCGACACGTCTATAGAAACTTACCCCCAACATTATTCCGTGTAAATCTCATTTACCCCAAGGTTTTACGATCCATGTGCCCAGTGCAGTTGGCTAAGTTTGTTAATATCATAAATATCAAAGTAAGGATTTTGTGTTAGGTATTGGTTTACTTAAGTGTATCGTGATTCGTGACTGACTTTTTACGAGATACTGAAATATTTATAAAGAATTTAAAATATTTTATTACTGTACATTTGAACTATAAATATATTCAGACTAGATCACATAAAAATGTTACAAGGGTCTTTAGTCAGATCAAACCTGATTACTCCGAGATTAGAAAAATTGAGTTTATGTGGCATTTCGTTCCTGATCATTGAAAACTTGGGTCTGAATTCAGGAATTATTAGGCGGTAAGGTCTATTATCTATGGCATGTCTGTCAGGGTAAATACCGTATTTTAGCAAATTACAGGTTCGGAAAAACAGGTGTATCAGTATATACCTCCCTACGTTATGTGTGGAGAAAATAACTTGCGAAGGTTAATATTATATTTTTTTTTATAATTAATACGACAATTTTCACCGAAACATAATTATCACACAAAAAACCTGTCCATAAAGATCACTCTAATGAGACAAAACAAATCTAGAACGAGCGCTACTAGTTTTGCAGTGATCACAAAATGTAAATTCGAGATGACTCTACGAGATGAAATAGAAAGTACGGCAAAATATATGTAAAGTTATACTTGAGACTTTAGAAGAGCATCATTACTGTTGAGTATACTATAAAATGCCGGTAATCGTCTAAAAACAACCGTCAACAGTTTCTTTTTATAATTTTATTTGAGGTGAAAGCAATGTTTTAATATGTGTACTTGTGTAATTAGATTTGAAGAGGCTTACAAAGTCATCGTCACTAATACCGTGCTAATGCAGTTATGTTTATAGCTATGAATAAAATATGAACATTTTTTTATGAATAACGGTACTACATTGGTGTACAGTTGATACTTAACCTGCGGAACCATCAGCGGCTTTAGCTAAGTGTAAGGTTCGATCTCTGCACTGGCCATTCAAAATTTGTGTAAAATTAAAAATTCGAACAAAATTCATGTTTTGCTCAGAAATGGAATTGCACGCCTCAGTAGACTCCCATAGGTCGCATAGCAAATAAATGCAATATTTCACTATATTTCCAAAGTAACCTACAATAAAATTGAGTCGAAATCTGAAAAAAGCTTATCGATTTCATATAAAAACATTTCCAGACGACATGACCCGTGTACATAGTACGAGTTTTTCTATCCATTCGATGGCTTTAACGTTCACTGCGATATGCATCGAAAAAAGTGCCATCTAAAGTCAATATCCTGAAACTATATTTAACTCGAACTAACCACCCAGACCACAAATAACATTCCCTATAGTTACAACACTAATTATCTATTGTATCAGCGGTAGCAAGTGCATAAAGGTCAATAGCCATAAAGCATAGCGTCGAGGGTCCATGTTGACACGCCTCATCGGTCCGGGGTCTAGTTGGACCCCTAAAGTCAAAGGTCTGCTCGCGGTGAAAGTGAGGATGCTTTCGCTACTCGCCTCGACGCTTGATCGTGTCACCCGCGCGATGTCACAAATGTACAAGCAGAAAGAAAAGTGTTCAGAATAGTAGAAATTGCAATTTTTATTTTACTTTTGACTAGATTTATTAATATGCAGAAATATATTTTCTCATAAACCCCAACAGAGCATCAGAGGCAACGAATGAATGCTATAGCTAGGCTATTTAAGTACCCAGCATCCTAATGAAACGTATAGGAATTTTAAGTACAAATAGATAAATATCCCTTAAAAATAAATTTGTATAGACCATCACGTCGACTTATGGAATATATTAAAATTTCCGTCACCAACTGTACACCGCCAGCGACCGGTCCAAAACCGTGAATCAGCCGAGATGAATCGCACCACGAACTCCACAAAAGGACACGACTGCACAAAGCTCGACAATAGGTGTCGAACAACGGTTTGCCTCCGAGACGGAACAAAATAATCAACCGGAATAATGCGATTCAAAAACGTACGAACATCGGGCACAAAATATTGCTGAATGTGTGAAGTTGATTAGGATTATATTTCGTATAGAACAGCTATGTGGTTACATGACTTAACTGTTGATAGACATACAATGCGAAGAGGTTTCTATCGTCGTAACGTGATAGAGTGCTGAGGTTATAGACATGGTTTTCGATATACAAATACTTATTGAAAGTAATTGAGAATTAAGATAGAAAACAATTAGGTTACATTTGGTAGCATAAAATAAGGCTTTGATTAATTATACAGGGTCATTTTGACATTGCGTTAATAAATGAAATCACATACTTATCTTATCGAAAATAACGCTTTCCATCAAGTTATTTTAACCATAGACGTAAAATAAAAAAGTGTAAGTTTCGAACAAAATAAATATCAATAAAAAGTAACTTTAAGTTTACACACCCTAATGCCACTACTACTGCTCTAAGATAATTCGTCGCAGCGGCAACATTATACTTTCATTCAGAAATACACTTTCGCACACACCATAATCGCACTAAACTACAAAATGATAAAAAAAATTTAAAACTACAACCGGGATTTTTGGCAATAATATTTGTTATTCATAGATGATTTTTGGCAAGATGTTAGAAGAGGTAAAGACGAATATGTGGTTTCACTTAGAATAATAACACATAGAAACCGTGAACATACACGCTTAGTGAGGCAAGTAAAACTAGGCTAAATTAGCCTAGTAACCAAACATCCCGCGTCAGCTATCGTATCGAATCGTAGCGCTATCAGCTCTCGATATTTTATTTTAAAATGATGGTTTGTGCAATAAACTGATGTCACAGTATCTCGGATAATTTTAAGAAACATTGTAACATAACATTTCACATGCAATTATTACGATTAATCTAATATTTTGACATAAAATAATAGCTAAAGCAAAAACAATAATTCAAAAATTTTATAGACGCCATTATATCAAAATGTTGCCAAAAAAAAAAGAAAATTGATACCCCAAATGTTGATGTTCATATTCTAAAATTAATATATTTCTAAAATTAACTTATTTAATTGGTACCTTTGCATGCTTTGGAATTGTGTTGCCAGTATTATGAAAATAATATTTTTCTGTTGAGTTGATTTTAATTGACATGTCAAATTTTAACAAGCTAATTTTATTATTTTAAATGAAAATAGTTCTAGAAAAGGTACACCTGTATCTTTTCTTTTTTAGAAATTATGAAGTTATCATTTATAATCTTAACTTTTTTTTTTCTTTTTTTCAGCAGACGTAAGCACTAAGCTTCAAATGACGTCAATTATACGGTTGAATGGAGAATGGTGATGCTGCCTTTTTTACTATGATTCGCAAAAAAACCGTAATAAAATAGAACCAGATACATTTGATATTATTGACATAAATAAAGGCATTCATTCATATCATCATCATAAAACTAGAATGGAGGCAAAGGTAAATACCGCATTCAACCGTTTAATTCACGTCATCAACGTAATTTGTTTTTAATTTGGTACTGTTTTGGTCATTCTAAGGGATTTATTTTATTATTTTTTATTTCAGATTTTTATCATTATAATTAAGGATAAAGTAATCCCTTACTGTGAACAATAATAATAATTCCATAATTAAATAATCCTAATTAAATAATGACTTAAGGTTTTGGGGAACATCCGATACCACTAGCAACATTATTTGCACCCTTGTGTGCGTGTGGCAGAACGTCAATACGTGTGGCCTACGCCTACATCAATGAGTTTTATGCTTCACACTTGACAGTTTTTTGATATGAAACTATCATTCTTGGCGTTATTATTCTATGTGGTTTCATTTAGAAATGCAATGTAAAAATGACCCTGTATACCTAGATAGACACTGAACGTATCAAACACGTCGAAAAAAAAAGAGGCGAATTGTTCCCCTCTAAGTGAGGTTCGAGTGAATTATTTTTTGTTATTTTTCATGGATATAATTTTCTCCCCGTTTTAATAGAAACCATGTAATAACTGGTATCATTATGCGCGCACACAAAGATACGCAGAATGATGCAGCGATAGCGTATGACACAGCTGTCACGCATACTAGCTTAAGAAAAGTTGGCCTGTTTCTTTTAGTTTCATTGCAGCGCGTCACTCTATCTAGGTATATAATAATGAATCAAAGAAATAAGGTAATCGCTTGTCGGTTTTTAAGTACTATAACTGCGCTCTTCGCCATGAGACAAAGATGTTAAGACCGGGTTTTTTCAACTGTAGTTATCTTTTTATTTTATTTATTTATGTATTTATTTATTGCACTTTATATACAAATGTATATCGGCGGACTTAATGCCAAAGGCATTCTCTCCCAGTCAACCTTAGGGTGGTGCAGAGATAAATAAGGTAGGACGCGCTCGCAGAGCTTCGAGTGCTCCAGGTGCTGCAAGCGCGTCCAGTTTAATAAGACCCTGAAAAAAGATAACTACAGTTGAAAAAACGGGGCCTAAGTCTCACAATATTCTTTAATTATTATTTACAGAAAATCCTTCATCAATAACCACCACTTGGCGTCACAAAAGTGATCTTGTGTGCAAATCTAGTACTAATAAAACACGTTCTGTCATTTGAAAAAACAATAATCAAGTCACAATAAAGGAAGGAAATCTTGAAAAAGAATTCTTAGAAGTAAAAGGTAGATCTGAAACTTTGTGAATTATTATCATAGGACAAGTGTTGGGATGTGTTTTCACAAGTGATGGTAGGTATGACAGTGATATTGAGAGACGGGTGAGTGCAGGTAATCGGGTGAATGGAGCGTTGCACGCCTTTATGGGTAGCCGGAAGGTGTCCAAAAAGGCACGACTGGCTGTCTATAGAGGAGTGTTATTACCAACTCTGATGTATGGTAGTGAAAGCTGGGTATAGCATAAAAAGCACGAAAGTAAGATTAAAGCAGTGGAAATAAGAGCGTTAAGAAGCATGTGTCGGGTGACTGTGTGTGATAGAGTGCGGAATACTATGGTGATGGACATGTGTGGAGTGACAGAGGATGTATTGACCAAAATTGAGAAGGGTATGCTAAGGTGGTTTGGGCATTTGGAAAGGATGGATGATAGGAGAATGACAAAGAGGATATATAAGGCGAGTGTGGATGGAAGGGCCGGCAGGGGTCGACCGCACCGAACTTTCGAATGTCAGATATCTGACATTCTAAGTAAGGGCCAGGTCAAAAGTACCCTGAACCAGCGGGAATGCATGAAAAGATTGATGAAGGTAGAGGAAGCGAAAGTGGTGTGCCAGAATCGAGCAAAGTGGCAATCCATGGTCTCTGCCTACCCCTATGGGATAGAGGCGTGATACTATGTATGTATGTAAGTTATATTTAGAGCAGCTAAACATCTTGACACCTCAAGACACATCAAGTTCGGACGCCCTGTATACTAAATTTACTTTATGACGTCCCAAAACATTCAGCTTCAAAATGTATAAAGGGACCTATTTCGCTAAGCAGACAAAAATCAAGAAACATCTTCGTTATCTGGAGGGTATAATTTAGAGTTCACATTAAGGGGCAGACGCTTGAGAGGGCTCCTCGGCTAATACGATTCTAACAAGACCTAATTAGCCTACCTCGTCAGGGATCTGAAGTGTCCACTTAAGTTCTTTCTTTCACTGAGGAATTTAAAAAGTGTCAGTGTAGCTTGTTTTTAAGATTCTTGTTATGATTTTCACAGTACTAATTGTGGTATCTTAAATATAATTGTACTTCTGCGTGAAGTTTTCGATAATTTTACTACATGTTTTATTGGTAATGCAATAAACCTAAATTATAGACTAGATATAAAACTAGTTCATGTAAAATAATAATCCATTACTCACAGAGACTAAACCAATGATGATTTCAAGTCCATTAGAATCAATGCATTCGCTCAAATTGATCTTTGAAAGGAAATCTTTTATGAGTACCTTGTGTCAGTCATTGTCAATGTTCGACCGGCAGTATAAAAGGTTTGAATGCCGACATCGCTCGTCTAAAAATAAACTCTAAACGACGTACAACCGAACGGATTGTGATGTTTCATTTCTTTGGAGAATCCTATGGATGCAATGTACAAATCGATTAAAACGGTGATCGAGGATAGTGTAATTATAGCCTTTGATTAATTGTATACCTAGATAGACACTGAACGTTTCAAACGCGTCGAAAAAAATAGAGGCCAACAGAATGAGTTCGAGTGAATTATTTTTTGTTGTTTTTCGTGGATATAATTTTCTCCCCATTTTAATAGAAACCATGTAATAACTGGTATCATTATGCGCGCACACAAGGATACGCAGAATGATGCAGCGATAGCGTATGACAAAGCTGTCACGCATACTAGCTTATGAAAAGTTGGCCTGTGGGCTTAGAATGTGATAAAAAAACACGTCACGTCTCCGTTTCGTCTTATTGGGATTGGTTGAGAGACTAACAAGTGACTGACGTATTGGTCTCTCGATCAATCACAAACATCAAAATTAAACGACATCGTTTTACGAGTTGCGTCTTCGTGTCACATTCTAAGTCCACTGTTTGTTTTAGGTTCATTGCAGCGCGTCACTGTATCTAGGTTTATAATTTATCAAAGATTATAGCTAACATTACGTTGCAGTTAAATTTAACGCGAGAAGTTTGTTGTAGCTGCTCCCGGTACTTTTCATTTGCTACGTTATCCTTACTATCTTTAATGTTTTTCTAGATAGTTGCATTAATTATCTTGTTACTATATTATTTATTTTAAATCGTTAATTAACGTATCTGCATGCTGTCTATTCTGTACGATGAAAGTAGTGAAGTTTGGAATTAGATACCAAAAATAATTTATTATAGTTTTAGTCACAGTGTCTAATTCCTTTTTTTTTATCATACCTATACAATCTATATGAGATTTATAAGTGTAATTAAGTCCCGATGGGACAAAGGCAGCCGAATAATGTACCTCACTTGCGATAAAGAAGAGAAAGATAAAATATTTCCGGACGAAATATTTATGTCCAATATGAATTTAAGAATATTTCCCTTGAGTTTTATTTGCACAGATTTATTTATTTTCGGATGATGAAGAAAACGTACTGTTTAATAATTATTTGACCTATAGATCTCTCCTGTAGGTATACAATATTGTAAGAAACTGAAGCAATTTCGATTTAAATAAAAATATCTACCACTGATTTTACAGCAATACTTTCACAAAGATGTAGAACACTACGACTGCGCCAAGACTGAGACCGAAAGAGAGCGCGAATGAGAGTACACATCGATACGGCACTCTTTTTATACATCCAACTGTTACTTCCACTACTAGTTCGATATCACAAATACCCTCGCAAAACGTTTTATCCTAACAATATAGTATAGTAGAAATAAATAATTATAAAAGTTATGTTAACGACCAGTGGTAAGCTTGTAACAAAACAAAAGAGCTATTGTAGATGAGATTGATAGTGCAACCGTAATTTAATGACATAATCTAACTAATACCAACAGTCAAACTAATTGTAGCTAAGATTGTTAAAAGTTTTCAAACGTAAGTAATGTAATTTTGATTGTCAACTCAAACGAAGATTGATCAAGCAACGACTGCCAATCCCCCATTATGACAATGGCCTGCACTTTAGTTTTCCATGACGCTATTAGGTGATTTATCCATTAACTGAAGGGTCATCTTCGCTCTGTATTCTTCCGCTGGACGGTGGCTTTCAAACAATGGATACCAGCTAATTTAGTACTTCTTGTACAGTGTAGGGACCTTTTAATTCAAAGAAACCACAGTGTTTTAAAGTTTGTTATAAACCTTTAAAAAGATAAAGTAATTAAAAATGGAAAATACTTGATTACGTTTTAATTAAGTTGCAGGTTAGACGCGAGTTACAAATTCCTAGTGACTTGCCGAACTTCAATGTTAGTTGTCAATAAAATGCGCACCTTTTCCATCTAGATTTACGAGAGTTGCGATGGCGAATGCGAGGTCGAGATAGTTAGATATGCTTTATTACTTATATTATTAATCTCATGCAATATGTAAGGTGAACAGACGACTTGATAAAGGTCGCAGGAACACGCTGGATGCAGGCCGCTTTTGACAGGTCCGTCTGGAAATCTTTAGGGGAGGCGAATGTTCAGCAGTGGACGTCATGTCGCTGATGATGATGAATATGTAAATAGAAAAACATGTATTCAAAATACGAGGAAATGGATGGCTCGGCTGTAATTTATCAAAAGTGCTAATCATTTATTCATTCCCTTTATAAACTTACGAGCCGGTGACACGTTACATAGAAATGTCATTAATGGTAATATACGTGAACGTAATGTCGAACAATACTTACGTGTACGCAAATTAGATGAGCACATTATCAAAATGGGAATGGAAACATCCATCCTCTTAATATTATGAAAAATAGCGTTCGAAAACTTTTAACTAATGCTTAACACACGAAACATGAGAGATTTACTGCTGAGAAACTCGAAAAATACTGTCTAGTGAAAAAGAAAAACCAGTTCTGTTGTAGACTTTTTCATCTTCATCGCATGTGCCGATATACATTACAATAAAATATACCGAATTATATTTTTATTTATGAGACAATCTACTCAACTACTCTCAACAACTCCCCTGAGTCAGCTGCTTTCAATTGCCCTAATTCGTATTAGTCTCATACCAAGTCGTTAGGTCACCCGGAATTCAATGATTCTAGTTTATCTCCTTTCTAGCTACTCTTGATTTCGGTCTGTTTTCTCGGTAGATGCTAATTAGTACATTATGTTTTTAAATGCCTTGCTTTTACTATGCATGCATAACTTATAGGAATTTAGCAAGATTCCTAATTACCTCCTTGCATATTTTCTAATTTCCGAGTGATATAAAGTAACTCTTCAAGCAGATGACGTTCAAGGTCTCATGAAATTTTAATTCTATTATCTTTGCGGTTCCTTTTCAGCCTTTCAAGAAAAAAGTAACGGCCAATTATGTACATGACTTTGAATATGACTTACCTACATTAATCATTATATAGTTAGTCGTTCTTTACCAAAAATAATTTTATATTGCACTAGCTTTTGCCGGTGGCTTCGCCCGCACTTAAGAGTTTGTCCTGGATAAAAGTCCCGCTATACATTTTCCCGGGATAAAAAGTAGCCTAAAACCTTCCCAGGGTCTCGAACTATTTGTATACCAAATTTCATCGAGATTCGTTTGGTAGTTTTTAGTTTATCACGTACAAACGCGGCGAGCGACTTTATTTTATACTGTACAAACTGCCACCCCTTTTTACATCCTTAGGGGTAGAATTTCGCAAATTCCCGTCTCAATGAGCACCTACGTCCTAAAAGGAACCCCATGCAAAATTTGAGACTGCTAGCACTTGTAGTTTCTGAGATTTCGTGATGAGTGACCTTTCGCTTTTCCATATGTATGTATAGATTAGAGTTACGTGCTTTCTCTTTCTTATTAACTTTACATTTTCTTGACTACGCTTTTATCAAGCAATAAAATTAAACTCCAAGTAGCTGAGAACCTTGAGCAACAGCTAGCCAGTATAATCACATATTCATTAGTGTAAACAACACTTCCCAACTTCGTGTACAGAGGAAAGTTGAAACTAAAGTGTCAAAGTTCAAAGTGCAAATGACGAGTCTCGAGGTTTCTTTGAGGTAGACACAATTTCTACGGTCAATGTTTGCCGCGCGATATATTAGTGAAAAGGGACGCTGAAGTCAATAGGTTCACTGCGAAAGGCATGGAAGAAAGCAATGGATTTTCGTTATGTGAAAAGTTTTTCTTTATGGGAAACAGTTTTGGGAGGAGAATGCGGTGTGCGGCTTACATACGAGCGAAAGAAGTTTAACAAAGTTTTATATCCAAAGATTTATTATATTTGAGCATTGATTGACAATAGAAAATCAAGTTGGAGGTTATCGAGAAATTTCGATCGAATAGTGACATTAAACACGCTTCTAGCATTTTATTCGAAGATAAAGATATCTCGATTGGGTTGGGCATGTAACTGCACAATAATTACCAAAACGAAATTAAAACAACACCGATTCGAATTACAAATAATCACAGACGTATTGAAAATGCGATTAGCACCCACGGACGGCAACAATGATGAGAAATTGTGAAACAAAATAATTTGGCGAACAAAAGGTCGGCTCGTAATAAGTGCACACACAACAATGAATGCATTCATCATAATTTAACGTCAATGAAAACATCCCGGCGGTTGCGAACACTGAATTGGATATGATTGTGAAACTAAACCTGACAGTCGAGTCCTAAATGTAACTCTGCGCAAATAAACACATGTACTTGTTACTTTTAAACTTACTTTTGAGAAATATACATTCAGGACTCAGTGGAACTTGTAAATTTGGAGTGATAGTTATCGAAATACCCGTTATAGAAATAAATGATGCGCACGATTTTACAACCCAATACTAAAATTTCCAAATTACTTACGACCTTACTAATAACACCGTATAATTCGTAATAAAAGCTCGGTATTTGGATAAAAGTTCTCCATTATAATTTGTATTAGACTGCCTCGGTGGCGTAGTTGTATTATGGTACGACTGAAGTCTCGGGTTCGATTCCCGGGTACGGGCAGTCATATTGGATTTTTCTATTCAGTATCAGTCCGGAGTCTGGAATTTGTGCCCGATATGGTGATAGGCTCGCCCCCTATCTATCTATTTCTCTGTTATTTCTGTAAGTTTCCATTGAAACATTGGTAGTAAGTTTGAATTAATTTGTTTATATTAGTAGAATTAATTTGAATTATTATAAATGATTGACGATTATAACCTTTTATAACATGTCATCTTCACGTGGTATTGAACAAAAAATATAATAACGGGCGTGTTATTTAGCTTAGATCTGTCACTGTTAAACACTTTAAATAAATTTTTGGTTAAAAGCAAAAATAATGAAAATTTCATCCCATTATATCCATGAAAAGATTGATGGAGGTGGAGGAAGCGAAAGTAGTGTGCCTGAATCGAGCCAAGTGGCAATCCATAGTCTCTGCCTACGCCTATGGGATAGAGACGTGATACTGAACATACATATGTTGTATTACATCCAATAATTTCTCAATTCCCAAGTAAAGTATAATAAGCAACATTTTAAGATATTCTAGATGTTTGTTGTTCCTTCACGCCGTAAAGTTTGAATTGATTGAGAACAAACTTACACGGGGCTAATACGTGACTAGAATTTACTTCCTACAAAAAGTTTCGTCTCGAAATATTGTACAATGTGATAAAAATATGGCGCTTCCAAATTACATAAGTCAAATCGATTCGTGTTCCGTTTCAATAAGAATAACGGACTACAAAGATCCATTCAAATTTGTAGAAAACATCAAATGTAGGTACTCACCAAATTATTATAGGGAACAAGTTTCAGTCATTACTTCTCTTCATATAGAGGAAGTCATATAATTATATGCACTATGCATGTCTTCTTAGGTATTAAAGTTCTACATTAAAACTCTCTAAAAGGCGGAAACGTTAATGGTAGAACATAATAAAAATCCTATAATAGATGCAATCAAAACACCGACAATCGAAAGAATCAACGTACTTTTAATAGAGGACGCTCGAGCTATGATGAAAACTACAAACTCGTTCGGCCACTTTGATTTCTTGCAAGAAACAACTAAAAACTTGTACGTGGAACGATTGTTGATATTTCGACATCTCGTATGGAACGCGATAAAAATATATGCAAATATGGGTTCACACATGCATACAAATGTGAAATTGAAACAGTCAATATCATTATGTGTACTAAACTGCTCATATGAGGTGCCAATCCTACTATATTAATATTATAAACGCGAAAGTTTGTATGTATGGATGTATGGATGTTTGTTACTCTTTCACGCAAAAACTACCGAACGGATTTCGATGAAATTCGGCACACGGGTAGATTATGTCCTGGATTAAGACATAGGCTACTTTATATCCCGGGAAAACTCATTCAGGCGGGCAGAGCCGCGGGCAAAAGCTCGTATTTTAACAACTGTGAAATACTCAGTGCTTACGTATATATCATTAATATTGTAATTTATTAATTAAAAGCCAACCAACAATGCTATGGCGGAAATATTTTAACAGGCGTATAATTTTCATTCTGATTATGCACATCCTTATCCACGGCCATGATCTTAGATAATCGACTGGAGTTTTAAATCACTACTATCTTTTGTTTTTTATTGCATTGAATGACGAGACGAGCATGCCGTTCGCCTGATGGTAAGCGATACGACCACCCATAAACAGTAGCAACACCATCCAGAACCTTGACTTACAAAGTACTGTGTGGTATTCCACGGCGCTCGTCATCCTGAGACATAAGATGTTAAGTCTCATTATGTACAGTAGCTACACTGGCTACAATGTCCTTCCAACCGAAACACAACAGTGCCTACACTCTGCTGCTCGGCAGTAGAAATAGACATTACAGTGGTACGCACCCAGACGGACTCTTACATATGAGAGACCTACCACCAGTAAATGTTTCTATGTAATGTTTTTCTGGTTAGGTTGTCAAAGAGTAAACATTAAGAGCGTAGTTTTTGTACAATGGCAACGAACTCACCTGCATACAATTACTTAAATACAAACAAATTACACAAGTGGACGCTAGTTATACATATGCCGACGTGAAAATGAGCAGCCTTCGAAAATGTAAGTAAAAATTACAATCTACATAATATTAGGTGCTTTATCGTTGGATATGAACTCGCCTTTTATCTACGAAGGGATAGGCAGAGGCGCAATTAGTGCACCCACTTTCCGTATATTCCATCCCATAACGTGATAGGGGGCGAGCCTATCGCCATATCCGTACAAACTCTATACTACGGGCTGAAACTGAGCAAAAAAATGCTTTTGCCAGATGCAGGCTTCAAACCAGAGACCTGAAAGCGATAGCAGTATCGTTGAATAGGAAAAGACGAAAATAAATTTATTATAATTGTATTGAACATAAACCAATGACTTAAACATACATTTTATGACATAGCAACAATCAATTCGGATAAAGAATAATCTATACTATAATATTATAAAGCTGAAGAGTTTGTTTGTTTGTTTGAACGCGCTAATCTCAGGAACTACTGGACCGATTTTGAAAATTCTTTCACTAATAGGAAGCTACATTACTCCTGAGTGCTATAGGCTACTTTTTATCCCGGAAAAACTTTTCCACGCGGGCGGAGCCGCGCGCAAAAGCTAGTAAGTAATATAAATGGTGCTCGATAAAAAACAAAAATAGACGCAGCGATCCGTTAAATATTTCTAATAGGAAACCGACCCAAACCTATGTCAATGTACGGAGATTCACTTCCGACCAAAGCGAAGATGCCGCTTCGACATTGACTTCGAGTAACGGTATGCATATTTAACAGGTCCCTAACACGGCATACGTAATGTGAGGTTGAAAATAACTTGTTAATTCATTAGCTTGTATGGGAATAGCTTTGATTTAAATACATGTGGTTCGTTCGAAATTCAAACGCGTCATAATAACGGAACTAATGTTTCTTTTTTTATATCTAGGTGTTGTTTACGACCTCGCCCGCGTAAAGATGTGTTCTTCAATTGCATTTTAGCTTTGTTTTCAACAATTTGTTAAAAATGTGTCATAAATTATATTTTGCTAACTTATCAATTCGTTAAAATAAATAGTAGGTAAGTAAAAGAAAATGATTGGATTACAATACATTTGAAGGTAACTTATTAAAAACGTACAAAAGTAATTTACAGATAATTTTAATTTATCTAAAAATTTACAATCTGGTTTCGATCTGGATACATTATGATAATAAACAGATAATAATATGATAAAACAATCCATTAAGTAAATTAATTATTTACTTAAAATAAAATTAGTAAATACAAAACAAATATCTCGAAATAATCAAAAGTGTATCAAATATAATAACTGACTGCTCAACCGTAATTTCACAACCATAAAGTTAAATATCAGGTTCCGGGCAGTTCCGGGGCAATCCCGTGAACTTGACAGGCATACTTCGAATGATGAATAATGATCCACAGTATGCCCACATAGAGCTTGATCGAAAGATATGATCTTACATAAATGGATTGAAACGTGTTATTTCGATTTGCGGAAAATACCAAAATAAGGTATTTTTTCAACGTAAAACAGATTAATTTACAACAATAAAATTGGTTTAGTTAATAGAACATCGCTTATTATGTTAACTGACTACCTCGGTGGCGTAGTTGTATTACGGTGCTACTGCAATGCTGAGGTGTCGGGTTCGATTCCTGGGTCGGGAAAAGTAATATTGGATTTTTCTATTCAGTATCAGCCCGGAGTCTGAAATTTGTGCCCGATATGGCGATAAGCTCGCCCCCTATCACATCATGGGATGGAATGCGCATGGCGAAAAGTGGGTGCACTAGTTGCGCTCCTGCCTACCCCTTCGGGGATAAAAGGCGTGAGTGTGTGTGTATGTGTATGTGTGTGTTTTGTGTATTTCCAAGATTCCGCATATGATATGCGAATTAATTGATAAGCATGCATTAAAATCAGATAAAGTAATTTTAATAAGATGTTATCTTGATGCGGACATTATGAAAAAAAATTGTAATTAATGCCGTGACAATCCAAAAAAACTGATTCATAACCGTAACTTTTACTTTTTATTTATGAATTTAAAAATAGTGTTCAAAATCAATATTGCATTTATTGTTTTCGAAACAGCTGTAATGAAATCATTTAGGACACGATACGCACAACGATTATTTTTAACTATGTAGTTAATGTATTTCATTTCAACGGCAACCACAAATAGTGTAAACAAACTAATCGTTTCTCAATATAACATTGTCACAATTCGCAACAGGCTTCAATAGTATACCAATAATCTCTATTATCTCGAATATCGTTATTATCACGAGATTTAACTGACATTTTTTTTTATTGCATTGAATGACGAGACGAGCATATCGTTCGCCATCGCTTACCATCAGGTAAGCGATATGACCACACATAACCAGTAGCAACATCATACAGCACCTTGAGTTACAAAGTACTGTGTGGCATTCCACTGCGCTCGTTATCCTGAGACATAAGATGTTAAGTCTCATTATGTCCAGTAGTTACACTGGCTACAATGTCCTTCAAACCGAAACACAACAGTGCATGCACACTGCTGCTTGGCGGTAGAAATAGACATTGCGGTGGTACCCACACAGGCGGACTCTTACATATGCGAAACCTACCACCAGTATAAACTATAGTATATATTTTTGTACATTGGCTACATACAGAAACGCGCATCACACCTTTAACCATTTATTCGGGTTCCGTCCCATGATGAGTTCGGGGGGCGGGCATATCGCCATAAACGACACGAAATCCTGACTCCAGGCTGATAAAATATTACCAGCAAAATATTAATTATACAATATATAAACTTACATATATTATGGAAACGTCACACCTCAGTGATCATTACCTACCGCGATGATATGATGAACGAGGGAAACGCCATTATGCTGGTCGCAAATTACACACACCAACAGTGAATAACTATTATCGTGATGACTTCCAGGTCCGTCGCTATTTTACGGCGAGGGATTGCGTAAACTTACGATAAAAAAACATACATCAATTATAATTGTTACAACAATTTGAAACATCTAAGTCAGTATGCACTGTGATTGTTGCCATACCTCTTTATAACGATTTGAAATTTTTCTTGTTGCTCTCATTATATTGCGTTTATTATTTTATAGCCATGAAACAAGTGCATATATTACGCAAAATACATCGTCTGGAAGAGACATCTCCCATATCCCGATGAAGATGTTCATTATAAGGACTTTCCATTATGTTTTTAATGGCATCAGCACTTTTGCTAATATCTACGATATTTACATTTTCTAACTCCCTAACCAGATCAAGATCTCGACCGGCGACCGGTTCTAGTGTTTCTGCGGATTGGAAATCTTTATTAATGAGTCCAGCTGTTTGTCTGAACACAGCGCGGTCATTGGCAGCGGCCTTGGCCACGGTTCTGCATCGAATTCGGTCTAAATGAAACGCGTAATTGTTTCGTTTGTGTCAATATTGACATTTACATTATCCGTCGAACAATCTTTGTCCTGTTTTTCATTTCGGTCTCGCGTGGATTTATTTATTTTGCTACAGTTGGCTTAATATAGATGATTTTCTTTACTTTTGTCTAAAATAATTGTAATACTAGTAATTAATGGCAACTATTTTATATTTTACCATTAAATTTATTATGATGTATTTTTATCCTGTTATGATTGATTCTTACTATAAGTATAATAGCTTATTACTAGTCAGTTTCTCTTGTGTATAGTTGTATATCAAGTTCTTATATACTTGCTGCAGCTGTGAATTCTCAAAATTTTAGATGAACATCTGCATATTATTATGTTACGGACTTCTTTACACCAAGTTCAATTCATGTATTACATCTTCCAGTAAAGATCCTAAATAAATAAATTAGTAGTAGTAGTAAGTGATTTGTTGAAGATTGTGCATTTAGAGCAGTAGCCCAAAATGAGAGAACCAATTTTTGTTTTTTTTTTCATGATATAGGGGGCAAACGAGCATACGGTTCACCTGATGGTAAGTGATCACCGCCGCCCATGAACATCTGCAATACCATTTACCTACTATCTTAAGATACTGAGAGACAATTAAAACATGTTCATCAATTTAAGAGTTTATCGCAGTCTAATACTACACATGTCATATTTAGAGTTGGTCGAGGGATCTGTTAAATGAGAGTATTAAGTGATCGACTCTCATCTCAAATATGTATAAAATATATGAACAAATTTTTACTGGAATTTTAGCACCTAGGTATTTTGCCTTCCTAAACCAGGCTTAAAGAATAAAGAGAAAAGGATCAAACTTAAAGGTCATATTCATACGTAATAAGATATAATAAGATTGGTCAAACATGTAGAGCACACGAGTACCTGTAATATGTTGGGAGCCTTTCTATGATTATTTTTTTGAGATTTCCTCTGTCATTGATCATGATTTTGTGCGTATATTATTTATTAGTTACATGCAAACACGAGCTGCCATCTATTTAAATAGGTTCTTCAAACAATGTATACAGTATACACCAGCACGTAATCTAAATTACACCCTCCATTATTAAATCAATGTAACAGAATGCAAACCTCTTTCAGTTATGAGAGGAGGTCACATTTCTGTAATGTTACGTATATGGATAAATCATGTCGGCATCATCATTGATGCCAATGTGGATATATAATAATCTACTAGATGTTGCTCGCGGCTTTGTCCGCTACAAAAGTTCCTAAAACATAGTAAGACGCCAACGCCATCTACTTAAAGAATCAGATTTTTCATTTTTAAGAAAAACAAAAAACCCAACTGCATCAATATCTGCCATCTTTATTAAATTCATTGAAGAACTGAAAAGATTGAAACAAGATTTTAATTTGAATATTTTATTTTGGTTTTGAATAATCTTAGTTGACAGTGTTCACAAACGCTGTCGGAGGCATAACACGCTCACTTCTCATAATTTGGTTGATGATATAGGTAGAGCAACAAAAACTCGGAGTGAGCAGATTCATTTATAAAATTAAATAGAACAACCAATCATAATTATGTAAGCTGTACAAAGTACTATTCGACCTAGACTACTTCTGGGTGACAATTTCAATAGTCATCAACAACTTTAGTATTGACTACAACTATGTAAATAAGACAGTAAAACAGAACGACAAATATAAAGAAAAGACAATTGACGCTGTTACATAATTGGTAACAATTTCTAAACAGATTGTGCTCACCTAGTTCAATATTTACTCAAACTTCATGTAAGGTTACGCATGTAACATTACCAAACACATGCCAAACACGTTCGTAAGTTTGTAGCACGATTAAACGATACGTTTTGTAAATATGCCTCACAATTAAGAACCACTTTTGAACCATCGTAATGTAACGTCGCGACCGTTCCACCCAACGGAGCAAAGAAAGGAGTACACAAAGTGATTGCATTAATTTTAATTTTACACGTGAAATTTAAGAATTTCGACGTTCAGCATCAGCGAGGAGATTTTAATTACGAAAACCATATTTTTTAATTACACTATTCGACGATGAGTCTCGTTGTTCAGCCGGCGCAATTACAAGACTGCTGAACAAGAGTGAAGGTACACCGAATGGTTTATGAGAAGTATTCTTATGTATCTTCTAACTTTATAGACTCTACTATTGTCAGTCGTAATTTTATCTTAAAGGCTGATGTTAATAATGACATCAATGTATGTGGATTGGATATTTATATAAAAGTCAATACTCGACGCCACATAAACTTAATAAAAAAACGATCAATATTTTACTTAAAAATAGTAGGTACATTGAAAGATAAAAAAGCAAATAGCTAGGCAAAAATACATAAATATCAAAAAGACTCATAATAAATATCACTCAGCCAATATACACCAACAAAATGAACTCAAACAAGGAAACTAATTACAACGGAACAAACTTTAATTCTAATAATCGTGCAGTATCTCACGGGAGCAAATTTACTTAGCGGGATATTATTTTTTTAAAGATTTCTTACCCGTTATTAATGAATTGGCCGATGACCGCCCGCGGCGTTGATTTCAACGAGAGTTTTTATTATATTGTGTTAATCGGAAATTAAATGTATCTAACTAAGTTCAAGGAATAACTTAATTCATTTCGTGTTCCTGGTTATTTTTAGGAAAAGTATAAAAATATTATTTATGCTATTCATAATTAGCACTAATGATTACCGGCGGCGGCGATAGCCTAGTTGGGAATTGAACGGACTGCCGAGACGAATGTCCGGACGTTCAAAACCCAAGTTCAACCTATGACTTTCTAAAAAAATATGTGTGTATTCTTTGTGAATTATCGCTCACTTTAACGGTGAAGGAAAACATAGCGAGGAAACCTGCATACCTGAGAAGTTCTCTATCAGAATCTCGAAGATATGTGAAGTCTGCCAACCAGCACTAGGCCAGTGTGGCACAAGGCCTAAACCCTCTCAGTAGCAGAGGAAGCCCGTACCGAGCAGTGGGACGGTATCTTATCGTATCTCACTAATATTATGAATGCGAAAGTTTGTGAAAATGTTTGGATGTTTGTATGTTTGTTAGAAGTAAACGCAGAAACAACTAAACGGATTTGGATGAAATTTGGCGCACGGGTAGGTCATGTCCTGGATTAACACAGACTACTTTTTATCCCGGTAATTTGCTCCCATGGGACATAATGCATATTTTTAATCTGATTCTTTAAATAGATGGCGCTGGCGTCGTACTGTGTTTTAGGGACTTTTGTGGCGGGAAAGGCTTTTCACACGGGCGAAGCCACGTGCAACACCTAGCATATAATACATGGCTGATACGATGGTTACCGTAATTATTATCACTTGTAATGTTAAATTATTAAATGTGTTAGGACCTGTTTCACAAGTTTCAAGTATGTTCTCTTTGACAGTTTTCGTATTAAACAACTAATGTAGATACTACTTATTGTATTACTATTTATTTGGGAGCATAGATTAGAGTGTGTATTATGTCCGCTTATGTGACGAGAAGCAATCCCTCACAAGTTGTGAATCAGGCCCAGGTTTTCATTTTTTGTAGACATTGTAAAAATTTGTAATTTGTGGCCGATACGGCGATAAACTCAGCTTTTATCACAGGGTAGATATGGGGCGGTATTAATAAATAAATCTCAAGTTTGAGTTACATCTCCAGTAGACATAATGTATGGAACTATTAATACATTCACATTCACTGGTGGTAGGTTTCTCATATGTAAGAGTCCGTCTGGGTGGGTACCACCGCAATGACCGCAATGTCTATTTCTACCGCCAAGGAGCAGTGTGCATGCACTGTTGTGTTTCGGTTTGAAGGACATTGTAGCAAGTGTAACTACAGGACATAGTGAGACTTAACATCTTATGTCTCAGGATGTCGAGCGCAGTGGAATGCCACACAGTACTTTGTAACTCAAGGTGCTGGATGGTGTTGCTACTGTTTATGGGTGGTCGTATCGGCATTCAATGCAATAAAAAAAAAACATTGTCTTTTTTTTTTTTTTTATTGCATTGAATGACGAGACGAGCATGCCGTTCGCCTGATACTACTGTACTGTCTACTTAAAATGTAACTCAAACATGAGATTGATTTATTAATACCGCCCATAGAGAGTTAAAGGTATGAACTTATTTATGTATTGAACATTCATAATAATATTGCATATTAGCAACATCTGGCGATGTTATCAAAATGTCACAAACCTAAAGTTATTTTAAAACTCGCATAAAACATCCCGCCCGGTTTTGTCAACCCACGCGTTGCAACTTAAACGAGAAAAAATATAGCACCATTAATATTTGTTTCTTCATGCAAAGTTGAATACAAAATGGGGTTTTGCTGCGTTACAATATAAGATTTGCTTGTATAGGAGACCCTGTTGGATAAAACCAAGAAATGTAGTACGATTAAGTATGAAAATTCAACGGAGCCAATTTATTTTTAAATATAGGCATCAGCCGAATGATTTTCAAATTAAAATAGAGTCTTCATTCATACTGCAGTTTTAAATATCAACTCTTAAAAATAAACCAAATAAAATGTAATTTTAAGCCCTGTATTATCTTAGCTACTACAAGTAAGTGTCACAATATCGTTATCTCTAACTCATTTACTCACAAACTCTTGAACAATAAATGAATACTGATTCTAATGCACATTGAATTATTGACATCCACTCGATATATCTAAACACAATCAAAACTAAAACTCCAAGGAACAACGGTTAGACAAACATCTGCCACTGCGACGCATTTAACTTCGCGCCAAATATAAACAGTTATCGCTCGGAGAACGTGAAGGACCACCCATGGCTTTGTTACACAATCCTTTATCTATGAGTTTGTTGGAATTAATCCAATGTCAAGTGTAATTGGTTTTTATCCAGACTTTATTATGATCATCATCAGCTACGTCGAATCCACTCCCGAACATAGCCTCTTTTAGATTTCCAGACGGCCTTATCAAGCATGTCATTAATCATTATGCATACTTGATAATGATTAATGACTAACTAGTTATCGTCGCCGCTACGAGAGATCTCTCCTGAATTTTAAGTTCAACATTGACCTTTTCCGTAATATTGTAGTCCTTATGCTGTTAATGTTTTTTATTGCAGTTAAATGACGAGACGAGCAAGCCGTTCGCCTGATGGTAAGCGATACGCCCATAAACAGTAGCAACACCAAACAGAACTTGGAATTACAAACTGCGTGGCACTTCACTGCGTTCCTCATCCTGAGACGTTAAATGTTAATTCTCATAATGGACCGCTAAATTTTACTCGTATCGGCAGTTTTAGTTAAAGGGTGCCTTCCACGAGAGATGTGCTATGTTACGTTGCTATGGTAGCATTTGATATCCACCAATCATATTCATTGGTCCACATAGCATAGCACTGGTGGAAACGGGTTCAACAAAGCTTTAGTTTTTTTATATATGGTAGGATGCTTGCTATGGATACGTGCTGCGGATGCGTACTATAAACGGTCGAGAGTGGTGTATATACAGCTATGTACCTCGCGGCAACGCATCTTCATATCACATCTTACTGGCTCCACGACGTAGCTTAGCATTAATGGAAATGGTCAGATCATTTCGTAGCATAGCTTTCACATCCTCGCATCATAGCTGCATAGCAGATCTCTCATGGAAAGGCACCCTAAAAGCTCAATAAAAATACCTACAGCTTGACACACAATCTATTAGGTTGTAAAATCATCGCCATACCTGATTCGACACAGTTATCTAATATGAATTCTAACAATTTATATCCATACATTGACACATTTTGGAGGTGTAATCGAAAAGAAAATATCTTACTATTCATGGTCATGTGCTTTGATACGACACGGCCCAAGTCATAATAAAGTAGCGAGATTCATTTGGTTCTATTTTGGTCGTTCCAATCGATTAATACAAAAGTCAAAACAACTTTCTTGCATTTAAACAACGTAAAATTTTAGTTAATTTTATTTATTTGAATTCCGTATACATGTTTATTTATTTATATAACTTAAAAAAGTATTAAATAATATACTAATAACATTTTAAGAAGTGTTAAAGCTGTTAACAAGTGATGTAAAATAAAATAAAATATTCGCTGTTACCCCTCTCAGATACCACAAAACTAGTATAAAAGCGAAGAACAATAACATACGAACTGGCCACGATAACGGTACGGGTCGGCCGGCCCGCGCCTCGGTCTAGCCCAAGATTCAGTATACAGTTGTGCTATAACGGTGCACGATTTCTTTCTACAACACCACTCGTTAGAATACACACATGAATTGTTTTATTTGACCGCGTTTTGGCCATTACACACTTAAACCGAGTTTTTTCAACTGTAGTTAGGGTAATCATCGGTGTTATTAAGCTGGACGCGCTCGCAGAGCTTCGAGTGCTCCAGGTGCTGTGAGTGCGTCCAGCTTAATAAGACCCTGACAAAAGATAACTACAGTTGAAAAAACGGGGCCTTATGTGATTAATGTCAATGGAATTGTCACTGGATGAGGTGTATTTTTTTTAAATTCTAGCATAAATGTTCCTTTTTTAAATTGTCTCCCTCTGTTTTTGAATGGATTGTCATATTATATTAACATGAAAGTTCTCCTTGCACATTATTGATAGTGTAATTATCATAAATTATAGGGTAATTATAATATTGATTAATCGTAATACACATGCTTCATTTAAATATTAATAGTTGATATCGAGTACCTAAGGGAGATTTTGTCACTTCTACGCTTTGGTTATCTAAGTGATTATTGCATAATACAATAATCAACTTTATTATATTCATATCTAGGTTCATATCCCTTATCTTCAAACGCCATTTAATTCTATTGAATATCATACTGTAAATCTACTGTACTTTCTGATACAGTGAAGGAAACACTAACTTTCAAGAAAAAAAGTGCATTTAAAATAAATGATAACGAATATTATCTACGCCATAAATCAAATCTGATAATAATCTTAGTAAACATTTTAATGGACTTTTGGTGTCACCATGTTTACACGACGCTGTACCTGCAAATATTTGGACAACACCAGCCAACTGGAAGCAAATAAAAAAACACGCATAGGGAGCTGTGCTAAAACAACTTGACGATCTAATCTCAAATACGAAATAAAAAACTTTCCTAAGAATAGCTTGACTATGCTCTGAATCACATAAAAGCAAAAAATAAGATAAATATCGTTCCCTCCGCGCAACAAAAGGGAATCTACCGAAAAAAAGTACCTAGTGACGAGGACCCAATAAACACCATTATCATTGAATCGACACTCGAGCTTACAATGAGAGTAAATCTCATCGAATCACAATCAAAACGGAGAAGGAAGCTCCCAGACGTTTGGTGGCGATTTATCAATTGAAGGTGTCGACGGCGCATAATGAAATATGCCTACAAAACTGTGTCACGGCAAATGACCCGTGACTTGATCTTTGCCATTGCATAGAAGGTACGATACCATCTAGCACTACGAGCAATTTAAAAAATTAGAAAACATGATTACTTGTTTGCCTTCTGACTCCACAATTCCGAATCCAATAATTCTTGGAAATTTCTTATCGATAGGAAGTGAGAATTCAACATTATCTGGTAATATTTGATAGGACAGATTGTAAAGATGTGTGACCGAACAAGTATAACACTTGTTAATCATTTATTGATAGAAACACGGTTTATGACACAGTTTAGAATGTAAAAGATTACATTGTCGATTGATTAGCGATCAGACATAAAAAGTATGAGTGTTTTCCTTAACGTACTTCATCTTAATTTTTCGTAAGCTTTTTACTTGATATTAATTTAATAAAAAAGTCAAAAATAATTGTGCTCAAATTATTATAAACACACTAAAAGTAAAATTAGTGTATTTATGTTTCAAACATCATGCATCTCCATTAGTTAAATAGTTTCTGATCTCTCTCCGGTCATGTCGGATTGCCGTCTCACCGGACTATGAGAGTGAAGTAACAGAGAGTGCACCTGTGTATTTCGCACAGACTTGTGCACTATAATATCTCCTGCGTATCTGGCGGTTCTCTGTTGATATTGACCGCCGTGGCCGAAATTCGGCTAGGAGGGATTGTTTTTAGTTCAACTAAATAACGACATTGAATCGATGCCTAACTATACAGTCGTGCAACTCTCAATCAGCCAAACAGTTCCTTATAATTCAAACTCAACAAAATAAACAATCAAGAAAAAAAACATCGCTGGTGTGATACAATAAGTGATCTCTGTTTCGCAACGGATTGAATACAAGTGAGTCATTATTTTCCAAACACGATCTTTGACAACGCGTGTGGGAACAATGGCGATGGCGAACTCAGACAAGTCAAAACAATGAATAATAACGGGAATGCAGTACAGACAAGAACTAATCATTACGTGACCTTTGCACTTCCGCATGACAGAGTCAAAAATCATTCGAAAGCCGTGACAGACCAATTCAAACGTATTCGATACTTTCTAATTGATGAAAGATACGACATCTATAGCAAAGAATGTAGGTGAATATTTGTGAAGAAAATACTGTAATGTACGGTTTATGCGTGCCCTTTCTAAAGTAATTGTGGAATTTATTTATCAAGCATTATTAATCTGCACTTAATTCCCGCTCGCCCGTTATTTTAACATTAATTGAAACATTAAAACATCGATACGTGACCTACTAAATAAGTGAACAAAAATGTTAATTTGGAAATTTCATTTCTCACGGCTAGTAAATCGTTAAATCCTTTCACGGTTGTATTAAAGCTGAACTATTGACAGCGAAATCGATTAGCGATGATAAATTACCATTGTTGAAAAAATCTTTTACATATTTCGCCAAGGTTAACTCTTATTGAAAACTAATTTTTGTTGGTAGCGTAAAAACTTAAATGACTGTAATGTTTCTTATTAAGAATAGATAAAAATGTCTTATTAAAACTTCATTCGCGTATCACCTACATACATACTTCTCTGCATTTAACTTGACAGATGAGAACGGACTAAAAACAATCTGGGTCAAACATATTAGACATTTACCTACTTCGATCCATACCACCAAATAAAACTATAAATAAAATTGAATAGCAAAATACAAATATAAATCATAGCTCCTAAACGAATAAACAACGACCAATCTGCATTTAAAATCACTACAAATCAAAACAGTGCGTAAACAGCAATAGTTCCATATTGAAATAGATCACAAATTACGTTCCAAATTGATACGATATTTGATGTGTGTCACAGATCATGCAAGCGCACTTGTTCGCGTGTTTCTAACGCCGCGCCGGCTTATCATATCGCAAAACATATTTTCTGTGATAATTCAAACGTACTTTTAATGTATGATAATGATATATACCGTTTATCTAGATTGGGCACACTCGGCGCAGGTTAACGCTGATGTATTAAAATTTAATTCAGGTAAAATGCTATGTCATCGGAACGATACTTCAGTCGTTTGAATCTTTTTCCTAACACCATATTTATCCACTTCAGGACAGAGCATTATTTCCTATCCTGAGAGAGTTTCATCTGTGCTTTCTACGTAATGATTAAATTAAATTTGATTGGAAACTTCGTAATAATTATGAATTATTATGATTATTTGGGTAAGAAACTAAGTTAAGGGCCACAGTTCGAGGCCAAAATGCAATAATTAATCATAATTTTAATTACTAGTGTTTGTGTAACAACATAACAAATAAACAAAATAAAGATAGCAATCGCTTAATAAATAGAAGGAAACAAACTTCAACTACAAGCATCTGATGTAACATTTCAAGATTAAAATCCAAATAATTCAAATAATTTTACGGATAAAGTGAACGCAACACGCAAACACGAGAAATATTATAGCCTTACTAGTCATAATCGCAGATAATTATTATAATTCACAAACATAAACAACAAACACAATCATTTCGTAATCACCGAATCGTAAACCCTAAACAACCCTCTCAGTATTTCCGTAGGAATTTCTCCAAATCACAATTCCATAACCGGTCAAAATTTGCCTTATCGAGGGTCTACTTGACACTAATGGGCTTTTAAGGTCAATATTTCAGGGTAAGCCCCCGGAATGCGGTTCGGCCAGTGGCGTTACGAACTCGGTAATTGTTCCTAAATCCCTGAGCAGTGACTCGGGCACAAGAATTGTTCGAAGACGTTTGGTTTGGGAAACTATTCCTGTAAATTCAAATATGCCAATACCGTACGCAGCTGCTCTTGAGTCTTCGGCTTGAGTTTTATTAAGGGTACCGTTATGTATTTCCATATCAGTAAATGTATGACTTGAGTGGCCTCGTGAGAATACAAAAGGAAAATTCAATTACACAGTATTTTGAAATCGATCATTTTAGAACAATGTTTTATTTAATCGCGGTACCTGATGACTAGAATTATACAGTCAAACATCTAATTATACATCGTGACCGAGGATTTAATTCTTTCAATTTTTATAATCAATAATAATTATAATCTTATCTTTAAAAAAATACAAACACACGAATTGATAACCTCCTCCTTTTGGAAGTCGGTTAATTATAATAACTTTCGATTTAATGTTTCACTTTCAGGGCTCATATAATCTTGGACTGGACTATCCAATTCAAATACAGTATAAACTTATACGAGTGCTTTGACACTAGATGCCAGTACACAACACACGGCAAGTGTATCCATCGACAGTGTTAGCATATTAAACATGTCAAGTTAAACATAAACACCATTACTGGGCTCTCATGACATATTTGTAGTACTACTTACGCAACAGGCAGTAATTACGGCAATTAACGCTCGGACATTACCTGCAAATTAAAAAAATCTGTTAGCAAAATACGTCCAGCGTTTAATCATTTTTATTTAACAATAATTCTCTCTCGTAGTTTGAGAGCTGAATGCTGATAGTCCTTATCCACCCAATGGCTATTTTGAGATGTTTATATATTCGAGTGCTATTTGAGGACACCAATAATGAATTAATTTATATAGCAAATGTGTAACATGTCCACTATAAAGACGAAGAAGAATGGCTTTGTAAAACTCGCTATAAAACAGAATCTAGAAAATAATATAGAATAAAAACAAACATTTTCCGAGAAACCAAGATGTCTGTTGCTTATCACTGTTTCAACGAACTGAGTACTGACCACTGCATTGTATTTACAATTAACTTAGTTGCCAATAGACATTTATCAAATAATATCACGCACGTACACGATAGTGTAGACTTTATTTGTGATAATATGTCAAAGGCATTGAGCACTGCACCGTAATACATGTAAATATGCCGTCCATGTGGCACATCAAAGGAATATTAAATAGTCTTTACGTTCGCGAATTCAGTACGTTTTAAATCCTCTTGTATCACGGTTCTATGCGCAGTTATTGTGCTTTGTTTACTTCTATAGATGTCGAGATTGTGATGTTTCATCATCAACCTTGACTCCTTTGTCCAGGCATCTTAATGTATTTATTTGAAGATGTGTAAAGCCAAATGAGGACAAATACAAAGTTTTAGTCGCACATCGTTCTCGATTGTGCGGTTGGAAATCCTTTGCAGGTTTACCAAGTGCCATTTAATTGTATGAAGAACCGCTGTACTCCAGTGTTCATAAATTTGTACAAAATAAATAAAGCCCAACGCCGTACTTAATACAGACCTTAATAAAAGAACCATAAATAAAAATGGCATATGAAAACATGAACGACTATTGAGCGCGGTGTAATGGGCCGGCAGTCGTAAACGTTCAAAACAGAACAAACGTGAACCTGACCTCTAATTCATTTTCTATAAATGCCAGTTACTTTCAGATGCAAGATCACTTTAAAACAATATAATTGTTTATGATCAGGATAACTATCAGGAATACGTAATCGTGCATAAGAAAAAAGACGAATACGGCCATAGAATCCCGATATTACCTGGAAATTGTGCCTTCCATTACTCACCATATATTATCTCCACGGCGTCCGTGGGAGTCTGTAGCGGTTAATGTGCCGGGAGGTCTATGCTCGGCTATAACTACAGTGTGCGGCAGAACCTACCGCTGAATTAGATATAAATTACTCGCAACATTGAAAACCATTATACGAATGACATGTCAGGCTATTCTCGTATGAAAAAGCTTAATGCACGTTGTCATTTAAGACACATTGCCTCAGCTCGTTTTTCCTTCAGATAGCAATAAAATCTACGAATAATAAACAGTATTTAATATTATTGAAATATTTCTGCAACAATATTATTATTATTGATTAATAGTTGTAACGCAAACGAAAACTTCGTACTTCTAAGACATAAAAAAATACTTATATGTTCAAACTGACAATAAACTGAATCCATTCCAATCTGATCAATATGTTTAAATACATCATACACACCTTAATAATGACTACCTGATATAGACACTACACGTATCTCAAGCCGTAACACATCATCGTGATTTATCTAAGCCATTCCATTCACAGCATAACCGACCTAAAGTTATTACATCTAACAGTCTAACACTGGACGTGCCTTATCAAATCATGTCCACGCAGTATTTATTGTATCCATTACATCGTAAATTCGGCTTTGTACAACATAACAGTGTAACTATCACAGACAATAGATTTATCAAACGCATATGCGATGCGGTAACGGTGTTGATGTATGATTTACAATCGATGTGAATAAACCAATAACCAATAGAACGTGTGTGTGAAATGATACATGACAACGTTTTGTTTGATACGACGATAGAAATTGCGAAAGTTATCCGTTGGTATATAGATTATGAAATTATTGAACGATAACAAACTGACGTTTATGGAAGGAATAAAATCAAAAATATATATTAAAGTAAGTAATAAAGTTACTCTGTAAAAATATTTTTGACATATATACCTTGTATTTGTACAACTATTTTAAAAGATTATCTAACATTAAATGCAAATACCGAGGCAGAAGATCAATCTCGAACCACTTATTAAGAATAAAATACAAATGAAATAAGAAAGAAAAACCGTGGCTGTCAATAATGAATGGTCGCATAGCTCTTGGCCGGCCGTAATCGAAATCGAATAGTTCGCCTCTGATAAGGACATTATTGTTGTTGCGAACGCATTGCCGGCACGATAACCGCACATGCACCGCTCTAAAACAACACTTTATAGCATGTTATGAAACGCAGCGTGTATCGGTGTGAAATACACATGAAATTGCATTTTTACGATTGTGATAATAATAATTTTGTGCGGACCAGATGTAAATAATTTTTATGCTGTTTTTATACCTCGGCAATATTCTAAGAATACTCAATAGATATATCCCTTCCTGCTAATCAGATTCAGAGATAAACCATCTGTCTTGCTTTATTGTAGGATGCATGTATCCGCTTGAATAATTACTTCCTTGCTGCAAGTCGATTCTACAAGATAAATTTCTAGATCTGATAGTTTGTATTCCTTTATTTATAAACCAATAAATGCTACTGATTACGTGCGTATGTATAAAATGCCAGATGTAATTATGTTTATCATAATATCTAATAAAATTAAAATATTTATGAAGTGCACTTTAAAATAGTTAAATCGAATAATGATACGAATTAAAATATGATTCGCAAAAGGAGACGACCTCAAACAATTAATTCTAGCCTTTACAGACTGACATATTTCTGATATCTAGACAATCACTAAAACCAGACAAAGCGAATAAAATGCTTTGCAATATTGCCTCAAAATTTTAAGACACAGCAAATTATTCAAATCCGATTCTTAAAATAAAAATATGTAGCGATTTATTGCATGGTAATAATGGATGAATGTTATACAAAACATTAATAAAATAAGGAAGCCACTTTCAAAAAGCGTTCAAACAAAGCATCTATCTCATCTAAACACATTAAAGAACGACTGTTATGATTGTATCAATTGTCTGGCGTTGCAATTACTGTACATGTATGATGTCATACGATTCAACGGGTAGGATAACATCATGAGAAAAAACAAACGCAATGTTTTAAAAACGTCAGCTCTTTCGTGTCATTCATTCATAGTGATTGTTGATGTTTTTAGCGGATGTAGGACACGGCGCGTCGATTTATGATTTTTCGTTTGCTGATTTTAGTTGTGGCTTTCTATTCAAATATGTTTTTATAGTTACCTGTTTAGTATCATTAATTCCTAAAATCTTACTAGTTTTCTGTCTAGAATAGAACATACAAACACACGAATTGAAAACCTCCTCCTATTTTGGATGTCGATTAAAATTCGTTTTGCTTTGTACCAAGGACCAGACTTTTTTATCATCTCGAGTATTTTTGTGATGCGAGAATCGAATCAGATTTATTTTATTCTATCAATGACAAAAATCTATCCGATAACGGTACTCGAGAGTCAAGCCTTTTACTTCCAGTGACTAACTCGATAACCTTTACGTAAATAGGCCACGATGCAGCACAACCGCAATGCTAAGGTCAGATCGTAGAAACTGTTCGAAATATTCAGTTCAATCAAAATATATGAAGATTAGTGAGCGTAACTTTTGATAAAAAAAAATTGTGGAAAAATCTCAAGGTAGTAAGATAAATATTAAAACACGTGGCTGAACGTAATGTAAACTATTTTATAAAATAAATTTCCTGTTTGCAACATAAATTAATATAATCACTCCGCTTGTATCCTAAAAACTTTTGGCATTATATGCGATCAACAGGCAAAAACCATACTAAATAAAACACATTAACACTAAAGACTCGTTTGCTCGTTTGCCACCTGTGCCATAAAAAAAAAGACTCAAATAACCCCACCAATGTCAAAACACGTAATATGCTACACTCGCAATCTATTCCAAGCATGTTCTTTATTCAAATTCCGTATAAATCAACATGACTCACGCGCACCATCAAACATGCGCAAAATTTATGTACATTTACTCGTCTATTTTTTCCAACAAATCCATAATCCTCGATTCCACGTACATCGTTTTACTTCACACGGCCAATCAAAGTTCATTAACCGTGATCCGATGCAATAATAAGATGTTTCGTCGACAACTCGCGGTATAGTTAGCAACGCAAATAGTTGTTGCGGTACAGTCAAACTGGAACACTTGAACGACGAACGGCCTCAGGTGACACCGTCCACACCATGACTGGAAGGGTCCCCGTACCACATGACATAACGATAAGTAGAAACGATTGATTCGTAACAAAATATCGATAGTGAACACTATCGCTGAGCGTGGTAGCGGACAAAACCTGTTCGAAGAGTCATTGGCAAACTTCACATTTCTTACCCGACTAATGCATCGATTTATAATCTGTAGTGTAATGAATGCTTGGATCGTGTTTGGAAAATTATGTTTACTGGAATATCTTGTAACTTCTCCGTTGCAATATCGAATAACGCAATGGAATATAACAAGTATTGCGATATACTTTAATAGTGACTATTTGAATGCAGTTAACATCGTTGTGATCCTACGCAAATACCACAGAAAATCATAAAAAAAATAACCGGTAAATAACATTGTGTAGTTTCATAAACGGGTTTACCCAACAGTTGTAAAGATTAAATCGATTATGTACAAATATTTTCTACTAGTTTTAGCCCATGGCTCCGCCCGCGTTAATAAGTGTTTCTGGGATAGAAGTTCCGCTTTATATTTTCCCGGGATAAAAAGTTACCCTATGTGTTAATCCAGGACATAATCTACCCGTGTGCCAAATTTCATCGAAATCCGTTCAGTAGTTTTTGCGTGAAAGAGTAACAAACATCCATACATTCTTACAAACTTTCGCGTTTATAATATTAGTAGGATTGGTAATCGGAGTCCCTTTTAAAATTTGTTGTGAACTTATTCATTCACGTTTTATTAATTAACCGACTTCGAAAAAAGGGCGTTTTCAATTCATGTGTTTGTATTTTTTTTATGTATTTACACAGATTACTCTGCGATTTTTCTGCCGATTTCAGTGATTCCTTTTTCATGTATTAAAGTAGATTCTTGGAATGGTTCCATTACAATATCAGTATCTTTGTTTAACCTTTTTTTAAAGGTCTTATATAGTGATAAGGAAGGGGTTTTTTTCGCCTCTCGCCTACCTATAATACGAAACGTACCAACAGACTGTTACTACAGGTTGGTATTACCTGTGAGAGATTGATACTATCTTGGTCGAGGCGGACTATTAATATTGATTCAAAATACCATCAAACTAAGTTATGTTACCTTTATTAATTATAACTAACATTATCATAGTATCGATAAAACCACAGACAAATACTATCTTTTGTTGAACCACAAACAAAACCATAAAAGTATTAAAACTATTTGACCAATAATACTTATAACTTACCAGTCCGAGTGTACAATAAAAAAAATAAACGTTCTACTATGAGTTAATAGTGTCGTAAAAAGTTATATGTCGAAAGAGGGTGGGTTCGGCAATGGAAGTTTGCGCGGTGAGCCATCGGAACCGCAGATACTTTATTATTTTTAACTGATGACCTTTGAAGTTGTATATTATTATATATACCTACTCAAGTCAAGTTCAAGTTGTAAGTTACATTTTATAAAGTCAAGGCGTTTCATTTGAAGAAGTATAAAGATTCTGTTACTCTTGTATTTAAGAAACGTGGTTTGACAGATCACTTTGTAGTCTTTTATTATTTGTATCACTAAAATAACTGACCTTTACTTGACGTAAAAATTGAATAGATCTCTATATAATGTCAACCAAAGAGAGACACTTCGTCCATCGCATCGACGTAGACTTTAAATGTACCATCTATATCTATACTAATATATAAAGCTGAAGAGTTTGTTTGTTTGTTTGAACGCGCTAATCTCAGGAACTACTTGAAAATTCTTTCACTAATAGGAAGCTACATTACTCCTGAGTGCTACAGGCTACTTTTTATCCCGCAAAAACTTTTCCACGCGGACGGAGCCGCGCGCAAAAGATAGTGGCTTATAATACGATGAGATTGTTTCACCCATAAATCACCTACCCTTCTCTATTCCTATCCATGACTGCAATGCGAAAATTATGATCACTTATCATAAAATGAGCTTGCTACAAAAAATACTCTCAATCCATGCACCAAAGGTCAAGTTATATCGACAGACATTTCCAAAGCATACGACAAAGCGCATTCAAACCTGGTTGCCAATCAAGCCAACTGAAACGTTAACACACAGCAAATTCCAAGCGCGTTTCCCACGCTTTTTCTCCACAGTCTTATGATTAATTAATCGGTGTATTTTTTCCCGTAATTAGAGTTGAAAACCAGAACGTAGTAAGGGAACACCTAGACGTCATGCAAAGACTGTGTAATTACGTCTCGTGCGGTTTCCGATTATTAATATTGTCAAACGTGTATTTAGACGGGTCTTAATGAAGTCAGATTGTATGTAATTAATATACACAAGGGGTGAATGTATTTTTTTGTGTACTGAAAGAAACAAGAAAGAAAGAAAGAAGGAATAATTTATTTACTGAACTATAATTTACCAATAGTGTAGACAAATGATAGGTAATTTTTAATAGCTGTTCGGTATTGATTAAATGAACACACCGAAGATGGTATTTTTTAAATACAATACAATACTCATCGACAAGGGCGTTAGCAGGTGAGGGAAGGGGGCCGACCGCCTCTAGTTTTTTTTTATTGTATTTAAATGACGAGACGAGTATACCGTTCGCCTGATGGTAAGCGATAGTACCGCTCATAAACAGAAGCAACGCCGCACAGAACGCTGAATTAAAAAGTACTGCGTGGCACACCAGTGCGCTCGTCTCGCTGAGACATAAGATGTGAAGTCTCATAATTCCCAGTAGATGCGTTGGCTACAATTTCCTTCAAACCGAAACACAACAGTGATTAATACCAAGACGGGCCCACGCATACGAGAGACCTACCACCAGTAAGATTAGATCTAGAAATGAAATGAAATGAAATGAAATTTGCATGACTGTGTTTGTATATACAGATAGCATAATATAATTACAGAATTCAATGATCAGTGTCTCACAATCTGTCATTTTTGACGTGCAAATATTTATGATAGTTTTTATAGTTATTATTATTTATTATGATAGGAATAATTTCAAGGAGAAAAAAAAGGATAGTTATATCAATAGTGATTTTAGATTTATCTTAGTAGTATTTAAGTATCTATAGGTAATAATCCAAATGTTAGTCATTAGTATACATTATAATTAAAATTATAGATAGATATATATAGATAGATAGATCTAGATTCAACACGAGTACACTTTTTTACGTACCTGCTGTACTTTTAAATTATTGATATTACCTCTATGAATTTTTCGCTTCGCCTCCCACCCCTAAATTGAAAGCTTGTTACGCCCTTGCTCATCGAGCTACAAATCTAAAACGAATTAATTCTTGGGTACCAAAATACATAAATGTCATAATATTTATTAGTACGGCATTAAAAACTCATTGCCCACTTTGAATATTATTATTGTAGAAATGTTCGTCTTACGGTTTTTACGACCAGACTACTTGACGTCAACTTTCCTATCTATACCTACGAACTCATTACGTATGCAACCTTGTTCGTAAAAAAACTACGCAACGCCCAATTAAATATCTTCACCTATTTCGAAACATACTTTGTATTGTTTGTACATTTTTAACAGAATCGTTATTGAGTTTTACTTTGATGACGAAAACATCTTGAAATCATCTGAACGTTTAAAAAATCTATATTATGAAATACCTTGATGATGCATACGCATACTCAAGCATTTTATCCCCGAAAGCAACTAGTGCACCCACTTTTCGCCGTACGTATTCCGTCCCATGATGTGATAGGGGGCGAGCCTATCGCCATATCGGGCACAAATTCCAGACTCCGGGCTGATACCGATTAGAAAAACCCAATACCACTTTGCCCGACCCGGGAATCGAACCCGAGACCTCGGCATCGCAGCCGTACCGTAATACAACTACGCCACCGAGGCAGTCGAGGCTTGATGACGCAATGTACTAAAAACAAAATATAATATTTTTCCTCCGATTGAATAAGTTCAATCAACCAAAACATCGAAATTAGTTCTTATATCTCACTAAAATTCCACAAGCGTTACCCTTACACCCCACACATGTTTCATCACATTTTTCCATAAGCATAAAAAACAAACTGGAATTCCTTCACAAAACCCACATGTTTATCTTCATACTTTAAAACGGACCGATAAAAGTTATGTTTAATGGCCCGTAGCATTTTATGCGCTTCCTTTAGAAACTTAATTGCGTATTCACGATAGTTTTTTTTTTTTAGTTAATACTCGCCTATTTATCCTAGTTCTAGTTACTGGTGGTAGGTCTCTCATTATGTAAGAGGCCGTCTGGGTGGGTACCACCGCAATGTCTATTCCTACCGCCAAGCAACAGTGTGCATGCACTGTTGTGTTTCGTTTTGAAGGACATTGTAGCCAGTATAACTACTGGACATAATGAGACTTAACATCTTATGTCTCAGGATGACGAGCGCAGTGGAATGCCACTCAGTACTTTGTAAGTCAAGGTGCTGGATGGTGTTGCTACTGTTTATGGGTGGTCGTATCGCTTACCATCAGGCGAACGGCATGCTCGTCTCGTCATTCAACGCAATAAAAAAAAAAAAAAAAAAAATTACACTAATCGTCATAAATCGTTCTTTTTTAAACATATTACTCATCGCAATGCCAGTGAAATAACATGTTTCATATAATGATTGTAGTGAGTTAATCGCGGCAGAATCAATGGTGCCTTGTACTTCTAAACGTATTATTATTAATGCTATCTTTTCGTTCTGGGTTAAATTTCTAGTGAAAACTGATAAAAGATACAGATGATATTTTAGAGAATTTAGTATTCACATAAATTATATAAAATTTCTAATTTAACAGATATCTTCATTGAACATTCAACACGCAGCCAAATTAAAGAGACACATTTGGATAGAATAGGTTTTTATTTGTTAATGAAATGAACTCCTCCTGGCAAATCTCAATGGGGATCAGTCAGGTACGCAGGAGATATTATAGTGCACAAGTGTGTGCGCAATACACAGGTGCACTCGCTATTCCTTCACTGTCATAGTCCGGTGAGACGGCAATCCGACATGACCGGAGAGAGATCAGGCGCAGGACCAACGGCTTTACGTGCTTTCCGAGGCACGCGGGTATCACACCGCCAACTTCCTGACTCCAAGCTGCGACTGAGTCATTTTTTTAAGCTGAAGAGACGCAGTCACAATGTTTTTGGCCCGACCCAGGATTCGAACCCAGGATCCCAGCGCGCAAATCGTACTCGTAACGCGTACGCAATACAACTACGCCACCGAGGCAGTCAAAAACTACATTACTAACTATCAAACATTTAAACCACAGTAACTAACATAAATCGGAAAAACTCATCCAAAAAACTACACAGAAGCATATGACATATTTGTCGACTCTAGCATAATTTCTCACAAATTCCCTTACTCATTGGACTCTACCAGCTCTATCAACAACTACAGTACGAAACATCCATAAAACGTTTAAAACTGTACCAGTTTTACACAGATGAGGGATTCAGTATCGCAAACGTCGGGCTAATCGACATCGGAAGCGTACTGAGCTCGCGCGATTACATCCGAGAGCGGACAATAGAGCCACGATTGTTGTTCAACACACTATTAAAGGATTCTTTCGCTCATGTTCCGCGTAAACGTTCTAAACGCGAGGTTTTGAGTAAATAGTGTCTATGAAATGCGGAAGGTGATGGGTTTGAGTAAAATTGTTGAGGATCTAAAATTGACTATATTAATAGGCTTTGAAATTAAACTACTATTACGGATTTTATCGTGGCATTTTATTTTATTTTTCTCCAGACGTTTCGAAGGGTTTGCAGCACCTCGTGGTCACGGGGCGCACTGAGGTGTTGGTGGTCCCAAAAGTAATAAATAGGCAGGTAAAGAAGAGAAAATAGTTTAATTTAGTATTCTATTCAGTATCAGCCCGGAGTCTGGAATTTGTGCCCGGTATGGCGATAGGCTCGCCTCATATCACATCATGGGACAGAATATGCACGGCGAAAAGTGAGTGCATTAGTTGCGCCTGTGCCTACCCCTTCGGGGATAAAAGGCGTGAGTGTGTATTAAATTATCATAATATATATAGATTAATTAAAACATTTATTATTCACTAAGTGTCCCCTCACTTAAAAAACATTTTTCGGAATTAACGGCCCCGATACCTCACTTTTGCGAGGCAAAAAGCACGCTTAGGCCGGGTTGTTACATCCGTGGTTAGGTAAAATTAAGGCTCCTCTCACACTGGCGAATCGCAAGCGAATTCAGAGTGAGGTGAAGTGTAATAAGTCTGTAAATTTTACCTGACCCTGGATAACAACACGGGCTAAATCAATTAACTATTCTATTAAAATATCTTGATATAATATTATATTGTAATTGACAAACGACTGTTTGCATACTATGTTAACTATTTTTGTTACATACTGGTAATTAAAAATACATACATAGGCATCACGCCTTCTTCCCTTTTTAGGGGTAGGTAGAGGTGTAACACGCTCACATTTCGCCAGCTATGTAAGCTCTATGTAATAGGCGGTGAGCGTATTGCCATTTGTCGGACACAATTCCATACTCCGAGCTGATACGGAGCAGAAACACACAATAAATACTACTTTTCTCAACCCGGCATTCGCAGCCAAGACCTCAGCGCGATAGTCGTACCGCATGCGCAATACAACTACGCCACCGAAGCACTATAAAATACTTGACTACTAAATTATTTAACGAAATAAATCAATTGCATAGGCGACATCAATTCATAGGCGTCTTATGTTTGTTGAAAAGTAAAACCAATTTATTGCGACCGAGCAAATCGTGCTACCAACCATTCTGTGACATAAGTCTGTGTGTATTCATTCGAACAATACGTTTTTTACTGCAAGCGGATTATCATTTATGACGAATGAATTAATTCGATTTTATGCAATTATTCGTATTACACCATTTATTGTTAACGTTTTATTCTTACATCGTACTATATTAAATTTTATGCATTCTTTTTTTAATTTTAATGTATTTCAACCAGTGTTTTCATTATGTTCCGGTTTGAAGGACATTGTAGCCAGCTTAATTACTGGGCATTATGCGACTAAAGCACGCAGATAAGCCCGCGACAAAAAAAAATCGTCATCATTAAGTAGCAATAAAATTTATAATGATAGACTTTCCGTTAATATAATTTTTATTTTTAATGTTCAAGTACAATACGTATTATAATATGAACTTGTATGATTCCCTTTGTATAATTAATTATGCAATTAAATAATTATTAGGTACCTATTCGATTGTAAACCAGTTAACAATAAACGCTCATTACGTTTCTACATTTATATCCATACTTAACGCATTTTACAATGCAAAATAATTACATTTTAATTGTATGTTTAGGACTTAAACGTAGACATTAAATAAAAATGATATTATTGAATATTAAGTAAGAATTTGTGCCAGATATGGCGATAGGCTCGCCACCTATCACATCATGGGACGGAAAACGCACGGTTAAAAGTGGGAGCATTAGTTGCGCCTCTGCCTACCCATTCGGGATAAAAGGAGTGAATGTGTGTGTGTGTGTGTGTGTACGACTGAATAATCATAATTATTTCACCCGAAAAACGTAATAAATATCACTCCCAACTCATTGATACACCTCTGCAGCATTTTCAAATACCACTAGTGAAGGTTATGCCTATATGCAGTTAGTGTATCGACCTGGTTTAGTACAAAACGGCATATTCTGCCTATAAGTATCTCACAACTTGGCTCCGGAGGCCCTTCACATTTCGTTTTTAGATGGCAAAGCAGTACTGACCTAGCAAGCCTAAAATGGACACTATACCAATGTGTTACCAGGAAAAAACGTCAAAACATGTAAATTATGAATATAAATTTCAAACTATTATAACGGATTTTATCGCGGTTTTTTATTTAATTTTTCTCCCGACGTTTCGAAGGCTTTGCAGCACTTCGTGGTCACGGGGCGGACTGAGGTGTTGGTGGTCCGAAAAGTTAGTGTTACAAATCTACCTTCAATTTACAATTATACAATTTAAAGATGTTAGTCATTTATTTATTTTAGCACTCAGGAGTAATGTAGCTTCCTATTAGTGAAAGAATTTTAAAAATTGGTCCAGTAGTTCCTGAGATTAGCGCGTTCAAACAAACAAACAAACTCTTCAGCTTTATAATATTAGTATAGATTTTCCTAATAACGTTACGGAATACGCACGGCGAAAGGTGCACTGGTTGCCTCTGCTTACCCTTTCGGGGATAAGGGGCGTGGGTGTGTGTGTGTGTGATTTTCCTAATTACATAATGAAAGGTCGGTCAGTCATACTTTATACTTCCTTATATAGTATAAAACAGTCACGCGTTACCTGTGTACGCGATAAACTAAAAAACTGCTTATCGGATTTCGACGGGACTTGGTATGGAGATAGTTTGAGACCCTGGAAAGGCTGTAGGCTACTTTTTATCCCGGGCAAACTTTATCAGGCGGGCGGCGCCGCGAGCAAAGGCTAGTGGTTAAATATATGAAAAATATACTTTAAAATATCCCACCATACCACCATACCAGACCTGTATTATAATACTGCCCACTGCTGAGCACGGGCCTCCTCTACTACTGAGAAATATGCCGTTACGCACAAAAAAAGAATTTTATCATTATGGAAACAAATGACATGCAAATAATAATTTTCTCCGGAAATACATAACATTTTGATATGACGCTTAACGTTTATCTTAATTTATTGAAATAATTAAGGTGTGAACCGAAATTTACCTCAACCTAGAATTTTATCAATTACTTCGTAGTTACAGTAACAAAGATCAATTATTTGGTTATAAAAATAATGTTTATAGTTAATTCTAATAATTAAAAGTTCGATAGTGTCGTATCATGAGGCTCACAGGAAATACATTATCATCGTACTATAAAAACATTTCCTATGCTTATTACCCATGCTCCAAATGGTGTTTAATTATTAGTTCAATGAACTATTGTCAAATAAGTATTTAGTATACTCTTTTAGTATTCTTGTAGGTTTTTACTTATTACCTACCTTTCCTAAAAGTAATGTCACACAATATTATTTATTGATTTATAATTACACCTCATCAAATTTATAATTTCCTTTACAATGGGTTCTAAAATCAAGTCTCATTTTTCTGTAGCAGCTTGGTGCATCTTACTAATATTATAAATGCCGAAGTTTGTGAAAATGTTTGGATGTTTGTATGTTTGTTAGAAGCAAACGCAGAAAAAACTAAACGGATACGGAAATAATGGATATCTATACTATACTAACATTTGACTGCGAAGGCATCCAGATTGCATTTCCTAGCACGCGAACTTGTTAAAGCCAAGTCATTTAAATTTTGTTGGACAGCATACGGTAAAGTCTATTTAAGACGGGACGAAAATTCCCCGATTATCTTAATCCATAATGAGGCCCAAATTCGTAGCTTTACAGGGGATAAATGACTAGACTTTTTGCTACCCTTTGTTTATAATATATATCTTTCAGATGTCTGTTCTACCAATATAATTTTTATTGTAATGTATATGTTAGTAATTACAATTTTTACTCCTAATCAAACTATAACTCACTCTCTACACAACACACTCACACGTACAAGTCTTATACATATCTATAATTTATATAAAATATTATACACAAATCATGTTCATTTACTTTGTGCGAACAATATCTCATTCCGCAAGCTTCTTCCTAAACTATACTCGTTAATAAGAATCAACTCCAATAATTCAATCTTTATAAACTTTTATAGCACTAACCTGATTTATGATCAAACAGTTATTCACATAAAGATCATACCTACTATGGATTTCACCGCACTTTTCATTACAATATTGGATTATGGCTGATTTGTTCTCTACAATTCATGAAATAGACAAAAGAGAGATGATAACCTCTATGACGAGCAATATTGAAGACCTTAAAAATCATGTTAACTCTGAGAATAGCAACGTCACCATAATTTCGCAAAATATAAGAAGTATATCTAGTAATTTTGACGATTTTCAGATTACTTTATCACAGTTGCCCTTCAAAGTCGATGTAATGATTTTAACGGAGTGTAGATTGAGGGCAAATAAGTCTATTCCTCACCTAAACAGCTATTCATCTTTGGCTACTTCTTACAATCTTAACCAAAATGATGGAGTGGTGGTCTATGTCGCTAATTATTTAATGACTGGTCTTAATGAGGTTGTGCTTGTTCATGCGTCGTGCATACAAATAAAGATTAAAGATACTGTCATACTTGGTATTTACCGATCACCATCAAATTGTAACGCAATAAATTTCATAAATTCTCTAAATGACTATATGCAAACAATAAAAAATTATGTTAATATTATAATTATGGGTGATATAAATATTAATCTTATCCCTAGAGAAGGTGAACCATCGCATGAACGCGTGAACAGACACAGTTACCTCAACATGCTATCTACTCATGGCCTACAAGCTGGTCATATACTACCGACTCGACAAAATAACTGCCTTGATCATTGCATGATAAAACTTGTCAATAACAAACAGAATGCTTTCGTTGCTGTCTTAACTACCTCAATAACTGATCATTACACTGTTTTTCTAGACATACGTAATCAAAATGTTAAAACTTATAATCCAAAAAAAATTATTGAAATCATTGATTATGAAAAGGCATTAGTTCAATTACGCTCTAAAAATGTGAATGTTTTACTTTGCAGTGATGATCCATGTTTCATAATATCCCAGCTTATTAGTAAAATATCTACCTCACTTGAGGAATGTAAAATAGTAAAATCAGTCCCTAAATGTTGTCGGATATTAAAACCGTGGATAACTCCTGGTATTTTGCGTTGCATAAAAAATCGTAATAAAATGCAGCTCAAACTGCGACGTGATCCCCATAATGAGATTCTTAAAATAACATTCCGGCGATATCGAAATTTCTGCAACAATTTAATAAAAAAATTGAAAAGAAAATATGAGAAAGGAAGGCTTGCCGAATCAGTTAAAAACCCCAAAATTTTATGGAAAACAATAAAGTCAATAACGTATCATAGCTCAAATAGAGCCCAAAATACTGAACTATTAAACTCTAAATCATCTCCTATTGAATCCGTCAATCACGTTAATGATTTTTTCGCCAGCATAGGTAAAAAACTTGCTGAAGACATTCTCTTTGCTGACTCCTTACGCTCCTTGGAAAGTACTCAGATTCCGTCTTTGAAAACACAGCTCTCGTCTTTTGTTCTCTTGGATACAGACCCTCATGAAGTACGTAGTGTTCTTATGAACCTAAAAACTGATAGCGCCCCTGGACACGATAATATCCCCACTAAGTTCCTTAAGCTCGCTAATCCTATAGTAGTTCCAACAATTTCTTGGCTTGCAAATCTATGTTTCAAGAAAGGTGTTTTCCCTACCCAACTCAAAGAATCTTTAGTCACACCAGTGTATAAGAGTGGTCAGAGAGATAATGCCGATAATTATAGGCCTATTTCCGTTTTGCCTGCTATATCTAAAATTATTGAAAAATTAATCAACACTCGACTTGTAAATTATCTTAATAAATATAATATTCTTTCGAACTCGCAATTCGGTTTCAGACAGGGCAAGTCTACCGAAGATGCTGTACTGGCGGTCACTACTTTAATAACTAAAGAACTAGATATGGGAAAAAAATGCCTAGCAGTATTCTTAGATCTTAAAAAAGCATTCGATACTGTCTCTCTCCCTACTCTTATACATAAGCTTGGATGTATCGGAATAAGGGGTATGCCTCTGAAACTACTGACAAGCTATCTACATGGACGGACACAAAGAGTTAAAATTGAGCGTTATATTAGTAGAGATTCACCGGTAACCTTTGGTGTACCTCAAGGTAGTGTTCTAGGACCTACTTTATTCTTAGTTTATATTAATGACCTGCTGAATCTTAATATAGAGGGAGGTGATGTGTTTTCCTACGCTGATGATACTGTTATTGTTTTCAAAGATGGTTCTTGGGACTCAGTCTTTCATAAAGCTGAATTGGGTATGAGAAAGGTATATTTATGGCTTCAAAGTAACCTGCTTACGCTCAATACTTTGAAAACTAAATATATATGTTTCTCTAAGTATAACAGTACCCAACCGCCTACCCAACTCCAGTTAAAGCTACACGCTTGTAACTGTATAGATTGGGAGCATTGTAATTGTGCCCAAATAGAGAAGGCAACTTACATAAAATATCTAGGTATTTTGCTAGATCAACGCCTTTCATGGCATATGCATATTGAGCATGTTAATGGTAGGATTAGAAAACTTATACCGATCTTCAAAAAGCTAAGGCATATCGCCACTAAAACCTTGTTGAACCAAATATATATTGCCCTAGCCCAATCAATTATTAGTTATTGTATATCTATTTGGGGAAGCGCCAATAAAACGAAGTTCCTGGAAGTGGAAAGAGGACAAAGATGTCTCCTTAAAGTAATGTATTTTAAACCATTTAGATTCCCCACTAATGAATTATATAAATGCTGTAATTTACTCTCAGTTAGAAAACTTTATATTTTGTTCGCCATATTAAAATTACATAAAATCACAACGTTTGATCCATCTCTATTAATCCGTAGAAGAAACTATTATGTAGCGCCTCAAACACTATGTAAATCTGTATTTGCTAATCGTCAATTTGTCTCGCTCTCGGCACGTTTGTATAATGAAATAAACAATATAATAAAAATTTACCCCCTTCAATTTTCTAATTGTAAAAAATCTTTGACAGAGTGGTTAAAAACAATTACACATGATGAAGCCGAAGCACTCATTTCTAAATATGCAGTATGAAATGTACTTGCTTTTGTGAGTAATGTATAGTGTATAAAAGTTAAAGAAAGAAGATATAGTATAAGAGTACTTTAGTCATTTTTGGGTTCTAATTGCGTTTATCTAGCTTTTAGTATTTATTCAGTCATCTTATAACTAATGTAATAAATGCTAGAATAACCCAAATTCACAAGCATAATATATTATATTATATTGTATCACGAACGCACATACACACACACGCACATACACACACACGCACATACACACACACGCACACACACACACACACACACACACACACACACACACACACACACGACCTCTGTTTATGTAACTATATATTAAGTTTTAGTTTATTTTGGTAACACAATGTATCGTATTTTTTGTTATGAGAGAGCGGGATCTCCTGATACAGGCATTTTTTATGCCTACTAGGAGGCCCCAACCTTATCCTAATGTTTTTTGCCTATTGTGGAACGAAATAAACATTTTTCATTTTTTTCATTTTTCATTTTCATATTATAAAGCTGAAGAGTTTGTTTGTTAATCTCAGGAATAAAACGCGCTAATCTCAGGAACTACGACTTTGAAAATTCTGTCACTAATATGAAGCTACATTACTCCCGAGTGCTACAGGCTACTTTTTATCCCGGAAAACTTTTCCCGCGGGCGGAGCCGCGCGCAAAAGTTAGTTTTTAATATGATTCTTTAAGTAGATGGCGCTGGCGTCGTACTGTGTTTTAAGGACTTTGGTAGCGGGAAAGGGTTTTCACGCGAGCGAAGCCACGAGCAAATAGTAATTATATATTTTCAGATCATAATTACATCTAGACTAAATTACAATTCGTTTCAAAATGTGCAATTCTAAAATGTAGATCTTTCGATAGCATAATATGCATGTGCTACCGAATATTATATTATATTTTTATAACCACTTATCTTTCAAGTGTGGTTAAGTTTATGACCAAATACCGCTCATGTTTATCTCAATCAATGATATCTGATAACAATTTTTATAATGAAATGACATCACTCACATTATTCTAAGATTTCATAATTAAGAAAAAATTTGCTCCAAAAGTATTTCGTCCCACAATAGTAAACAATTATACATCAAAAGGTACAGAAAATTAGGTAATAATTCAAAGAACATAAACATAATCCACTTAACTCAGGGCTTTGATCTCGCAAAATCGTTTCGGACGATCCCTACACAACAATATAAGCGTTTATTCCAACAAAGGTATTAGTAAAACGAAAACCGCAAGACATCGACAAAACATTTTCTATAAACTTGCTTACACTCACCGCAAACTCTATGAGGCCCGCAAGAAATCTGCGTAAATTGCAAACTTAAAATTTAGGAACAATAATTTAGAATCACCGACTAAATTTGTTTCTTTTGCAAAACTTTTCAAAGAAAGTCAACCGAATAGTCAGCAAAGAAAGGAGTGGGCACTAAAAAATAACACTTTGAAAATCGAACTTGACTTGAAGGACTTAATCACCGTAAATATAGATAGGTATAAAACCTAGTCGATAAGTACTAAATTTGAACACACACGATATCCTCTAGTATGATAAATAATGTCTAAAGATGCGACTTTCATAAAAATAACGAGGTAAATGAAGAGTGAACCGTTTCGGATATAAAGAGCGTTATTTCCCATAGGTTCCCACGTGTCTTATTCCGCATAGCGCGACGGAAGCCTAGTTAACTTTAATTAAACATGCTCGTCTTCTGAATCTCGCGAGAAAACCTCGTATTACCTCATATACCCAATTAGACTTGGTTACGTTTAACTGATTCGTACTAAAGTTAGTGTTATAATCCGGCGGTGATTCAAATACCTTCGTACTGTTATGTCTAAAACTATATTTAGATCACTCAAATGTATTATTGCGGTTTTGGCAGAACCACAGAAGCTTAAAGTAAACAGATATCGTACACTTTTAACAATGAAACGAATAGATAAATATTTATATTTTCTCAATTTATACGACCATTGGTTTGAATCGATATAAGTTTTCATCTGAATCCTCTACCTGCACACAAGGTATCAATAAAGCGCGACGGTAGACATTGAAATTTAATGTATAAATCCAATAGTTGTTTTTATTCAAAACCTTGAGGATTCTTGAATTATTTGAACCCATGTTTCTGTGGCACCGACGGCAAGTCAGAAAATTTAACAAACGACATTCTGTTTACCCTTCAAGGTTTTTTGAATTAATAAAAAAACCGATGTGTTGATGAGTTAACCCGTCAACAATGTCTGTACAAAATACAATACAGGTGGTATTAACTTACATGAATTTCAACATAAAGAAATTATCTTTAAATTAAAAAATAAAATGGCTTCAAATAATAATAATTATAAATGAAAAATGAATGTACATACATCTAGTCATCTACTACTAAGCTCCGAGTTCCATTTCCAACTGAAACGACGCGCACAAGACTTTTTGCACACACATTTCTCCAATCCATCATAGTTACGTAAGCTTACAATCAGACCGTATGGTTATAAGCTATATAAATTAAACACCTTGACGTCTCCAGGTGAATTTATGACCACTGTTCAAAAGCACTTGGGTGTTTTGGAGCTAAAATTGCCGCAGCAGTTGGTCCTGAATGAAGGGGAAGGAGGGGATAGAACTCGTTACCCGGCACCGAGTTGACGCTCCAGAAATATGGATGCCGCCGTGCATAATTTTGATTGCCTCTTAAACAAAGCTCTTTAGAATTATGCCGCACATTGTTCGGCGCGTATTACCCCGCGTATGATATGGAATTTAATTCAGTTTTAGACGACGCTATAAAAGCATAGCTGGAGTCAACCTTCGGTACTAATGGCTCTTGTTGTGCGACCTGGCAGTATTCTAGTATAATAAAATTAAGCGTACTCTTCTATATTCAAGGAGTAAATACTTGAGTGATAAACATTTATCTGAAATTATGGTCATGCGTTTGCAGTTAGTACAAATAAAATCAGGCTGAGTTTCGACTAATTTGACATCTATATACCGTATTTGCATTTATGTCGCTATTATGTTATAATTCGAGGTAGCATTACAGTTGCAAGTGTTAGAAGTAGTACATTAGCATTAAAACAAACCGATATGAATAATATTAAAAAAATTAGGAACACTTAATTTAATCATTTTTCATTTCACCGCTTCATCAAAACACAATCCGTTATACATTCAACCAGTGTACATAAACGTCAGCAATTTAATAACAGCCACACGGCGACCAGTCCGCAGCGGTTCGCTCATAAATTGATGCTGCGTTAAATACTTCCGTAATTTTACAGTGTCCGTGGTTCGACGGAAGCTCATTGACACAAATCTGGCTCGACAGACGAGCTCACCTTTCTAATTAGCCCACGTCGGCGTCTTCAGAACTTTACTCAGTTTAAGAAACTATTTATTCTCCTTAAAATCTTCCTGTTAGGATTGGGAAATCTCCGGGTTTGAATGACAGATAATTTTAACTTTAAAACTGTTTCATGATTACCATGACTGAGTAAATTTGTAAGTGATTCTATTTTTGCTGTTTGCGGTTATCATTATCATAAATAACACCAACACTTTCCAAGTTCACATGTTCACATGCTTTTTATTTTAAGAAACGTATACACGTTTCATAAAATAAAAACCTACAAGTGTTTTACTTCTCCTATCAATTCTCATTACCATCACGGAAAACCCGCACATTTTGCGGAATTAATAATTTGCTTCGATGCGTAATTTGTGTCAATGTTACAAATTCGTCATTATGTCGTGTCTTGGAATTAAAGAATCATAATATTATTGTATTATGATTTATGACTACTTAAAACCACTTCTCTATTTTCATTGTCTCTATCTTTTGCAAGCTCAACAAATTTTAATTATATTTTTAGTTTAGTGCCTTTCTTCGTTACAATCCTAACTTCAAACTCCACTAGGCAACAACAGCTATTTCCTAGCATTTAAAAGATTTCAATACAGTATACAGCACAAAAGTATTGAAAAAAAAAGAGAAAGAAACAATGAACAATTGATGACAAAAAAGTAAGCCCGGAGTTTCTTTCTGCATTTCTTCTTCGGGTCGTCATCGCTTAGGTAGCTAGTGAAAGGCTGGTAGGTTAGCTAGGCTAGGGCCTGTAGTGTCCTCACCGGTGAGGATCGCGACGCGTTCCTCCCATTATTTTAATAAAATGATCTCTTTTTTATATCCCCTTTCCTGTCAGTCCGAGCTGGCTTTTTGTTATTGTTTATTTCTCATCATTCATTCAGATTTACTCCCAATAAAAATGTCGGTAGTTATATAAGTGACCATTGGTATTAATAATTATTATTAATATAATCAATTTAATGTATCTTGACTTATCATAAGTGCAACTAAGTTCGCCTACGTGATGAATAAAGTATTTTATTTATTTAAAATAGTTACTAAGTATGCTATTTGAATTAAATATATTTGACGTAATAACGCTGCTTCGATCAATATTGTCATCTTACTATCTTTCTGCCTCGTCCTGTCTTGGATTAGTTCGAAGGGTATGTCTTTTATTTGGCCTGGTCATCAATATTCTTTGATTAGACCATTGATACTGATGCTTCCACGCGATCGAATAAATTTTTGGTCGTCCACGAGATTATCCTCCATTCATTCTTGACCGACTTACTCCAAGACAGGAGATTACAACATCGTTAATCATAAATTTACAAGTGCTTGACATTCTAATAAGTCACATTAAGGATACTCTAACATTCAATTATCTTTCGAGAACGACAATTACCCAAAATCAAATTTCAATAATTCGCCATCCACAACCCATCGATTCGGCCACTTCATGGTAATCATAACCAATGGTATTTAAAACTCCATTACAGTTTATTATACAACACGCTTTATCGAATATTTGAAAAGTTGTATTTATATTTATGGTTAAAAAGATTACAACGACATCACAAATTGATATATCTGATATGCATCCTGATTAGGGCGTTTTTGTGTCCTCGTTTTTTTTATTGTACAAATGGATAACATTAGCATATTGGTCGCCTGATGGAACACCATAGCTGTTCACAAACAATTCAAAACTTAAATTCAAGGGCTGCGTGGCATATTACAGCATCCTTAGGGTGGTATTAATAAATCAATCTCAAGTTTGAGTTACATCTCAAGTATTGATAGTTCAATACATTATGTCTACTTGAGATTGATTTATTAATACCGCCCTTAGACTCTAGATCTTAAGTTTTATAATTCCTAATAATAACATTGACTTAAATATCCTTGAAAACTGGAACACAAGAATGTTTGTAAACAAATAGTTGGTGGCAGAAATAGTCAAACTGGTATCTACCCACACAAAGTGGTACCAAGTAGCCCTAGTAAAACCTCCAAACCAAAAATATCCTTAGTCTGAGGATCTATCAATTATACAAGATGTGCTTCAACCTGCGGTGCGGCGATTACACGCGATGCGTACGAAGTTTGAAGGCCGTCACCGTGTCAAGGAGGCTTGACAATAATAGAATGCCATTTGTACATTGTAATTTCGGAATCCAAGATGGAAATCGTTAATCATAGCTTGGAGTTGGGATGCCGGGTTGTGTAATTTGGTATCCAAATGTCAAAGGCTTTGTGCATCTGAATGGGATTGTGCTCAAGTTGCGTATCTTGAGATACGTATGGTTTAATTTCGTGTGTCAAGTTGAAATTTGATTAATAAACTGCATGTTGTCAAGAATCCATTATAGTCGTCAGTAACCCGATGTAATGTGTAGATATTAATGAGAATTTTATAACCGATATTGCAAATTTATGTCGTAAATACATGATTGTTGTGTAATAGCAATTAAATGATACAACCGATTATGTCTGTAGTTTTTACATTTAAATGCTGTTGGACGCGTTGTTGAATAATCAAAACAATAAAACACATTGTAGTAACATTTGGCATTTTACTCAGTCTTTGTATTTTACCAATCAATAAATCAGTCTCATTCTCGAGCACAAACAAACTCAACGACCGTAAATCTAATAAGAATTACGGGAGTGCTTAATGGCCTTCAGAAAACCATCCAGACTAGACGTGCGTACCTGGCCTAAATATTCTATTGTTTTGAAAATGGACCGGAAATTGGAATAAATTTGGCTCTATTTAAACGTAAACGGCGATACTGAATCTTCCTTTATTTTAATTTATTTTATTTATAAACTCGAAAATTTATTGAGAGCAAAATCACCTCCCACGCTTCTCACCGGTCAATCAACAAGAAATAAATAAAAAACTAAAACACACAAGCCGGCTGATGGACGTCAACGAACTCTTGGCACACGAATGTAAAAATTTTCTACACTTGAACCAAGTTTATAAGCCAATAAGACCGGACAAGTGGCATTCCGAGTGCATCCAATCGCATTATTATTCGCAAAGCATATAACACACCGACCTTGAAATGGACACTGTCAGCTCCTGGTGGCCCTGAACGCGACCGATGCTAATCCAGAGAAATAAACACAACGTTACCGGTCTAACTTCAAAAACACATATCACTGACAATCCACAGGTAAAATTCGAAAGCTCGCGTACGAGAGCCGCGCGGCCGGAACGCACGTCCGCACTAGACGACGCACGAAGCAATACTGAGGGCAACCTGAGGTGCAGAGGTCCGTTTGGTCGGAGGTCGGAGGCGATTGGCGGAGGGACGAGTGAAACGGGATGCGGCAACGAGATGTGCGCACCATTCGGCTTCCGTTGAACGCGTTAGATAGATTTCGCTGTGGAAAAACTTGACGAGCACTCGACAATGCCCTGCTGATAGTATTTATGCTATCTTATCAACGTAATTATTCAGAATCGTTTGATATGTAGCATTGATTACAGATAAGCTGCGCACTTATACGATACTATTTTGATATATAGGTAAGTATAATAATGTGAGTAGATTTTCATAATCATCTTTATAACTATAATTCATGACCTTATAAATTTGTTCTAGTTTTATGTTATGAATTAAAAGAAATGCACCCAAAATGCATTGAATAACTTTAATTTAAAAAATATATTACATTACTTGTCCATTAATCAAATTATTATCTTTTCTTTGTATTAATCATCTTTTATCTACTCACGTTACCAAAAACGCTTAATAAAAACGCCTGAACCCTTAAACCGTAACACGTAACCGTAACGTAAACCCTTCAAAGGAATGATCTTATTTAGAAGATATATTTTATAACTAGGTTTAGCGCGCGGCTCCGCCCGCGTGGAAAAGTTTTTCCGGGATAAAAAGTAGCCTATAGCACTCAAGAGTAATGTAGCTTCCTATTAATGAAAGAATTTTCAAAATCAGTCCAGTGCTTCCTGAGATTAGCGCGTTCAAACAAACAAACAAACTCTTCAGCTTTATAATATTAGTATAGATAGACAAAGAGAAAAAACCCTAGTTTAAAAATAATTTTAATTGGTAATTATAATTCGTGTTAGAGCTTCACTGAAGCTAATTTTGTGTACATATTTGTCCTGGGTCCTCGAATATCTTAAAACTACAACAGAGAAAACCTATACCAGGTTTGAGCAGTTCCAACTAGATAAAAAGTTAAATCATAAATATTACACTTAAAATGAAAATGAAAATGCGGCGATTTACGAAAACCGATACAATTTCGTTCAACCCCGACTTCAAAAAAAATTCATATTACATTGAGTTCTAAAGTAAATCACCAAGTCATCACTTTATTATAGTTATCAATTTATATTTATTCCTTCTATACATGCCAGATATACGACAGGGTTCGCTTTCCGATTCAATTTCCTCTACTTTGCCAAAGCTATTTTGCCATATGCCGCATTTTCTTCCACGTTATTCCCCGCCCATATGTCAAACTCTTTTTAAATTAGACACTAGATGTTATTGAATATATATTTAAATAATTTAAGACTTGAACGTTTGCATATTTTTATTTAAAGCACATCACTAAAGAACATTTTGAGTTGCATTTAAGTATTTTTTCAAGTCAAGCCTATAGCTTCAAAATAGTAGCCAAGAATGATGCGGATTCACTCACAATACACAAGTGATACATCCTTACTATGATTTAATACAAAGCTAACTTACAAGCATATTGTGATGTACAAAAACTCCTGCGTGAATCAAGTTTTGTAAAATAGATTATAGAAAGAAAATAAAAACTTTTGAATCAAAAGGATAGTTCTCATAATAATAAACACTGCGTGATAGCTATGCTGTCAACAGAAGAGGAGCTATCATTATAAAAGTAGTTACTAACTTAACCAATGCGACATACTATGAAGATTATAACAATAATCCTACTAATATTATAAACGCGAAAGTTTGTAAGTATGGATGTATGGATGTTCGTTACTCTTTCACGCAAAAACTACAGAACGGATTTCGATGAAATTTGGCACACGGGTAGATCATAAATAAATAAATAAATCATGTCCTGGATTAACACATAGGCTACTTTTTATCCCGGGAAAATCTAAATCGGGACTTTTATCCCGGAAAATCTTTTTAACGCGGGTGGAGCCGCGGCCAAAACCTAGAAAATTATAAAGCAAACTGCTACAACAAGACGTTAACAATAAAACAAGAATTACATGTAGTGTTGACGTCATAAACTATTCGTAATATTTCACGTAAATACAGAAATGAAACACATCATGCAACTCGAAAGCAAATAAACTCAGAATGAAATGCTTATCTCGGTGCTTGCATTGTAGTTTTATCACATTATAATTTTGAAATTGGAATCCAGTAGAATCTATTAGACAGGCTGGCTCGCATCATTCTGATTTTGAGCTTAACCGGAATCGAATCTGACTAATGGAGTCGGGTTGGCATAAACTGGCAACTATTGGAAGATACTACAACTGTTCTTTCTTGTAATATTGTTTGATATGATATGAGAACTGTATTGAACATAGCATCAGAATCAATATATTTACTATACATCTATACATTCTATACATATAAATAAAATTGGAGTGTCTGTTTGTAATATTGAAATAACCGTTTTTTACTACATATAGATGAATATATATACGGTACATACACCAATATAATATTTTTTACAATTTTTGTCTGTCTGTCTGTCCGTTTGATGGCTGGACCGATTTTGACGGGACTTTTATTGGCAGGTAGCTGTTGTAATAAGGAGTAACTTAGGCTACTTTTTATCCCGCGAAAATTTAAAGCGGGACTTTTATCCCGGGAAAACTCATTCACGCGGGCGGAGCTGCGGGCAACAGCTAGTCTATACTAATATTATAAAGAGGAAAGATTTGATTGTCTGTTTGTAATTAATAAACTCAAAAACTACTGGACCGATTTTGAAAATTCTTTCACTAATAGGAAGCTACATTACTCTTGAGTGCTATAGGCTACTTTTTATCACGGAAAAACTTTTTCACGCGGGCGGAGCCTAGTCTAGCCTAGCCTAGAAGGTCTAGTCATAAATATATTTAGTATTTAGTATGTTTTCCTTTTATAGAATTATTGTTTTTATTGATTGTTGCATATTGAATCCATTTTTATTGCAATAGTAAATACTACCGTATCGATAAAATTAAATAAAACTTTGTGGTTGGATTTTATGATCGCTAGTGTGTAGAAAGGTTCCATAAACATACGACTCATTTTTACAACATAAATACACTCAAGCCCTTTATCCTCAAAGGGGTAGGCAGATGCGCAACTAGTGCACCCACTTTTCGTCGTGCGTATTCCGTCCCATGATGTGATAGGGGGCGAGTCTACCACCATATCGGACACAAATTCCTGACTCCGGGCTGATAGTGAGTAGAAAACCCCCTATTACTTTGTCCGACCCGGGGATCGATATCTATATATTATATCGTAGAAATATCTTGAAACCACAAAACAAACAGTAATATTCTAAAAAAATAGGTCATGTGCAGTCAGTTTTAATTGAACTGAAAGCGTATAGGCGGTCTGAAATTTTTAATTTGTTCAGCTACTTTTGTGGCTGACTGTACCTTAAACAATCAGCATTAGATGCACAAAACACGGAATCCGAATACACAGACTCATCTCCGAAAATCGATGTACAACTCAGACGAAACAAAACACGAACTTATTCGCGAACTGGCCAAACAAAGTTGGTGCGATGCGAAACCGCCGGCCGATACAATTACCGTGGCTGGCGTGCGAGTTCAGCCCGTTATCAAGTGAACACTTCCCTTATCTGGGCGCGGCCGTAGCATCTGGCCATTACGGTTCGTACATTAACAGTGCATCGGTGTTGTTTTGTATCTTTGATTCTCTGTTGCCCTAGTACCGTTGAGCTCGTGTTTGGTTTGTTTCAGTGTTAACATAGTCATGGAACTATAGATTCGAAGAAAAATAACCCCATGTCTTTTTCATTATTCATACCTTTTGATTTTCCCAATAAGTTAAATCAATATCGTTTGGGTTTCTTTGGAACGAGTACCTATTAATAATATATTACATTAATAATAAGAACCTATCTGGGTGGATCCACGCAACACGTGACACAGCGCCGTAGGATAAGTCCATTATGTTTTGGATAGGTTTTTTCGGTGTTGTATTATACATAATCATAATATCCTCGATTCTCTGGTACCCTGGTATCGGTGGACTAGTGTTCAACTATTTTTTATTTTAGTCTGATTTTTTGTAGGTTGTTTTGCTACTGTTTATGGGCGGTCGTATCACTTACCATCAGGCGAACGGCATGCTCGTCTCGTCATTCAATGCCATAAAAATAAAATAAAAAAATAGGTGACTATTTATATAAATCACCTTTGTTCCGTTTGATTATGTTAAAAGGTTTATGATGTTAGGGGATTATACAGAAATTATAATTACTTACCTATCTAATCTTAGTTATTAATTATCAAAAATAAATAAATTTTTGTTATACATTAATTACCCCTGTTTGCGATATGCCAAGGTGCCATTGATAAATAAAACTCGATACAGTAAAACCTTGATTATATTTCGACAAGCAATAATATTACTTATGGAAATAATTAATGCAATGCAATGCAATCAGCCCTGTATTATATACTGCCCACTGCTGAGCACGGGCCTCCTCTACTACTGAGAAGGTTTTAGGCCTTAGTCCACCACGCTGGCCTAGTGCGGGTTGGCGGACTTCACATACCTTCGAAATTCAGAGAACTTCTCAGGTATGCAGGTTTTCTCACGATGTTTTCCTTCACCGTTAAAGCGAGCGATAATTCACAAAGAATACACACATAACTTCGAAAAGTCAGAGGTATGTGCCTTGGGTTTTGAACCTCCGGACATTGTCTCGGCAGACCGTTCAATTCCCAACTAGGCTATCGTCCACTTATATCATAAATAATTAATGTCTATTTAGTAATGCAAGACGTATTTCTAATTATTTTAAGTAATACATTTAACAGGTATAATTACTATTCTATAGAATCAGTTCCTACGTCCGATCTAAAAACAGATAAATCAATATATTATTAACTTATCTTACTCCACTTAAATACATATCTATTTGGTACAACAAAGGTGTGAACTCGGAAACGAAGCAATTGTAATCATTCGAATAATCGAATACTTTTCAACATATTTAAGATATAAAATCATTATAACACCGAAACGAATTCGAATTACGCACCAATTATAATATGTTCCATCAGAGTGCGTGTAATTTAACGATGTCGACCAATTAAAACGCGCCACGTCATAATCCATGATTCATCTAATTGGTACACGGGGGGTTCCGAAGAAACTCACTCACAATTTTATAATGGCGTCCTGTTTTTAACTGCGCGTTTGTTCGATTAAATAATTGCGGATTTTTTTACAGTGTTTAGCCTTATATGTTTGGGTTGCCACGAAACCAATGGAGCAAAGACCTTCGAACGGGCTCGTAATTGAATGATGCCAAACTGAGGCATACTTTGAATAGGAAATTTCATAAGCATTCAATTGCGTATAGTTATCAAGTCTACTATAAAAAATACTAGCTTTTGTCCGCGGCTCCGCCCGCGTGAAAGTGTTTCCGGAATAAATATCACCACGGGATAAATATCACCACGGGATAAAAGTAGCCTATAGCACTCTGGAGTAATGTAGCTTCCTACTAGAGAAAGAATTTTCAAAATTGGTTCTCTAGTTCCAACGATTTGTCTATACAAACTACATACAAATTCACAAACGTATGTTTTCAACGTCCCACAATACTTACATATCAATCCGACCGACTTACACAAAATACCTCCCCGCGCATGTCCAACTCAAAATCTGATTTTGTCTTTACCATAATATTTCTTAAAATACCTATTTTCCTACCTAGAAATCGAACTCGAGACCTAATGAATGCTAAAGTAAGACTACACCTCTAAACCAGCAATGGGAGCGTCGGTTGTGATTTTTAACCGACTTCAAAAAAGGAGGTTCTGTATTTAGTTATTATCACCCAAGTTTACTACAGCACTTCGTGATTGGAACGGGAACGTTTTACCCAACTTTGTATTTTTTATCACATCATGTTTGTGCGTCACGCTCGAATGGCTGAGTGACTACTAACCGCTTCGATCCCAAACTCTCTTATAGAAACGAGTTTGATTTTATCTCTTAATCACAATAAAAAATGAGTCAATCCTTCAATGAATCGAATTATACAATATGTTATTTATGGTTATTATTTAGATACACGTTCCCAACAATAGCCATTAAAAGCAAACCACCAAGTTACAAACACTTCTTCTTTATAATCTTAGTATAGACAAGGTCTTATATATATGTATGTATATATATTATATGTGTATTTACTTCTATTGAAATAATTTTATTTATTATTATTATCGTGTTTTTATTCTTCATAACCGAAATTATTATATATTCACTAGACTGCCCTCTCTATTTCCTTTTCTTATATCCATCCCATGGTTATCTGGAAGATATTGCCTAGAGCGATAAGACCGCCATTTGTACTTTTCTTTTTATTATCCTATTCTTTATTTAAATTGTGATATACTCGTGTGCAAAAAAGAGTAAAATAAATAATAAATAAGGTCAATGCCACACTAAAGAAATGTTGCTCTTAAATTCCATTGCTTTACAACGCATGCTTTCGACTGCATCGTGCTGCGTTCTTATCTTTATCAGACGGCGAGGGTTCATTACCATTTTTTATTTATCAACACGCACTCAGTTAACTCGGGTCAGCTAATGATTTAATTAATTTAATTTCAAATTGAATTCTAATAATATAAGTTTTATTATTGATTATGCTTAATGATTAGGTTAGTTTGGGTTGGAACGTACCTACAACAAAAATCTATACAGCAATAATAATTTTGGATTTATGCCCAATAATACCCTTTCTAGCCGATTTCGGCCACGGCGGCCAATCTCAACAGAGATCAGCCAGATACGCAGGAGATATTATAGTGCACAAGTGTGTGCGCAATACACAGGTGCACTCGCTATTCCTTTACTCTCATAGTCCGGTGAGACGGCAATCCGACATGACCGGAGAGAGATCAGGCGCAGGACCAACGGCTTTACGTGCTTTCCGAGGCACGGGGGTATCACACCGCCAACTTCCTGACTCCGAGCTGCGACTAAGTAATTTTTAAGATGGAAAAACCCAGTCACAATGTTTTTGTCCCGACCCAGGATTCGAACTCAGGACCTCAGCGCGCAAATTGTACTCGTAACGCGTACGTAATACAACTACGCCACCGTGGCAGTCAAAAAGCCCAAATTATTATACGCATCAGGTAATGACCGGTGGCATAGTTGTGTTGTTGATGTTTGTAAGATCATTACTACGGATTAGATTTCGTCCTAAATTCACCACTTATGTTACTTATACCGGAAAAAACCCAATGACACTATAGGGCATTTATTCCAAGCAAACTATGTAAGGCGGAGCCACAAGCAAAAGCCAGTCCTATATATTTCACCAACTAATTTCCAACTGCATTTCGCTACTAATTGTGCCATTTGGCCGAGACGTGACTCCATATTGTCTATTGTTTGCCAAATGCCATCTCCTTCGCGTCAATAAGCAACGCAAACAAGTAACGTCTGACAGTCGCAGTTGTTTTATCGGGCTGTCTAATTACTTTATACGATTGGTCGGCTCTCGATTGTTTATTTAGGTAAACCTGCTTCCCAGTTTTATTACCGTCTGCCGATGTTTTATTTTACGACCTTTTTAAAAGCCATCAACCAACCTGCTTTTGGGCTTGTTTATTGCTAGATTAGGCTGATTAAAAAAATAATCTAACAGTATTGATTTATTGTTTTAACTTTGCCCCGTGTTACGATTGTGATCTGTTATCTCGGAAATAGATAAAATTTATGCTGATATACATTGTTTGGAATAAAATGTTATCAGGTTTTTTTATTGATGTGGCGTTTCCCCATAAAAATTGTTAACTGCAATACATCCGAAATATGTTTTTAATTACTTACGCAATATCTACCACGAAAACAATTTATTCGAACACATTTTTTAACGCATTTTTCGTGGTTTATGCACTTAGCAAAAATTAAACAATTTAGCGAAAAAACACATTCCTAGCGTATACCCTTAACGATCGCTTCCATTTGCGAACAATTACCATAAATGCACTCAAAGTTTCTCCGCGGCAAGAATGGATTCTAAATAATTAAAGAATCAGAAAATGTTTGTATTATTTGCAAATACCTATGAAGGTATATTTTTAGTCGAACGTTTTTAACATCGTCCAAAACTAGCTTGCGAAAAAGACCTTCAAAATATCATACAATTTCAAAATTTAATTTCATTCACACCACAGTAAATAATCAAAAAACACATCAAAATCCATAGACCATATTCCTGTGTACTGTGAACGCTTTTAAAAATGTCGCACCTTTAGAAAGAAAACGACACAATTCAAAATAATCGAAAATTGAGTTATCGACATAAATGACTTAAAACTGGTCTCTTTTTTATAAAAATATAATAAATAAAATGATGAACCCTATACCAAGATATATTGAAATGGGACCACTTCGCGACCCTTATTTACTAAATAAAGAAGGAATCAAGGAAATACGCTCCCAATATTCAGAGAAATCCTCCTCCTTTTGGAAGTCGGTTAAAAAGGGACCGATATAACAGTTTTATCCAGTCCCTGCGTGAATATGGCTGTGTTTGAACTACTGTTGTATTGAGAATGTTGTTTTAAGTCATTTTACGACGATAACTCAATTTTCGATTATTTTGAATTGTGTCGTTTTCGTTCTAAAGGTGCGATATATTAAACCGTATTGGCGATTATTATGAAGCACCGTTGCATTAAAAAAGAAGCAGCATAACAACTGAAACAGGTTCGGAGTAACAAGATACACCTGCGCATTCCGTAGGTTTTAAGTTTTATTTATAAACTAAATGATAGCTGTTTTCTAGAAAGAACGCTTGTAACGTGAAGTGACAAGAGGAAAAAAACATTAAGAATGACGCATACCGTGCGTGAAAATTTACAAAAATGGTTAAATATCCGACGGAATTGTAATTCAATGATTGCACAACTTCGTCAGAAAAAAGCCGAAACCTCAAACAATTTTATCATAATTTATTCGGATAATTTCTATTGATGAGCGGCGACAGCCTAGTTGGGAGTGGAACGGACTGCCGAGACGAATGTCCGCAGGTTCGAAACCCAAGGGCACACACTTCTGACTTTTCAAAAAGTTAGGTGTGTATTCTTTGTGAATTATCGCTCGCTTTAACGGTGAAGGAAAACATCGTGAGGAAACCTACATACCTGAGAAGTTCTCTGAATTTCGAAGGTATATGAAGTCTGCCAACCTGCACTAGGCCAGCGTGGTGGACTAAGGCCTAAACCCTCTTAGTTGTAGAGGAGGCCCGTGCTCAGCAGTGGGCAGTATATAATACAGGGCTGGTATGGTATGGATAGTAATTCCTATTAAACGTAAATGATTTTAATAATACTCATTACTCTCAATATAACGCATATTTGATATAATAATATTATTTGTGATTAAAAGAACTACTAATCAGTGGGACAGTATTAAGTTCATAGCCACAATTCGCAGAGAATTACATTAACACCAATTTTAACACATTCATAAAGCACGAATACCTATCAAACGAAATTCAACTGAATTCTACAGACGTTTCACCACAAAGACATGTATACACACGAATATACACAAACAGACACTTCAAATAAGCCATCCAACAGACCAAAACTTGAATACATCTTACGCAAAGCTAGTACAGAAACAGAAACAAGGCCACAGACAAAGATATAATAAAATTATTATCGAAGCAAACAGACCGACGACACATAGTGATATCTTATTATCTTCCTCTAGTTTGGTTGCAAATATTTGTCAAACACGTTATTCCCAGTTGAATGTTAAATAGAATCAAGTGAATTTACGTGTTTATTACAATGAACGTTTGTAGAGAACAAAGCAACGACAAATATACTGAATCTGCGTTACTAATTACTGTTACAATTGCTTACATCACGGCCCTTATCTTGGTGAGATTGCATACTTGATTCTAGCCTATTTATGTTGGGAAAGGTCGCTGAACAAGAGTTTAAGATCATCGTGTGTATAAGTAGACTGTTATGAAATGAAACGTAGCGATTATTAAAGGATAAGAGAAGACGAAAATAAGTATTTTTGAGTAGTATTTAGTGTCACGTTATAGTGAATATCGCACATACAGTAAAAAGTCAAGGTATTTAACAGAAACCAACGAGAGCATTGTAGTTGTGATTTTCGCACTTTCGCCGTGTTTGTTCCATCCCATGATGTGATAGGGGACAAGCCTATTGCCACATTGGGAGTAAATTCCAGACCCAATATCACTTTGCCCGACCCGGCATTCGAACCCGAGACTTCAAAGCGAAAGTTGTACTGCGTACGCAAATCGCAACACAACCACGCCACCGAAGCTGTCTTATATTACCTACGTCATGTTCCTATTGTTTGTATCCCATTCCTATTAACTCTGCTTCTTCAGGTGCCTCTTCATTACTGAAGGTTAGCAGTCAGTTCCTTGAACATCTCCATGTCTATGGCTAGTCGGAGCAGTTCTTCAATCGTTTTTATTCCGGTCTACTCGCGTATATTGCGAAGTCACGACTTTCTTCTCCTTCCTACACTTCTTTATCCGGCTATTTTCACCAACATGATGGTTCTCAGCAGATGGTACCTATCATGCCTTAGGATATGACCTAGGTCGGACACTTTACGCTGCTTGATGGTCTTAACTAACTCTGTGCTCTTTTTTATTCTTATGAACACTCAATTGTATTTTAATAGGTAGGAATATCATTACAAATAGTATCACAGACAAAGTGTGTTGCGGTACGAAACCTGGGCGAGCAAGACCACAGTACTAACAAGAATACAGTACTTTACACACTAGTTCTTAATTGCTACGAACACTCAGCCATAAAACAACAAAATAAACGTACGCAACAATAAATCGACCAAAAATGTAACTTAACTCGTATAAAACTCAACAGTGGAAAATAAATGCATGGTTTTGGCCAACTTGCGTCATTAAAGGCCAAAGTTCCATTCAAATGGAACTTAAAAGAGCCCAAACTTGCTAATGCGGCGTGTATAAAGGCCTCTACTACACCCAAGGGACATAATGTGGAAGGAAATATTATAATGCGTACGCGGACTTAACTGCGACGTCAGGAAAAAAGAGAATAAAATGAACATGACATCCTATCCTCGAAAGTGGTAAAGACGAGGCGCAAAAAATAGATCTATACATTCTATACTTATAGTAGAATCCGTTTCGTATGACTCCGCATATATTGACCAACCACTTAATATGACGAAACTGTAGAATTCTGAAAGAGAAAGTTCTGTATGGTCTTGGTACTGTTTATGGGCTGTCGCTTCGCTCACCTTCAGGCGAGCGGGGTGCTCGTGTCGTCATTAAAAAAAGCAATAAAAAAAACATGTTTGGTTTCTTTACAAACTTGGGTAAAAAAAAAACAGATACAATGACTTTTCACGGCTACTTATAGTAACATATCGCTTGCAATGACCTATTCAAGGAATATTAATAGGAATATTATTAGGAATATTCGGGAATATTTCCTTGCAAGGAAATATTCCCGATTATTGTGACCAATTGAAGACTAACTTTTTAACCCATCCTCTTCGATGCGCGAGTCGCGTATTAACTCGCTTTTACGAATCTTTGTGTTGACTTAATGGCATTGTTTTTTTTTAACAATACGGCACTAAAAGGTATTGCGAAAAAAACTTTACGTATGGCATATGTTTAGTATGACGTGATTTGTATTGCCCTCATAATAAATCAGCGGATTCTACTGTATTACGCCAAATGTATCAATTTTTTGTGATCTATTAAATTTATTTTTTATAGGAGCGAAAGTCGAATCTTTGAAGCAGTGATCATGAGGGTGGAACTAACGACCGCGACGGAGGTCTCGGGTTCGATCTCAAGGGACGAATGTCGAACTTTTTTATCGATTTGTAGCTTTAACGGTAAAAGAAATCACCCGTAATCATGGGATTCCTTCATAAGTTTTTCGAATGTACAGTCAGCCACATAAGTAGTTGAACAGATTCAAAACTTCAAAACGCCCATACACTTTTGTTTTTGTATAAATATTTCATTTTCTGCATAAAAATTTAAATATAAGTGATTTGCTATACTTCACTTCACTTGTAGTTTTGTATTTATTCAGCAACTTATGTGGCTAACTGTACAGTCAGCCCTATGTACATAGAGTCCACGAACCCTCATTAGTTCAGTGTAATGTACGAAAACCTAAAAACCGCTGAAGCGTAAACAAGACCCGTGAGCAGTTGTGTAAGAAATGCAATAACATACTATTTTTATATTTTTTACCGTAATAATATGAAAGTTAAATAAAATACTGACTTTTCAGCACTTTTCGCTGTACACAGTACAGTTATAGGCATCAATGCAATCTTTAAGACAGGTCTAATCTATTATCTAGTTGCGATATAGCAGCTATGTAGACTTAGGGCCCGTTTTACAGGTTTTACGTAATTTTTTATGAATAATAAAAAAAAATGTGTATAGCACTCATTTTAGATTTTAAACATGGATTATAGTGCGCTGTTTGTATTTCTTCGTCGTGCAATCTGCAATGCAATGCAATCAACCCTGTATCATATACTACCCATTGCTGAGCACGGGCCTCCTCTACTACTAAGAGGGGTTAGGCCTTAGTCCACCATGCTGGCCTAGTGCCGGTTGGCAGACTTCACATACCCTCGAAATTCTTATGGAAAATTCTCAGGTATGTAGGTTTCCTCACGATGTTTTCCTTCACCGTTAAAGCGAACGATAATTGATAAACAATACACTCGTAACTTCGCAAATTCAGAGGTGTGTGCCTTGGGTTTTGAACCTCCGGACATTGTCTCGGCAGACCGTTCCATTTCCAACAACAAGTAGCATTTATCAGCAAGCGGTGAAATCGGGCCTTACTATCTTATTCATGTAGCTATATTGTAGCAATTCTGCAATCTGTTTGCCTGTACTGCATTCGGTGTTGCAAGCTGTACACCTATACATTCCAAGTTCCAATCATCATCAATCTCTTCAAACAACAGATGTACGAGACCAACTGCAAATATGCCAAACGGCAGACCCTAGTCTAAAGTGCTTAATTTCTGACAAGCACTTAAGATTGATTTTTTTAATGATCTATACGAAGACTTTGCACAGAATAATTCAAAGCAAAGATAAAAATAAAAAAGTGTTTCACGTAAATATTGCCTAAAACACAAACCACGCCAATCTTCAGAAGAAGACAAAAAAATAACAATTCGATATCAAACCAATAAAGGGCAGGAAGGAAGCAACCTTCGAGTAAGTGAATAAGTAACTTGAAGTCAGAAAGAGACAGTCCGCCATGATGTACATAAGAACGACAAAGACGCAAAAACAATTGTGCAGACTTTCAGAAGAACCATGTAAACAATAAAAGTTTCGCAAGAAGTCCGCAATTATTCGGCACACTAAAGGGTTCCAGAGCAATGAATATTACAGAATATAATTTATTCACAGCTGAATCGCGCTATGTTCGTGTTGCTTATGAAATTTTATTACCTCGTTCGTAAAAGTTACGAAGTATTCATTCGTGCGATTTATGAACTTTTGTTTTCGTGAAGGAGTAATTAGAATTTTCATGAATGAGCCAGGCTTGAACGTCGCCTCTAATGAATCATATTCTTTTATCTGCTTTGTGTTGTACCACGTTATTTTAAGATAAATTAGTTCGTGCGACAATACCGTTTTGAACAAGAAAATTTTGATTTAGAAGTACGCATACGCTTTCATTATGCATGATTTATAAGTATCTGGAATAAAATACTAAAAATAATAATAATGTCAGCCCTGTATAAATGTCTAAATATTTAGATTTGGCATACGAGGTTACTGACATGTGGGATGTGGACTGCACAATTATTGTTCCGATTGTCGTTTCTGGTCATGGGTTGATACCAAAGAGTCGCGACCAACACCTCCAGAGGTTCTCAATTAGTCGTTGGGTCAAGAGCCCGATGCAGAAAGCAGTACTTCTGGACACAGTACGCATTGTGAGGAGATTCCTCACTTTGAATCCCTGACCACCGGCACACATAACATCGAAAAGTCAGAGGTATGGGGGCCTTAGGTTTGAAACCTGTATGATATGTAAAATAAAATATAATGTAAATGTTTAAATAAAGTACTGCCTCGGTGGCGTAATTGTATTACGGTATGACTGCAATGCTGAGGTCTAGGGTTCGATTCCCAAGTCGGGCAAAGTGATATTGGGTTTTAAATTCAGTATCAGCCCGGAGTTTTGAATTTGTGCTCGATATGGCGATAGGCTCGCTCCCTATCACATCATGGGACGGAATACGCACGGCGAAAAGTGGGTGCACTAGTTGCGCTGCCTACCCCTTCGGGGATAAAAGGCGTGAGTGTGTGTGTGTGTGTTAAATAAAGGCTTTGTATTGGTCGTATTTTAATCACACAAGATGTCGGTTGGCCCCTTTGTTTAAATATTGTGTACAAAGTATCAAAACGCATATTACTTAATCATAGACTTAATAAAAGAGACTTCATTTATTTTTTATTTCCCAAAGCAAAGAAGGATCATTTTTCCAATTATTATTCTACATTTGGGGATCGTCCCTTTATTGATATCCGATGATTATCGGAATCGAAACTTTAAATCAGAGGCCAATTGTCTTACTAGCACCAGTGATATAGATTATTTCTGTTTACAAGATAATTATGGATTTCCCTTTGAACAACGTCACTTTATTTCATATTGATTTCAGTAATGTATTCAGATTTTTATGGACTCTTATTAGTGGGTAATTCATAATTAATAAACATGACCCAACAATCCATCAGGTGCTGTCATTTTAACGATAAACAGTGGAATGTGAGTTAAGTCGATCGGAAACTGGACAACATTGTGATGTTGAGTGTTATAAAATATATAGTTTTTTAAAACCCTTGTTTTTATTAAAGGCTAAGTGACCTCTCCGAACCTGGTGTTAAGTGAAATGAAGCACAAATAAAATATCATCCAGCAAAGGACGAAAGTATCCGTTGACGGTCGGAACAACTATGCCGGCCTACTTATTGCTTCTAAATGCTCCCATTGAAGGATCTCATATCACAAAACGGGGAAACACGTGTGCCGGCAAACCGTTCTACAGCTTAACGGTGCGACAAAAGTACGAATTTCCGAACCTTTTACGGCACGGGTCAGGATGGAAGAGACCACGAAGCTGTCGTACGGCATGCCAGCGCTCGTGGTTCTGCTAAGGAAGGGTCAGGATGGGATATGGTCAAACAATTCTTCAGAACATTCACCAATTCAGACCCAGATTTAGGGGAGGGCAAACCGGGACACCCGCCCCGGACGGCAAATTCAGGGGGCGCTAAAATCATAATATAGTATGATTAAAAATAAAAATTAGCTGCACAAAGCGCCTAACATACGGAAGCCTAGTCGGTTCACCGTTGACTTGTAAGGAAAAGTCACCACATAGGCCCACACCATTACATATTTTTGAGTTCTTTAAAGTAAATTATCTTACGCTGGAGAGAGGGGCGTCACTATCAAGTTTCTGTCCCGGTTCGAAAAATTCGTAGAACCGGGGCTGCTCACCATGATACACACACACTGAGTGAGGCAATGGTCTGGCGAAGCTGCAGTGGTACAAGATTTTTATGACGTCTGCATTAATTACAATATTTCGTCGCTGCAATCCGTCCAAGGCATCAAGCAGGTATTTGACGGAACCATACTAGAGGTGCGAACAGTATTCCATACCCGGCCGGGCTTCCGCTTTATATAAGCGGTAAAGCTGGCCAGGCGTGAAATATCTAGACACTCCGTTCGGGATTCTAAATCTACGGGAGGTTGTAGACATTACGCCCTTAATGTGACTCCTTAGATTTTAGTTACTTGGTATTATAGTGCTATATCCAATGTTCGGTTTTTGTATTTTTAACATTATGTAAGATGTGTTTATACTTACAATAACAGATTTTTACGCAATAAAAATAGAGTAAATTATTTCAAAACTTATTATTCAAAGTCATCCTCAGACATTCAGTTCAGGTTTCCAACCAGATTCGGAACAAATATTTGAACCGAAAATAAATTCAGCTCACAAATCTCGTACGCTGCGAGTTCAGACACAAGATTTAGAAAAACACGCGCACTATTCAAAACGAATGAATACAATTCCGAAGACACTATCGAAGATATCACCGCCATTGTCATTATCTGATAGCGATCGAACGTTACGAACGCGTTACAAGACAATGAAATGGAAGTAAGAGGCGTAACACACCAGTAATTGAATATTGCATGCAATTCTTTTAGGGCTTACGAAGCCGTAATTGAGTTTGGAGGTTTTTTTTATGTAATAGTAGGCAAAATGAGCTATAAGGTTGTATTATGATAAGGGTCATCACTGCCAAAGAATACCCACAAAACTGCGGGAGTGAGCAGGTTGCCAATAATTAAAAATATTAAAGGAAATTGAACATCCAATTCCTACATCTATTTTATGGGGTGTATGAAACTCCAGTAATCTCATTTGCGGAAAGAAACTTACAAGGTAGGCTGGTAATGCATGCTGACTGACTGACTCAATGGTATCTGCCTGACCAAACTGGCACATGCAAACTGCCATCAAAACCCACTCCAACGTGAATCAAGGTTTTATTTGAGATTTGTGTAACATTATTTTTCCTAATAGGTATTTTCATCATATTTGAGAGCATAACCATGTTTCAATGCATTAACTCAAGTGTCCAATATAAAATGATCATCATCAGCGAATAACTACAATAAAAACATAAAAATCAATAAAGAAAGTAGACCACCGTTTCACGCAGCACTGAATTAAAGCAACACTTGTGTTACTTGAGTAACATTAGTGCTTCTAGAAACATACCAAACGCTAATAGACAAAACAAACACAGTTCTAATAACGTCTCACGGCGCCGTGCGCCAGATCTGAATAGGAATAAACTTTTTAAACCACGATTACCTAATGAAACAATTACAGCATTGATACTGGTAATATTTATAATGTTCATTAAGACTGTGTTGTTTCATCCGTGGTCAAGTAAAGTTACTGTTGGTAGGTCTCTCATATGTAAGAGTCCCTCTGGGTGGGTACCACCGCAATGTCTATTTCAACCGCTAAGCAGCAGTGTGCATGCACTGTTGTGTTTCGGTTTGAAGGACATTGTAGGCAGTGTAACTACTGGACATAATGAGACTTAACATCTTATGTCTCAGGATGACGAGCGCAGTGGAATGCCACACAGTACTTTGTAACTCAAGGTGCTGGATGGTATTACTACTGTTTATGGGTGGTCGTATCGCTTACCATCAGGCGAACGGCATGCTCGTCTCGTCATTCAAAGCAATAAAAAAAAAAAGTTAACGTTCTTATTACACAGGACGAGTGTGCAGCGCCTTCGCCTTACTGTGAATTCGCTTGCATTTCACCAGTGTGATAAGAGTATTAACTTGACCTGACCACGGAGAAAAAAACCCGGCATAAGGAATATTAGTCGTCAGGCAGGTGGCCGATCGTAAAAACAAAGGCAAATCCACTTTGCAACAAGCTCGTAAAAGTGTGTTGCACAGTCCTAATATTTGCTTAGGATAAGAGCAGGTCTTCGATCAAATATATGAGCAGTCAGAAGTAGATTAACCCCTGTATTCACAAACAAAACTACGAGGACTTAAAGTACGCCCAAACTAATAACGGCAGCAATAGGGTAATTTCCTGTGTTTGATTTTGTACATTATTTTAGATGTAACAGAAAATAATACGAAAAAGAAATTCTTCTGTGAAATCAGCATCAAAATCGATTGAAAAATAAAGCAGTTATTCAATTTTGAAATATCCTTGTGAGCAAAAGTGGGGGCGTGGTGGGGATATCGCGCTATCTCTTTCGCACGCACGCAGCGTTATGGCCGACGGCGCTTGGTGACGTCACAGCCTAGTATTGCTGTTATTTGACAGGTACCCCTTCCACCAAATTTCAAAGCTTTATAAGTTACTTACTATTGCGCCAATTTTGAAGATTCTTTTTCCATTAGATTTTGGATAGCATACATTTTTCATAATTGTATTTAAATAAAGTAGCCAAGTACCCTATTTACTAGGTTTTTTTTTGTAGGGTGGTGTTGTCCTACAAGCTCACTTAAGCAAAACAGCGTAATTCGAATAACAAAAGTGTGTCAAGTTTGTACCAATATAAAAAAATTCGGTCGCGATTTAATTCAAGCTTTTTATTAAACATGAAATCCTAAAATCGAAAATGTATGGAGATGGCTATGTTTCAAATTTAACGACTCAATTATTTTTAAGTTCCTATCCATCTTGAAGTTACGGTAAAAGAGCTCAACTGCAGTTGGAACACTTTTAGTCCAATAGACATGAGCTGCTTAGTTCTAAATTACTTGCCGTTCGACCATAGTCCGAGCCGGTCTAAGTAAGAAAATAGTTTGTAAGTGCCACTCAAACATATTGAGTGCACGATCTGTTCTCAGCTAATCCCAACCTCTTGCCGTACTAGTGGCCCGTTGGAAATGGTATAAACCTTGGAAATTAAACTTTATACGGGGATAAAACGTGTCTCATTGTACTTTCAGTGCAATTGAGTTCATTTATTACTCTTTTATTCTGATCGACACAGTTCTGAGGCTCACCTAAATGTCAATTCACTGTATTTTATACGAGAATAACAATTTCTTACTTCTTACTAAGACCGGTTTTTTTCAACTGTATTTATTTTTTGTCAGAGTCTTATTAAGCTGGACGCGCTCGCAGCACCTGGAGCACTCGAAGCTCTGCGAGCATGTCCAGCTTGATAAGACCCTGACAAAAAGATAACTACAGTTGAAAAAACGGGGCTAAGACTGTTTCACATTGAATCAGAATTCAAAAAAACTGATGCAAACATTTTTTGTAGGAACCCTGGCTAACCTAATTGGCTCTCAATTCCTCATTATCTCTTCTATTCTATCTTTTTGACCCTTCAAGATAGACAATGGGGAGTCATATAAACATAATTTTACGTACAAATCTCATTTACGCAGTAGTCGGTTTTCCATCTCACACATACGTCTTCCATAACTCATACATTCCCTTCAAAATAAGCCAATGCTAAAGCGGTGCCAAGTGGATTGAATAAAACACGCATTGTATACCTGAAGTAAGTGCTTCAGCGTATTATTAAACGTGCAACTGGGAATAGCCGGAAAGTGTACTAAATATTACCTGCAGCTTTTGTTTTAAGTAATCTAATGCAGCAATCTTTTAGGAATACATCGATTTTGATATTTATATGAGACTTTAGTATATTTTATTGGAATTATCTATGGGTATTGAAAGTCTCTTCGAACTATGTGCCCTGCCCACTGCCATTTCAGCTTGCTAATCCGCTGGGCTATGTCAGTGACTTTCGTTCTTCTGCGGATCTCCTCATTTTTGATTCGATCGCGTAGAGAAACACCTAGCATAGCCCTCTCCATAGCTTTTGACAGGTCCGTCTGGAAATCTTTGGGGAGGCCTATGTTTAGTAGTGGACGACATGTGGCTGATGACGATGATGATGATGATGATTGAAAGTCTCTTAGCTACAACTTACACACTCAATTTAATGATCGAGAGTTTGTACTCCCCTGTATCGAAATTACCGTAACCTTCAGATACTTCCGTGACAATACCCTGATTTTCTTTATTTCATTTGCTTTATAAATTCAGACGAGTGTAGTGGAATAATATTGACCAACGAAAGATATCTCAATCGCCACAGTAATCTTGGCCTGTCTTGTCCACTGTTCTCATCATTACAACCATTTTTAGACTTACAAATCACCCCATACGGATGCAAAGGGCCACTCCAATCATAATATTTTTTGGACCCAAATTCCGTTGGATCAAGGGGTCAACCGTGCATAACGCCACCAGCCGACGTGACCTTAGGCCGAATGACCCGCCCTCTAAATGGCATTCATCCGTTGTCACAGCACCTTTCAAACATTCATATCAAATCGTAACATAATGTCGCGTAAAGGTTAGACGTGGCTCGTCTTCTTAAGTTGGCTTTATGTAATTTTATTTCTAGTAGTAGTCTATAATGGTGTGTCAACTGTGGTCCTGGATTCCGTTCCCTGGGTTTTTCTAACACGTTTTGCACAGAAGCGAATACTCCAAAGCGTTTGATGTCAGGAACATTAGTAGTCTCTAAAACTAATCCAAAACAATCCAGAACATGCATAATAACGTATGATCTTATCTTAGGGTCGATAATAAAACGGCAATAATGTTTTCGAATTACTTGTAGTTTAGTGTCGGACAATAAAACTGTAGGTTTCCTGACACAGCTTGGCGTCCATCTTTTGAAGATTCCGTCATGCCGATATACAGTCCTGGTTCAGGTGTAACGGCTACTGAGAGCCTTAAAATCCTACTCCAAAGCATCGCTAAGCCTATAAAACTGGACTGAATTCTCGAGCCAAAAATATAATGCCTAAGTCAATATACATCACGTGACAACGCTTGTTCTGACATATAAGCTCATAAAAGTTGCTTAAAACTCTCGTTCTACGGACAGCTCGGCTTAATGTCGTCATTTTTCCTGAACTATTTTATCATCCGTAGGACGCCAAATTTGAAATAAGCTTGGTAGAATTTTATCATACTAGACGAGACAGTCAACATCGTTTGTCGGTGAAAGTTTTAAATCTAGAACGCTTAGACGAAAATATAAAACAGGCTGTCTGTTTTGCAGAGCTTTAACGGAGCTTTGGACGAATATAATCTTTAAATATTTATGAAAAACAGATTGATGTAGCGACTTGCGCCTGTCAGCCAGTTGAGAAAAAAGGCACTCAAAATTTCTTACACTTTTTATAATAAGATCATGCCATGTTTTTTTCAGAGGTCACACACGAATTACCAAGAACGACATTACCCATTATGAATATTGAAAACATACTAAAATTTGAGTCTATAAACCAATGAAATGTTTTATTACTCGGCACATTTTAAGCAGACTTCCATGCGGTGATATTACACGTTTACATTATGAAATTTACCATGGTTCTAAAACTCTTTTACGTTTTAATTGCTACGTAATTAAAGACTGGAATGCTGAGGTCTCGGGTTCGATCCCCGTGTCCGGCAAAGTGATATTGGAGCTTTCTATTCAGCCTGGAGTCATTAGTCGCGCCTCTGCCTACCCCTTCGGGGATAAAAGCCGTGGGTGTGTATGTATGTATGTGAGTATGTGTCTAATTAAAGCCAATTAATTGATTATATATCTATTATACAATGGAGGACATCTAGAATTTGTAAAATTATTATAAATTGATATGAATATTGATGGTAATCATTATGCCAAAGTATCTACAAAACACAGTTGTGTGACGGTGTTAAGGAGACTGCCACAATGTCTCAGGATAATAAGCATTGTGTAGTGATTTGAAATTCTGGTGTTATTATTTGCTGCTGTTAGCAGACGGCCCTGAAGAGCTTACCGTCAGGAAAGCGACCTGATGTGTCACATGTGAGTCTCCCGAACAATCACAATGAAACGACACGCAATCACGTGTAGTGTTTTTACCACATATCGAGGGGCAGTTAATCTCCGCATGCAGATGTATAGAAAAATCTCACAGAATACCTTAGTTCTATCTGCATAAGCAACACGAACCCAAACAAAGATTCACATCAAAATTATTCAGAATTAAATCGAAAGCTGTGGTAACGAACTAACATTTCTGAACATTTGATTGCGGATTTTCGAGGAGACTCGGCCGAAGTTAGTACGTCTGTGCTATCGAACGGTCAATTGTGGGAGAAGCCGCAAAACTGAAACGCAGCGGCGCCGTACCCCATGGGAGGCGGTAATGAGTTCCGGTGTAGGCGTTTGATTCAGTGTCGGTAATTTTTGTATGAAAGAACATAATATACGTCTTTAATCCCCAAGGAGGTAGAAAATAGAGATGTATCTATGGTACTTTTTGCCGAGTTTTTTTTATCCCGAAGTGTTTGGCACTAGGCAGAGATGCAACTAGCGCACTTTTTGCTGAGGCTATTTTTCGTCCCATGATGTAATAGTACATTTTAACCTCCAAAACTCAGATAATTTTGCAAATCGAAAAATTCACTGAGATTTTGTTTGGCCCATGTGGGCATTGAACAGAAAACCTAACGTTTAACAATCCCGGTGCGTTGCGTCGACACCAATAAGGCAATTTAACATGAAAGACTTTAGCAAGAACCTGGATGCAATTTAGCATACAGAAGGAAATAGATAATTTAACATTATAATCTGTTTCTTTTACATCACCGTTTCCAGAAATTGATTAACAAGCCTGGATTAATATACATTTCAAATACTGCTATGCACGTTGCTATCAAATCAATTTTCACAAACAGGACAAACGAAAACTCAATACAACCCGAAACTTGTCACCAAACATCACACAAACCTGTCCGGCAGTAACTCACTGAATAGACGTGCAAATTAAAACTCAGGTGCCGGCTCTCAATGAGCACCAGATTTCCCACTATCAGCCAAGTTCGAATTTAATGAAGTTATGTAATCCCGCACGGTCTTGTATGAAAGCCAAGCGTCCAAAGCCGCCGTGTAACTTTCAAATTAATGGCTCAGTACACATTGTCTACTTGCAAACTTACCTTTACACGGCCATTCATTTCGCACAAATTAATTATAACAGTCTGTCGTGAAATTTTAATGCTACTGTTTGTTATAGAAACCTGTATTTATATTTTAAACCTGTCAAAGTGTCAAACGGAATTAACGGAGACGCTCTCAGTTAATTAATTCATGTAATATTTGCATGTCTGTGTGTCAGATATTTTTTACAAGCTTTTATTTAACTTGCAATGTATTTATGTATGTAAGCTTTTATCTCTACATAGTATTAATCAAAGTTTGATTCAATTTAAAGTTTTTTTTTCTTTTTAGACCATTTAATTTATTTGGACACGTTTTTGTTGACACTGTGAATTGAAGCGTTTGCTGTGAATGTATATTTTTTTTGCACGGCGAAAAGTGGGTGCACTCGTTGCGCCTCTGCCTACCCCTTCGGGAATAAAAGGCGTGAGTATGCGCGTATGCGTATATTTTTTTATTTATTTTATTAGACCTGTTTTTTAAAAGCCTTCCCTGTTTTGAATTACGAATTCTGCATATCATTCTTTGTCTAACATGAACGTTGTTTAAAAATGCATCGCAATATTATTACGGTTATGAGATAAATCTCGTCTGCATATATTTTTAACCGACTTCCAAAAGGAGGAGGTTATCAAATCGTGTGTTTTTTACTTAATATGAAACTTTATTATCACTAAATTAAAGATTAAGATCAGATTTCAAATAGTTTATCTCGTGTCAATGAGTCAAAAATCTTAGATACTTAATTTGAATAAGGAAACGAGAATGCCCTTAATGTAAGAGGCACAAGTCACCATTTCCCATTAACACTAGCAAACCCATACTTTGTATCACAAAGCACTGGGTGGCTTTGCACTGCTATCGTCACCCTGAGTCATTGAGTGTTGAGCCACCAAGTAATCACACCGGCTATATTATCACACAGGAACACAACACTACCTGGAACACTATACGGCCAATATCACCAAGAAATCTCATCAAAGAACACACAGTACAACGAACCTCCTATCCAAGCGCCTACGTAGAAAATTAAGCAAACAAACGCACCGCATCCTCCATGCAGGCACCTCACAAAAGGGACTAGGGAACATTCATCTGCCACCTAATTGGTCAATTACAAATTCGTGATTTCACTACGCTTGCGGACCTGCTGCGGCGGTTTCAATTATACTGGACTAATTGCTTACTGTATTGATTTTGGCTTAAGTGATTGGCCGAAATTACACCATGTACAAAAAACAGTGGCACGCTGCTGAATCTCAATGGGTAATGTAATTTCTACTTTGCTGAATTGAAGGAGCGTTTTGTAAATTTGTGCGATTGGTGTAGAATTGAAATGACTCGTGTTTTAGACTGATACAAAATGTTGTACTGATTATTTATATTGGTTATTCAAATTAAGAGTAAACATTCTGACATTGTTAACTCTATACCTACCTATATCAACTCATATACTTAGTTCAATATTAATTCAGATTGCTTAAAAATGTGTATCAGGTAAATTTTATCATTCAACAAATATTTCCAAAATAGCATTGTAGACAGCCTTTTCATTTGTCTCCTCCCCAACGAAACAACTTTGTTATCTAATCACACAAACCCTCTTCCAATGCCAGGTAAATATTCAAATGTTAAATAAACAGGAAACACCGCCATCCAAAAAATTAAAGACATTTTTTATTCACCCAAAAGGTCCTTATCATTGGTGCCTTATCAAAAGGCTCGTTAAGTTAAGCACTTTACGAGGCCTTTAGACAAGAACAAAACTGCGTTTTTCACCATTACCCTAGTAACAGTCGTAAAATTGTAAGTTATGGTTTTTATCAAACGCAAATGGTGACATATTGCGTGTGTTGCAATTTAAGCGCCTGACGTTTGTGTATGGGCAATAAACACGCCGTAAACATTGCTATCGTGTAAACAATAGGCACAATATTATTCTATCACTATCTGATCAAACATTGAACTTGGCTAAACATGCAACGGCAATAATTAGTGTTATAGGAAAATAAGATTTTTATCTACCGATATAGACTAGTCATCCGTGGCGCGGGAAATGTGGAAAATGGTCCCAAAAGTCCCTAACTATACACTAGAATATTACATTCCATATTGAGCCTAAAGTGGCCATGCTCTTTTTAAGGCCAATTATTAAAAAGTCTTATTAATTGCCATGCGATGTCAAATTCCTTCTACTCACACAAACCCATCGAACTCAAAGACACAGACGCGGCGTCTCTCGCGCAATTATTTTTTTATGTAACCTTATTCTGTTTTAGTGGAAGAGATGCTGCCGGTGACGTCGAGAGTGTCCTTCGGTGCGCGGGGCCTTCTAAGTCTCCCACAACAGGAGATGGGCCGAACTAGGCGGCACCGCGCAGAGGCGGTTGCGGACAACAACCTAGACACTAGGTACCATCAGAGAAAGCCCACAGCCATCCCTAATGCACCGAAGATGGCCACCTCCGCGGTGGTATTAATTGGTATGCCATGCGTGTATATAGTGTTAGGGACTCGGCCCGGCGGTTACCCGACGTTTTCCATCTCTCCGGGTGGTTCAACGCCGGGTCGAGTGGTACGGTGAACCCATCATAACCACTCAGTCACCCCCCACGAAGCCTGGGCGGTAGTAGTAACGTACTTTCTGCGCGAAACCAAAAAAAATAAATAAGAATGGCCTTCCATGGTTTACCCCCATACAGTTTATACTTAGGTATAAGTTCGTAATAATAATACGGATATAAGTAGTAGATTCCCGTTTTATGCATCTATGTTTGCAACACGACTCTATTTGAGTGTTAGCTACCATTGTTTCAAAAAATCGGCGTATAGTAGTAAATTTGTTGTAGCGTTTTCGTTAGTTTTTCGGAAACCCAACTAATTTTTTATAATAATGTTATAGAAGCTTATGACTGCCTCGTTGGCGTAGTTGTGCTGGGGTCCTGGGTTCGAATCATGGGTTGGGCCATAAAACATTGTGACTGGATTTTTCCATATTAAAAATGACTCAGTCGCAGCTCGGAGTCAGGAAGTTGGCGGTGTGATACCCCCGTGCCTCGGAAAGCACGTAAAGCCAGTTGGTCCTGCGCCTGATCTCTCTCCGGTCATATCGGATTGCCGTCTCACCGGACGATGAGAGTGAAGGAATAGCGAGTGCACCTGCGTATTGCGCAAACAGTTGTGCACTATAATATCTCCTGCGTACCTGGCTGATCTCTGTTGAGATTGGCCGCCGCTTCGTGGCCGAAATCGGCTAGGAAGGGATTTTTTTTTAGAAACTTACTATCTTGCTTTAATATTTTAATACTAAGCCATAAACATGATTTACATGAAAACATAATAAATGTATTAAACTAAAAGATAACACGAGTAGGTATTAGATAATAGAATATTATTAAACGCAGATGTATTTAATTTTAGGAAAGGTGTTAAATACTGAGATTTAACACATTTGGAACAAAAAATTAAAAAAAAGACCAGTGGGCTTAGAATGTGAAAAAAAACACGTTTCGTCTTATTGGGATTGGTTGAGAGACTAACACGTGACTGACGTATTGGTCTCTCGATCAATCACTAATATCAAAATTAAACGACATCGTTTTACGAGTTACGTCTTTGTGTCACATTCTAAGCCCACAGTACTCACCTAACAAAAAAATACTCTATAATAAATTTTGACACGTAAACTTACTTAGCATGACACCTCGGACCGCGTTCACGAGTTGTGTTATACAATTTAATTATTAATTTACGTGGTCGCACTAACTTGGCAACAACGGACCTTGCCGGAGAACCAGGGTAAAGTTTGAACGTCGAACGTAATAAATTGTTAATATTACACCGGCGTTTATGAGCGATATGCTCGGTGATGCCAGATAACCAGGTTTGTAATATAAATTATAAAACCTACAAAAAATAAGTCTCTCGAGAAAAAACTCATAACAAAAATGTTATGGTGCGCTACAAAAAAAAATATCCGATTTTCTATCTAAAAACAGTTCTTTAGTCCACTAATATCTTATGTGTTCCGCACTGGACAAAATTATTTTCCCCCCAAAACTCACCTCGAATTTGAACTTTCGTGTCCAAATATCACCTAATCTCGGGGAAAATCCACAATCTGGTATCACTGATTGTGCTCGCCGACTCCGAGCTTGCAGCAAAAGTTCCTGCGAGATGTAGCCGTTGCTGTATGAAATTTCAAACGATCCCCTTTTAACTAATATCACAGGCCACGACACTGATCACGCACTGATCAGTATATTATATAGTTAAACTGTAGTATTACAGTACAGACTGCCTCGGTGGCGTAGTTGTATTACGGTACGACTGCAAGGCTGAGGTCTCGGGTTCGATCCCCGGGTCGGGCAAAGGTGATATTGGATTTTTCTATTCAGTATCAGCCCGGAGTCTGGAATTTGTGCCCGATATGGCGATAGGCTCGCCCCCTATCACATCATGGGACGGAATCCGCTTGGCGAAAAGTGGGTGCACTAGGTGCGCCTCTGCCTACCCCTTCGGGGATAAAAGGCGTGAGCATGCGTAGTATTACAGTACAAAATGGACAATACAATGAAAAGAATAATGAATATGAAAAATTATGTGCGAAATACAAGCTCTGTATTATATAACTACTACACATTGTTAAGCACGGACTTACTGAAAGAGATTTAGGCCTTAGACCACCACGCTGGTCTAGTGCTGGGTGGCAGTTCATATACAAGCTCTTGGGAAATTTACCTATGCTGCTTTTATTCTGCAGTTAGAAATTCTTCATTTAAAAATTGGTCGATTGAAAAGAATACGAAGGATATGTGAGATTAATTTCAAATCAAATCCCAAATCCATCAAACGGATTGCGCATATGGTAATTTTGTACCAAAATAAGAAATGATTGTAGTTTTCTACTTTTTAAGCATGGATATGGACGTGTTTGAATTATATGTGCTTCAAGCTTTATATTAAACATGAAATCATAAACTCAAAAATGTATGGAGAAGGCCGTATTTGAAATTTAACGACTGGTATCGCGTTTATAACAACAAAACTTCACCCTAACATGTGAAGGGACATGTATTGTTAAGTAATGAGTGTTATAGCGACACGTGGAGACGCCAGGAGACCGCCAAGTCAAGGTTACGAAGTTTCACGGTCGGCTGAGGTTTACGATATCTATTATCTACCTACATAAGTTACACCAAGACCATATTATATTACATAACCCTACGTAAAAGACAAGACTGCGAGCTCGTTTTTACCCATATTATATCGAATTGCTACTTGAATGTGAATGTAGATTTTGTGAAGCTTTAAAATGTAAAAAAAAGCGTGTGTGTACTTGTGTACACGCGTTAGAAGTTATACTTCTTTGGCGTAACAAGATAAAAAGCTTTCTAAAATTTTTATCTTTCGCCTTATTCTACGTTCAAAATTCAAAACTAAAATGTTGACTATAGCTAACTTCAGGGTGTCGGTTTTTCGTGACGGTGTGCGCGCGCATCGTAAAAATTTACTCTCCTCATTTTTCTCTAACGCGCCAAAGAAGTATAACTTCAAAAAATAAGAGAAAGAAAAAGCATAGAACACAAAACTATGACACTGTTTTCAATAACTTCGATCCCAATCTCTATTTTAGATCCATCGCGTAAATGGACCAATAAGATCAAAGTATTTCTTCATGCTTACAAATGGCATGTTTTGATTGGTTTATTCTAGGAACGGATCGAAGATTGAGATTGGGGTCGTTTATTGAAAACGGATATTAAGTAGACAGACGTCATCAATCGACCACACCACGAAGGTGCCTTACAAATAACTGTATTCTTGGTTACGCACAACGTTAAGCATTATAAGAGATTTTTATTATTGACTGATAACGAAAAAAGCTTACATTCTATAGCCCTGTGAAAACTACCGGAAAATCCGTTCAGTAGTTACGGAGATGTGCGCTAACAAAAAACTGTCTAAAAACAGACAGCAAATAATTCTAAAAATCGCTAAATTGTTTTCTATTACTTACTATTTCTTACTTACTCATAAGTGATTCTATTTTTTTTCAGTGTAGACACACCGGATTCTGCTGTTTCATTTTTGTAGATACTATTATACTAACATAGGGATGGGTGATATGTTTTAAGAAAATTTATGTTTAGCAGTGGAAAGACCTGTCAAAGTCTGATTGAAAATTAAAACTTTAACTTGACAGCTTTTCTGTAGATTCTCGAAACAGATAAAACAATCAAGACTTTCAGGAAAAACACCGTAAGCGACAGGTCGCACTCTTTAGTATAAAGGCTTCTGGATTTGTTCATACTAAAATATTTATGATATATTTTCAGTATTATTACATGATGGTTATTTTTGTTACTAATTACATCAAAAACACCATAAACATTAGCATTAGTAAAAAATAAAGGTTATTTATGAAAAGTGCTTACGGTGTCCGTCAAAATGACCAAGTGGTCCGATAAAATTCATTTGAAAATCGATAAATCAACTTAAAGAATACACTCAAATAGTTTTATCAATAGCACATTAGTGACAGCCCTGTCCAGACCCGTCACGCAGATAACACGACAAATACGGTGAAGTAACTACTATATCCTATGCCAGCGTGTCTACCATGAAACCACTTTACGAAATTTCGGACCGAAGTTTCGTTCAATTCCTACCATGAAACACTTTCTATCCGAAATCGGTCCCGCAAACGGGCAAGTGACATTTCCTTCGCACCATAAAGTGATCCGTCCGAACGAAATAACGTAACTTTGACAGCATTTCTTTCGGACTTTAACTAATAATTCAAAATAATTTGTATGCTTAAAAGTATTTCTAAGGTCATAAAAGTTGGTTTATTGCAATTATGTTGATGTATCACAGCAACAAATACGATTAAACCAAATAAGAGATTATAATACAAACTACTATACAACACATTTGCTACGTTTCGGATTGAATGAATGAATTCACTCGCATTATGATCGACGTTCATTCCGAAAACGGGCACTCGACGTTTTCTTCGTGCTAAATGCTACCACGAAATGGTCCGTCCGAACGAAATATCGGCATTTTGACAACACTTCTTTCGGATTTTCTCCGTAAATGACGCGAAAGTGCAAAAGGTAACTTTTTATTTTCGGAAATATAAATTATCATAGTTAAAAGTACTTTTATGGTCGTATGCGATGACTTTTCACAAATTATAACGAACATACGTGCTAACAGGCATCAATATTATACTTATTCAATATTGCTCTTGATTCTAGGAGCATCTCCAAGAGCATCGGTCCTTACAGTATTATCGCAATATTTTACTTTTGAATATAACTTAGGTGAAACTTAAAAACTTCATTTATAATTTCATCGAATATGCAATATGTGTACATAGTATTATTAGAACTACTGCAGTTAGCAACTATCTATTATACCTTTTTTATGTATGTTTTGTACCAAATAAAGATTATTCTATTCTATAAGGATACGAATTGAATAGGCCGGTTCGACAGTCTCACAGAGAATAAACGTGACGTGACTCCTCGTTGTTGTGTTTCGCGCTCATGATGAGTGCGATTTTGGAGGAGTAAACTTTGAGCTCAAACTGAGCTGAAAACTTAATATCACTGTCCGCCCCGGGATTCGACCCCGAGACCTCAGAGTGATAGTCGTACAGCGCATGCAATATAACTACATACCGAGGCAGCCAATAAAGTAACACTTATGATAAAGGAGCTATTGAAATACAATTTTTATTATTACTTATATTTAATTACTTAACACAAGATGATGGATGGTGCAAGAAGATCAGCAACAGCTATAAGTGCATTAAACCAAGACATTTATATCCGATATCCCCCAACAAGTACAATAAGCTATTCGTGTTATGCTCCTAATTTTCTTAGCACGTCTTGGAACAACTTTTCTAATCTCTTAGGAGTGTTTATTCTTAGGGCGGTATTAATAAATCAATCTCAAGTTTGAGTTACATCTCAAGTATTGATAGTTCAATACATAATGTCTACTTGAGATGTAACTCAAACTTGAGATTGATTTATTAATACCACCCTTAGTTGCGTCGAGCTTCTGCAGCCACACTTGTCTCTGAGGAAAAACATATGCTATCGGATATCTTGTTGGAATACAAAACATGAAAATCCCTCCGTATTGTTTTCTATGTGGACTCGCTGCTCTTGAAGAGCTGTAAAAATAACAATAATCAAACATTAGAATAATTTCTACTAAGGAAATAATAAAATATGTTGATATTTCTTACTAGCAATGGCAATAGCATCAGAATTAGTGTAGAAAATAAATTAATAAATCGTTAAAAATTAAAATTGTATTCAATGAAAAATGCCTATTAGTATTAAATTAATAATTAATCAACAATAATACTTACAAAAATAAAATACTTTGCGTGAAAATTGAACAACATTGTACAAAATTAATATGTAATAACAAAATAAGGCTGCGGTCAGAACGTCGTGTTGAAGACAAGGGACACGGGACTCGCAGCGGGATAGTCTACGACGCTACACTAGTCGTACAGACCGGCGCGACTACAGCGCGTCGCAGGACCCTTATTTATATGCGTTATTTCATTGACAATTGTCATTTGGTTAAAGCAATATTTTACAAAGTATAGGTGCATGTATGCTGCTTCAGTGGACGCTGTGACCCTGCGTTGGTTGCGTAAGTGTGCAAAGCGATTTAATCTTGCGCTTCGCGTCCGGGGTCCCGCGTCTCCGACGCGATGGTCTAGCCGCAGCCTTATTGTTTGTATAAAATTGACGAAACATTGCGACATTGTCATAAATACTTGACATTTTTATTCGACTTATTGTCATAGTGTACGATTTACTATAGTCTTAAACTACAAAAAAAGTAATTTATAATATGTTGGTTTATACCACTTCATTTATTAACCAAGCGGTATTGTATGAAAACGCACTTGTCCTCTTTGGTTCATTCACGAAACAAACTCTATGGTACCCGAACGAAAGAAATAGATCCGAAGTAACTTCATGGTAGCTATTAATTTCGTATTGCGGACGTGTGTCGTTCGGCCCGTAATTTCGGATGGAAGTTTTCATAGATTCAACACTTAAAATTGTTGGGACTACGTATGTGAGATAACCGAAATCTTTTTTAGTATGTATTCACTGGGTGCCTACGAATTTTTAATTAAAATAAAATATGTTCGGACAAGAGCAAGCCGCTTGTCGGATGGTATGCGATACGTTTACCCATAAACCCATCCCTAATCATTTTACAAATACATACCTACTTCCACCACCACCATCACCATACCAGCCCTGTATTATATACTGCCCACTGCTGAGCACGGGCCTCCTCTACAACTGAGAGGGTTTAGGCCTTAGTCCACCACGCTGGTCTAGTGCGGGTTGGCAGACTTCACGTAGCTACCTTCGAAATTCTTACAGAAAACTTCTCAGGTATGCAGGTTTCCTCACGATGTTTTCCTTCACCGTTAAAGCGAGCGATAATTCACAAAGAATACACACATAACTCTTTTTAGAAAAGTCAGAGGTGTGTGCCCTTGGGTTTTGAACCTGCGGACATTCGTCTTGGCAGTCCATTCCACTCCCAACTAGGCTATCGCCGCATTCGCCGCGCACATCTACTTATGTATCTTTATTTTGCTTATAAAATATGGAAAATAAAGATACATCTTACTAAAATGTATCTTTCGTTAACACGAAATCTACATTTATTTTACGTGTTTTGAGGTAAATAATAGTCTATACTTAGTACGTCGCTTCCTTGCCGGCGCGGCGTGGCCGTGGGGCAAGTGCCTTAATATCGATACTCGTGCCGCACACGCCATGCAACAACGCTACCGAGGCAGGCATCATTTTATTGAATAAAATACTCGATACTTTTGGTGCTTACATAGTTTTATTTTTGTTTGAGATCTAGACTTTAGAAGAATATTATGGAGTAAAAGATGTTGAAATATATTTTTTATTATAATATTAAGTTACAAGAGCTACAGCAATAAGTGCGTAAAACATATCTATGTGCTATACATATATACATATACATATGGGATGTATAAAAAATTAAACTATTCTCTTGGTCTTTGTCTTATTATATTTCTGCGACCATTTCTTCTCTCTTTATGAGGAACAAATGTTGATCCACGTCTTGCTTACGCCAAACATGCAAGTTCATCCATTATAGTTATTTCTGTGGATACGCTGCCACTAATTAGCTGTAAATATAATAATCGAACTTTAGGAAAACATCTATATAGTCAAAAATATAATAAGTTGATATTAGTAACAATGAGGATTGAGAGCGAGTCTAGAAATACAATTAATCGCTAAAACTATATGCTCAAAGAAAAATACCTAATAGTAGGGATTAAATTAATAAAGTATACACTTCATAAACAGTAAGTTCTTCATTGAGTATACAATATAATACTCATACTATACATAGAAGTAATTAAAGAATATTCAATAAAAAATACTTACCATTAGAATCAACCATGTCCCTTTTCCGACAAAAAATTAAGTTCTGCGTGTATATAGAACGATCCAAAGCAATTATAATAAATAACTTTCCAAGCAATTATAATAAATAACTTGTAGACAAACGTATTTAATATAAGATAATAACATTGTTTATATTTTGCAGAAAAATGACATAACGTTGTGACAACGACATAAATATTTGACATTATAATTTGACTATTTTAGTAGTACACGTTTTACTTTTGGTATAAAGTACAAAGAATGTGCTTAATAATAAGTTGGTTTATACCTCTACATTTATCACAACGCAGTATGCGAAAACGCACTATCATCTTTGGTTCATTCACGAAACAAACACTATGAACCCGAACGAAAGAAAAACATCCGATGTACCCAACTTGTAACGTGACATTTTCGTTCGGGCCCGCAATTTCGGGTGGATGTTTCATGGTAGACTAGCAGATTTCTGATCGCGGCTGCGCCCGCGTGAAAAAGTTTTTCCGGGATAAAAATATTTCCACGGCATGAAAAGTGACCTATAGCATTCAAGAGGAGGTAATGTAGATTCCTATTAGTGAAAGAATTTTCAATATTGGTCGAGTAGTTTTTGAGTTTATCCATTACAAACAAACAAACAATCAAATCTTTCCTCTTTATAATATTGGTATAGATAGTATAAATAACATGATTCGCATACGCGACTATAGACAAAGCCATCCTGATGACGTGCCGTACAAATTTTAGGGAAATTCGCGGGCTAAGGAGACTTTAAGTAATCATAGTATGTGGTTGCACTCAGAGATAAGTGGGTATTAACAGAACTAAAACACAAGGGACTGTCCCGCCCTCACACCCACCACTACAACTCCTGTAAGCCAGGATCAGTAATGGCACGCATTTTATGACACCAAGCGGTGAAGCTCGGCGAGTCTCAGGGAACACTAGTGTGTCTTTATCCCGCAACGAAATTAATCAAATAGAAAGATAGAGAGGAGTTGGAAAGATTAATTGTCCACTTCCCTCCATAGCAAAGCGGGAGACAAAATAATGAACTAAAGAGGCATTTTAACCTCAAGGGACGTTTACAACTAGAAAAGCCAGTTGCAAAGCACCACGGATACAAAATAGGTACACATAAACTAAAACACTAAGCGAAAGGTGGCACACTTGGACTAAGCGATAAAACAAATGTGGGGCGCGTCATCATGGAATATACAGGGTCATTTTTACATTGCATTACTAAATGAAGACATATTCGTCTTTACCTCTTCTAACATCTTGCCAAAAATCATCCATGAATAACGAATATTATTGCCAAAAACCCCGGTAGTAGTTTTCAAATTTTTTGATCATTTCGTAGTTTAGTATGATTATGGTGTGTGCGAAAGTGTATTTCTGAATGAAAGTATAATGTTGCCGCTGCGACGAATTATCTTAGAGCAGTAGTAGTGGCATAAGGTCGTGTAAACTTAAAGTTACTTTTTATTAATATTTATTTTGTTCGAAACTTACACTTTTTTATTTTACTTCTATGGTTAAAATAACTTAATGGAAAGCGTTATTTTCGACGAGATAAGTATGTGATTTAATTTATTAACGCAATGTCAAAATGACCCTGTATAAAGGCGGGTTTTTTAAACATCGAATTATTATCATTTTGTCTATTTTTTATTTTTAGAAGAAAACGCTGAAATATAGTATAATAATAGACAAGTAAGCGTGAGCAAGAACTAGTGTTCAAAAAATGATAAATGATCGCTAAAATCAATTCGAGGTGACATTCAAAACTTATGCAATCAGAAATCAATCAATCAACAAATCATCAAACTCAAAATTGCTAAAATCCAAAACAAAATCCGCCCCGTTGTAATCAGATAAAAAACTGTTTAGCAAGCTTAACAAGTGAGGTAGCGGCCATTTCCTTAATATAATGGCGTCTTTTTAGACACTTTAAGATAGCACTTTGGCTTAATGAAGAGGCATAATTCATTTTGACGCTCCTACTAACAGCGGTGGCCTACTGTGCCCCCGGCAGACGTGAGGTAATTAGATCTACGTAGAAATATTGAATTTTGTAATACTAATATCCGTATAAGATGCTAAGTTAAAGTGCTGAGTGATTGCATTAGTGAAATTTAGTGACATCGCTTGTAATATGTAAATGACGTGCATTACAAAGTAGTTCTTAGTATAATGAAGTACGAGACATGATATTTTAGGAAAATCTTAACTTAGAATGTCCGACGTCTATAATTATAAGTTATAGACTTCTGCTCGCGGCTTCGCCCGCGTGAAAAAGTTTTTCCGGGATAAAAATATTTTCCCGGGATAAAAAGTAGCCTACGTGTAATCCAGGACATGATCTACCCGTGTGCCAAATTTCATCGAAATCCGTTCAGTAGTTTTTGAGTTTATTCGTTACAAACGTACTTACATACAAATCTTTCCTCTTTATAATATAACTTTAGATTTGAGAAGACTTCATTTGCTGTCGTTGTGATATCTATTGTAATTTTTCTTTCTTTCTTTCTAACTATAGTCTAAAAATATTACTATAATTTTAATGCGAAAGTTTGTGTAGATGTTTTCTAAAAGTAAACTCAGAAATTACCGAACGGTGTCGTTGAATAACATACAGAGATTCAAAACAACCCAGCCCTTACAAAACAGTATCAAGTCGCAGCTGCTGTCTATTCCTCACACTAAAGGGCTATACATTATCAAATTATCGCGTAATAATGCCTCAATCAAGGCCGTACACCAAATCACTACGTAAATTAGTTAAATCAGGCAACGAGGCAACACTTGGCTTACGGGACTTGAGAACGGGCTTTTCCGAGAAATAAACTGTACGCGAAATTCGTCGGGAGAAAGTGAGCTCCTTAATTTATTGTGATTCAGGGATAGAAGGACTTCAACGAAGCTTCTCGAGGCGCAAATTAAATTAGATTTTCTATTTTGTAGGCCTTGGAGTGGTAATTAAACGTTTTGGGAAATATACGATTTGAATAGTAAATAACAGATGGTACAGTGTCCGTTTTATCCATGGTCTAGTAATAGCGTGTGTTGCCTTGAGGGGAAAATTAGGAGTTCGATGGCCTGATGCGGCTAGAATTTGACGATTTTTTCTAACCAAATTTTCATGTAGGCCCCACTCTGCTAGCAAATCTCCTGTAAAAATTAAAAACAATCCCAAAAATGACTATATGTTTTAGGCCATTTCGACATTGTGTTAGTAAATGAAACAATATACTTATTTTCTTGAAAATAACACTTTACAATAAGTTACTCGAACCGTAGATATAAAATAAAAAAGAGTAAGTTTCGAACAAAATAAATATCAATAAAAAATCTAATTTTAATTTTACACGCCCTAATGCCACTATTAACACTTTAAGAGAATTCGTCGCATCGGCAACATCATACTTTCAGTCAGAAATACACTCACATACTCGCCATATTATTCGCACTAAACTACGAAATGATGAAATCTGTAAAGTGTAGCTGGGATTTTTGGTGAAAATATTCGTTATTCTTATCCAATATCCATGAATAAATCTTTCTGCTAACAATGTGCCAAAATCATCCGATTTTGGCACAATATTATAATGTAATTAATGTAATCCTCCTAACCAGTTTCGGCCACGGCGGCCAATCTCAACGGAGATCAGCCAGGTACGCAAGAGATATTATAGTGCACAAATGTGTGTGCAATAATCAGGTGCACTCGCTATTCCTTCACTCTTATAGTCCGGTGAGACGGCAATCTGACATGACCGGAGAGAGATCAGGCTCAGGACCAACGGCTTTACGTGCTTACCGAGGCACGGGCGTATCACACCGCCAATTTCCTGACTCCGAGCTGCGACTGAGTATTTTTTTTTAAGATCGAAAAACCCAGTCACAATGTTTTTGGGCTCGACCCAGGGATTCGAACCCAGGACCTCAGCGCGCAAATCTTTGGCTTTGTATTGGTACAAAGAAAGGGGCTTCGGAATAAACATCGACGCAGAGGCTTTTTTGGTAGTGTTATAGTCGAATCAGAGGAAAAATTTAAAGCGGCTGATAAACAAGTACCCATGTTTATCACTAACGTTCATAGTGACACTACTGAATCTGATATAATTAAATATATTCAGAAGCGAACGGGGGAATCAGTCAATTTAGAAAAAATCACGACAAATCGGCAATGTAAACACAATGCATATAAATTTTTTGTGTCACATAATAGGCTGTCTATGTACCTGAATGATAAGTTGTGGCCACAGGGTGTCATATTTCGACGTTTTGTGCACTTTAAGCCAAAACACATGGATGGAGTTTCTACCATGTCAGCCGGCCCAAACTCAATAAACAATGGAAAGTGATACAACTTATAATTTCGTTACTTTTAATTGTAAGAACGTAAAACGTTCTGTTCAGCGTATTCGTGATCTCTGTAAACAAGCAGACGTGATTGCACTGCAAGAAACATGGCTACTGCCGGAAGAAGTCACATTTCTTGATACTATAAGTCAGGAATTTAATAGTACGGGTGTATCAGCAGTCGACACAGCGGCGGGTATGCTACACGGCAGACCATACGGTGGTGTCGCCCTCCTATGGAAAAGAAGTTTATTCCAAAATGTCACCATTGTTCAGTGCGGTAATCCGCGTATATGTGCTATAAAGGTAGTGTTAAATAGTAAATCTTTTCTAGTAATGAGTGTGTACATGCCCACAAATACAGTAACAAATTTAACGGAATTTACAGACATATTAAGCACGGTGAGTGCTATAATTGAAAATTGTAATATAGACTGTGTTTACATGTTAGGAGACTACAACGCTCATCCGTCAGAGCTGTTTTATAATGAGCTACTGGTATATTGTAGTGAACAAAAATGGACTTGTATCGATTTAGAAATACTTGGCAAAAAATCAGACACATATACGTTTTTGAGTGATTCTTGTGGTTCGAAGCGTTGGCTTGATCATTGCTTAGTAACGGAATCTGCCAAAAACTCTGTGAATAATGTGTATGTTTTGTATGATGTATTATGGTCAGATCATTTTCCCATGGTTTTAGAATGTACCCTAGGCACATTAGTATCAAAAAAACAAAATAGTACTGTATTTAATTCAAACAAAGTCATGTGGGGGGTGAGAAGTGTAAATGAAATTGAAATATTTCATCAAATATGTGATCAAAGATTGCAGTTAATTGACTTCCCATGAACTACGATATTGTTATAATAGTATTTGTAGAAACCCTACTCATAGAAATATTATTGACAAAATGTTTGCGGAGATCGTGCAGGCTCTCAGTGAAGCAGCCGTACTAGGTCGAGAGAGTAACAAGAGAAAAAACTGCAACAGAAGGGTTGTAATAGGTTGGAATAAACACGTTGCCGAGGCTCATAGGGAGGCAAGGCGAAAGTTCTTGCTGTGGGTATGGTACGGCAAACCTACAGGTGGTAACGTTTATAACGAAATGTGTGAGGCAAGAAAAATTTTTAAATCGCGATTAAAATGGTGTCAAAACCATGAGGAGCAACTCAAAATGGATATTTTAGCATCTTATCACTCCAAAAATGACTTCCGTGGTTTTTGGAAACATACGAGTAAGTTGCACGGTAAGCCTAACCTCCCAGTGAGCGTCGACGGTGTGAGTGAATCTGAGAGAGTTGCCAATCTTTTTAAGGAGCAATTCTTTATAAAATCCCCATTGGGACCGTCTCGGGCAGTGATCAATGCGGAACCTGGCATGGTATTAGGGATAAATTTTAGACCAGAGGAGGTAGCAGAGGCTATAAGGTCTATGCGAAGAGGTAAATCTCCTGGCCATGACAGGCTCACCATTGAGCATCTACGGTATGCCGGCCCTCACTTACCCAAAGTTCTAGCGATGTTGTACACTTTTTGTATTGGCCATAGCTACTTACCCGGTAATATGATTCGTACGGTTGTTGTGCCCATAGCCAAAAATAAGACGGGTGATCTTGCAAATAGCAGCAACTACAGGCCCATTTCATTAGCATCGGTGATCTCAAAGGTTTTGGACGCCATGTTAAACAGACATTTAAACAAATATGTAACATTGCACAATAACCAATTCGGGTTTAGACCTGGATTGTCAACTGAAAGTGCAGTTTTATGTCTGAAACATGCGATCACTTACTATACGACTCGCGAGACACCTGTGTATGCCTGCTTTCTCGACCTCTCGAAGGCATTTGATCTGGTTTCATACGATATATTATGGCAAAAATTAGAGAAACTTCACATACCAAAAGATTTAATTAACATCTTTAAGTATTGGTATGGAAACCAGGTAAATAATGTGCGGTGGGATGGGGTTTTGTCACAATCATATGGATTGGAGTGCGGGGTGAGGCAAGGAGGCTTGAGTTCACCTACTCTCTTCAACATAATTATATTTAAACGAGCTTATTGCCGAGCTCAGCAGCACAAGAGTCGGTTGTTACGTAGACGGTGTATGTGTCAATAACATTAGTTATGCTGATGATATGGTGTTGCTGAGCGCGTCTATTTGTGGTCTAAGAAAACTAGTTGCAAAGTGTGAGAAATACTCGATTTTGCATGGCTTATCGTACAACTGTAAAAAATCAGAAATAATGGTATTTAACGTTGGGAGTAAACTACTTGATAAAGTTCCACCTGTTTTGCTTAATGGTATACCATTGAGGAGGGTGTATAAATTTAAGTACCTTGGTCACATACTGACTCCCGACCTTAATGACGATGCGGATATTGAACGAGAGCGGAGGGCGCTGTCGGTAAGAGCAAACATGCTGGCTCGCAGGTTTTCAAGATGCACTCTTAAAGTGAAAATTACACTCTTCCGTGCCTATTGCTCAACCTTCTACACGTGCAGTCTCTGGGCTAGATACTCTCAAAGATCGTACAGCGCCCTCAGAGTTCAATATAACAATGCATTTAGAATGCTGGTGGGGTTGCCCCGTTTCTGTAGTGCATCAGGGATGTTTGCGGATGCCCAGGTAGATTGTTTCTACACAATAATGCGCAAGAGGTGTGCATCTCTGGTGGGCAGGGTGCGGGCCAGCCCCAACAGCATTCTCCAAATGATTGCCAGTAGGCTGGATTGTTGTTATGTGGCTCGTTGCTGCGCCATTTCACATGGAATGGGGCAGCGGTGCACCACATATTAATTTTGTTATATTTTAATTAGGTATTTACTAACATAATATTATATTTCTTTTTGTATTTTCTACTAACACTATGGGTCTTTGGTTACCCGAATAAACAAATATAAATAAAAATAAATAAATAAAAAAAAAAATCGTACTCGTAACGCGTACGCAATACAACTACGCCACCGAGGCACAATATTAGCAGACGTAAAGACGAGTATCCGATTTCGTTTATTAATCCAATGTCAAAATGAGCCTGTATTTCGTAGTACTATTCAGTATTCTGTGCCTGTATGAATAAGCACATATACGAAGCACGAATACATGAATAAGCACCAATTTTCTCTTTTCTGATAATATATTATGTGATCATAATAATAAAGCAAACAAAAACGAATGAAAACATTCCAATTAATCACCACTAGACTGAGTCGGTGTTTAGTAATAAACTATCTGAAGCCATTGTTCATATTACTAACAAGCTGTGAAACCATTAACAAATTGAAATGTTAATGAACCGTTTTCTATCCAACGTTATGTCTCCATCATCCGATTATTTGGGAACATTAACTGAGCAATTAGCTATTATTGTGCTATTAGTCACTACTATTCAATTAAATTAATTTGTTTGTGCTTTTGTTGGACTTCCAATCAGGTGGTTTATTTAGTTTATTATTAGAGCAGTAATAAAAAAATAACATATCTAGTAATTTCCAATCTCTTGCACCTGAAGTGAGCTTTTTCCCGATATTTTTCTCATTCTACCTCCAAGCAGTAGTGTGCGTGCACTGTGCTTTCCGGTTTTCAGTTCTGGCAACAAAAAATCTCACAAATTTGTGTTGCCGGAACTGATTTTTTTTCCCAGAAACTCACACTTTACGGCTCATGTACATTTCCACAATGCTGTTGAAATTATGATTTCAATTTCTGTGAACACTTACTACTCAAAAGTCATTATAACCGGCGTTCTTCATGGAAAGGAAATGAGGATTTGAGTATTATTGATTACAGTCCAATTTGTAATGTTGAGTTAATATCATCTATAGCATGCAACGTTAACCATACTTTTCCAAGACTAACACAACATAAAAACGACACCCTTATCCTCCAATCTTCATTACCAATTTCCAAAAATACTTAACATAAAATTTATTAGCAAAATATAAACCACGATATCATGTCCGAATTTTGTCATTCAAATGAGACAAGCGAATGGCGGTGTTTAAATTATGCAATTGTTATTTTAAGCGAGCAGCGTTGCAGCCGAGAAGATTGGAATAATGAAATGAATGCGGCCACAGGAGTGTATAGTCCGTTTTTACCCTTTATAAAAATGGCCCAGGATTTTACAATTTATAAAAGTGATATCCTAAATAGTCCTGCGACGTCCATTTGCATTCAACTGTATAAATATCCAAATTAAAGACTATAATGGAGTCGATGAGATTGGTACGACAGGCGGTTGGTATGTAAGCTCATCTTAATTGTTTATTTTTATACAGTATTTTTATTTGTCTGAGATGTGATATATTCATAGAACTACACACACACACAACTCACGTCTTTTCTCCCCGAAGGGGTAGGCAGAGGCGCAACTAATGCACCCACTTTTCGCCGTGTGTATTCCGTCCCATGAAGTGATAGGGGGCGAGCCTGTCGCCATATGGAGCAAAAATTCCAGACTCCGAGCTGATACTGAATATAAAAATCCAATACCACTGCCCGACCCGGGGATCGTACCCAAGACCTCAGCATTGCAGTCGTACCGTAACACAACTACGCTACCGAGGCAGAACTAAAGAGCATTAAACTATGCGAATGTGGATCGTATGCAAAATAAATAGAGTCTATCTTCAAATATTATATTCATGTTCTTCATGGTAGCACGTGGCTACGACCTAGGAGAAGTGCAGAGATTCTAGGATCTTTAAAACTCCTTAGAAGTTTCCAATTCGGTTTGAACATGACATAACATAAAAAGAAGACAAAACACCTTAGGGCCCGTTTCACAGGTTTGAACTAAATCAGCGAATGTGCAAGGCAATGCAATCAGCCCTGTATTATATACTGCCCACTGCTGAGCACGGGCCTTCTCTACTACTGAGAGGGGTTAGGCCTTAGTCCACGCTAGCCTAGTGCGGGTTGGCGGACTTCACATACCTTCGAAATTCAGAGAACTTCTCAGGTATACAGGTTTCCTCAAGAATTTTTCCTTCACCATTAAAGCTAACGATAATTGATGAACAAAACAAACCTGCATACCTGCGAAGATCTCTGAATTTCGAATGTATGTGAAGTCTGCCAACCCGCACTAGGCCAGCGTGGTGGACTAAGGCCTAAACCCTCTCAGTTGTAGGAGAAGACCGTGCTAAGTAGTGGGCAGTATTATAAAACAGGGCTTGTATGGTTGGTGACATCAAACCTTAGTCGCGGAAAAATATCCAATTAAACTCATTTATCTTCCATCTATCCATATATGATAATCTATCCATAAATAATTTGGTAGGTCTCTCATATGTAAGAATCCGTCTGGGTGGGTACCACCGCAATGTCTTTTTCTACCGCCAAGCAGCAGTGTGCATGCACTGTTGTGTTTCGGTTTGAAGGACATTGTAGCCAGTGTAACTTCTGGACATAGAGACTTAACATCTTATGTCTCAGGATGACGAGCACAGTGGAATGCCACACAGTACTTTGTAACTCAAGGTGCTGGATGGTGATGCTACTGTTTATGGGTGTATCGCTTACCATGAGATGAACGGCATGCTGGTCTCGTCATTCAATGCCTTAAAAAAAAGAAAAAAAAACTACATATACCATCCAAAAAAATTACAATCATCCTACATAAAAAACAATATAATATTCTAGATAAGAAGGTTCGCATCCTGAAACATTATCCCAAAGGAATTAGAAATTGTCTTCAACGATAAAATGGTTATTTGCGATGGCTATTTATACAGTATCCCTGTTATCCATCGGGACTTCGAGAATCGAGCCCCGACGGCTAATAATACTAGTAATGGATCAATAGGCTAAGTGGAGTCGGTTCATAATATCATGTACCTTTGAGTAGATATGCGACTGGAAGGAATATGTTTAGACAGTAATGCGATGTTGGATAAAAAATGAGGCATAACATTAGTGGAATCTACGCATGCTCATGTTCACGCCCTTCATCCCCGAAGGGGCAGGCAGAGGCGCAAACAGTGCACCCACCCTTCGCCAAGCGGATTCCGTCCCATGATGTGATAGGGGGCGAGCCCATCGCCATATCGGGCACAAATTCCAGACTCCGGGCTGATACTGAAAAATCCAATATCACCCTTGCCCGACCCGGGGATCGAACCCGTGACCTCAGCCCCGCAGTCGCACCGCAATACAACTACGCCACCGAGGCAGTCAGGTTAGTGGAATCTATACTAATATAAATGTTACATTTATGCAACCAACATAAAGCAAGCTCCGAGCAAAACTGCTTTGTACCCAACATCCATATCAATTGTAAAAGACACTCCAAAATGTTTCAAATTGAGAACTTCCAGTTGCCAGTTCGGAAAATATATATAAATAAATAAACTAATATAAATGCGAAAGTGGCTCTGTCTGGCTGTCTGTCTGTCTGTTACGCTTTCACGGCTGAACCACTGGACCGATTTAGATGAAAATTGGTATTGAGTTGTTTTGATACCCTGGGGAAGACATAGACTAGTTTTTATTCCAGGAAAATAAAAAGCGAGACTTTTATCCCGGAAAACGGTATTCACGGAGGCGGAGCCGCTAGGAAAAGCTGGTCGTTAAATAAAATTATACTAATTTTTATATTCATATATTTTATATTTTTAGTTTATATTTGTCACAGTAGCTACCTAAAGTATGTGTAAGAACTAAGAAGTTAACAAGATAGAGCTTAACGATGCTACATTCACAATCATAGCTTGAAAAAATCACTTACTCCAGTATATTGTAAACTTACACTGCACATAGCAAATTCAAATTCTACACGAATAAAACCGCGGACGAAATTCATTTCATCATTCCGTCGCTTAAATGTCACTCGTTTCATAAAATAAAGAAAAATTACTAAAATTAAATTGAATACCGGTGTCATACAAGCCTCGGTGAGCGGTCTGATGAAATTAACGAAAATATGTATAAAATTAACCAGATTGTAACTCCAGAGCGCGAATGTTTATTCAGTTGGCATGGCAAAGTTTACTCTCCGTTGGAAAAACTGCAACGGTAAATTTACCTTCCAATAAAATTAACTTTAACTTTTCCGTTATTTATTTTATATTTATTACAGTTTGTTTTTATAATACCGAAATGTATTTTAGCGAAGATCACATTCTACTGTATGAATTAAATAAATTATGCAATCGTGGAAAATACATTTTCAACTTTGCCCTGTGGGTTGCTTGGTTTATTATAGTTTGTATCTTTTTATTCTAGAATGTAGAGTATGGGAAAGTAGTAAGTAATTTGATGGTAATTAATCACCATTGACCACCTTTCACGTTGTCATCCATATCATACCATACCAGCCCTGTATTATATACTGCCCACTGCTGAGCACGGGCCTCCTCTACAACTGAGAGGGTTAAGGCCTTAGTCCACCACGCTGGCCTAGTGCGGGTTGGCGGACTTCACATACCTTCGAAATTCAGAGAACTTCTCAGGTATGCAGGTTTCCTCACGATGTTTTCCTTCACTGACAAAGCGAGCGATAATTCACAAAGATTTCATGTGGCATCGTGAGTATATCATCATCATCATCAGCCACATGATGTCCACTGTTTAACATAGGCCTCCCCTAAAGATTTCCAGACGGACATGGAATCAGAAGTGGCCTGCACTAGCGTGTATCACTGATTTTTAAAAAAGTAGGTAGCAAGATTTTCAGGACACGGCAACTTTAATGACCATGCGAAACGCAATAAGTAAAAGATGACACTCCACTTACAGTGAATTTGTCGTAGCAGAGACAGTAGCAGGATCATGCTTAATGTATACTAGTTCTCATCGTAACCCCATCACTTCTAAAATACCTACAACATCACTCAACTCCACATTTTTTATAAGATGCTGACAATACTTTGAATGTTCTATTACAAATATTCTTCAGTAATTTTGTAGAGCACGCATTTTTAAGAGATTCCCATGCAAACCACTTACAAATCTGTTATAATATCAATTCATTCCTTTGTTAAGAACAAAGGAATGAATTGCCGAGTGCAAACCTATTGTTATAACCCACAGACACAACCTAATTCAGGTTTTAATACGACATAATACGAACCAAATTCCAATTAATCAATGCACGCAAGTATAAAAGCAACCAATTCAACAAAAATGTCATCATATTACTATGGACGCTCGGACGGCCGCCGGGCACCGTCCAAATTTTAAATTTTTAATCGCCCTGCGCGACAAACTTAATATCAATTTAAATTCATATTGGCTCTTCATTTTAAGTTCATTGATGCGTCAAATGAAAGAGATGCTACTTTTCATTATACGCAAAAACGAATGACTTTTATGGTGAATACACAAATGAATAAGCCGATGCTATTATTGGGAATTAAATGGTTTTAACGTGAAATTTGTGATGTTAAAAATCAGCTCAGCGTTTTGTTTATTCATCTTTTGATAGAACTAAACAGTTATAATCTTAGAACTCTTTGTTCATCTTTCTGCATCTTGTTTGTATGTTGTTGTTTCTGTTTCGTCTGGTCATCTGGCGTAGTATTTTTTATTTCTTCTGTACATGTATCCGCCTCACTTGACATTGGCAAAATTGTCCTAAAGCACAGAGCCAGATAGGAAAAAAAAATGATTAATCCTTTTTTCTTTTACTACAATATTAACCGTTGATATTCAAAACGCCTTAATAGCCAGTCACTTTTAATATATTTAAAAAAAATACAAACACACGAATTGATAACCTCCTCCTTTTGGAAGTCGGTTAAAAAGAATCTTGAACGTAGTTACACAATACCAACCGATAAGCAATTGGCTTAGAATGTGGCAAAAAGACGCAACTCGTTAGACGATATCATTTAATTTTGATGTTTGTGATTGGTCGAGAGACCAATACGTCAGTCACGTGTTTGTCTCTCAACCAATCCCAATGAAACAAAACGGAGTCGTGTCGCGTTTTTGTCACATTCTAACTCCACTGCATTTATTGTCAACAATAATATGAAAGGCACAGGCAAATAACAGGGAATGTCACAAATTTTAATATTTTATAATTTTTTATAGAATCATATCTTTGTCTATGGTATTTCGAATTCCAATCATTAGAATTTATAAATTGTTAGCAGATGGCGCCAAAAATGCAGTTTTGTTTATGGCCAAAACGAAAAGAACTGGGAATGTCCATAAAAATAATATACTCTCTCTCTTGTCTCAATAAAAATAATATACTTTTAAACTTCAAATTGTTTTTTCCCAAATTTCATTAATTAGGACATTCCCTGTTGTTTGCCTGTTCCCTTCATATATCTTAAACGTTGGCAAATAAGATCATGGCTGTTACAGAAAATGCGGTTGAATTAACACCGAGGAATACTTATAACAACTGCATATTGTACGTTGTGGACACTTAAATTCTGAGCACGATGCCAACCAACGCTGTGATTGCATTAGCTCTTATAAACTTTATTAATTTCCATTGTTGACACTACCGGCTGTTGGGTGGACGAAATTTAATTTTCTAAAACTGAAAATTCAACGGCATTTCGTCCATAGTTTATTAGCAACGTTCAAACAGATTTATCGGTTAATCGTTTTGATAAACTTTTTACATGTGTTGGTGTTTAACGGATTCATGGCATTTAAATTAGTCACAAAAGAATAAGTCCCATTTACGTGATGATAAATTAATACAAGTTAAAGAAGAGGAAGGACTACCGCTTATTTTTACGTTTCCTAATGTACGGCGACGATAAAATATTTTTTACCTACCTATTTGTAGTCTCGTATGCACGAACCTACAAAATATAGCCAGAAATTACTGATACTACCTTACAAGAATGTGATTCTAGATATCATTAATCCTATTAAATCAGGGGACACTATTCCGTCTAATAAGGTATCGTCTTTTTGCAATTACGGGCGTTCTAATAGAAGAACAACTATTACCTATACATGAATATCAAAATTGTCCTTCGATCAGAACGCCCTTAGTTGCAAAAAGCTGATGCCCTCGTAGACATAACAGGGCCCCCTGACCTTTCACAAATCACAATACACTTGTAAAGTCAATCGACTCTACATTTCGGTCCCTACATGTCGTTCATCGCCACCTTACGAAACCAAAAACATCACACCCAACCTCACTAAGCATTACAACACAAAATCTTTTTATCACCTATTTCACATAAAAAAAAATCCTAATTTGATAAGATGAATAATGTTAAAAACTACCTTTTGCTCGCTGCTACGTATGCGTGAAAAATTGTATCCGGGATAAAAGTATGCCTGTGTCATTTCTAGGGTCTCAAACTATCTCCATACCAAATTTCATCGAAATCCGTTCGGTATTTTCGGAGATGTGCAGTAACAAACTACAAACAGAAAAACAAACAGAAAAGAATTATAAAAATCCCTGTTTTGTTTTCCATTAGGTACTCTTCTTTAGTCACCCCCATTCTTTTTTATTACATTTCTTTAAATGTACAGACACACCGGGTTCTATTGCTTTATTATATGTATAGATTATTTTCAGCCTCTGTACTAGCAATGAGCCATATCTCTTTTGTAAGAAACTTCGCTAATTAGCCCGCACTGATGAACAGGAATGAAGCCTAATGACGTAGTTAGTTCAAAGTACTTTTTGTAAGTGTACCAGAGCTTAAACGGTGACCTCATAGGCTTTACATTTACCTTTCTATTGAGACTTTGAAAATATATTTTTAAAATTAGAATATCTACTGCTTTTAATTGATATTTAAAGTAATAAACTAGCGTACTAGCTCTATTATACTCACATAATTTTAATAACGTAAAGAAGTGAGAATATTGATCGCCTCTTTGCTTTAGTGGCAGCGAACATATCCTGACTATCAGAAGTCCTAGGTTCGATTCTAAGATCGAACACTTTGAACACCGTGTGTGAGATTTTCTAACAATTCTTTTCCAAAATTGGATCCAACCGAGCTTAGTTTTTTGCCTAACATCATTGATGTATTAAAAAACCCATACATCAATGCCTAACATCTACTTTCTCTGGGGTGATTATATTCCGAGCAAAACATGTTAGAAAATCCTACACAATGCTGCCCGTCCTGAGAATTGAAAGAAAGTCCTCCCGATCTACATTCTTATTAGGTATCATAATCATCATCATCAGCAACATGTTTTCCACTGCTGAACATAGGCGTCCTCTAAAGATTTCCAGACGGACCTGTCAAAAGCGGTCTGCATCCAGCGTGTTCCTGCTACCTTTATCAAGGTATATAAATAAATAAAAATAAAAAATATGCACATTTCCGAATGGTTACAATAATATGCCACACAGATTCCACTTCCCATTTTATCTACCTACCATTGCGCACATGAAAAACCCTAAGGTAGTGGACGATGATAGCCTAGCTGGGAATGGAACGATCTGCTGAGAAAATGTCCGAAGGTTCAAAACCCAAGGCACACACCTCTGACTTTTCGAAGTTACATGTGTATTGTTAATCAATTATCGTTCGCTTTAACGGTGAAGGAAAACATCGTGAGGAAATCTAGGTATGTGAAGTTTGCCAACCCGCCAGGCCAGCGCGGACTAAGGCCTAACCCCTCTCAGTAGTAGAGGAGGCCCGTGCTCAGCAGTGAGCAGTAAATAGTACAGGGCTGATTGCATTGCATTGCTGATTTTTTTTTATTCCATTGAATGACGAGACGAGCATGCCGTTCGCATGATGATAAGCGATACGACCACCCATAAACAGTAGCAACGCCGCACAGAACCCTGAATTACTAAGTACTTTGTGACACTCCACTGCGCTCGTGACCCTGGGACATAAGATTTTTAGTCTCATAATGCCCAGTAATTACGCTGGATAAAATGTCCTTCAAATCAAAACACAACAGTGCTTGCACACTGCCTCTTGGCAGTAGAAATAATAAGTATCATTTTTACAAAGTAGAGATTCGTTTTCAATAAATATAAAGATCAAGGTTTTTTTTTTTTATCGCGGGGAAAAAACGCGTTATCGCTACCACCACCGGGGGGTGAGTGGAACGGTTATGTTGGTTTCACACGGTCTTACGGCCCAATGTCGATACTCGGGAGTATAGCTTCATCCGAGCGAGCATTGAACCGAGTCCCTAACACTATATACACCCTACACCAACCAAAACCCGCGGTAGCCTTCATCGGCACTTACGGGACGGCTCCGGGTTATCTTGTTGCACGAAGATAGCTGCACGAAACCGCCCCTGCGCGATGCCGCATTGCGGCCCCTCTCTAAATGAGGAGGCTAAGAAGCCCCCGAACTCTAAAGCACGCTTTTGGCGTCTACGACTGCAGGAGACCGACCACCCGCATTGCCGTCCACCTCGGGTTCGCTTAAATTGAAGTAGTCAGGCGAGCAGCCCCCCACTGCTCGCCTCGCGAATCTCCCTAACCCCATTTAGTCGCCTCTTACGACAGGCAGGGGATGCCGTGGCGGAATTCTCTAGATGCCCCCCGGACCACAGGGCATGAGGCGCCGGTCAGTCGTCCACCCGGCGCCTCCTTCGTCTCCTCTGGCTGCGGGCGGGATTGTTCTGCTCACGATCCCGCTCGGCGCTTTCCTTCCGCGAGATGACGCACTCGCAGAAGGAGGCCATCGCTCGCCATGACCTCCAGCCGCCGACCATAGCAGACACCACGGCCGGCAGCGAGAGGTCTCCTCCGACGACTGCTCTAAGAGCGCTGCCTTGTAGATTCCAGGCTGGGCACTCCTCGAGAGTGTGTTGGACCGTGTCCTCGCGGCCGTTGCCACAATGGTGGCACACGGCGGACTCCTCCTTTCCAATCCGACACAGAAATGAGCCGAAACACCCGTGGCCCGTCAGCACCTGCGTCAGACGGAATGTCGGCGCACCGTGGTGCCTGTCAAGCCAGCTTAAGAAGACAGGTCGCAATGCCGCGACGGTCCTCAAGCCCGCACTCGGGCTCTCCAGCCTGGTATGCCACTCCTCCACGGCGGCGCTGCGGATGGAGGCCAATTGGGCCGTGACCTCCCTCGAAGCCAGTCTTCGCCCGAGACGGGATGCCTCCTCACGCCAGAAGAATACTGAAGAGAAGATCAAGGTTACCTTTTACGATCCCTTTGGGAATAGCTAAGTCGGTTTGTAATATCAGTATTCGCAGGCTGTCGTGCCACAGCATAATAGATTACTAAATTATCTATAGGTATTCTAAAATATTCCGATGCCGCCTAAGATCGACGTAATTTTTCTATTGATGTAACCTTATTATTGGCAATCGATATTCGGTGCTTTGATGTTTCTTAGAATACTTATTTTTAACTTTATTCTTTTTATATGACTGAATGAGGTAACGAACAAATTGCTTGTTTGTAAGTATCGCAACTACACCAAAAAGAAGACATTTCTCAGGATTTATTGCGCACCACGAGATACTAAATTCAATTTCCAAACTGGTAAAAGTTGAGTATAATTTCTGATTCGTAGAATATACCATTATTGGTCGAAGTTTTAATTATCCTCGATATGGCGGACACCATAAGAAGAGTATAAAAAATAATAAAGGAAAACACATTTATTCGTCCACTGCCTTGGTGGCGTAGTTGTATTTCGGTGCGACTGCAGTGCTGAGGTCTCGGGTTCGATCCCGGGTTGGGCAAAGTGATATTGGATTTTACTATTCAGTATCAGCCCGGAGTCTGGAATTTGTGCCCGATATGGCGATGGGCTCGCCCCCTGTCACATCATGGGGCGGAATACGCACGGCGAGGGGTGGGTGCACTGGTTGCGCCGCTGCCTACCCCTTCGGGGATAAGGGGCGTGAGTATGCGTATGCGCGTACCTTTATTCGTACACTTTACTGGGACACACAAAATGTATAACAAGTTACAATAATAAAAAGCAGGGGTTCTAGCGAGGTGCATCCCATAATACTGCCGAAAAGCTAGTAGCTTAATTTAGTAACAATGTACTACGTAGTATACTTACACTTCTGCTTACCCCTTCAAAGAAAAGCTTGAGCTTATATATTATAAACATAATATATTTTACTAAACACATTTTGGTACCATTTTATTCATGCATACAAACGGTTGCGGTGTCCGTGAATAATTCGATACCAGTTTATTATTTATGCAACTGAACTGCGCATAACATGCGTAATATGACTACTGAACGCGCGTAAGGGTAAATATAACCGTAAATAATGTAGACTGCAAATTGATACGTGAATTTATATATACTGGAAATGTTTGACATATGCAATATACTATAACTAAATAATAAAAAAACAATCCGTTTTTTTCTATTTTCATGATTTTTTATGATCGAGGGAAGTTCGAAGTGTCGTGTTTTGAAATGTACACCAATCAAGAATGATTATTTAACTATAACAATATATATTTTTTTCGTACCAAAATGTTGATTATTTCTTGGTTTAAAATTGAATAGAAAAGAAGGTGTTTTAGAATGTGGGAGCCTTAAATGGCAATGTAAAATTTTCATCTTTATCGTATTAGACAAAAAGTTTTTATGTGGGGAACTCTCTATGCGGAATATCTCACACTTTTCTGTGTTTTTTGGACTTTGCACGTAACCAAACCCAATTATATATAATCACAGGCACTTGATACATAAAACCAACAGTACACAGTCTGTTGTCCCCCATAAAAAAGGTAATTTGCAATAAATAATCTACCCACGTTTAAAGCTATCCCACAAAACGCAAGGTCAACTGTATCCCATTCGACGGGCCTCCTAAATTTTATTATAACATGTTACTCATTCATCAACTATGCAAATGAAAAGTAAATAAAGGGAAAAACGAACATCCGCCACGTACATAACGTCGGTTTTATCACGAGAACGATCAAACATTACGGGTAGCCTATTTCACACCGAGCCATTTACATATATGCCAATAAATAATGCCATTTACCTTACACTCAAATAAAAGGGATACATGGATGATGTGCTCTGATAGAGCCACTGGATAAGTTCTGTTTAGTGTTTTTGTTCGCGATGGATCCGAAGTTAATTATGTTAGATGTAAATAGACTGCCTCGTTGGCGTTTGTATTACAGTACGACTGCAATGCTGAGGTCTCGAGTTTGATCCCCGGGTCGGGCAAAGTGATATTGGTGATATTGGACTGGTGGTAGGTCTCTCATTATGTAAGAGGCCGTCTGGGTGGGTACCACCGCAATGTCTATTTCTACCGCCAAGCAACAGTGTGCATGCACTGTTGTGTTTCAGTTCGAAGGACATTGTAGCCAGTATAACTACTGGACATAATGAGACTTAACATCTTATGTCTCAGGATGACGAGCGCAGTGGAATGCCACACAGTACTTTGTAAGTCAAACTGCTGGATGGTGTTGCTACTGTTTATGGGTCGTCGTATCGCTTACCATCAGGCTAACGGCATGCTCGTCTCGTCATTCAATGCAATAAAAAAATTAAAAAAATGGATTTTTCTATTTAGTATCAGCCCGGAGTCTGCAAATGTGCTCGATAATTGGCAATTGTCCCGCCCCTTATTACATCAGACTTAACATAGCTAAAAATTTGGGTGTGATACACCTGTTCCTACCCGTGAAAAGGGAAAAAGGCCTTATGTATGTATGTATTTAAACGATATACAAACTTTACATACATTTTAACAAAAAAATTATCCAATTACATCGTTTCATGAACGCGTACAATACCAACTATCAATATTCGAAATACGTTATGCAATTTATCAAATGTTAAACCACAAACTACTGAATGTGATTTATTATTGTATCCATTGAAGATTCATGTCAAATCATCAGTACTGTACGCTTTCTAAACCAGTGTACTTACCTCAAATGAATATCGGTTTAAAGTGCAATAATATTATGAGTGCCTACGTTTGCTTTCATTTGCGTCTAACTATTCATTGGATAACTAAAATGTTGTGTAAATGCGAATTCTAGCACTCTGTAATTGCCGATACTTTAAATTTGTCTTATAATATTTATTTCTAAACTAAGTTTTGTTCGTGGCTCCCTCTCGCGTGAAATAGTTTTTCCGGGAGAGAGTCCCGTTTTATATGTTCCCGAGGTAGGCTATGTAATTTCCAGAATCTGAATCTATCTCCATACCAAATTTAATCGAAATCGGTTCAGTAGTTCCAGAGATTACTTCCTATAAAAAACGAATAGTTTTACAAACTTTACCTCTTTATTTAGTGTAGATTCGTTCCTAGGATGATTCGCGAGGCTATTGAAATAAAAAAACATCCAAATTTCAATAGAGAAGATGGTTAGAAGCTTCCACAAGCTTGGGATCCTGTCATACATTTAATTAAATCAGAACCCAAAAGACCGTCTGCCAAACTTCAAGACACTGAGCTCATTCTGCGTAGACCGGACCGTCAACAAGTAATAATTTAAAAAAAATCTTATAATTGTTAAATGTAGGTAGATATTGTAACTTTTACATTTCAAACTACCAACACCTCAGTCCGTCCCGTGACCATAAAGGCGGCAAAGCCTTCGAATCGTCGGGAGAAAATATAAATTACAAAACCGTGATAAAATCGGTAAAAATAGTTTTATTAAATGACCCTCCTCTAGTTAAAACTTAAACCTAAATCAGCTCTTCCACCAATCACACACAATTACCATTCTCACGCTTATTGGCACATCTAGTAGGTCGATAACTATCATCGCTAGGAAAACACGAGATTCGTGGAAACAGGGCCCCGAGCACTATAACCTTTCACGTGTCGAAATCCTCCGACGCTTTCCAAATAAGAACATAACAATAATTCGAGTATCCATTAAGCGGCGATAGCCTAGTTGGGAGTGGAACGGACTGCCGAGACGAATGTCCGCAGGTTCAAAACCCAAGGGCATACACCTCTGACTTTTCTATAAAAGTTATGTGTGTATTCTTTGTGAATTAGCGCTCGCTTTAATGGTGAAGGGAAAACATCGCGAGGAAACTTGCATACCTGAGAAGTTCTCTGAATTTCGAAGGTATGTGAAGTCTGCCAACCCGCACTAGGTAAGCGTGGTGGACTAAGGCCTTAACCCTCTCAGTTGTAGAAGTGGTCCGTGCTCAGCAGTGGGCAGTATATAATACAGGGCTGGTATGGTTATATGGTTACACGGCATCATATTGTTTTTTATTACCAACTTTTTTCGGCACCCTACATCCAGGCGCATTCCCGTATTTATAACGACGTAATTAATGACCCAAACATTGGGTAGATTCGGGCAAAAACCTCTTTTTGGGGAGGCCAACAATATTTATTACGGAATTGCAAGAAGCCGGTAGACACGCAAAATATTTAGGTTCGGTGTTCTCGGGTTGTAGGGGCTCTGGCGGCGTCTTGCGATACAATTTATGTTTGTGATGTGTGAATGTGGCGTTCAAAATCCACAGCCCTAATAGTCCCTACTCAATTTCTACTGACTATTATGTGCGTACGAAAATGAGAAAAAAATGCGATTTAAGCCGTTCGTGTTTATTTATTTCTCATTGTTGGAAAGTTTTGGAGCTATAGTATAAGAAATTAATTTCGATGTTATATAAACTCATTACAATTGATAATAGTTATACAATACTGCGTGAGATTTTTTCCTATTACAATTATATTACATTACTAGCTTTTGCGCGCGGCTCCGCCCACGTGGAAAAGTTTTTCCGGGATAAAAAGTAGCCTATAGCACTCAGGAGTAATGTAGCTTCCTATTAGTGAAAGAATTTTCAAAATCGGTCCAGTAGTTCCTGAGATTAGCGCGTTCAAACAAACAAACAAACTCTTCAGCTTTATATATTAGTATAGATAGCTTTGGCTCGTGGTGTTGCCCGCGTGACAGGGCTTTCCCTGGTTAAATGGTAGCCTATGTACTTACCCTTACTATTTGATCGAAATCCGTTGGGTAGTTTTTGAGTTTATGGCATTAAGACAGACATGCGCGGTATGGGGCTTTGTATATTTATTTACTGGTTACTAGCAGACAGGTGCCGTTATTACAAATTATTATCACTATGTAAATAAATAAAATAAGCTAAAAATATCATATTTTCTAACTAATTTGTACTTTATTACAATACCCGTGCAAATAAATTCCAACACCAAAGTAATATTGCCATTAGAAGGCAATAGGCGTTTATTTGAATAATCGTATCCTTCTCTTACCTTTTTATTGGAAAGGCAAATGATTTGACGCGAAATTTATTCCCATACCAACTTGCCTTTCCGTATAGAATAAATTCTCATGTTACTATTGAACATATAATGTAGGGTATAAATGTCGATGCTCCTTGTTTGTGATTTTACACGTGTTTTTTTTTTTTTTGTTGCATTGAATGACGAGACGAGCATGCCGTTCGCCTGATGTAAGCGATACGACCATCCATAAACAGTAGCAACACCATCCAGCACCTTGACTTACAAAGTACTGTGTGGCATTCCACTGCGCTCGTCATCCTGAGACATAAGATGTTAAGTCTCATTATGTCCAGTAGTTATACTGGCTACAATATCCTTCAAACCGAAACACAACAGTGCATGCACACTGTTGCTTGGCGGTAGAAATAGACACTGCGATGGTACCCACCCAGACGGCCTCTTACATAATGAGAGACCTACCACCAGTAAACCTACCTAATGGAAGATTTATGTTATGTTACAAAAACCGATACTTTGTAATATTGTTACTATTTGTGACGTCTTAGTTTAGTGGTTGAGTATTTATTTATTTATTTATTTATTTATTCTCATAGGAAAACATACAGCATACAATACAACATTGTGTCTTATTCAAATAAATAATATAACAAGCCAATAAAGATTTCACTATTAAATAATACAGGTTTGTGGAGTGAACCTTATTATAAGTGGCATAAAAATAACTATTAACAAAATACATGTAAAAAATCTATTGAGAAGAACACTTAATTGCTTTTAAGGAATTGATATAAGTTGTTTTCGTTTTACTGAATACATCAATATGATTGTACACTCTATTATGAATGTGACATGCTCTTGCAATGAAACGATTCTTACAGTAATTAGTTCTACATTTTGGGATGAAAAAGGTAGGTTTATGACGGGTATTAATACGTGGACAATTAAGATAGATATTACTTAATAAATAAGGTGAATCAAGTTGATTGTTTATAATTTTATACAATAATATTTGGTCTCTTTGTTCTCTACGACTTTCTAGGGATACGATTCTGATATTATGTGATTTAAATTTATATGTTAGTCTTTTAACAAATTTATTCTGAATTTTTTCAATTGCATGACTGTAAATATCATACTGGGGATTCCAAATTGTCGAGGCATACTCTAGCTGAGATCTGACTAGGGAATTATAAAGCATAATTAGAGTCTTTTCATGAGTGAAATCATTAGTTAGGCGAAAGATAAAACCTAGCATCTTATATGCTTTGTCTGTGATTTTCTCAATATGTTTGTCGAATAAAAGCCTACTATCTAAATGTACGCCCAAGTCTCTCACCTCGGTGACACGTTTCAAAGGTTTATCATGTATTTTATATTTATATGAAATTGTATTTTTTTTACGAGAAAAAGAAATTATACAGCATTTTTCAACATTTAGATACAAGTTATTTCTTAAACAATATTCACTTAAAATAATTAAATCATTTTGTAAACAAATACAGTCCGAATAATTCTCAATTACTTTAAAAAAATTTGTGTCATCAGCATATAGTAATATATCAGAGTTATGAATGTAATTAATTACATCATTAATAAACACATTAAAAAGTAGTGGACCGAGGTGAGATCCCTGGGGCACGCCGGATGTGATGGGAACAAAGCTAGAAGTATACCCTTTGACCGCAACCGCCTGTGTTCTATTCCGCAGGTAAGATTCCAGCCATCTCAGGAGGTCGCCGCGCACACCGATACTCTCTAGCTTTTTAATTAGTAAATAATGAGAAATTTTATCGAATGCTTTCGAGTAATCGGTGTACACGACATCAACCTGAAATCCCTGCTCAAGAGCGCGTAAGACTCTGTCCGTGAACTCGCAGAGATTAGACTCCGTTGAGCGCTTAGACACAAATCCATGTTGTTGAGGTATCAATATAGGTCTTAAAAGTGGGAATAAAACGTCATATACCATTTTTTCGAACATTTTAGGAATTACTGAAAGTTTAGATATACCTCTGTAATTTTTTATGTCGTGTTTATCCCCACTTTTATAAATTGGAGTGATAAGGCTTTGCTTCCATACGTCAGGTAATACTTTTTGATGAAAAGACATTTCGAATAGTCTCGATAAGGGGATTGACAATTGCTTACTACATAGTTTCATAAATAGTGGATGCAATCCATCAGGACCACTACCCTTATTTACATCCAGTTGGGATAAATATTTTTCAATTTGGGAGGTACCAAACTCAACTGAAGTAATATTGATTTGATTTTCGCAAAGTCTGCTAGTAAATTGTGGAATGTTATTTGGTTCAAATACTGAGTGAAAAAATGAGTTAAATAGATTTGCTATACTTTGGCCATCAGAACCCATTTGATTATCTAGGTACATTGTGTCTGGAATGTTATTACTTCTTTTCTTAGATTTAATGAAGGACCAAAATTTTTTTGGACATGATTGAATACTAGCTTCCGATTTTTCTATAAATGATTTATAACATGATCTTTGTTTGAGTTTGATTAAATGCCTTATTTCACTAAATTTGTCATAATCACTCTGCCTGTTATAGGTTTTCCATTTTTTGTGAATAATTAACTTTCTTTTTATTAATCTGATTAAAGAGCGTGAATACCATTGAGGATATCCACGGTATTCATTTACAAATTTTGATGGAACAAATAAATCAATGATACTATTTATGACTGAATAGAAGTTCTTCACGGCCGTATCTATATCCTCGCCAGTTAGCAATTGTTCCCAGTTACACTCGCCCAACTGCGCATTGATTGCGTCATAATCAGCCAGATGAAAACTCCTGACTGTCCGCGGTGGTGGATGCAAAAACCGCTCACTTAGACCAATTTCCACTTTATTACATAGAGCAGGGTGATGAGCGTCCTCCGGCAACGATATAGGGTTATCACGTGTAACGACACAAATAAGATTAGAAATAACAAGATCCAACATTCTATGATTTACATTACGAATACTATTATATTGATGCCAGTTGATTAAAGATAGAAACTGCGATAATTGGTGTACTGTATTATTACTGTGAGGATTTTCTAAATCAAGATATGCATAGCTTACTTCTGAGCTAGATATCCATGTGGCATCACCTATATTAAAGTCACCCATTATTATGTAATCATCATCAGGGTGATCAAAAAACAATTCTGAAACATATTCAAAGAAGCTTGACTGTGTATTTATTTGATTGGTATTCTGAGGAAAGTAGCAACAAAACATATGCAATTTCTTTTTATTTGGCGAACGACCTATGACAACGCCAATATAGGTGATGTCTGCATCGGAAAATGTTGGTAAAGATCGAATATGACGTGTGTCCACCGTAAGACCGCTGCGAACAGCGATTAAAGTGCCACCACCCATACTGACTCCTAAACGTGCGTAGTCACGATCGGTACGGTATACGTTATATCGGTTATCAAAAAGTTCCTCATCAAATATTCCCGACAGAAGCCATGTTTCACTGATACATATGATGTCATATGTATCAGTGAATACATACATATGATGTTATATGTATACAGATGAGACTGAGGGGATCACGTGTTCAAATTCCCTAAGGAACAAAAAAACAGAATGGGAGGAAATTCCAGGGTAATTTTATTATCTACCTTACGGGACATTAGCAAAGGCCGGCAACGCATCTCTGTGCCCCCTGGTATTGAAGATGTTCATGGGCGGCGGTGATCACTTACCATCAAGTGAATCGTATGCTCGTTTGAGCCCCTGTACCATAAAAAAAAATATGCTAGACAAGTCGGTCGGAAACACGATGCCAAGCTTGTCATAAACAATGGCAACACCACACAAACGTTGAATTAAAGCATAGCATGGGATTGAACTGCGCTCGTCACCCTGAGCAATTCAATTTAAAGTGGTCATTGGATGTTCCAACTAACACAAATTGTATAAGGAATATTATTTAGAATTTTAGACTTAATAATAACCTAAAATAATTATAAAACATCTGTTTATATTACCACACTGTTTTTTACAAGTCTACTTTCTTATCACGAAGACGGAACACATTTTTTACGAGAAAAATTGTCTTATACTTGCGACAATATAGGTACCTATATACCTATAGGTATAATACGACTATAATGCATGTCGCCCACCATCACATAAACAATGTAAGATGATGCTTTTACGTTGTGCGCAAACTTCTCGAAAAGGTTGTGACAAGACCACCTACGCATTTGTCAATATAGGTCATGGCTAAGTGTAGGTTTACGGCATAATTTATTAAAAACTGAGTGGTACCCAGGGCGTTGCTATCTCAGAGAATAATTGTGGAATTATCGTTTGAAATTAGAGTTAAGTATAGAAGTATAGGGTTGCCAGGCGTCCGGATAGAGCCGGACACAGGCTTTGAATGCATGTCCGGCCAAACTACGGCTTGTCCGGCTTTTGCTAGGCGTTTTACATTTGAACAGTGACTTTTAGGGAGTCGGCAAAATGCGTAAAATTAAACGGCCATGGAAATACACTTGGGAGCTAAAAAATCGTATTTATACTAAGACAAAATCCATAATAATTTAGGGCGTCCGACCTTTTTACCCAAATGTCCGGCCAAACTGGCTGGTCTGTCCGGCTATTAGGTTTGACGACCTAGCAACCCTAGTTAAGTATCTTGTTTAATCATACAATAATTTGTTTATCACATTCGAATTTCGAACATTTCACTATTATATTGTGATACAAATTACGTTGGCCTGCTGTAAGTTAATAGGGTTCTTGAACACTTTTTGTTAACACATTTATCAAATATGTGTGCCATCCAAAATATACTGGTGGACTGGTGGTAGGTCTCTCATACGTAAGAGTCCGTCTGGTTGGGTACCACCACAATGTCTATATCTACCGCCAAGCAGCAATGTGCAAGCACTGTTGTGTTTCGGTTTGAAGGACATTGTAGCCAGTGTAACTACTGGACATAATGAGACTTAACATCTTATGTTTCAGGATGACGAGCGCAGTGGAATGCCACACAGTACTTTGTAACTCAAGTTGCTGGATGGTGTTGTTACTGTTTATGGGCGGTCGTATCGCTTACCATCAGGCGATCGGCATGCTCGTCTCGTCATTCAATGCCATAAAAAAAATAACGCAAAAAGAATTTTCAAAATTGGTGCCCTATTAGAGGTACTATACATATAACCTTCCCGCAAATGCAAGAAATAAGTTGTATCGGATGAACGGTATGGACGAACAAAGATTGACAATTATGTATTAGAAGATAATACATAAATTATAGTTTTAGAATAAACAGCACGTGGTAGCAACAGCATAAATAATAATCTTTATAATATATATTTTAAATTAGCAATTTAAAAATAGATTTACCAGAATCGTGAATGCCACGTGAATATTCTATTTTTATAATATGAAGTGAGAGCTGGTTGATTTTTTTTTTAGTTTGAAAATAAATAAATTTTAGTATAATGTCAATGATTTAATTTTATCTCTTGGCGACATTTGAATGCTCATAATATTTTATAAGTGGCCTTCATTTCAAAATCACAGATCTAGCAACTTCAATCTTATGTAGGCCTACTAAGGAGTAGGCCTGATGAAATGGGAGTACAAAAAGAATGTACACTGATGTTCATAAGAACATGTATATGATAAGTTATGTCTTAGACAGAATAGTAGAGTGGTTGATATTATAAACGATAAAACTAACCCAAAGATCGTCTGAGGTGGTAGCCAAGGTGCCTTTCTACAATAGCACTACATACATACATAGTATCACGCCTATTTTCCTTTTCAGTGACAGGCAGAGGTGTATCACACGCACATTTCGACAGCTATGTTAGGTCCCATGTAATAGGGGGGGTCACTAGTTAGGTTCACTGGTGGTAGGTCTCTCATATGTAAGAGTCCGTCTGGGTGGGTACCACCGCAATGTCTATTTCTACCGCCAAGCAGCAGTGTGCATGCACTGTTGTGTTTCGGTTTGAAGGACATTGTAGCCAGTGTAACTACAGGACATAATGAGACTTAACATCTTATGTCTCAGGATGTCAAGCGCTGTGGAATGCCACACAGTAGTTGGTGCTGGATGGTGTTGCTACTGTTTATGGGTGGTCGTATCGCTTACCATCAGGCGAACGGCATGCTCGTCTCGGCATTCAATGCCATAAAAAAAGGGGTAGGCCTATTGCCATTTACCGGGCACATTTCCAGACTCCGGGCTGACACCGAGTAGAAAAACCAAACATTACTTTGCCCGACCTGGGATCGAACGCGAGACCTCAGCACTGCACTCGTAAGTACCGTAATACAACTGCGCCACCCAGGCAGTCAATAATATATAGTTAACACTAACGTTATGATATACATATCCTAACGAATATCTATAGACCTATAGTTAGGTTATGTCATTCCCATATTTTTTTTTTTGTTTTCTATCAGGATTAAGGATTGTAGAATGGAATTATGGCTACGACCTCCAAGGGCGGATCCAAGGTGACAACTGATATTTTTAATAATCGATTTCGAATCTGTCCTGACTAGACCTTGACTATATGACCCCCCTGACTTGAAAGCTGAATCCGCTCGTGACGACCTCTGGTTTCAACATGTTATTATAAAACTAGAAATTTTCTCGGAAGGAAAATGTGTATAGTAAAACAAAATTATATCACGTACTATGTTCGTGATACTAACAATATTATAATCATAACATTTACTTTTTAAAAGCTAAGGTAGAGTTCCATTCAGCCGCATTAGTCGATATGATACCGAGATTGGATTAGCAAAAAGTTTCCTCGAAGTGAAACTGAAAGCAATGCAATATTTAATAATTAGGATTTGCCTTGCTTTCATTTAAAACTGAAATTAAAAATACTTCCTAGACGTTTTTTGATAATTTTAATCACTCGGAAAAAACTGTAAAAATAGAAAAGACTAATATAAAGCGTAATCTTACGAAGATATATAAATAAGTGATTTTTAAAAATATGTTTAGAAAAAAAAACTCTAACCGCTGAATGGATTACAATGATTTGGCATACAGACATGGCTTAAGATGAATATATAGAATATTTTTAAGTTATGAATAAATAAACACGTGATAACTTTACCGGCCAATTTTAAGCAGCGATAGCCTAGTTGGGAGTGGAACGGACTGCCGAGACAAATGTCCGCAGGTGCAAAACCCAAAGGCACGTACTCCGGACTTATAAAAAAAGTTATGTATTCTTTGTGAATTATCGCTCGCTTTAAGGGAGAAGGAAAACGTCGTCAGGAAACCTGCATACCTGAGAAGTTCGATTTAAAAATTTCGAAGGTATGTGACATCTGCCAACCCGCAGTAGACCAGTGTGGTATACTAAGGCCTAAACCCTTTCAGTTGTAGAGGAGGCTCGTGCTCAGCAGTGTGCAGTATATAATACAGGGCTGGTATGGTGGTGGGTAACTTTACCGGCAGTACTCAGTAGATACGTTTGCCGGCTTACTTAACCGGTAGTTATGTTTAAAAAACAATAGATGGTCGTTGATCTTCTAGCAATATAGCCGCATGAAACGGAACACCAAAACTGTTGCTGTTTGGATTTTCGTTGGATATTATACTACGGGTCATAAAATGTCAAGTTATGACGGTAAGACCTTTGGGTAGTGTGTTACATTCTTTATTTCAGCTGTCAAGCAGAAGAAAAGTACAAATAGCGTGGTAGTTCATGTTGAAAATCATTATGATAAGAAATTGTAAGACATATATAAGACATTGTAATACTGGGCTATATTAAACATTGGAATTTGTGCCTGATATGGCGACAGGCTGAACCCCTATCACATCATGGGACAGAACATACTGCGAAAAGTGCACTAGCTGCACATCTGCCTATCACTTCGAGGATAAAGGCGTGATGAATGTTTGTCTTATAAAGCTCACAAGAGTAGTTCCGTGCTACGTTCTTTGTAAATCCCCTTTGGAATATCAAAGCAATAGCTTGTGTCTACAGACAACTTTAGCGCGTACCAACAGACGGATTTGCTCATTCTGTGGTATAAAAGAAATATAAACCTACTAGGATCACAGAGCACACAAAGGGGTTGTGCATCGGCTGATAACGACCTAAATATAGACGACGTCTTGGCCTTGCTGCCATGGAAGCCGGCGTCCTTCAGCCCGCGGCGACCTTCTGTTTACTACCTTTTTAATTATTTGGCGTTATATTGTTACTATGCTAATTATAATCTGGTAAAAAGGGAAGAAATACGATAAATATTACGAATGGAAATGATTATTCAATTTATACCTACTTGAGCCCAGAGTCTGAAATTTGTGCCCGATATGGCAATAGGCTCGCCTCCTATCACATCATGGGACAGAATATGCACGGCAAAAAGTGGGTGCACTAGTTTTGCCTCTGCCTACCCCTTTGGGGACAAAAGGCGTGTGTGTGTACGTGAGATTGAACAATGATGCTTATAGAAGACAAAGGATTCTTTCGATGAAAGGATAACATGCAGAGGCGCACTAACACAGCCACATTTTGTCATTACACTCGTTCCATTATGGGACACATCACAGGATGCGACCCTTATTATTCGCTAGAAGCAGGTCTCCCGAAACGCGTATTAACTATTGCAGGACGCTTTCCGCAATATGTTTCATCAGACACTTTAAACCTCGGTACATAATTGTCGATGCAATGATACTGTAGTATAACTATTACTAGATAAGATTCTTTTATGTTGTTAAAAAGCGGCGATAGCCTAATTGGGAATGGAACGGTCTGACGAGACGGATGTCCGCAGGTTCAAAACCCAAGGCACACACCTCAGATTTTTCGAAAGTTATGTCTGTAAGTATTGTTTATCAATTATCGTTCGCTTTAACGGTGTAGGAAAGATCGTGAGGAAATGAAAATACTGGAGAATTCCCCAAAAAAAATCGAAAGTATGTGAAGTCCGCCAATCCGAACAAGGCTAGCATGGTGGACCTAATCCTTAGGCCCCTAACCTTGAGGCGTAAACCCTCTCAGTAGCAGAGGAGGCCCGTGGTAAGTAGTGCGTAGTATATAATACAGGGCTGATATGGTACGGTATTACTCAATATGGTTGACGAGCTCTATCACACGGAGCACGCGAAGTCTCATTAGAAAGGTAATATTTGATTTCAAGTCACTTAGGTGTTCTCTAAGCTCTCTCAAAATAACGTTTAACTTGATTATTCCAGACACGGTATCACCCGAAATAATATATTTCTTTTCATTATTCGACTACCAGTCAAGGCCCAATGAGCCATGCGTTTCTCAATGTACAGTCAGAAAAGTGTATGCTCGACCACCTTTAGATTCTAAATAAGTCGCCTGCGCGTCGTTTGTCATCAACATCCAACATACAATTAACGTAGACAATAAGAATTATAGTCTGCTATTTCCATTGTACATCTCCGAAACGATCGCAGCTGCTCGGTAAAATGTAAAAAAAATAGTTTTATGTTGAGAAAGTGTACTAGCACCAAATTGGGTGATTGTACTGTGCCATTGCCGAAAATGGCTTGTACTCAAATAGTTACCTATAGGAAATAACACGAGAACGAGATTATCTCCCTAGCTAAAATAAGGGCGTTGAAATTTCATGGATACAATGAGATACATCTAACATATAGGAATACCCAGTCCCATATTTACATTTATCGTCGTATGAAATTATGTTTGTTCGTTTAATACTTACCTAAAATGCATTACCAATGATTATCATAACATTTTATTATTATATATAATTCATTTTAATCAAATACTGCTAAATCTACATGTTACCGCAAAAACTCAATACGTATACACAAACATCTCGGTAAAATTATTATAAACTGATAAGAAATTGGAGGAATCTCAAATAAAATTACCTAATTCAATTATAAAATATAATGTCACAATGTGATTCAATATTTTTATTTAATTTCCTTACATGATAAAATAAGACATCACAAACCTTGATTGCTTCTTTTAGAGCCGTGTTTGCTGCCTTCGCCACGTTTTAAGTCCGAAATTACCACTCCAAGGAACTTAAGTCCGAACTATTCAACACAAACAATTTTGAATTTATTTACATTTTAGTATATAAAACATAAACACTAATAAGAGAGGTTATGCTACAAACCACACATAACTTTCACATTTCTTTTGATCAAATAACAAAACAAAACAAATTGAAGAGAAATATCACGTATTTTTCTAAAATATCGATGAGAATAACAACTTTTTTCACTTATAACAAACACAGAGACGTCCCGTCGGTTTTGTTGTCAAAACTGTCATTTGTTAGACGCCATGGTTATAACGCATGCGCAATGCAGATTTGGAGACCGCGCATGACTTTTTCTTCAGAGTCATGTTGGTTTCAAAATTACTTAGAAACTCTTTTGTATATAAAATATCGTGCGAAATATTTTAATTTCATTGTTTCTTAATTCTACAAATGTACCTATTTGTTAAAAATGCATAATGCATTATCATCAGATTTCAATATATTATAATACGAAAACTAGTTTTATTAATTTATGTCTTTCTCAACATGGCAACGAAGCTAGAATTTTATTTACAATTTGAGATATTTTAAGATCCACGCTGCACGCTACATTCTTTTGTCTTCAAGCAATAATTAAAATAATTTACGTCAAGCGGCATGAACTACGGTCCTACATAAATTAGTTTTATATCTCACTGCTCTTGTGATTTAGATTCAAAGTAAAATTGAAAAAAGATCCCCACGATAAAAGATACATTAAAACGAACTACATACATCACAGGATAAGACCCAAAAGCCTTAAAGAACTTAAAAGTTCAACCACATTGTCAGAACTTTAATTAAATTTAAAAATAAGTTAGATTTTGATAAATTTGCAATGTTTTTTTCGAACGAGTTGTAACATCTAAGATGTAAAATAAAGGCAAGTTTCTGTTGAATGTAGGCAACAAGAAATATTTGGCCTTACGAATCTTCTTGTGCTGGCCATCTTAGTATCATAATGTATTTATAGAATGAATACTAGCTTATGCTCGCGGTTTCCCCCGCGTGATTGAGTTTTTCCGGGATAATAGTCTTGCTATATATTTCCTAGGATAAAAACTAGCTTAAAACATTTCCAGGGTCTCAAACTATCTGGTGGTAGAGTATAGTGCTGGAATCTAAATAATGTATAAAATTTTATGGGTTCGAATAAATTAATTCATTTCATTTCATCTTCATACCATATTTACTCCAAATCTGTTCGGTAGTTTTTGAATACGTACAGAAGCGGCGGGCGACTTTGTTTTAACTTTGAGCAATAATTGCTTACAATTATTGCTAGCAATAATCCATCCGTCTAAATGACGCAGAATTAGAGTTGTCGCAAGTCTAGAAAGTTATGGTGAAATAATTTCACACTTTTAGGATCGTCGCAAAAACGAATTGCCTAGCGAAATATGGAGCGGGACGCCCTACGTATTTTCTTGGAAAGTAGATACTATTAAAAAATAAAGATAAGCCATATACAAGTTAACCCTATCAAGGCACATACTTTTAATACCACACAACCATTGATAGGCATGTCATGGGTACCTTGAAAACATTGAATACTATACGATAATGAATTGTAAATGACCTCTTAACCCTAAAAGGCTCCAACCTCGTACGTTTAGGATGTCTGCTCATGTTCAAGGAGGATGGGTACGAAATGTTTTTGGGAAAATACAATTTCAAATTTTTTTTATTATATCTCAGTTGTTTTACAACAATAGATGCGACTGTTTTAATACAATACAAATTTTAGTGACATCCAAAGTTATGTGCGGCGTTGCTACTGTTTATGGACGGTCGTGTCGATTACCAGGCATGCTCGTCGCGTTTTTCACCTGCAATAAAAAAAAGAAGGAAAAAAACGTCCCCAAAAATATGTGTTTGGCGACATGACAGTGAAAATTATCTCATTATTTAATTACACGTATGGAAACTCTTATAACGGTCGACTTGATAAAGGTCACTGGAACACACTGAATGCAGGCCGATGTCCGTCTGGAAATTTTTAGGGGAGGCCTGTGTTCAGCAGTGGACTTCATGTGGCTCATGATGAAGATGAAACTCTTATAATGCTCAGTACACAATCCCTCGATACAAATATCCTTCGAACCGGAACAAAATAATGCTTTCGATCATTGCCATCTTGTGAAGATAATCAGAGGAAACGCGATAGGCATTCTTTCGAAAAGACGTTTAGATGGTACGTGTTTTAGTTGTATTACGGTATGCCTGCAATGCTGAGGTCTTGGGTTCGATTCCCGGGTCGGGCAAAGTGATATTGGATTTTAAATTCAGTATCAGCCGGGAGTTTGGAATTTGTGCCCGATATGGCGATAGGCTCGCCCCCTATCACATCATGGGACGGAATACGCACGGCCAAAAGTGGGTGCACTAGTTGCGCCTCTACCTACCCCTTCGGGGATAAAAGTGGTGAGTGTGTGTATTTTAGTGTTGTCGTACACCTGTGTCCCAAAGAATACTAAGAGGGCTCACAGTGCGTCCAAATGCATAGATAAATTTCAGTTTGCTCTGGCTTTACTTTAGTTGGCTGTCAGACGATTTGACAGACAACGTAAAATATAAAGTCGCATCTAAATATTGCCCAATCATGGCGTCCCGTTCTATTCGATGCCTACGCAATGTGAACGCTTTCATGCATAAAAACGGTCGGGAGTGTTTAAGCTACCTACTAAGTATTTTTTATAAAATTACATGTTTCACCAGCTATACATCCAAATATTAATCAAATAACAGTTATACAATTTGCGTCATTTGAACACAAATCCTTCGACATCGCACCATAAAACTGTCACGAGAAGTAAAGCCGTTGATCCTGCGCCTGATCTCTCACCGATCATGTCGGATTGCCGGTTCACTGGACTATGAGAGCGAAGGAATAGCGAGTGCACCTGTGTATTGTGCACACACTTGTGTACTATAATATTTCTTGCGTACCTGGCTGATCTCCGTTGAGATTGGCCGCTGTAGCCGAATCTGGGTAGGAAGATTACGTACGTACACCGCGTTCCCTTACTTATAAACGCAACGTGGCTTTTATAAAACCAGATTATTTCGAGCTGCGAGAATTCACCATATATATGACTGCGGTAACTGTAGTCTGGAAACAGCGGCCATTGTGAGCTGGCATGTAGTATTTTTGCGAAAAAAACGACTTTTAAATACGCTATTTGTGGAACCAATGACGTGACTGTTGTTAAGGACTTGAAAACCTGACGTCATAAACTTTTTTTTTTCTATGTTTTTTTAATTTCCTAATTACTAATGTCTAAACATAAAGTATGTTAAACAAAGGATTAAATCGAAATGCGCATTGATATCCGACCCATAATATAGGATATTAGGGACGAGTTCATCGTCACATTCTGATCAATGTTTAATTCCGAGCAAAATGTGGTGTTTTTCCAATCTAAAAGCATACAAACAGAATCTCTTAGTGACCCGAGAATTGAACCAAGAACATCACAGTTCTTGAACCCGTCTTAATCACCTCTGGATATTATCAAGTAAGGGTTACTAAACCGATGGCTGAAAGTAACGTGAGGAGTCCAAAAACAACCTTACGAAATAAGTTTCAACAAGCTAAATTAACAAATAAATTTTACCCTCGCATTAAATAAAAATTAATTAAAATTCAACAGCTATCGTCCCTTTAAAAGTTATTCCGCCGAATTAACTTACATGCGTAGTGGTGAACCTTTTCGTTATTTAAATAATATCTGGTATGTTAGGGTCGCTACACGCTTCACATTTTGTGAATTCGTATCATATTTTTTGTACAGGGTTGTTATTGCTTTAAAATGTGGGTTCATTTTTCCACATATGTTATGTAATTAATTCTGGTATACTAACAACGAAATACTACTGTATACTGAATATACTGCTCACTGCTGAGCACGGGCCTCCTCTACAACTGAGAGGGTTAAGGCCTTAGTCTACCACGCTGGCCTAGTGCGGGTTGGCAGACTTCACATACCTTCTAAATTCAGAGATCTTCTGAGGTATGCGGGGTTTCCTCACGATGTTTTCCTTCACCGTTAAAGCGAGCGATAATTCACAAAGAATACACACATAACTTTTTAGAAAAGTCACGAGGTGTGTGCCCTTGGGTTTTGAACCTGCAGACATTCTTCTCGGCAGTCCATTCCACTCCCAACTAGGCTATTGCCGCTTTTTATAAACGTGAAAGGAAACAATAAAGACCAAGTCACTTTCAATTGTATAATCAACACGTGATATTTGTATATAAAAAAAATGCCAAAAACAATTCAATCATGCACATTAAATTACATTGAGGGTTAATAATACCGATTTGAATATTTTATTCGAACATTTTGTATCCCTTTTACACCAATGAGATGTGGAATAGTGCCACCCTCTTCGTTTACATTAATATTTTCCCTGGAGTAACACGCAGAGCGCCGTTCGTTCCTTCATAGCTGCATCGCGTGACTAAAAATATCAAATGAAAATCAATAGAAAGGTCTTCGGAACTCATCTCGTCTGCTTACACAATCTATTTTAGATTGGAGTGGTCTACTATGTCCGTTTAAATGGAAAATTCTCGAAGTTTGGTAAAGTTAGGAATATTTAAACTGTTTTCTAAGATATTCTATGGCGTATATTATTATAGTCTGTATCTTTACCTGCCTTTATACCAATCCGACGTGGGATTCGTCCGACACACTTTTTCAAACATACTACAGAAAGAATTTGGTAGAGTTTTTACGAATGCCTACATGCCTGTTTGGTAGAGTCTACTTACTAGTGGGGCATCCATTTCCCATGAGTTGTTTGATGTGTGATTCAAACCTAGTACCTCGCTATCAATAGCCCATATACATGAAAGCTGAATGTTTCCTCTTCCCTTGGCTCATTGGCACGTTAAAATAAAATGACTGCAATATGGCGGCTTCCTATAACGCACGAGTGGGGATATAATTTTCCAAAAGGTGTAAATGGCGCTTATTTTATTATGTTCCCAATCCTACATACATATACATACTAGAAAATAGGAAAATCAATATTGGAAATAAAAGACCGTAAGCACATAATTGTAAACGCCTTAATACATTTGAAGCTGGCGTTCCAGAAACTTCCAGCAATTTCCCGTAGTTAACTAAGTTTATCTTAGACGTATCTTGAACGCATTCAGTACATTTAACCGACTGAGCAGACGCGTTCCTTTGTTTAGCTGAAAATATCGCTGACAATTGGAAGTGAAAGTTGATGACACCTTTATTCCAGGGACAGGCAAATATAAATCTACATCAATGGAATTTCAGTCCTATTACACAGCAGATTTTGAGTATAAAATCTTTCGAATTTTGCCTGTTGCGGCCTAACCTATAGCATTCCTAGTGAGAACACTGGCTGTTATTACCCGACTGCGAAAGAAGGAGGGTTATGTTTTTCGAGTGTATGTATGTATGTATGTATGTTTGTGTATTTCTTTGGCATGCCTTACAGCCTAAACGGCTTGTCGTATTTTTATGTGAGTGGTATCAATAGATTCGTCTTAGTCGTGAGAGTGACACTGAGTACATCAAAATAAAAAATAAACAAAATTAAGGATTTTCGGCGGCAAAAAATGATCTCGAAAAAAAAATGTGTTCAAAATATATTGAGTGTGGTATCAAAATAAAGATTTTTTAACGGTGATTACGAATATATATATAACTTATCTGTTTAATTAAAGTTTGGAATAGGAAATGCTAATAAAGGTGCTTGAGAACTAAAAATATGGAAATAAAAAATATATAATAATAAATATAGAAACAAGATTTTAATTTGAATATTTTGTTTTGGTTTTGAATAATCTTAGTTCAAAACTAAAACAAAATATTCAAATTAAAATCTTGTTTCTATCTTTTCAGTTCTTCAATGAATTTAATAAAGATGGCAGATATAGACGCAGTCAGGTGTTTTGTTTTTCTTAAATATTTTTTTTTTATTTCTTCCTATAGGACATTAAGTCAGCTCCAAAAAATCACAGTTACGGTACATATATTTAATATGATTAATGAGGTGTTCCTCGTCCTCGCCTTTCCCATCCAAAAGTCTCTACAGTACACACTCTCACAGTACAACGCCAGCGCCATCTACTTAAAAAATCTGATTAAAAATATGCATTATGTATAGTGGGAGCATATTACCGGGATAAAAGTAACCTATGAGTTAATCCAGGACATGGTTTACCCGTAAATCCGTTTAGTTGTCTGCATTTACTTCTAACAAACATCCAAACATCTTCACAAACTTTTGCATTTTTATTAGTAGGAAGTAAGATAACTAACTAAGATACAAAATACTCGGCAGCGGAAATTAATATCACTTATACAACTCACGCTTGTAATCCTAACAATGAACTTATCTCAGATCTGGGGCTCTCTCGAATAACGAAAGGGCACGTCACGCCCGTTGAGTAACAAATAGTTTAGCATATCTTAACATATGCAGACATTTCACTTGTTACATTGCTTGGTATCACTGCATGCATTGCAAAACTAACCCCTACTACAGGTCGATGGTAAAGGAATATTTTGGATGGTTTTAAAGTGTCTGTCTCGGTGGCGTAGTTGTATTACGGTACTATGACTGCAATGCTGAGGTCTTGGGTTAAGTTTCGGTTCCCGGGTTGGGCAAAGTGATATTGGATTTTAAATTCAGTATCAGCCCGGAGTATGAAATTTGTGCCCAATATGGCGATAGGCTCGCCCCCTATTACATTACGGGACGGAATACGCACGGCGAAAGTGGACCTGCACTAGTTGCGCCTCTGCCTACCCCTTCGAGGATAAAAGGTGTGAGTGTATGTGTGTGTGTGTGTGTTTTTTGAAGTGTGATGTCAATATTTGTATCCAGTAGTGAGGTTAATCAAAGAATAGAAAATATGAGACTTCATGCATCTACGAATTTAACCAAAATAATCATAAATCATGGACAAGTCGTTAAATACACCACTTTAAGGTGTAACTGATTTATGCTTAGACGATATGGCGTGTTCTGGAGTTGAGACCGCGTCTTGGCAAACGTAGCGTGGGACGCCCTCTGGCGAGATGGCGGGACGACTTGGACAAGAGGGCCGGCAGCGACTGGATGCATAAAGCAGCAGACCGGGCTCTGTGGCCTACTTTGGGAGAGGCCTATGTCCAGCAGTGGACTTCAACGGGCTGATGATAATATGGCATCGTGTTTATTATCCAATTTTCGTCACCTACATGGGGCGCCCTTCTCTTTAATACATTGTATGTACTTTCATATCACAGTTACATTTTATGTGATGATAAGATAATAATGAAATTAATAAATAAAAAGTTTCCATTACGTATAATAATACTTAGAATTTTTTATAGTAGTTACCATTCGGCTAGGATGACAAGAAGAATCATTAATACCAGACTTATATGCAAAGCTGCTACTTCACACCATGTTTTGCTTTTCAGTGATTTACTGCTCTGCTCACACATGCTCAAGACAAAACCGTCTACAAAAAATCTGCAGCAAACTTAAAAATATTGTATTTTATCTTCATGCCTGCGTCGGTGGCTTAGTTGTATTACGGTACGACTGCAGTGAGAAGGTCTCGGGTTCGATCCCCTGGTCAAGCAAACTGATATTGGGATTTTCTACTCAATATTAGCCCGGAGACTGGAAATGTCCCCAGTAAATGGCAATAGGCACGCCCCCTATTTCATGGGACTTAACATAGCTGGCGAAATTTGGATGTGTTATACACGTCTACCTACTCCAGAAAAGGCAAATAACGCATGCTCACGCCTTTTATCCCCGAAGGGGTAGGCAGAGGCGCAACTAGTGCACCCACTTTTCGCCAAGCGTATTCCGTCCCATGATGTGATAGGGGGCGAGACTATCGCTATATCGGGCACAAATTCCAGACTCCGGGCTGATACTGAATAGAAAAATCCAATATCACTTTGCCCGACCCGGGGATCGAACCCGAGACCTCAGCCTTGCAGTCGTACTGTAATACAACTACGCCACCGAGGTAGGCAAATAAGGCGTGATGCTATCCACATCACACACACCACAAGTATATCCACATTGGTGATTTCACAGAATCATTGGTAGGAGCCAGTACACGTGTTATCGTGATTCCTGTAGCTACGTCGGTTCCCAGGTGTACAGGTAGTAATAAGGTTGCAAATATACGTTACGACAACTGTGAAATTGCTTGATCGTGATGTATATTACGAGATCGGTCGCTGTCATTGGGTATCGCCAACGGCAATCTCAGTGTGGCGACGGGGAAAATGTTTCGCTTTGCAGTATAGTTGTAACATGGTCTCACTCTTCTAGCGAAAACGGAACAAAATATTTTTTTTTTATTATTATAGGTTCACAAAACTAGTTACAACAAACAAACTTTCTTAAAGGTAAACACAAGATATAGGACAAGTGTATGCAACCTTATATATGTGAACACAGCATGCTCAGTTGAGGATGACATTTTTATTTAACTACTAACTATCACTTGGGATACAAGTTATTGTAATTAAGACTACTCGATGGTTTTAAACATTTTGGTCTTAGCCGAAGCCTTCGAACCAAAAAAGATGTCGAAATTCTTACACATTCCATTATAATAGGAGCACATGCGATAAAGAGGTGAGTATTGACATTTTCAATTCAATCTTGCCAAAATGTTTTCATTTTTTATGTTTGGCACACAGATATCCGAGTTTTTTTTTTTTATTTTTTTTTTATTTTTTTATTTATTGCTTTGAATGACGAGACGAGCATGCCGTTCGCCTGATGGTAAGCGATACGACCACCCATAAACAGTAGCAACACCATCCAGCACCTTGACTGACAAAATACTGAGTGGCATTCTACTGCGCTCGTCATCCTGAGACATAAGATGTTAAGTCTCATTATGTCCAGTAGTTATACTGGCTACAATATCCTTCAAACCGAAACACAACAGTGCATGCACACTGTTGCTTGGCGGTAGAAATAGACATTGCGGTGGTACCCACCCAGACGGCCTCTTACATAATGAGAGACCTACCACCAGTATAATTTCCACAGTAGGACGTATCTGCGAAAGCTTTCACGCAAAGGCTTTATGTTAACAAAAAATATTATTAATATTAAGCCAATGAAACTGAGGGATTGTAAATTAACTCGGACATCAATCAAGCATGACACGTAATTTAATCGGTCATGTTAAGTACACATATCAGTGAAGGCGCAAATGAATCTAATCTCCGACATGCAATTTCAGCGCGTAAACGATTATTTATTTAAAAACTCTTTATTGTACATCTAAGGCAAAGTGGAAATAACAAATGTACAATATAAACTAGGCTAAATATTAAGAAGTACAAAGGGCGGTCTTATCGCAATTGGCGATTCCTTCCAGACAACCTTTGGATCGACTTAATTAAATAGGAAAAATAGAGCGGGCGGTCATCTACAGGATTATGTTGATGATTGTTGATGATGTTCCGATGATAATATGGTAAGTTGTGTATCCCGATAGATACTAAGGCTTGTATCCGTATATAAGAAGATTCAACTTTAATAGATAAATAGCTGAAATAGCAGATAATCTAGTGGATATGATGACACTGCTTTTCAAGGAGAATGAATAATTGGGAAAGGAGTTCGTAAGGTAAGTGGGATTTCTAGAGGCCAAAATACTGTTTAAAGTAGTTATTTTTAAAGTCAGCTAGTGGCAGAGTGTTTATGGTGAGTGTTGTAGGTGTATTTTTTGAAGTGAAAACTTCTTTAGCTGCTTTGAGCACTTTTGGGATGGGTATAAAATGTTAAACTCGCGTCAGTATCACGTGACCGATCGAAAATTCGCAGGAGGTTTTACCTTCCCTTACTAATATGAACCTTAAATACAATGCGTAGAACTATAATTCTTAAACGTTTACATTTTTATTTATGTGCTTCATTAAAATCATCCCTTACTAATATGAACCTTAAATACAATGCGTAGAAGCTATAATTCCTAAATGACTACATTTTTATATATTTCCCCAGCGTTGGCACGGCACGAGTACAAAAGAGCGTAACATTCTTTTTTCAAATTATGATTTATAAAGAAATAATGAAATTGTAATTTTTGTGTACGATAGCGCAATTAATAAATATTGTATTTAACCCATTAACAAAGCAATTCATGCGAAATTATTTCCTAACCATTCCAAAATATTCAGAAATGCACAACGTTAATGTTCAAGTTTTCACTTCTGCCGGCACTCCCGGAGTGCAACCCGTTCTTTTTTTTAAATATAAATTATCGATAGTCATCTAGACCCAGCCTAAGGGGGGGGGGGGGGGGGGAGCATTAATGTAGTGTTTACTTTTAGAAAGTCTTGCACATAGCTATGTTTATGATGTTTACTTTTTTAAGTGGGTATGTATATTGCGTTATCGACTGGTTTAGTGGACCTAATAAAAAAAATTAAAAAAATACCTCATGACTCCCCTCTTGGTCCGCCCTTGCCAGACACTGTATGACTTAGGTATGCTAGTATTCATAGAAACTGCATTGCAAAGTGCTTTTATTCTAGGTATCGGAGCTGTGTCGGTTGCGAAACTTTATTCCATGAAGTTGTATCACACATTTTTTGTGAAGAAAATCGTTTTAAAATACAATATAATATATAAGCGGCGACAGCCTAGTTGGGAGTGGGACTGCAGAGACGAATGACCGCAGGTTCAAAACCCGATGGCACGCACCACTGACTTTTCTAAAGTTATGTGTGTATTCTTTGGGAATTATCGCTTGCTTTAATGGTGAACGAAAACATCATGAGGAAACCTGCATACCTGAGAAGTTCTTTATAAGATTTTCGAAGGTATGTGAAGTCTGCCAACCCGCACTAGGTCAGCGTGGTGAATTAAGGTGTAGTGTAGTGTGCATTTAGTATATAAGTCAGTTGTAAGATAGTTCTAAGCACTCTAATAAAGAACCTTATACCAACAACACGTGTACATCAATATACCATTACATGGCGACCCTGCCAGTCGCGTCGGCGCAGCCCTGCGCTAGCGCGCGGCGCGCATGGACACAATGAAAACTTAAATTCCGAAAAAAAAAATTACAAAATATTTTAAAGAATAATAAAATATTTTTACGAAGAAAGAAGGCAAAAATTATGAAGTAGGAAAAAATGAAGAGACTTTTATTATTATTTAATGAAGAAAGAAAATAGGAAGAATGAAAAATGAAGGTATTATAAGAAAATAAAATAAGGAAGAAATAAGAAACACAATATAAGAAGAAAATGAATAGGAAGTATGAGAAAATAATTAAGAAGGAAGAAAAATAAAAGAAAATGAAGATGTTCGAGCGGTGTCCAGGGTAATCCCGGCCCAGGAGTCCAGGGTATAGCCCGGCCCACCCAGTAAGCAGCACTAGGCAGCAGCTCAGCCACATCGTCGAGCTACGAGCGAGACCTCGAGTTGTCTACGTGGGGAAAATGGATTTAGTATCCTTTTAAAATTTATATATATTTTTATACTTTATTATTATTATTTTTACATACATCTGATAGGCTCTTGTATCTAATTTACATTGAAAATTATATTTTAAAAGGCCATGATATTCTAGGTTATTTTTACTGTTTCAATAATTTAATTTTTTAGTTCAAGAATATTAAGATTTAATTTAAAAATGGCTGAAGATTTTGATTTTGAAACGGCTATCGATTTTTTACCGATAATGACAGGCAATGACAATGTAACAATACAGTTAATTAAAAATATTGATTTTTATAGTACTGTGCTAAATGAAAAATCCAATAAATTTTTAATAAATTTTGTTCTGAAAACTAGATTGTCTCAAACTGGAAAATTTTATTTGAAACAGAGCTATAATGATATTGGAAGTTTATTGTCAGACATGATCCATTATCTTTTACCTAAAAAACTACAATTGGAGTTAAAGAACAGTTTAGATTATTATAAACAGGCTAACAATGAATCACATACAGATCATCCGCGCACCATATTAGAAAATCATATTCAGGTGTCGAGTAGCGAGTGCATTCCGCAAGCTCAGCTATCTTCGCATAGCGACTTGTCGGAGTGCATCGTTTTAAATCATTACAATAACAGCGTAATGAAATTTGATTCCGACTCTAGCCCCGTATGTGACAAATATGAAGTCGATAATGATCATAATGTAAAAGTTTGTAATGAAAAGAAATCCAATATAGTTGCAGTTATAGAGCCATTAGAACCTGAAATAGAATTAATTGAGCCTAGTAAGGAAAAAAAAATTGGGAAGGACAATATTTTTATTTTAAAGGAACCTCATACAGAAAATGTTATTAAATTAGAAAAAGGGATAGTAAAGAAGTCGAGACATATAGAATTAATTTTAAATAATAATATAGAGGATAGTATTAAAAATAAAAAGATAGTTAAATCAGAGGAAGGGTTTTGTAATTATGTGCCTTCAGAAAAGAAACTATATTTAGATTTGAAGTTTTTAGAGATAGGTAAGATTTTAATAAAAGATTTAGAAGTATTTTGTAGGAATAAGAATATTAAGGAAATGAAAATTAATAAGAATAATAATAGTGGTAGAAAAGATATTAAGAAGTTTATAAGATTAATAAGAAAATATAATGTAAGATATCCAAGAATAAGAATAAATAATGAATTTATAGATGTTGTAAAAGTCAAGGAAGGTAAAAATAAATATAGAAAAAGAAATGATGATATTATGAAGAATAAAAGCAATGATATTAATAAGATGTTGACTATCAATAATATGAGTAAAAAAGTTAAGATATTAAAGAGTATAGATAAAGGGTCGAATGATATAAACCTTGGAAATAATAATTTTAATGAAAATATTGTAATTCGTTGTAAGGTTGAAAATAAAGGAAGATTTAAAATATACATTATAGAAGAAAAGGAGATAAAAAGTTTTGTAAAATTATGTGAATACTATGACAAGCGTTCCGTAGGAATAACGTAGATTTAAAATAAAATGGTGAATAAGATATGACTAATAAAAAAAAAGCGCACGCAAGGGTTGAATGTATTTGTCTTCAATTGTTTTTAATGCATCGTAAATAATTTAATTTTGTATCGTTAAAAAATAAGAATGTATTGTAACATTTTATTTTTTTCCCAAAGGGGGAAGGTGTAGTGTAGTGTGCATTTAGTATATAAGTCAGTTGTAAGATAGTTCTAAGCACTCTAATAAAGAACCTTATACCAACAACACGTGTACAATCAATCCTACCATTACAAAGGCCTAAACCCTCTCAGTAGGAGAAGAGGCTCGTGCCCAGCAGTGGGACAGTATATAATACAGGGCTGGTATTATTAATATATATCAGAGAATGAAACTTGTTCATAATTAATTTTTAACCGACTTCCAAAAGGAGGAGGTTATCAATTCGTGTGTTTGTATTTTTTTTATGTATGTACACTGATTTCTCTGAAAATTGGGAGCGTATTTCCTTGATTCCTTCTTTGTTTAGTAAATAAGGGCCTCGTAGTGGTCCCATTTCAGAACTGAATAGACCTGAATCATACGAGTAATTTCATTCGACGACTAAGATGTGCCCTTTAGAAAGTTTATTAGCAATGCATAAATTTGAGCTATTTTTTTATTGAATAAAAGCATAATTAAAGATAATACATATGCATGGTGACCCTTTATACGAATAACAAGGACTTCCACTAGATGGTAAGTGATAAATTGGTATATGAAACGATTTATTTATAAAAAAAATAATAAATAGCAAAAAACGTAGATTTGTCATATTGCTATCAAAAAATGAGTAGGCGCTTTTTGACTGATTCGATAGAATGTGGTTAGTATCTTACTTTAATATCTATCTATAGACTTCTAATGGACCTCAAAATATGATACATATAAGCTGTTTAGTCTTGAGATCGAATATATTATGATGACTTGCAGGGTGCTTTTAATAGGTACGTATATTAGTGTAATATGTGTGTGATGCAAAACGCCCATGCAAGTTTGCAATTCTACTAAAGGAAAGGAATGTTTAACTCCTGATTTAATAAATCATTCATCATTGCTACATAATGGAGCATGCAGATTTTCACCTGATTTCAGGATCTACTTTTGACTTTGGTTTGCAAAGTCTAATCTAACTGCGTATGATGTTCTAGAGATTATATTAACAACTCAACAGTGAGCATCAGGCTGTTCTACCCAAATGATGGAGTCTTTTATATTATAATACAGACCTGAGCTGTTGTCCTAGCGTGACACTACCCCGACGATCCTATAAGTATACGTTCAGAGTCATAAGACCATTCTCAGCCTAATATGACTGCTACTGGTGGTAGGTCTCTCATAATTGAGAGGCCGTCTGGGTGGGTACCACCGCAATGTCTATTTCTACCGCCAAGCAGCAATGTGCATGCACTATTGTTTCGGTTTGAAGGACATTGTAGCCAGTTTAACTACTGGACAAGAGACTTAACATCTTATGTCTCAGGATGACGACCGCAGTGGAATGTCACACAGTACTTTGTAACTCAAGGTACTGGATGGTGTTGCTATTGTTTATGGGTGGTCGTTTCGCTTACCACCAGGCGAACGGCAAGATCGTCTCGTCATTCAATTCATTTAAAAAAATATGACCTCTCCGCTCATTCTCGCGGTATGCGGTAAGAATAAATAAAACACTTCTAACAAAAAATATTTTATTTTTCAATACAAATTCAAATAGTATACCTAGAATGACTTGGATTGTCGTAGTATATATTATACCTACTCTTTGGACTTGGATTATACAGATACAAACCATGAGTTTTTCTAGCATCTTTACTGTAAAATTCCGTGTTACATAATAATAAAATTTTCCTTCCTGGACTATTTTGCTTTTAAGCATAGATAAAATTTTCTGAAAAAAAAGTAAACTATTATTATTTTTCAAAGGGGTCGGGTCAATTTTTTGGGAGAGCATCCTGAAGTTATTTGTCTTCATCATCGTCATGACCATTAAGACACAGAAGAGAGAATAATGTATGAATAATGTCCACTGCTGAATATAGGCCTCCTCTAAAGTTTTCCAGACGAACCTGTCTTATACCTCCTTTAAACCATGAACACACTATAATCTAGATTTAATTTCAAATCAATTTCCTGATATATGTAATTGCGTGCTGAAATAAATTTAAGCTATAATTAATCGGAAGAAATAATATCCCTATTGACTTCTGTCAGTATAATTTGACAGAATTATTAGTTTTAAAAAATTTCCGTTGTCAGTTTTACTCAAAGAGTTTTATATGTCGATATAAATGATATAAAAACTCTTTCACTTTCAAAAGTATTTTACTCATTACTCTTGAGCTAGTATTTTTAGGCTTGTATCTATTGTTTGATCATCAAAATATCGAATCAAGACAGCTTTGGGAATTCCATCTATTATAATAAATTAGATGATTTGAATATAAATTAGCAATATATGTCATATTTAACTCTATATTGCATTACCTATTTACTAAAAAGTGAAAAATAAAAACTTTTTAACAAAAAATAGCACCGACTTCAAAAACCTAAAAACCACTGTAATGTAAAAAATAACTTATACTTTGCTCATGGGTTATAAGGAAATTTAAATACTACCAATATTTTATACACTGCCATTCGTGTGATTATATTTATGTGCAATGAATAAACCTTTGGAGACTACTCTTGTAATTCAGTGTCTAAGAACTAATCAAACCTAACAGACTTTATCGAAACAACCCAAAATTCATACACATCATGTGCAAAATAATGTTTATTCCGTTCATTCGGATATACGATCAAAAGGGCAATTTTATTTTATTACAGGAAGTCACCTTCCATACATCGACGTTGGCAAATGTATGTAAATGAAAATTTATTCGAAACCGTACAATCCATTTCCTATATATTCTCATGCGCGTACGATAAGAAATCGTGTTAGGTTCTACGTGTGTGCAAAAAGTTATGTTATTTTGTTTACTGATGGGCCGTTTTTTGACAATAAGTCGAAGGTACTGTTACATTGGTAAAAATCATGAAGTTGTTCTGGCAATTCTTCTGGATTTTACTTTAAAGACGTTTAGGTTTCTTTTATGCCAAGATGGCAAGCACCGATAACCTAACTGGGAGTGGAACGGACTGCTGAGACGAATGTCCGCAGGTTCAAAATCCAAGGGCACGCACCTCTGACTTTTCTAAAAAGTTATGTGTGTATTCTTTGAGAATTATCGTTCGCTTTAACGCTGAAGGAAAAAGATGGTGAAGAAACCTGCATATCTGAGAAGTTCTCTATAAGAATTTCGAAGGTATGTGAAGTCTGCCAACCCGTAATAGGCTAGCATGGTGGACTACGGCCTAAACCCTCTCAGTTGTAGAGGAGGGCCGTGCTCAGCAGTGGGTATATAATACAGGGCTGTTATGGTGGCATGGTATGTTTTTTATTGCATTTAAATGACGACACGAGTATGCCGTTCGTCTGATGGTAAATGCTACGACCACCCATAAACAGTAGCAACACCATAAAGAACTTTGATTAAAAAGTACTGCGTGGCACTCCACTGCGCTCGTTACTCTGAGATACCTGTAAGATGTTAAGTCTCATAATGCCTAGTTATTACGCTGGCTACAATGTCCTTCAGACCGGAACACAACAGTGTATACACACTGCTGCTTGGCGGTAGAAATGAAATTGCGGTGGTATCTAACCCGACGGCGAGAGGCCTACCCGTATTTGGCGTGTTAGTATGTTTATGTCGCGGATGTGATTTGCTGTAGCTGTTACTTCTACAATTTATAAAGAAACTGGCTGGTATACTATAAATAATTCATATACAAAGGGATGTTATTATTAAAAAAAAAACCTGGTGGCTTCGCTCGCTTTGAGGAAATAGAATTCTTCTTACCGGATACGAAGTCTCATCAAAATCTAGTCCACTTTACTCGCTATCGTAGTTTTTTTTTATTTCTGTTATAATATAAAAATGTTAAGTTTTTTTTATGATATAGGGGACAAACGAGCATACGGTTCACCTGATAGTGAGTGATCACCGCCGCCCATGAACATCTGCAATACCAGGGGGCATAGAGATGCGTAGCCGGCCTTTTAGGTGGGAATACGCGCTGTTTTTTATGCCTTTTTTCTTTTTTAGTTCTTAGTTATCCTTGTATTCTAGGATATAACTATCTAAAACTCAGCAAGATTTACATAAACGAAGGTCTTCCAATAAAAAATCACATAAATTCAAATACAAGACAATAAAACTCGACAAGTTAACAAGTAACATAAAATCAATGCATAAAATACAGCTGACTATATATTTATAGCCATGTTAACGATTTACATTTTTTCCTCAACATTTACAATTACAAGAAAGGATGATGTAACTATTGAAATATCTTAATGACACCCACGACATTGTCAATTGTATTATTTAACGTAACCCCAATACATTGGACCTTATGAATAAATAATATGATCAATGAGTAACCTTCTGTTACCTATAACCTTTTAAATTGTTGAGGTAAAAATATCGAAAGTATGTTTAGTTAAAAATAATTATTGATTGCGTCAGGTAATATTAACCAATGTGTTCCAGGTTATGGTCTAGCTGTATGCAAAATTCCATCCGAATGTGTTCAGAAGTTTCTGTGTAAACTTCTAACAAACATCCAATTATTTGAAGATGAGACGTTTGAATGCAATGCAATGCAATGCAATCAGCCCTGTATTATATACTGCCCACTGCTGAGCACGGGCCTCCTCTACTACAGAGAGGGGTCAGGCCTTAGTCCACCACGCTGGCCTAGTGCCATTAGACGTTTGAATGTTTGAATAAAATTTACTGGTGGTCTCTCAGATGTAAGAATCCGTCTGGGTGGGTACCACCGCAATGTCTATTTCTACCGCCAAGCAGCAGTGTGCATGCATTATTCTGTTTCGGTTTGAAGGACATTGTAGCCAGTGTAACTACTGGACATAATGAGACTTAACATCTTATGTCTCAGGATGACGAGCGCAGTGGAATGCCACACAGTACTTTGTAACTCAAGGTGCTGGATGGTGTTGTTACTGTTTATGGGCGGTCATATCGCTTACCATCAGGCGAACGGCATGCTCGTCTCGTCATTCAATGCCATAAAAAAATGTTTACATTACTCGAACTGGGTATAATTACTAGGTAATACGCCACAATCACATATACCAGTTATCCCACAGATCATCGGCATACCATCCCTGCGTATATCATCACCCACGCTAGATGAATCCCCATTTCATACGTATTTGGCAAACGCCAAATTCGATAAGTCGGCCGCTTTGAGTGGGAACTCGAATGCATTTAATGGAATTACGCAAGTTACTCGGTAGTTTTGCATCCAGCGAAATGAGTTTTGCATCCAGCGAAATACGCGATCGGGTGTCTAAATATTTTGTTGATGAGTAACTGTTTTGGATTGTATTTTTTGTATTTGGACTGTATTAAATAAATCCTACTAATATTATTAACGCGAAAGTTTGTAATTATGGATGTATGGATGTCTAGATGTATGGATGTCTGGATGTATGGATGTTTGTTACTCTTTCACGCAAAAACTACTGAACGGATTTCGATTAAATTTGGCGCACGCGTAGATTATGTCCTGGATTAACACACAGACCACTTTTTATCCCGGAAAAATATAAAGTGGGACTTTTATCCTGTGGAAAACTCATTCATACGGGCGGAGCCGCGGCCAAAAGCTCGTTTAATGATAAATTAATTCAACTAACTATATTAATCCTACTATAATTGTTTGTGAAGATGTTCGAAGTAAACGTATTAGAATGTAGTATACCTACAGACCAAATATTTTTATGTAAATAATTAAAGTATCAAGATTAAACAGGCATAATTGTGTCGACACTGTACCCGGACCCTACTCCGCTTACATCGTGTGTAGTGGGGTCAACTTGCCGTGCCCGTAAGATTTTTTTTTATCGTGGAAACATTTCCTGTCCTTGTTACTTTGGGGAAAAACAGCAAAGAACAGAAATAAAACACGCTGAAATACCGTTTTTTTATTTATCAATATCCAAAATACAGATACAATACACGTAAGACGTGACACGCATCTCCCTAAACTCATATCTCAAAACTTCGAACAAGGGATATATCGATTACGCTTTTATCGCACCGAAATTAATTACATCACTCATTGCTAATGAAGTGTGTTGGTTCCGGGGAAATATTTACAAAGCGCCCGCCCCGCGCAGCCCTAATGTTGCCTCCGCTTCTGTGCATCCCCTACTTGATGAGCCTTTGTTGTCATGTTATATTCGGTACAGCAAAACTATATATACAGGGTGTCCCATAAATCAACGCCACGCCGAAGTCGGGTGATAGAGCAGGTAGTGTGTAACCCAAAGAAATAAAAAAAACCATGTCACGTATTTTTTAAAATTATTATACATACATACACACATTTTAACCCTTAAGGGGTAGGCAGAGGCGCAACTAACGCACCCACTTTTCACCGTGCGTATTCCGTCCCATGATATTGTGATAGGGGACGAGCCTATCGCCATATCGGGCACAAATTTCAGACTCCGGGCTGATACTGAATAGAAAAATCCAATATCACTTTGCCCGACCCGGGGATCTAACCCAATACCTCAGCATTGCAGTTGTACCGTAATACAACTACGCCACCGAGGCAGACATTCAAAAAAATAATGAATTTTCTGCATTTTGTGATGTTATTTCTATTACTATGACTACAAATCTCAAATTCTTATTTTTTAAATTTTTGGAATTAATCTCACGGCTAAAATGTTTGTGGGCTGTTAATCAGCAGATCTTGGGGTCGAGTCTCAGATAGAGCTGCACATTCTAACAGATTTTTCCACGGCTGGGTCGTTCACAGAGGGTTCATGGTAGACCGGCGTGGTCGCAAACATTACACCATAATCTTCCCTTGGAAGATACCAGGTGAAAGAAGAAGGACATTTTAAGCTTCTTGTTACCTAATACACTCATTATGCTAACATCAGCATTCACCACATTAAACAAAGGAAGTTATGAAAATCACTGTGTAATTTTGTTAAATTATGATATAATGAACCCGCCGCGGTTTTGCTAAACTTGATATTGTTTAAAATATTTATAGCGTCTTCGTTAGGTAGTAGCTTTGAACCACAACTACGGTGGGTGTAGAGCTAATACACACACATACACCCTCGCCCTACATCCCTCAAGGGGTAGGCAGATGCGCAAGATATAGATAGGCCGTCAACGACTGATAATTTTTAAAATCGTTTATAATTGCTAAATACAGGTATATATTAGATATTGTAACTTTTACTTTTCGGACAACTAACACCTGAGTCCGCCCCGCCGCCATGAAGGCTGCAAAGTCTTCGAAACGTTGAGAGAAAATATAAATAAAAAAACACCGATAAAATCTGTACGATCGTTTTATTTCTTGATAGACTCAATTTTCGTTTTGCTTATTTCGTGCCATGATGTGATAAAGGGCTAGAACATCGCCGTTTCTGGACTGTTTCTAAACTCTGGGTTAAGACATAAGGTAATATTAAATTCTATAATGCCAAGTAATTACACTGCCTACAATATCCTTCGCACCGAAACACCACATTGCTTGCACGATGCACACACCCATACATACACCCAGTCAGACTATCTTATATGAGAAATTTTCTTGTAAGCATCCATATATTTGTTCAGGTTTTGACAGTATCACATGAGATGAAGTGGAATCGAGCAAATTTTTTTCGCTTTGAGACACACACATGTACACAATTATTCTGATTTGATATCAGAAATCCTAAGCTAGTTTTTTTGGTTTCGCGGAGAAAGTGCGTTACCACTAACGCCCGGCCTTCAAGGGGGGCGACTGAGCGGTTATGTTGGGTTCACCGTGCCTTACGACCCGGCGTTGAGCCGCCCGGAGAGATGGAACCATCGGGCGACCGCCAGGCCGAATCCCTAACCTATGTACAACGCACGGCATACCAACTAAAACTCCGTGGTGGCCATCTTCGGCGCATTAGCGACGGCTGCGGGCTTCCTCTGACGGGGTTGTCTAAGTTGTCGTCCGCAGCCACCCCTGCACGGTGCCGCCTAGTGCGGCCCGTCTCCTGTTGTGGGGGGCTCAGAAACCCCCGCGCACCGAAGGACGCTCCCAGCGTCAGCGGCAGCGTGAGGCCTACCTGCCACGCTGCCGCCCATCACGGGGGTCACAACAATTTGCTAAACACGCACAAAACTAAAGACGGAAAGCCCCCTGCCGCCCGCCCGTGACCCCCGGTGGCCCGTAGTAGTCGCCTTTTACGACAGGCAAGGGATACCGTGGTGGAATTCTCCAGACGCCCCCAATCCACAGGGCCGGAGACGCCGGTCAGTCGTCCACTCGGCGCCTCCTTCTTCTCCTCTGGCGGCGGGAGGGATCTTTGCGCTCCCGAACCCTCTCGGCACTTTCCTTCTGCGAGAGGACCACCTCGCAGGAGTGGGCCACCGCACGCCAGGCCTCTCGACTGCCGACCATGGAAGCAACCACGGTCGGTAGCGAGAGGTCTCTTCCGACGACTGCTCTGAGAACGCTGCGCTCCTCGTCCCAGGCTGGGCAAAACTCCAGTGTGTGCTGGGCCGTATCCAGCGGGCAGTTGTCACAATGGTGACACACGGCCGATACCTCTGTGCCTACAATACGACACAGATACTCACCGAAGCAACCATGCCCGGTGAGTACCTGTGACAATAAAAACGTAGCCGGGCCGTGGCGCCTGTCCAGCCACTCGGCAAAGACCGGGCGCACTGCCGCTACGACCCTGAGCCCCGCTGACGAGGCCTGCAGCCTGAGACGCCACTCCTCCACAGCGGCTCGCCGTAAGGAGGCCCTCATGGCCTCCACCTGCTTCAGGGCCGGACGCTGCCCGCGACTGAACGCCTCCTCCCGCCAATAAAAGGCATTGGACAGGGATTCGGCGTCCAGATCCCAGGGCAGGAATCCGGCCAACATGCAAGCCGCCTTGTACGAGGCCGTGCGGTACGCCCTGATCGCCCGCTGCGCAACTACACGTTGAGGATTGCGCAAGAGCGCGACGCAGCGGTCGCTCAGGGAGTAAGCCCAAACGGGAGAAATCCTAAGCTAACCTAACCTTGTTCAAGCAAAAATAATATTTTACTCTAATATGTAAATGCTATGGGAATACATATCCACCACGGTCGTTATTTAAAAGCATTTAACACATTTAACTTGATTAATGTTCACTATTTTATAGAAATTAAAAGCAATTAGCGTTAATAAACGTTAGTGGGGACAATTTTGAAGAATCCGTTTTTCACACATTGATGGCGACATCGCGTGCCACTGACACTTATCGAATAAACTATCATTTGTGTTTTGAATTCATATAAAGAGTTATTTTCAAAGAAAAGTGGTAGAGCTATGCTGTTGATTGCAGCATATTGCTTTGAAGTACAAACAGTCATAAAATTAAATTATTTATGCGTTTTTTAATTTATTTTGTAGCTTATATACGTTATTTTAAGAAATATGGCATTAATATCTCAATCTTACTACTATTATAAATCCGAAAGTTTGTGAAAATATTTAGATTTTTGTTAGAAATAACCGCAGAAACTACTGAACGGATTTGGATGAAATTTAGCACACGGGTAGCTCATGTACTGGATTAACTCATAGGCTACTTTTTATCCCGGTAATTTGCTCTCATGGGAAAGAATGAATATTTTTAATCTGATTCATTAAGGAGATAGAGCTGGCGTCGTACTGTGTTTTAGGGACGTTTGTAGCGAGAAAGGCTTTTTACGTGGGCGAAGCCGCGAGCAACACCTAGTTATAAATAAATAGTAAGTAAGATTTTGTAAGGCACCAACACCACAATATCTTCCATTAATTCTGAATACATTCCTTCTCTTTAAGGTTAAAAATATATGTTTTTTTTTTTATTGAATGACGCGACGAGCATGGCGTTCGCCTGGTGGTAAGCGATAAGACCACCCATAAACAGTAATAACACCATCCAGCACCTTGAGTTACAACGTACTGTGTGGCATTCCACTGCGCTCAGCATCCTGAGACATAGGGAGAACATAGACATGTTAAATCTCATTATGTCCAGTAGTTACACTGGCTACAATGTCCGAAACCGAAACACAACAGTGCACGCACACTGCTGCTTGGCGGTAGAAACAGACATTGCGGTGGTACCCACCCAGACGGACTCTTGCATATGAGAGACCTCCCACCAGTACTGTTTTGTTTATTATTTAAAGGATAAGTCATTACGGTCATTTAACAGGTGACCAATTTGTTCATTTGTATTTTTCTTATTATTTTTTTATAAACCTTAACACGACTGCCTCGGTGGCGTATTTGTATTACGGTATGACTGCAATGCTGAAGTCTTGGGTTCGATTCTCGGGTCCCGACCCGGGAATATATACCCAATATCACTTTGCCAGCAAAGTGATATTGGGTTTTAAATTCAGTATTAGCCCGGAGTCTAGAATTAATATCCAATATGGCGATAGGCTCGCCCCTATCACATCATGGGACGGAATACGCACGGCGAAAAGGGGGAGCACTAGTTACGCCTCTGCCTACCCCATCAGGGATAAAGGCGTGACTGTGTATGTACTATATGTATGTAAACTTTAAGTAAATATGGTTTTGAGGTGAGGATGTGCTAAGGATTCCAATTACCTTAAAAAATACAAAATAGCGCCATCTAACGTAAGTAGGCCAGATTATTTAGGGAAAAGCTTACTTTAAAATAAAAACAAGAAAACTCTTAAATTACGATTGATGATACTTTATAAAAATATTATCAGCCGTGTTTTATATATTGTCACACTACTGAGCACAGGCCTTCTCTACGGCTAAGCTGGTTTCTACGCTGGTACTGCTTCTCAGCAGTAAAGGAGGCCCGTGCCCAGCAATGAGCAGTATATACTATATAATACAGTATTGTTTATCAATTATCGTTCACTTTAACGGTGAAGGAAAACATCGTGACGATACCTACCTACCTGAGAATTCTCCATAAGTATTTCGAGGGCGTGTGAAGTCTGCCAACCCGCACTAGGCCAGCGTGGTGGACTAAGGCCTAACCCCTCTCAGTAGTAGGGGAGGCCCGCGCTCAGCAGTGGGCAGTATATAATACAGGCCTGGTAATATTATTAATACAGGGCTAGTATATTCCACGCGAGATAAAATGGGATGGTAGGGTTTTTTAATACATCAAAGGATGGTACCTACTACCTTGTCATAGTAAATAAAAAATAACAATTCCTGAGCGAAATAGCGTTCGTTTTCTGAATTTAAATTCATGAATTTAATCTTGTTCATTTTAATTATTTTTGTTTTGTAATACCAAATAGATGTGGTAATTTTATCAAATTTTCTCCTCCTATACTATGTACAGTCAGCAGCATAAGTATCTGAACAAAATCAAAATTTCAAATCGCCTATATACGGGTTAAGTTAAACTGAAACATTTTTTTTCTTCGTTTGAAGTAAAGTAAATCTCTTTTATTTTATTTTTGTGAGGAGAAAAAAAGATTATTTAGAACACAAATGTATGTAGGCAATTTGAAATTTTGAATTCGTTCAGCTACTTATGCTGCTGACTGTACATAAGTACAAAATGCGCATATTAATTATATTACGTAATTATAATTATACCTACCAAAAGTAACAAAATATTTTCATTTTAATTTAATTTGTATCTGTTGAATGAGTTTACCGACGCTACCGAGCGGTCTTAGTTCCGAAAGGTCGCATCCCATTCTGATCGAGCGCGGATTATATTATTATACTAGCATTGCACGCGGCTCCGCCCGCGTGGAAATGTTTTCCGGGATAAAAAGTAGCCTATAGCACTCAGGAGCAATGTAGCTTCCTATTAGTTAAAGAATTTTCAAAATCGGTCTAGTAGTTCCTGAGATTAGGGCGATCAAACAAACAAACTCTTCAGCTTTATAATATTAGTATAGATTAAAATTTGCTACTTATTCACCGATATTAACCTTTCGCCTTCGCAAATTTTATCACAATGCATCATGTTTTGATGAATGAATACAATGCAAATAGGATTGCTTAATTACTAAGACGACCTTTGAGGCGTAAACGGAACAGGTTCCTTCTAAATCTCAGGAGATTAATATATCCTGCGTACCTGGCTGAAAGCCGTTGAGATTGGTCGCCTTGGCCGAAATTCGGCTAGGAAGGGGTACTATCTAAATAAACACATCGAAAAAATGCAATAAACTCAGGACCTCTTCTTGAAGGTAGTCATAAAAAACTAAACATATGTACTGTACCTAGTTCCTTTTATTTAGAACATATTTTACATAATTGCGACTAGAGATAACAAGATAGGCAGTTTCATTTTCGATGTTTTCATAGTAGTTTAGTAACTTAAACCCTTCTGGGGGCTTCGGGCGCGGGGGGGTGATCAGCGATGTACTTCAGGCTCCTGAGGATGGCTTCAGGGATGGCCTGGGTCGGGGGAGGAGTGGGCAGATGGGAACCCTGGAACAAAATAATTTATATTTACTACCAAGGTAATAAATAATGTTTTACCATATAAGCAATTACGGCTGGCTTCTGCAAACTTTTAAGCATGTAGAACTTGCAGCAAGTCGTACCTATAGAACTATTGCCACTAGTACAAACGCATGTGGAAGTTCTTATGCTGCAGGTACTTGCTAGGCAAAATTTAGTTTTACTTTTAAATGTAAGAAAATACTAACCTGGGCTTGGTACCCATTCTTGTCGGCGACGTAAGTCAGCTGGATTTGCTGACCATCGGGGGCAGTGTAGCTGCTCGAGCCCTGAACAGCGATACCCTCGTCCTCCTGGAAACAAAATATACATACATTTACTCAGACCTTTCTTTAAAGGCAGACGCAAATTATTCACACAATTTTCGCCATGTACATATTCTGTACCTTGATGTGATGGTGAGCGAGCCAATTGCCATAATGGGTACAAATTTACGACCCTGTGCTGATACAATTAACCCAAATTGAAGATGGAACCTAAGACCTCACGGTATACGTACAAAATACAAAAACGCTACCAAGGCAGCCCGAAAGTATTGATACAAGCATTTTACGAAAATCCACTCATTAGTTTTACTTGAAAAATCCACAAAATAAGTCATATTATTACAAAATCGATCAGCGATATTTTGATTGTTTCAACCTTATTGCCTTACTATATGGCCTTAAATAAATTCCAAGGTTTATATAGCATTAACATATTTCGAGCGTGGGTCCATCTGCCGTGTCATTTGGCTGCGGCCTTGATTCTCAGATACTCTTAATTTACGACTTTTATAGACAATCCTTTCATTATTCTTATGCTTGTTATCCTTGAACGGCGGGTCATTTAAGTTTTAATATTGATATGTGAATAATTTGATTGAATCATTATCCTACTAATATTATAAACGCGAAAGTTTGTAAGTATGGATGTCAGGATGTATGGATGTTTGTTACTCTTTCACGCAAAAACTACTGAACGGATTTCGATGAAATTTGGCACACGGGTAAATTATGTCCTGGATTAACACATAGGCTACTTTTTATCCCGGGAAAATATAATGCGGGACTTTTATCCCGGGAAAACTTATTCACGCGGGCGGAGCCGCGGGCAAAAGCTAGTAATTTATAATGTTATTTTTATTGGACTTGTACAAACGGTACAAATCGTACATTTAATTAATGATTAGCTCTAAAACTGCCTATTCTAGTATTATGATCACAAAGTTTTAATTTTTACTCATTCTTAAGTGTTTACATATGTTTTCATTGGGGAACTGGGTATTAGTATCCAGATAGATCGGCTACTTTTAGCATGATATATTATTGAGTTTTTCCTTGTCGAAAATGACATAATAGATATTTTTTTATGGTTGAGCTTATTTCCGCCCTGTCCAACCCTATGAATATTACCAATTCCAATCCCGTGCAACTAGCTTTTCAAAGTGTAAAACTCAAATAAATTTGACACAATTACATTCATATAGTACGCATACTCACGCCTTTTATCCCCGAAGGGGTAGGCAGAGGCGCAACTAGTGCACCCACTTTTCGCCGTTATTCCGTCTCATGATGTGATAGGGGGCGAGCCTATCGCCATATCGGGCACAAATTCAAGACTCCGGGCTGATACTGAATAGAAAAACTCAATATCACTTTGCCCGACCCGGGGATCGAACCCGAGACCTCAGCATTACAGTCGTGCCGTAATACAACTACGCCACCGAGGCAGTCACAGTATTGATTAGCACATTCATATAGTGCTAATCAATATTATTGATTATGCATATTTTATTATTCATATTTTGTATCGGTGTCCTCATGGACACGATTTCAATACTATTCAGCTTTAGTCACGGGACGGACTGAGGTCTTGAATCCTAAAAGTTAGTATACAATAAATACCTTCGGTTTGAAATAAAATATATGTTAATGGAATACTTACGCGGCCAGCGTTTTCCAGGACACCAGATTCCTGTCCGACGATTCCATTGCTGGTTTCGTATCTGTAACCGTATTTGTCGGGCAAGACGTCAGCGACTTGGTTGATGATTTGCGCCTCTTTTTCATCGTTACGGACGACGTGGGAGACGTCAGCCGCGACGGCAGCCACCAAGGCGAGGATAATGAAATATTTCTGCAGGTCGAAAATGTGTTATAAAACATTGTAAATGCTAAATTTGTATAAAAGCGAAAAACTGGGACCTCTATGTTACAATTTTCTTAGCGTATTAAATTAATACAAAAAAAATAATTTAAAAAATGTTACAAGCTGACGAGTTGACGTCGTAATTTTTTTATAAATAGGAAAAATCTTTTATGATACAATTCAATAGATAGTTAAGTGCCATATTCAAAAATGATTTTAACGTTCAAAATTATTAATTTCATTACATTTAACAAAATAGAATTAAATTGTTATTGTAACCTAAAAAATTAAAAGTGCCACATTGTTCTTTAAAAGACAAGATTACGAGATTTTGCGCGGGATGAACCTGACGCAAGCTCACTCACCATATTGAATGTGTCAAAGTTAACGGACGATGTATAACTGTGGTTGTAAAATAAACAGCCGGCCATTTTATAGTCGAGCAACAACGCTGTGCACCATTAGCATTATTTTGCAAGAAAGATGCTGGGAGCTTCAATATGATTTGTTAGCGTACAAGGTGAACACGATATTTGGGTGTTGGCTAGCACATCCGCGTTTTTGATTGGACTCCAACTAATTATAATGGAATTAATTGACTCATTTGTCAATTTACCAGGTAAGATACATGGTCGCTTTCCTTATGTCAAAAACAATTGAAAAATATTTACCGGCCAAGTACCCTAAGTTTTTTTAAATTAATTTGACACTTTGCAAGGTTATAAAGGAGATGTCCGCTTTTTTATGGCTGTTGGGTCTCAAAATCTAACCAGGCTCAAACTTTATCGATATTAAAGGGGCTAAAATACGGATCTTGGATCCATTAAAACATATTTTTAGACCCTCCATTTATATCTAACTTTTCTAACAACGTTCATTTTAAATGTAGTTTTTAAGCAAAATAAAATTAGACAAATTTCAAAACCGGAAAATTTTAAAATTATACGATTTATTGCACAGGCCTAGTTTTTGGGAGTATTATCCAAATATATAGTATAAAGTATCTTGGTTAGAATTTTAAACCCGTTTTTGGACATGTCCTTTGATACATGTATTTATAACATCGTGTGTTATTTAACAGAAATATGGTAATAATTAACAGCATTAAAGTGATAATAATGCGTACTATGTACCGTTTATTAATAATTACTGATATTTTCCGCAATTACTGCAACAATCATCTTTTTAGGAATAGGTTAAGGGAGGAAGTAAGATCATCTGTTAAGATGCTGTGGCAAATAACCATAGTGATAAAACAATTTAGCATTTTCCTACTCTTTGGATTACAGTCTTAAAATATTTCTTTTACAGGAACTCAAAAAAACGTTTTAATTATTTTTAATATAATAAAAAAAGAATAATATTAGTTGAATCCTAGGGAAGGCATAAAAAAATAAGAATTTTCTTTATAATATTTATTTTTCGACAAGTGTAACCTTAAATATGATTTGAATTAATATTGATATTCGAAAAGAGCATCGTGAAACTATTTCTCTTTTAACAGTTGAAGTTTGTTTTATATACCTTACACAGAGCTTCATTCTTATGTTTTAGTCTTGATCTGCTTCTTCTATCTTCCTCGGTGACGTAGTTGTATTACGGTACGACTGCAATGCTGAGGTCTCGGGTTCGATCCCGGGGTCGTGCAAAGTGATATTGGGTTTTTCTACTCGGTATCAGCCCGGAGTCTGGACTCTGTGCCCGATATGGTGATAGGCTCGCCCCCTATCACATCATGGGACGGAATACGCACGGCGAAAAGTGGGTGCACTAGTTGCACCTCTGCCTACCCCTTCGGGGATAAAGGTATGTATGTACGTATGCTTCTATTTGCGCCCTTACCATTCTAATATGGGTTCAACCATCACACATTTTCAAACGTATTGCAGGAACAATTTGGGTTACTTTATTCTAAATCCTTTTTTTAACTAATTATGTGTTCCTAAATGGCTTTCATGTTTTAATTTATATTAATTCATTCGTAAAAGACACAAGGTCACGGTCTACATTTTAATAAGGCTGCGAAAATCTGATTTGATTTACTAATGAATTGGTTTAATCACATTTTGGATAAGAGATACTAGGCAAAATTTCATCGAATATATCATTTAGAATTACCTATTTTAGACCATTGACATTAAATAAGAATCAACAAAATTCATTCATAGTTTTTTTTAAATAGGTACATACATATCGGTTCGCGGTCTAGTTGACTTAAGCGACATTTTTTACGACATTAAGGGCCAGTTTCACCGTTTCCTGATAAAGTTCCAGATAGCCTATTCGGAGTTTATCCGCCGGATAAACTACGACTTTCGGTTTCACAGTTCCCGAATAGAAATATCTGTAAAATAAAGTTGCTGTTAACTTCCCAGCAAATCCAAATGGCTGTTTCACCACTCGCTAATAAAGTCTCTGATAGTCTATTTGGCACCTATTAGCCAGGAAAACTATAACTTCTGGTTTCACAGGTCTCGAACAGGAATATCTAGCAGATAAAGTCCCTCTTAACTTATCAGCCGATTCAGGTAGCTGTTAGCGTTTATAATAAAATAATATCAATGAGAGTGCCAATTTTTTATCTAAAATTTTCTTATTTAACATTAGCTTTTTGATTTCAGTAACTTTGCAGTTCCATCAAGACAACGATTAAATACTATCTAATACGCATGCTCACGCCTTTTATCCCCGAAGGGGTAGGCAGAGGCGCAACTAGTGCACCCACTTTTCGCCAAGCGTATTCCGTCCCATGATGTGATAGGGGGCGAGCCTATCGCTATATCGGGCACAAATTCCAGACTCCGGGCTGATACTGAATAGAAAAATCCAATATCACTTTGCCCGACCCGGGAATCGAACCCGAGACCTCAGCCTTGCAGTCGTACCGTAATACAACTACGCCACCGAGGCAGTATCTAATAAGACTTAACTATTTTTTTTTCTGGAAAAATGCATTATTACTATCACCACTGGAGGTGAGTGGAACAGTAATGTTGGTTTTACCGGTCTTACGTCCATTAACATTAAGACTATAATATATATATATAAACTATATTATTAACTTGACTTAAGCGACATTTTTTACGCCATCAAGTTTTATACATATTTGGATTCAGCACATTTTTCTCCATTTTTTTAACATAGTTTAAATTTTTCGAAAGAAGTCAATTAGACCGCGAGCTGTCGATATGCACCTAACAGACACACACGCAAACCTGAATCCTAGCTAAGATACAAGTACTGTATAGATATTAGAAATACGAAGATTTTTTCGTCAAGTATCCAGGCTAGAAACCAATGTTCGTAGATTACATGAAGCTTTAAATTAGAAGAACTGCATAGCATGGCTCTGAGACAGTGTTGCCAACCATACTGCTTTAACAGTAGGTTTACTATAGGTATTTACTATGTCATCTCTATTTCTGTTTAGAGTCCAAATTTACTGTTCTTTTGTTTTACTGATTTTTGCATGTATCGCCTAGCGAGTCATGATCCATGTTCGGTAGGGTAGTAACGTCAGACCAGTCAGCTCTGTAGGACCTTTTTTAGGTTACAACCCTGTGAACCTACATATTTAGTATGTTACCTATGCAACTATCGAATTTGAGGACCATATTTTTTGCTCCTCGTCAGGAATCTCTGATTTTAATGCTTTCTACTGTTTTTTAAATATCATCAGCTCCGGGATAAGAAATAATGGATGTTTTTATCTGATTTTTTAAATAGATGGCGCTGGCGTCGTACTTTATTTAAGGGGCTTTTGTGGCGGGAAAGACTTTTCACGCGGACGAACCCGCGAGCCATGCAGTAATTCATAATGCCCAGTAATTGCACTACACTTCGAAGGCGAATATAATATAATTAATGCGAATGAAAATCAGCGCCAACCATTGCTGGTTGGCATATGCTGATCTAGATCCTATTGACACTGTTGTGGTGGGACATATACCATCCACATTTAGTGAGTAAGTATCTGAGTACTTACGTTACAATGTAGGTACTACTATGTTATTCACCACTCACCATCCAACTAGTGGCCAATGTATGTTTTTTCTTTCTTTCTTTCCTTCTTTCTAATTAGATATCAGAATTATAACTCTTAGGGCCGTATTAATAAATGCAACTCAATTTCGCTCTGAAGTGCGATATCAGCTGAGACGCTCTCAAATGAAGGTCAGCATCTTAAGATAGTGGCTATTTAATAAATCCATATTAACATCATCTCAAGTGACATCTTAAGTTACAATATGTGACGGATTTTGACAGCTAAGTTTTGTTTGTGTAACAGCGCTTACTCAGCTGAGAACAAACTCTTAAATGGCAGCTTAAGCTTGATTTATTAAATAGTTCAATACATTAAATGTCTACTTAAGATTTTACTCAAATGTAAGATTAACTTTTTAATACCGCCCTTAGAACTCATTACAACTCTTGCGTACCGAAGACCTACGAAATAGAGAACATATTAAGCAAATTACATCAGACCACTTACGTCATACGTGTAAGTTTGTTTCGAGAGACACTTCGTTTGTACGATGACTTTGAAAATCAAAGATACCTATCTCTTGTGACTATAAAACGTTTACCTTAATAAAGTTACGCCTTGAATATAGTGAACTAAGGTGCATACCTAAGTTATTCGTAATAACTTCTAAAGCTTGTGAAGTTAGACATTCTGAATTAGGCTGACGTGGTGGACGAAAGAAGAGACGTCTTTTGACCCTTGGACAGTATAAGGCTGATATTATAAATTTTTGTGTTTGCTAGTTCCAGATTTTGCAATTATGGTACTAAGATGTCTGCCTCGAAGATTGCCTCGGTGGCGTAGATGTATTACGGTACGACTGCAATGCTGAGGTTTGATCTCCGGGTCTGCAAAAGGATATTGGGTACTACTCAGGATCAGTCCCGAGTCTGGAAATTGTGCCCCATATGGCGATAGGCTCGTCTCCTATCACATCATCTGCCTACCCCTTCGGGAATAAAAGATTAAATAGTGAGCGTGTGTGTGATACTAAGATTTGAAGTTCAAACCCTATTCATTTGCTTAAAGATTGGCAACACATGCATACTTCTTTTGTTATTGTAGATGTTTGTGAGCTGTGGAGATCACTTAACATTAGACTCACTTGCAAATTTGCCGGTATAGAACTTACTCTTTGCTTATTTAGGAACATAATTCGTCACAGTGGTTCTTGACGACGATATGCTTTGTGGAATAAATCAATATATCCAGCAAGACAGACTCACTGCTTTAGTTGTGTATTGCGTAGGCACGACTACCATGCTCAGGTTTGAGCCTGGCGTCGGGTAAAAAGAGTTTTTCTGCTTAGTATTAAGCCTGAGTTTGGGATTGTGCCCCGTAATGGCAATAGGCTTGTCTCCTATTGCAGAACATAACTGGGGTATTGGCCTGTTACATTTCTGCCTGAAAAGAACAATAAATGCGTTGCTATGCTGACTGACACAAGTCTAGCGACCGTCACGGAACTCGATGTTTGTCTCGCTAGTCGACATTACTCGTTAGTTTACTGGTGGTAGGTCTCTCATATGTAAGAGTCCGTCTAGGTGGGTACCACCGCAATGTCTATTTCTACCGCCAATCAGCAGTGTGTATGCACTGTTGTGTTTTGATTTGAAGGACGTTGTACCAAGTGTAACTACAGGACATAGTGAGACTTAACATCTTATGTCTCAGGATGACGAGCGCAGTGGAATGCCACACAGTACTTTGTAACTTAAGGTGCTGGATGGTGTTGCTACTGTTTATGGGTGGTCGGCATGCCATCATATAACGGCAAGGAACGGCATGCTCGTCTCGTCATTCAATGCCATAAAAAAAAAATAGATTAGGTACGCAAAACTTGCCATAGGGTTAAATGTACGTATACACCTTGCCAGTTTAAAAATAGATCGAAGGAAAATACCGCCATACGAATATTAAATTAAATGTTTAAAAGAAAAACGACTCAAGTCTACGCCGAAAGAGACAGAAGAAAACATTCCAAAAAAATAATATTGTATATTCTACCTAGATTACCTTATAAAGGCAAAGTATTAAGAAATTATGGTATTCCTTACAATCTCTAAATTATCATTGAAAGTGAATTTTGTACTCATCAAATAGTTTTATTACAAACAATTACTGTGTACGGAAGGTCGTGAGTTATTAAAATATTTTTATTATATCAATTTTGTTTTAATTAACATGATTTTACATTCACATTAGAAACAATGTGAATATAATAATATATTTCTTTTTGTTTTATACACTGTACCTAATTTGTACCTTTGAACTGATTTTGAAACGAACAACCCTAGAGTTTCTTGCCCGTTCTTTCTCTAGTGGAAACTACTTTCCGAACTGGTGGTAGAGTAAAAATTGACTGAATCTAAGTAATGTTTAACATTTTATGGATTCGAATAAATGATTTCATTTCATTTCAATGAAGTGCGATTATCCTTGAAACAGAAATGTAATAATAACTACCCACTTTTCATATTCTTCTTTACACACACACACACACACACACCTTTTATCCATCAAGTGGTAGAGACAATTACTAATTAGTGCAACCACTTTTCGCCTGTACGACTTCCGATCTGAGCTTTCAGGTTCGAATCTCTGGGCGGGCAAAGTGTTATTGAGTTTTTCTTCTCAGTATCAGAGTCTGGAATTTGTGCCGGAAATGGCGACGAAGCGGCGATAGCCTAGTTGGAAGTGGAACGGACTGCCGAGACCAATGTCCGCAGGTTCAAAACCCAAGGGCATGCACCTCTGACTTTTCTAAAAAAAATATGTGTGTATTCTTTGTGAATTATCGCTCGCTTTAACGGTGCAGGAAAAGCATAGTGAGGAAACCTACATACCTGAGAAGTTCTCTATAGGGATTTCGAAGGTATGTGAAGTCTGCCAACCCGCATGGCCAGCGTGGTGGACTAAGGCCTAAACCCTATCAGTTGTAAAGGAGGCCTGTGCACAGCAGTGGGCAGTATATAATACAGGACTGGTATGGTATGGTGTGATATGGCGATAATATGCTCGCTGACTATCATATCATGGGGCGGAAGACACACGGCGAAAATTAAATGCAATAGTTGCGCCTCTCCCTTCGAGGATATAAGGCGTGACTGAGTGTATGTGTGTGAGTGTGTGTGTTTATGAGTACGTGTGTAATTTTTAAGTAATTAATGTAAATATTCGGCGAGAGCCCGTTTGACGTTACGAAAACTGCCTCATGTTGTTTCATCATAGGAAAAGGCTGGAGCTAATTCGATTTTAATATAAGGTCACGACGTTCATTACTGCTTATCGAAATGTCTTAGAAATTTTAACAGTAATTTATAAGACTGCCTTTGTGGCGTAGTTGTATTACGGTACGGCTGCAATTTAAAGGTCTCGGGTTCGATCCCCGTGTCGGGCTAAGTGATATTTGGTTTTTCTACTCAGTATCAGCCCGGAGTCTGGAATTTGTGCCCGATATGGCGATAGGCTCGCCCCCTATCACATCATGGGACGGAATATGCACGGCGAAAAGTGGGTGCACTAGTTGTGCCTCTGCCTACCCCTTCGGGGATAAAAGGCGTGAGTGTATATGTATGTATGTATAATTGATATACAAAATAACGAAGCAAAGTCAACTATGAAGTTCAGTTTGTTGATAAAAGATTCTTGCCAAGAGCAATATTAATTAAGTTGGTTAAGGGCCTTTACCATTAAATTAAAGGCCAATTTCACCGCTTGACGGTAAATACTACTGGGCAGTGGTCACATGACTGTATAATCCGACCGAATACAAAAGTCACATTCTAAACTATGTTCCCAAATAACTGGTAAAAATGTGCAGGTAATATCTACATTAGCTGTCCAATAACTCTTAAATAAAATTGGGATCTGTGAAACTGGCACTTGCGTTAAGTGCAACACTCAATAGGATAGCTCATAGCCGTCTCGTATGCGTCAAAGAAGGCCACCGCGGGTCTTGGTATGCCAGTATAGGGTGTACATAGTGTCAGGGAACTACTAAATGGATCAGGAATTATGCTATACTCTCGAGCATCGACATTGGGTTTTTTTTTTCGCGGGTAAAAACGCATTATTGCTACCACCACTGGGGGGTGAGTGGAACGGTTATGTTGGTTTCACACAGTCTTACAGCCCAATTTCGACACTCGGGAGTATGGCATCATCCGAGCGAGCATTGGACCGAGTCCCTAACACTATGTACACCCTACACCGGCATACCAACCAAAACCCGCGGTGGCGTTCTTCGGCGCATACGAGATGGTCCCGGGGTATCTTGTTGCACTAAGATAGCTGCACGGGCCCATCCGTGCGCGATGTCGTTGCGGCCCCTCTCTATACAAGGGGGGCTAAGATGCCCCCGAACTCTAAAGGACGCCTTTGGCGTCTACGGCAACAGGAGACCGACTACCCGCATTGTCGTCCACCTCGGAGTCGCTTAAATTGGACTGAGCAGCCCGCGCTGCTCGTCCCGCGACTCTCTCGAAGCCCCATTTAGTCGCTACTTACGACAGGCAGGGGATGCCGTGGCGGAACTCTCTAAATGCTTCCGGACCACAGGGCATATCGACATTGGGCTGTAAGACCAGTGGCCAGCATAGTCGTATATCATCCTCGTAGTGGCGGTAGCGATACGGTATTTCCTCGCGAGAGAAAAATACAACTTTCGGGCGTTGTACATACCGAGTTGTTCTTCTCTTTTTTTATTATTGAATTGAATGATGAGACGAGCATGCCGTTTGCCTGATGGTAAGCGATACGACCACCCATAAACAGTAGCAACACCATCCAGCACCTTGAGTTACAAAGTACTGTGTGGCATTTTACTGCGCTCGTCATCCAGAGACATAAGATGTTAAGTCTCATTATATCCAGTAGTTACACTGGCTACAATGTCATTCAAACCGAAACACAATAGTGCATGCACACTGCTGCTTGGCGGTACAAATATACATTGCGGTGGTACCCACCCAGCCGGCCTCTTACATATGAGAGACGGCATGCTCGTCTTGTCATTCAACGCAATAAAAAAAAGAAGAGTAGTTAATGTGAGTTTACATACTTAAATGCGGGTTCAGCAAAATGACCCTACAACATAAATGGGGTCTAGATAAAGTGTAGATTGCTGAAAGATAATCCCTCGCCAGTCGAGACAATTACGATAGTCTGTTTGAATCCCGATGTATACAGACTGATCGCGGAACGCGACACAATTATGTGGGCCACTATGGCTGGTACCACCACCACCATACATATTATTATGAGACTGCCTCGGTGGCGTAGTTGTATTGCGTACGCGTTACGAGTATGATTTGCGTGCTGAGGTCCTGGGTGCGAATCCCGGGTCGAGCCAAAAACATTGTGACTGGGTTTTCCATCTTAAAAATTACTCAGTTGCAGCTCGGAGTCAGGAAGTTGGTGGTGTGATACCCCCGTGCCTCGGAAAGCACGTAAAGCCGTTGGTCCTGCGCCTGATCTCTCTCCGGTCATGTCGGATTGCCGTCTCACCGGACTTTGAGAATGAAGGAATAGCGAGTGCACCTGTGTATTGCGCACACACTTGTGCACTATAATATCTCCTACGTACCTGGCTGTTCTCCGTTGAGATTGGCCGCCGTAGCCGAAACTGGCTAGGAGGATTACATATTATTATGTTTGACTATTTCAACTTGGTACTGCCGCTATTCACCGCTGCATCTCTATCGACCCTATTTATAACCGGCTTAAAAAAAGGAGGTTCTGCATTCGACCCGTATGTATGTAAGTTTGTATGGGATTTTTTCAAAAACTACCGATTCAATTTGGATCGGTTTTACGTTATTCTAATGTATATTTTCAGGAAGGTTTTTACGTTATCAAAACCAGTCTATTGTTCTTCGTGACTTCCTATCGAAAATAATTAATTTGATAAATTTATATTATTTTTAACTTTGTTAATATTTTATAGAATTTTCCTGTTACAATGTGTAGACATGATTTTAATCACTAATAACTCAATCATAAGTTATAAAATTAAATGGTATTCAAAATTAAACATCCTATCTATGTGACCATGAACATCCAATATAATTTATTACCAATATTTTTGTGAAGGTCGCGTATAAAGCGACGAAATTTGTTGGCATGTTTATTGGAATACAAGACTCAATATTTTTGCCTATCTGGAGAGTATTAATTAATAGACTTAGGGCCAGTTTAACCGGTTCCTGATAAAGTTCTAGATTACTATCTGTCATGTAATGCTATCTAACAAATAAGTCTGATACATTACTAGTCACTTTTTCTACCCGACAATTCTATTTGAGACTTGTGAACGTCGCAGTTTATATGGTGGATAAGTTCCGAATAGGTTATCAAGGATTTTATCCGCATGTGGAGAATAGCCCTAATTCATATTATTATACTTTAGATACAAACACACTTATTAAAAAGTATATTTGGCTCGCGGCTTTGTCCGCGTGAAAAAGATTTTGCAGGAAAACAGACCCGCTTTATATTTTCCCGGGATAAAAAGTATCCTATGTCCTTTCCAGGATGTCAAACTATTTCCATACCAAATTCTATCGAAATCGGTTCAGTTATTCCAAAGATTACTTCCTACAAATAAACTTACAAATTTTACCTCTTTATTTATTTATTTATTGGTTAAGGATTGCTAACGGAGTTTACATTAATTCTTTTAAAATCTACACATAATTATATATATGTCTATTGTCATTTATATAATTGTAACTCTGGTTAAGCAATCACAGCATGAACCACAATATTTAAAACAATAGAAAAAGCCTAAGTAACACTAACAGACAACAATATTACAGTAATTAAAGTGCGCATTACCTAGACCATCTCTCTATAGAAATAATAATTATATAAAATAATTTATGTTAATTGTAAGCAGACAGTAGATACCTACCTATAAATTTTTTGCATGCCGTTGAAACGGTAAAACATGTTGCACATTATGTATAATACATATATATTATGTTTAGCACCTTTGACTGCCTCGGTGGCGTAGTTGTATTACGGTACGACTGCAAGGCTGAGGTCTCGGGTTCGATCCCCGGGTCGGGCAAAGTGATATTGGATTTTTCTATTCAGTATCAGCCCGGAGTCTGGAATTTGTGCCCGATATGGCGATAGGCTCGCCCCCTATCACATCATGGGACGGAATACGCACGGCGAAAAGTGGGTGCACTAGTTGCGCCTCTGCCTACCCCTTCGGGGATAAAAGGCGTGAGCATGCATATAGCACCTTTGTAATGCCATGTTCATAGCAAAATAAATTGATTTGATTTGATTACAGTAATTAAAAAAAACTATTGGATGTAACAATATCTGATAAGAGTACTATGTACTTTATATTAGACTAGACTTCTGCTCGCGACTCCGCCCGCGTGAAAAAGTTTTCCGGGATAAAAAGTAGCCTATAGTACTCAGGAGTAATGTAGCTTCCTATTAGTGAAAGAATTTTCAAAATTGGTCCAGCAGTTATTGAGTTTATCCATTACAAATAAACAATCAATCAATCAAATCATTCCTCTTTATAATATTAGTATAGATTATATTATATATAGACATCGTAAGATAACATAAACGTAAAACGTTTTTTTAAGTTAATTATTTAAATATGTTACTTTACTTGTAGTTAACTTCAAAGTGATATAGTTGGACCGAGGTGCCATTTAACTATTCCATAATAATACATATATAACAATACCAGCCCTGTATTATACTGCCCACTGCTGAGCACGGGCCTCCTCTACTACTGAGGGTTTAGGCCTAAGTACACCACGCTGGCCTAGTGCGGTTTAGCAGTCTTCACATACCCTCGAAATTCTTATGGAGAATTCTTAGGTGTCATGGTTTCCACGCGATGTTTTCTTTCACCTTTAAAATGAGCTATAATTAGTGCCAAAAATACACACATAACTTCGAAAAATCCGAGATGTGTGCAATTTGAACCTGCGGAACTTCGCCTCGTCAGACCGTCCCATTCCATTAAAAGCCATTGTTTTTTTTTAAAAAAAACGTAGTAGCCAATTGACCTTCATAAAATACTGAATGACATTTTTGATGTGATCCCAAATAAACAGAAGATACCAGTTGTCAAATGTCGAAATTATAATATCGATATAAATAGCCGAAATAACATCACGTAGAATTGATTATAATATTAAAATGATCATGAATCTATTATTACTTTAAAAATTTTCGTTGCTAGCTAAGAATAGTATGGAATCTATACGTGCTATCAAGTAGATAAACGCACACACTCATCACGCCTTTATTCCGAACGGGAAGGCAGAGGTGCAACCAGGGCACTTAATTTTTTCCATGTGTGTTCCGTCCCATAAAGTCACAGGAGAGTGTAATATAAAAAAAATAAAAAAAATATTATTTGGGTGTTTTAGGTTAACAAACACCGGGTTTCGGGCGCCAGGCAGAGCAATCTCACAAGACTACTATTGCCGATTTACTAAACAAAATAAGCCAGATAATAGTCAGTCGGCGCATTAGCTTTTGATCTTAGGGGAGTGGAAAATTAAAACCAAATTAGTTTAATTAATTAGGCTATATTTCCGTAGACACTGTTACATTTATATATATTAAAATTATGATTATTTATAGAAATTTTGATATTATTATTTATCCCAAATTTACAATTAATTCTAAACCAAGATCTGTCATTAGTGCACTCTTTGTGATTACGCAAATATCACTGGATAATCCAGTCCACGTTCGCAGAAGGCGTTCTAACAATTAAAAGGTACGTACCTCATGGCAACAAACAGGTTACCTCTAACATACTCATAGCGAGATTCAGAAGAATTATCCTCTTGCAATGAAGTAGCCAGACAGCAAGCCAGTTAACCATCCATGCAGGCCTCTTCACAAGATGGCGGATCTGCAGCCAAAGCGCAGATAATCCGACCAAGCAGATTGCAGAACATGCGATAAATTTCCAAGCAAATACGTAGTAAAACGTAGATAAATCCAAAACGTAACGTAAACCGTAACTAAAACGTAAACGTAATCCAAAACGTAATCCAAAACCAAACCAAACGAAACGACCGCAGAGCTGAAACAATATCATTACTTTAGTAATGGCTACAGCTGCGTGATTCACAATTTAATCAATATTTTATTAAAAGCAAAGTTTTACGAACCGGCCGTTTATTAAAAATTCTCGAATTCAGCCGAAACAATGGTGCTTGAGTTCAGCAACCAACTGCAAAGAGCACGACAACGTAAATTCATCAACTCGTGTTAACGTCACCAACGTTATATTCAAAATTTTGGAATAAATGGACTCACCATAAAAATAACACCGCACCACTTTGGTTTGTATGTTCTAATATCAAACTAAGCCATTGTAGGCTGTTAAAGACTATCAAAATCGAGGATCGCTTTAGATTTTCACATAGCGATCTTGACTCTCGAGCAAATGGAAGGAAAGTGACGTTTTTAGAGACGTCCCGCCGAAATGACACTCGCGCGCACTAGAGATGTGACGTTCAAAATCGTTAAATCAGACTAAATTTCTGTATTATCTGTGGTAACATAATAAATATGTTACATCACATACTTTCCCAAAAAATAAAAGAACAAAGTTCTTTTATGAACTTGAAATTTAAGATAAAATCCGAATAATTAAAAACGAGAAAATGCTAAATTAAGTTTTTCGAAATTCTAGGAAAATAGCCAATCTTATACTATCTTTATAAAATAAATTGATAAACTTGTAAAAGAAGATCATGCAAGTTAACTTCCAAGTCATCAATGAAAATTATTAACCTACAGTTAATCAAGACATCTTCTTCCTGCCTAAAAGTCCTTAACTAAATTACACATCTAACATAACCACCAGTTGAGATTAGCTAAACAAAATTGTCGCTAACTCTAACCATTACGAAAACCAACTTATTCAAACCTAGGAGATTAGTTGGACAAAACTGTCACTAACTCATAATACCTACTCCAAACCGTTATAGTAAATTCTGAGATTAGTTAGACAAAATAGTCACTAACTCGTAATACCTCTACTCTTCCAACTCTCTTCTAAGAAAACAGTTAGGCTAATTAGCCACCGTCTCACCTATACAACTCAACACACACACCAATATCAGTTAGGGAAAATTCCGCTGATCTAAAACTCAAAAACATTGTGAAGCGAAGCGTACTTCTCAAAAGTGAAGCATCAAGGAAAAATGTTTCCTATAATAGAAAATGACATTCCGCGGTCAGCACAACTCTACTCCGACTTTCTGAACGCGAAAGCATTGCAAAAATATCATATTACGATCGGCACAACTCTACTCCGACCTTCCGAACGCAATAGATAAAATTGTGACCAGTCCAAATATCTGAGAGCAAAACATCTCACAAAAGAAACACAATTATTAGGGCCGACACACTCCGACTTTTCGTACCTAATAATGTGGGAACAAAGGTAACTTAAGCATAAGCTAAAGTTCAAAAATTGTTTGTCTGCCTCAAGTGAGCACAGCACAAACTTTGGTCTGAGACAAAAGTACACAGAGCAAAACCAAAAAGGTCTGATGCTGGTGCATACAGAGCTTACATAAGTAGATATATCTAACTACTTCTAAAATGTTACAAAATATATATTAGTAAAAACAGAAAAGACAAAAAGAAAATATGTATGTATTTTCCTTAAACAATAATTATGTACAAAACGACAACATCTTTGTACAACAAAATATAAAATAGATATAAGATCTATTTCAGTTGGGAATTGAGCTAATGAATAACTCCTTGTAAGAACATAGCTGTTTTATTTATTCCAAAATGTCCTAAAAATCTTTAGTAGAAAATAAGTACAGAATTCTATATTATGACAAAAAGTGTCCTATCATACATCTCTTTCAAAGGGCCAACCACAGACATGCTATCTTCTAATCCATCCACAAACAGTGGCCTGCTTCAGTCAAAATACACAATTCAAAAACTTTAATTCAAAGAAATACCAAAAGTTTAAATTTAATATTTAATTATGTCTTTGACATGGTAACGACCAGTATAGCTTTTAGCCAAGTCTTTCAAAACATAAACGTTATCAGAAACTTTTTCTAAAACTTCACATTTTATAAATTTAGGAGCAAGTTTCGCCGAAAAATATGCCGGGGCATTAGAATGTACAAAACTACGTTTCCAACAAATATCACCAACCGAAAGAGAAATGACTTTCCTTCCTTTATTGTAATAAGAAGCGTTACGCTTATAGGCTTTTAATAAATTCGTTTGCACCTTAGCGTAAACTTCACTCAACGAATTTAATGAATAAGCATAACAATTACGACTACCTAACTCAAGCTGCGCTAAATCGTCAATCGATCCACTGAATCGATGAAGAGATGAGTCAAAAATAAGTTCACGACCAAACATGAGATAATTGGGCGTAAAATCAGTTGCTAAATTAACGTTATTATTGAGAGCAAGTTGTACATGTGGGAGAAAGTTTGACCAAGACCTATGGTCATCCTTAACATAGCAGGATATACAAAATTCTATAACTTTGTTATAACGCTCTACGGGATTGTTTTGAGGAGTGTATAGAGTGTTGTAAAATATTTTCGTTATATTATAGCTTTTTAAGAAATTCACAAACGCTTTATTAGTAAATTGAGAAGCATTATCAAGAATGAATAACTGAGGAGTTCCAAATTTAAGAAATATTTCTTTCTCAAGAATTTTACAAATAATTCTAGTAGTAGCATTTTTCATGGGGAAAATCCAACAGTATTTAGTGAAAACATCTACAATTGAAAGAATGTAACGATAACCGGAATAAGTTTTAGGTAAAATACCAATTATATCCATGGACAATAATAACATAGGAGAGTCTACTTTTTTTGGATTAATCATAATACCATGAGGAGGCGAATTAGAAGATTTATATGCTTTACAAACATCACAATTATTAATATATTTTTGTACATCAGCGAACATTCCTTTCCAGAAATAGTGTTGCTTTAATTTAAATAAAGTTTTATGCATGCCTAAATGACAAGAATTAAGATCATCATGATTATCACGAATGGTATTAATAATATGTTCTTTTGGAACTACAATTTTCCAATTCAACCGACTATTAGGATTATATTTATTTTTACAAAATCTATATAAAGTATTATTCTCTACTCTAAAGTTTTTACATCTGCTAGGAAATTTTTGACAATGAATAAACATTCTTTTATACCAACAGTCCTCTATATCATCATCAGGGTTAACAAAAACTGGGGCAAAGTCAATAGAAGAAACTTCTATACGAGATAGAAAATCGGGAACTACATGTTGTGATCCTTTTTTATGAACGATATCAAAAGTAAATTGTGAAATTCTAGCAGCCCAACGAGCCAATCTACCAGAAGGGTTATTGAGTTTTAAAAGCCATTTTAAACAAGCATGGTCAGTTATTACTGTAAACTTCATTCCCTCCACATAAGGACGAAAATGTTCAATAGAATCCAAAATGGACAGAAGTTCTCTTTCTGTAGTACTATAATTTCTTTCACATTTATTTAGAGATCTAGAATAATAAGCGACAGGATGTTGATCACCTTTATCATCTTCCTGAGTTAAAACACTACCAATTCCTACAGAACTAGCATCACAATGTAAGAAAAAGGGTTTTTCAAAATCTGGGCAATTCAAAACTGGAGCAGATATCAAAGATAATTTTAATTTACAAAACGCATCTTCAGCTACATCATTCCAATCAATAGGTTTTTTAGAATTTTTGCTACCTTGAGTAAGTCTAGTCAAAGGTGAAGCAATATCAGCAAAGTTAGATATGAATCTACGATAATAAGAACAAAGACCTAGGAAACTTCTTAGCTCTCTTACAATACGTGGACGAGGAAAACTTTTAATAACATCTAATTTTGAAGGATCTGTATGTAAACCGTCGCTGTCTACCACATAACCAAGATAACGAAGTCTATCTTTACAAAAGTTACATTTTTTAAGATTAATATCAATAATTTTTGAAAATGTTTAAAAATGTTGTAAAATTGTTATATTAAACTTTAAGAAATTATATTGTTTAAGTTTAAAGAGTGCAGTATTGACTTACAAAATTGTAATATTAAATTAATTACAATGTTTTAATATTATCAATAATAAATGGGAACAAGTTTCCCGGCTTAACAGAATTAACTTATGTTAACCGTGATCTAAAGTTTTAACACAGAAATATAAGTGTTATATTTAAGTAATAACAACATTAGTTGACTTGACACTGTCTTAATCATTATACACAGAAAGTATATTATGAGGTTAGAATAATGTTTAACTGAATCTACAGGTTAATTTTAAACACAAATGTTAAGTAACATTATAAGATCTACAAACTCAGAAACTATTATACATACATGAACTGTTGTGCTGATAACGCCTTTCTCGAAGTAGTTGTTTTTATTTAGAGCTATGATTCTATACAATGCAAAGGAAAAGTACACAGTAACCCCGTCACATCCCGAACGTTATAATATGCAAATTATGCATTTTGCAATCACAAGCAATATTATTTATGGTCAAATTATTAAATATTAATCAATGACTTTATATAAAAGTCTCAAAAGCTAGAAATAAGCATGAACATGAACAGCAAATGGAGTTCTTAATAAATCCCTGCATAAGTGTCAGTCAACAATTAAGCTAGTGGCTTATATTATACAACATGCTAATAGCGTCAATAAAGCTACAGCTATTATGTACTCACAATAATTAGAGTGCAATAATGACCTAAAATATGACAGTATCTATTCAAGTCCCTGAGCGTACAGCGCCAATTGTAATATAAAAAAATAAAAAAATATATTATTTGGGTGTTTTAGGTTAACAAACACCGGGTTTCGGGCGCCAGGCAGAGCAATCTCACAAGACTACTATTGCCGATTTACTAAACAAAATAAGCCAGATAATAGTCAGTCGGCGCATTAGCTTTTGATCTTAGGGGAGTGGAAAATTAAAACCAAATTAGTTTAATTAATTAGGCTATATTTCCGTAGACACTGTTACATTTATATATATTAAAATTATGATTATTTATAGAAATTTTGATATTATTATTTATCCCAAATTTACAATTAATTCTAAACCAAGATCTGTCATTAGTGCACTCTTTGTGATTACGCAAATATCACTGGATAATCCAGTCCACGTTCGCAGAAGGCGTTCTAACAATTAAAAGGTACGTACCTCATGGCAACAAACAGGTTACCTCTAACATACTCATAGCGAGATTCAGAAGAATTATCCTCTTGCAATGAAGTAGCCAGACAGCAAGCCAGTTAACCATCCATGCAGGCCTCTTCACAAGATGGCGGATCTGCAGCCAAAGCGCAGATAATCCGACCAAGCAGATTGCAGAACATGCGATAAATTTCCAAGCAAATACGTAGTAAAACGTAGATAAATCCAAAACGTAACGTAAACCGTAACTAAAACGTAAACGTAATCCAAAACGTAATCCAAAACCAAACCAAACGAAACGACCGCAGAGCTGAAACAATATCATTACTTTAGTAATGGCTACAGCTGCGTGATTCACAATTTAATCAATATTTTATTAAAAGCAAAGTTTTACGAACCGGCCGTTTATTAAAAATTCTCGAATTCAGCCGAAACAATGGTGCTTGAGTTCAGCAACCAACTGCAAAGAGCACGACAACGTAAATTCATCAACTCGTGTTAACGTCACCAACGTTATATTCAAAATTTTGGAATAAATGGACTCACCATAAAAATAACACCGCACCACTTTGGTTTGTATGTTCTAATATCAAACTAAGCCATTGTAGGCTGTTAAAGACTATCAAAATCGAGGATCGCTTTAGATTTTCACATAGCGATCTTGACTCTCGAGCAAATGGAAGGAAAGTGACGTTTTTAGAGACGTCCCGCCGAAATGACACTCGCGCGCACTAGAGATGTGACGTTCAAAATCGTTAAATCAGACTAAATTTCTGTATTATCTGTGGTAACATAATAAATATGTTACAAGAGCCGATTGCCATTTTGGCCACGTAAATAAATAGTTCTTAGAGCAGTTTGCTAATATTTTAACCTAGGTATTAATGATTGCAGTCATATTTGCTAATTTCTAGAATTTAAGTAATTAAAACGCCTAAACTTTCCAAGAGTACACTCTAAAGAAAAGAAAACTCTTCCAAGCGAAGGTTTAATTTAGAGAAGGCCTGTTTTGCAGTAAACTTCATTTAGATGATAATGATTATGATGATAAAATAAAAGGAATTTATAAATATTTTACTATTTATTATCTACATTATGGCAGTGTTCTGGTGGTCGAGTATCGTGGTTGTTCAGGCGTAACGGCCATTGACGACCTTCTCAACTTGGGCAGGGTGGGCGGCGATCCAGGCGAGGGCGCGGAGGATCGGCTCAGGGGTGGGGGGAGCGACGGGGATGTGGCTACCCTGAAAAACAAACCAATAGTTAGTACACAAATCAACAATGCTACATAATTCAAATTACAAGAATTCCGTTTATATAAAAGCGGCTACTTTTTAAATATTTCTTTTCCCGTTCATTTTCGTTTGTTAAATTTACTTGCAACTTCAAGGATGCATAGATATACATGTTCTTTATTACATAGAAAGAAAATTACCTGGGCCTGGAATCCATTCTCGTCGGCTTTGTAGGCAGTGTCGATGACCTGACCGTCGGGGGCGGTGTATTTGTATGCACCACTGATTCCGACAGCGGGGTATTCCTAAAAAAAGGCATTCATTCATTCCACTATTTAGACATACAGCCTCGCAACTGGATGTGTTGTCAGAAAGACGTTCCATATTACTTTGAAACATAGGTTTAGTCTTATTAGGGTATTTTTCGCGTACGTAGATTTGAGGCTGACTGTACATAGGAGTTACTTATACAGACGAGCAAGTTGCAACTGTTAAATGATCTCCAACCACAAACACCTACAATTCCAAAAGAATCATGGATGCTGCGGATATTGAAGAGGTAAAAAAGGATTGATGATTGTGCATTTAGCTTTTACTTACAGCGTTGACGTTCTTGGCGGAGCCTTCGGCTTGGGCGTAAATTCCGTTGGCGGTTTCGAAGTTGTACTGGAATTCACCGTCGGGGGAAATGTCGTAGCTGGACTTCACGATTGGGGCATAAGCCTCGTCTTTCACGACGTGAGAGACATCTGCGCTAGCGCAGGCGACGGCGACGGCGAGAACTACGAGGAATTTCTGTAATCACAAAATATACGGCCATGACAATGACTCCACTGCATCTAAGTGGAGTGTCTATATGGTGGTAGGTATCTCATATGTAAGAGTCCGTCTGGGTGGGTACCACCACACCGCAATGTCTATTTCTGCCGCCAAGCAGCAGTGTGCATGCACTGCTGTGTTTCGGTTTGAAGGACATTGTAGCCAGTGTAACTACTGGACATATTGAGACTTAACATATTATGTCTCTGGATGACGAGCGCAGTGGAATGCCACACAGTACTTTGTAACTCGAGGTGCTGGATGGTGTTGCTACTGTTTATGGGCGGTCGTATCGCTTACTATGAGGCGAACGGCATGCTCGTTTCGTCTATCAAAGCAATAAAAAAAAAGTGGAATGTAATCCAGATTATTCTCGAGACATGATTATCTCACTAGTTGACGTTATTATTCCGTCCTGTTCGAAATCGCAAATACGCAGGCAGTTTCCGAAAGGCGACATATTTACTTGAACAGTTGCTGCAGGTTTTACGCCTTGTAGAGTGATCGCAAATACTTAATATCTAGCACAAAGAATTTATGACATGATGATCATTAATTTGCTATGATTTGTATTCCACTTAAATTGAATGGCCATGCGTCTATACAACGCGGTGTGAAGAATTTGCTCAACTGATGATTTTGTCACAAAGTATCAGAAATACCTACGTTATGAACTCTAGATCATAAATAAACTATAACGTCAAATTTCCAAATATTTTACTTAAATTGGTAATTGGAACAAATTACTCTATTTTAACGGACGATTGGACGATAGCCTAGTTGGGAATGGAACGGTCTGCCGAGACAATGTCCGCAAGTTCAAAACCCAAGGCACACACCTCTGACTTTTCGAAGTTACCGTGTGTATTGTTTATCAATTATCGTTCGCTTTAACGGTGAAGGAAAACATCGTGAGGAAACCTACATACTTGAGAATTCTCCATAAGAATTTCGAGGGTATGTGAAATCTGCCAACCCGCACTAGGCCAGCGTGGTGGACTAAGGCCTTAACCCCTCTCAGTAGTAGAGGAGGTCCGTGCTCAGCAGTGGGCAGTATATAATACCTACAGGGCTGATTACAAGTTTTACTCTATTTTAACGAGAGGAGCTACGCTTGTCAAAAATTGTCAATCAATTTAATTACTGAAGGCGTGTTTAATCAATGATTACGCAGACACTTAATAATTAAAAGTTTGTTGAAGATAGCTACTGAATACAATCACAAATATCATGCTCAAGGTATCCTATCTTAATCCGAACCAAAAATCTTAGGACCCCTTTAATCAATATTAAAAGTCACAAATTTCTCCTCTGGAGTCGAACCCGACATGTGTTGTAATTTTATATTTAGCGATGAGTAATATAAAACGCCTTACCATTTTGCAAGCCGGTTGTAGGTTTGGAGATGAACTGACGATGTTCTTTAATGTACGGCTTTATATACCACATGTCCAGAATTTCAATGAGGTGTTAAACGTTTTTTTTATTGGTCCAACTCGTCCGTATCGTCATCGAATCAAAGGTTGTAATCTTAATATTTATGTTCGTAAACCCGATCTATGCCTATTATGGAAAGTGGTACGATAGCCTATTTTAAAATTAGAATATAAGTTATATAATCATTTTAGGACAAAATACTTTGGCATATTAAATTGCTAATTTAATAAAAAAAAACAATAAGTATACATTACGAATAAGCTTACCTACTTAACCAGGGTACCAATGTCTCATAGAAAACGGACGGGAATTACTTTTTGCTGCTACATTTCGTACTTTTTTTACGGACACGGCAAGCTAACGCCACTGGACCTGATGGTAAGTGAAATGAGGACCAAATAGAGTGTCGACTGACGAGCGGTTATTCTGCCATGCTAAGCTCAAAAGCTGAATTTCAAAAAATATCTTAATCTTGATTTTTATGGCATCAAATAGCTCTTAAAAAATGATCGATACGATACGATAACCAGCCCTGTATTATAATACTGCCCACTGCTGAGCACGGGCCTCCTCTACAAGTAGGAGGGAAAAAATGATCATCTAATGAAAAATATAGCCAAAAGCGGTAAATTTAAATTATGTAAAAATACCTTTAGAAAATGGTTCTTATTTCAGTTTTACCTCAAATCACATAGAGTGAAAAGTTTTTTTTTTTGCATTGAATGACGAGACGAGCATGCCTGATGGTAAGCGATACGACCACCCATAAACAGTAGCAACACCATTGAGCACGTTGAGTTAGTTACTGTGTGGCATTCCACTGCGTTCGTCATCCTCAGACATAAGATGTTATGTCTCATTATATCCAGTAGTTACACTGGCTACAATGTCCTTCAAACCGAAACACAACAGTGCATGCACACTGCTGCTTGGCGGTAGAAATAGACATACACTATATACTATACTAGCTGACCCGGCAAAAGTTGTTTTGCCATATAAGATCTTTTTAGAGATTATTTTAGTAGAAAAAAATTAATAATTGATCAGTTACCGACCGGGGTTAAAAGTTATTAAATTACTATTATCGCTATTAAAAGATATGGGATGATGGAAAAAGGTAGAAAATGTGTGGTTGTATGTATTTTTGAAAGCCACTAAATTAAAAAAAAAGTCTGTCCGATAAATAAAAAATAAAATTTGGGGTGGGCCACCCTTATCACTTAGGGGAAAAAAATAGATAACAACCTATTCTCAGACCTACCAAGTGTTAATATAAAATTAATATTATTAATATTATCACGCACCGGCGCCATCTACTTAAAATATTGGTTTGTAGTACATGCTATGTATCAGAGATAGCGCTGTATGTAAAAAAAGATTTTCCCGCTTTTCTGTTGAAATTTTCCTGAATTTTCTTAGCTATAAACCTCACGGAGCCCGAGACCTTTCCAGCGAATGCAAAACCGTGGAAATCGGTTCGTGCGTTCTGGAGTTATAGCGTCAGGAAGGAAAACCCGACTTATTTTTATATAGTAGAAAAAATTCAATCTTATCGATACTAGCGTTCCATGACATACCGCTTTTGCGCTTAGCACGTTAGAATTTTCCCTCGTCAGTCGAAACAATAATACCGGCCTGTTTCATACTGGACATACACAGGCTGATTCCGGAGCGTGACACACTTTTGTGGGTCATTATGGCGAGTTATAAATGAAATGAAATCGTTTATTCGAATCCATAAAATGTTACACAATACTTAGATTCAGTCAATTTTTACTCTACCACCAGTTCGGAAAGCAGTTTCCACCAGAGAAGAACGGGCAAGAAACTCTAGGGTTGCTCTTTTCAAAATCAGTTCAAAGGTAGGTAAATTAAGTACAGTGTATAAAACAAAAAAAAATATATATACAGATTTTATTTTGTTTAGAACAGTTCGTATATATACTTGCGTACTAATAAATTCTCAAATCCCATCATACAATATCTTGTATACGGTGTTCGCAATTCAATTGAATAAAAAAATTCTTCTACTCCTTCCAGCAAAAGTACTATGGAGATGTTTTCAGAGAATATTTGCCCTTCCATACTCTGATTCCTATTTGTTTTAGACTAGTGACACTTACCATGATTCTTCTGCCATTGTAAGTGTTTATAGGCAATGGAGATCACTTACCTAAGCAACCTTTTCTGGTGGGATATATATTGTATCTGTCTGGATAGTGACCACGGTATATAAGATGTTAAAACTATAGTGGCCCACATGATTTAGCACCGTTCCAGGATCAACCTGGAACTGTACAGTCAGCAGCATAAATATCTGTACAAAATCAAAATTTCAAATCGCCTTATACGCGTTAAGTTAAACTGAAACATATTTTTCTTCGTTTGAAGTAAAGTAAATCTCTTGTATTTTATTTTTGTGAAGAGAAAAAAAGATTAGTAAAAAAAAAAGTGTGTAGCCAATTAGAAAGTTTTGAATTTGTTCATCTACTTATGCTGCTGACTGTACATCCGATATCAAACAGGCCGGCATAATTGTTTCAACTGGCGAGGAATAATCTTTCTCATTAGGTGCAGTGGTCACTTCGGCATGCCCGTATAAAAATAAATAAAAAAAGTAGTTCATATTAAATCCTTACGCGTAAACTAAATTCAGAAGATAACTAATTATCATTTAAATGATACAGTTCACGATAACCATTCTTTAAACGCACGTGGTCGTCGTCAAAACCAGAATTTCGACTTCTTGCTGATAATATCAGCAGATATTTGATAATTATGTATGACGAAATACTGCTTTGTAATATAAGGCAAAAATACTAGAAATTCCTTTATTTTGGATAAGTGTTCTTAATATTTCTACTTAGGTTCGAATAGTAAATTACTCTAAAAATTACCTACTGTTTTTCTTTTATATGGGTGCCAATGTGATGAACAGACTAAAGCTAGTTTTTAGACGGAAAACTAAGGTAAGTTGGTTTTACTTAGATCGCATAGTTGAGATATTTTTTTTATACTTATGTGCAGACCGCAAGCTGTAAACTAAGCCATATACTATTTATAATTTTCTCAGTAATGCAAGGTCAGCTAAACTAACTAAGCTTAGTTTCCGGTGTGCAACCCGCATAAAACCCCTCAGTAGAAGAAAACAGAAGACCAGTGCCCAATAGTGGGACTATTATAATGGTATTATTACAACAATCGACTAAAAACTTCAGGAAAAAAGTTCCCAAATACATATTATCAATCTGTTATAAACAATTCTCTATTTGCGAAAAGAACATTAGTGATAGGAGTGTTTAACGTTTATTGGTAAATAATATACGTCCAAAAACATTCACACGTTTCCTCTGCAGCCAATAAGCCGGTGTTGTAATAAATGACTAATATAACGTAGGTTGAAAGTGCAAACAGATATGGAATATTTTTTATACTGAATTTTATTTAAATATCAACTAAAGATCCGATAAACCTATGCAATGCTATCAGCCCTGTATTATATACTGACCACTGCTGAGCATGGGCCTTCTCTACTACTGGGAAGGGTTAGGCTGTAGTCCACCACGCTGGCCTAGTGCGGGTTGTCCGACTTCACATACCCTCGAAATTCTTATGGAGAATTCTCAGGTATGTAGGTATCCTCACGATGTTTTCCTTCACCGTTAAAGCGAACGATAATTGATAAACAATATGAAATGAAATGAAATAATTTATTCGAACCCATAAAATGTTATACATTATTTAGATTCCGTCAATATTAACTCTACCACCAGTTCGGAAAGCAGTTCTCACTAGAGAAGAACGGGCAAGAAACTCTAGAGTTGCTCTTTTCAAAATCAGGGTACAAAATACAATGCATTATGTAGAGAAAAAAAAATACAATTCAGTATTTATTTACTTTTGTTTAGAGCAGTTCATACACACGTCACTTTGAAAAGTCAGAGGTGTCTGCCTTGGGTTTTGAACCTCCGGACATTGTATCGGCAGACCGTTCCATTCCCAACTAGGCTATCGTCCACGACATAAACCTATAAATATTTTTATTCTCAAATACTTGTTCTCATAAATCAGATATTTACATATTTTATAAACAGCAAGGTTTCATTATCTAGTTTTGATGATAATGGAATTAAATTAACCTTTCACAGAAGGAGTATGTATGGGGCGAGATGTTTTATGATTTTCATACTATTGATAGGTGCTTATTTCCATAAATATAGGGTAACAAATAGAAGTGATATAAGCGGCGAAAGCCTAGTTGGAAGTGGAACGAACTGTTGAGACGAATGTCCGCAGGTTCAAAACCCAAGGGCACCTCTGATTGTCGCTCAGCGACACTTTAGTACAAAACGCCTTTCCATCCAGTATAATTAGATCTCCGATTTTTGTCAGAAAGGCACTCGCAGTCACAATAGAACATATAAATTATTTATCTACTATATTATGCATGTATTATACATATAAACCTTCCTCTTGAATCGCCCTATCTATTAAAAACCGCATTAAAATACATTGCGTAGTTTTAAAGATCTAAGCATTCATAGGAACAGACAGCGAAAAGCGACTTTGTTTTATACTATGTTAAAATAATATAAAAGAATATAAAACCGGATAAGTCCGAGTTCGACTCGCTCAAGCAGAGTTCGTTACAAATTGGAGGTAAGGTATCTAAGTATATAAGTACACTAGCCTTTGCGCGCGGCTCCGCCCATGTGGAAAAATTTCCGGGATAAAAAACATATAGCACTCAGAAGTAGTGTAGCTTCCTATTAGTGAAAGAATTTTCAAAATCGGTCCAGTAGTTCTTGAGATTAGCGCGTTCAAACAAATAAACAAACTCTTCAGCTTTATTATTAAGTAGGTATAGAAATTCACGGTTCCCATATTTTTTCCTTTACATTGTACTATAAAACATGGCTACTTGCCAAAATTTTATGATTTTAGCTTAGATTAATTATATAGGTACCTAGATAGACTCTGAACGCTTCAAACGCGTCGATAAAACTGAAGGCTTACTGTCCGCCTTTAGGTCATTTTCCCGCGCTTAGTACGCTTCGAGCTGTCAGCCTCAGAATAATAACAAGCAGCGTTCGCTCACGTTGTTACGCAGATTTATATTGTTCGAAAATGTCGGTTTGTATGATTAAAGTGTGCAAAAACTACAAGGGTCGATGTAAAACAACGCATAATATCACCTACCACCGGTAAGTTGAATTTTTTATAACCACTTCTTGCAAAATAAGCCTGTTGAAATATTTCGTAAAAAAAATTAATAAGAGTTCGCAATAGTTATGGGTTGCTAGTTTATGGAATCAACTTGTTCTAAAAAATGGGAATAATGGATCCAAAGTAAACGTTTTTTGACTAAACAGTCAATATTTTCGACGTTGAAAGCCACAAGTTTAATTATTTTTAACCGACTTCCAAAAGGAGGAGGTTGTCAATTCGTGTGTTTGTATTTTTTTTAAGGCGTCTTTGTTACCCGACTGCGAAAGAAGGAGGGTTATGTTTCTTGAGTGTATGTATGTATGTAAGTTTGTATGTTTGTTTATTTCCTTGGCACGCCCTACAGCCTAAACGGCTTGTCGTATTTTTATGTGAGTGGTATCAATTGATTCGTCTTAGTCGTGAGAGTGACAATGGGTACATAAAAATAAAAAAAATTACAAAAATAAGGATTTTTGGCGGCAAAAAGTGATCTCGAAAAAAAAATGTTTACAAAATACATCGAGTCGGAGGCATGTGCTCACTCCGAGATTTTGTTGTTCTACCTATATCACCAACTAAAGTATCAGAAGTGAGCGTGTTATGCCTCCGACAGCGTTTGTGAACACTGTCAACTGAGATTATTCAAAACCAAAACAAAATATTCAAATTAAAATCTTGTTTCTATCTTTTCAGTTCTTCAATGAATTTAATAAAGATGGCAGATATAGACGCAGTCGGGTTTTTTGTATTTCTTAAATATTTTTTTTATTTGTATTTATGAAGGCGGCTTAATTTATGCCTCACGAGACGTATATGACGTATGTAAAACTGCACAGGCTGTTCTTAGAAAATTCTGTATACAGGACTATATAATGACAAAAGTAATTTACTCAAAAATATTATCATCCATAATGAAACATTTTATTGGCAAGAGCTACTTTAAAGTGGATTTGGAACATTTCTGTGGACATCTTCATCAGACCAAACTATTACGATTGGTAGCAGAAAAACATGTCGCTATTCGGTTTTTTCATGTAGCAAGATTTGATAGTATCAAAAGTGAAGCCGCATCAAAAGGAAGAATATTTAAAAAACAAGTCCAAAGGGCGGGACACTAATTTAAATGAACCAAATAAAGCGTTTAATTCATATTAATTGGTTTTATTCGAGACAATATCGTTCTACAGCTACAGCCTTTTTGTTATTCTAGGTCAAACGCACAAACAGACAAACGGATTAATACTGTATTATCTGCAAGGATACCCGCAATATTTAAATATAGAAAATTATGTGCATTGGTTTTAATTATTTTTAATACTGGCTAATAACTTCATAAATGTCAATAGAAATATATATGTTTATGTCCCGCAAACCCACGATCTCACTGTGTAAAAGGAGCCTATGTATTAATCCACGTCTATGCTAAATTTCATCCAAATCCGTTCAATAGTTTTTGCGTGAAGGAGTAACAAACATTCATCGATCTTCAGATACTTTCAAGTTTCCAATATTCATTAATGGAATTAAGTACTTATGTATGTAAATTTAATAAAATCTTTGTTGTTAAAATTAAAGTAATCTCCAAATTATAATCAGAGAAATTATTGTTTTGTTTCGAAGGATTATTTTTTGGATTTCATGGATATCATTTTCTCGTTGTTTTAATACCAACCATGCAATAACTGGTATCATTTTGCGCACACACAAGTATAAGCAGAATGACGCAGCGATAGCGTATGACACAGCTGTCACGCACACTAGCATAATCGCCGCCGGCCCGTTTGTTTTAGTTGCTTTGCAGCGCGTGACTCCATCTAGTATATAATTAATCTAAGGATTTTAGGCGAACGAGAAGTCGATTCTGATTCCCTTGTGAAATCGCAAAATATGCTACATAAACGTATGATCGTTTATGTCGCATATTTAATTATTTTTAAACTCGAGAAACGTTATTTATTTTCAAATGTGTACTAAAAAGGACTTTGAAACCAATTGAAATCTGTTTAATATAGTCAATTACTTTCAAGTAATGCACTATTAAAGTACCAAATTCCCATAACGCATAAGGAATTGATGTCAGACAGGTTGATCCTAAAACAAAAAGAATATTTTTTGCAAAGCTTGTAGCGCCGACTTCACCCTGAGGCGGGATATGGGCAGAAGGAATACAATGGTTATTTCTAAAACTGCGCCTACGAAGCACGAAGCGACAGACAGGAACAGAAGTAGTATTCACCGTTAGCCAAGATTGCGAGACGAAACATGTACTAAAAGGAACGGAGGAGGTTTTTTTTTTATTATACAGCGGGCAAACGAGCATACGATTCAACTGATGGTAAATGACCACTGGCGCCCATGAACATCTGCAATACCAGGGGGCATAGAGATGTGTTGTCGGCCTTTTAGATGGAAATACGCAAGTTTTTTAAGGTCGCCAGGTCGTATCTGTCCGGAAATGCTGCTGGTGGCAATTGGTTCCATAGTTTTGTAGTACGTGGTAAAAAATGTCGGCAGAAACGTACTGTGGCGGATTGCCAACCTCCGAGGTACACTCCACTTGTGTGACGATAACAGCAATGTATTGTATCTTACTATAAAGTGATCAGACGTGAGTACCAATCAACATAATATAGCTGTTCCTACGCCTACCATAGCAATTTTTCCGATGTGTAGCGCTTCAGTGTCAGTCAAAGCCGGCATAACAATATCCGCCCTCATGAGACGCCTACACGTTCCGAAGCAGTCGTAGATTCATGGCAATTAAAAAGAGCTTTGGAAAAAGACAATTTACATAAAGATTATTTTGACTTTTGACTTTGAGACGTAACGGTTCCCATCGGTCGATAGTATATTTGGACTACACTTACCAACTGATCTTGTGTGGTAATTTTGCGCTAGGGATACAAAACACGTTGCACAGGTTACAGATTATTTACAGATTTATATTATGTTTAACACCTTTGTTACATACCGTGTTTCTAGCAAAAATAAATAAAAAATAGAGGTGAACTGTTCCCCATTATTCAACATTTATTCAACAATATAGCCTAAGTACCCGGTTAGGGTGTCGGCATTAACTATTCTAATACCTAAGTGTAAAAAAATATAAATTAATTGCTATTGATAACATGAATTAAAATTAAATTTAAGTATAAAACTATAAATGTATTACTGCTACTAGAATTAAAAAGAACTAAAAAATATTACATTACTTTAACTGTTTAAATATTCCTGAATGCTGTAGGAAGTTTTTTGAAATAAAACGTTTTTAATTTGTTATTAAATATAATAATTTTATTATCAGTTCTGATTTTTTTTGGGATATTATTATAAATGTGTGTAGTATGGACTATTTTTGTACATAGTAATTTTTGGCTCTGGTAAAATTAAATTAAGTTTTCGCCTTTCATTTTTATTAAATTCAAAATATGAGGGATATTTTCTTACAAAAAAAATTAAATGAGTACGAGTGAATTAATTTTTGTTGCTTTTCATGGATATAATTTTTATCCCCGTTTTAATAGAAACCATGTAATAACTGGTATCATTATGCGCGCACACAAGGATACGCAGAATGAGGCAGCGATAGCGTATGACACAGCTGTCACGCATACTAGCTTAAGAAAAGTTGGCCTGTTTGTTTTAGTTTCATTGCAGTGCGTCACTCTATCTAGGTATATAATTAATCAAAGCTCAAGAGGTTAGTAACTGATAACGATTTAGTATCAGTATTTCGCTCATTCCTCGACAGTTATAATTGTGATAGGCGTCGCTTCAGCAACATGAACATCTATCAGTTTTATAGTAGTGCAGTGTTTTTCGACAACAAGCTAAAAGTGTATGCCTTATGGCACGTCATGATACCTTGTTTGTAAAGTACCTTTTTTTCGCCTTAGAAGATCCTAAAATTAATTCTCGCAACGGTAAATCGTTAGAACAATTATTTTGTAAATTTTTGCCATTCTAAGGGACAGTTTTCCAGGTTTTAAGTCAATTTTATTTGACAACTATCGTATTAAACAGAGAATGTAGGTAATACTCATTTATTCACCATTTATTTGGGAGCATAGTGTCACTTTTGCATTTAGTCAGTTTATACATTTTTGTGACGAGTAGTATTTATGAGCAAGCGGTGAAATCAGTCCTTATTCTTCTTTTTTGATGCGTGATCGAATTTTGAATACGATTTCCAATGAATGTATGTGCATATTGTAATTTAGTGATGTCCGTAATTCTGAAAAAAACTTTTGCATTTACAATGTTTATGATTTTATACAGGGACCTGGTGCACAGTTTGTTAGTTGCATTACATGTCAGCAGGCTATTTTGTGTCGCATAATACTTTTTAGAATACACATTATCGGTGCTTTACATTCTATCCTGTCGTTTCTAAGCAAAACCGAGTTTGTGTCATAGCTTTTATGCAAACAAGAATAGACACTGTACTTTGTTTAGACTTATTTTTCAGTCAGAAACTATGCATAAAATGCAAGCTAATATAAGATAAATTAAAAATTACATTGCTTACACTATTTAGACATAAATGGCCTTATCTATAAACCTATTTTAGGTATAGAATGTTTTGTCCTCTTCCTTCAAACCCAATTCAAAATTCGTTAAAATTTTAACACATACCTACTTAACCACCATAAATGTAAATAATCTTAGTGTTTTAACTACTGATCCCAATGATATTACAAATGCGAAAATTTGTGAAGTTGTTCGAATGCATGTTAGATATAAACATGAACTGCTGAATGTACTAGAATGAAACTTGAAACACACAGAAGTCCAGGTTTAATATAGGCTCCTTGGCATCCCGGAAAAGTGTCCCGCTTTTCCGAAAAAGACTTTCACTTTGCGGGGTAAGCGAAAGATAGTTTATTATAAATCGTGTAGCTTTGACCTTTCTTAACTAATGAGTTTAATGCTCTATTCGAAATTCTAAATGTACTCACTCTTCCTCAAACTAATGCATTGTTTTCTGGAATGCAATCACAAACCGTTTGACAAAACTGGGATTGGAGTTCCTCTATTGTTCTAGAAAAGGTGTCTGAATTGTCATGGTCGTTGGCCACAATCATAAGTATTATGTAAGTTTAATATGTTAAAAATGTGGTAAGTTCGTATGGTGGTGTTGTTGGAAAACTTGAAATCTTTCAATTTTGGTTTGTAATATTAATTTGTGGATAATTTGATACGAACTGACCCGGTGATGAGCCGCCCGGAAAAGTTAAAAACATCGGGCGACCGCCGGGCCGAGTCCCTACTCCTGTATTTATTACTATGCACGGCAAACCTAACTACCCAACTTGTAAATTATATAAATTTATATAGCCGTTTGTTGCTTTTTGTCGCTTACCCGGTAAAATTTGGATAAGGTTTGATATCTAGGTTTAAACTGTTTTTTTTTATAAAACTCGCACAAAAGGGCCCACAGACTCGCTCACCAGTAAGATCAGAGATGTCCCATCTCTCCTTATAATTGACACTTTCCTTAACAATGTCAAAGTGCCCCCACCTTCTGCTGACACTCTGATAAACGAGCTGTCGACCGAGTTCCAGGCAAAGCCGTAAGCAAAAACTAGTCACTTATGTAGTTATATCGGAAATGAAAAGGTATTACTATAAAGACTTGATCATTTAATCTTATAAACCCTATGTATGCTTACGGGAATACTGAAGAAATTTCAGTAATAAAACAAATTATTAACTGTTCGACATATTTATTGAGTACATTATGGCAGTGTTAGTTTGTACTAGAATCATCTGGTATCATTATTTATTAGAAGCGAGTGCTGGGCTTTTCTGGCTGGGGAGGGTGGGCGGCGATCCAGGCGAGAGAACGAACGATAGCCTCGGGAATTGGGGGACCAACAGGTAAGAGGTTACCCTGAAAAACAAAATAACATCATCATCATTAGGCACAGATCCACCGCTAAATATAGGCCTACCGCAAACAATGAGTTATCAAATCGTCTGACTATAACGATTAGTACAAATACCTACAGAATGTGTAAAAAGGAAAATAAATAAAAATAAAAATAAATAAAATAAATAAACAACCAGATGTCTAAGGGCACTTAGATCCTGGCTTATATATAATTCAAGAACATACAAAAGAATCAATAGGACATGCTAAAACTACTAAAATTAGCATCCAATTTTTTTTATGTTATCAATAAATGAAGACGAAGATAGACGTCAGTAATTCTCCAATTTATAGGAAATCTAGTTACCGTTATACTTTTATCGGGTAATCGTATGCCTTTCTAACAAAGAATCTGATATAAATGGAGATGTAATCTTGATCTTGTTTCACAGGTCAAGTCTTCTTCTTCTTCTTCAGCCTTTAGAAGTCCACTGCTGAACATAGGCCTCCCCCAAAGATTTCCAGACCAACCTGTCAGAAGCGGCCTGCATCCAGCGGGTTCCTGCGACCTTCACAAGGTCGTCCGTCCACCTTGTAGGAGGACGTCCCAAGTTGCGCTTGCCAGTACGTGGCCTCCACTCGAGAACTTTTCTACCCCATCTGTTGTCAGTTCTACGACCTATGTGCCCTGCCTACTGCCACTTTAGCTTGCTAATCCGCTGGGCTATGTCAGCGACTTTCGTTCTTCTACGGATCTCTTTTATTTTTCAAGTAATATATCGGTAATCGGAAAATGAAGCCAAATTACCTGGGGCTGGTATCCGTTCTCGTCGGCGACGTAGGAGACTTCGACAGGAGTACCATCGGGGGCAGTGTATTTGTATCCTCCCTGAATAGCAATAGCGGGGTATTCCTAAAACAAACAGAAAATTAAGTTGTTTTTTTTTACAGGCACGACCAAGTGACGTCGTTGCACCTGATGATAAGAAGAGTTACTTCCAGAAAGAGTATTTATGACCAGGAATGATTGTCTCTTGTCGAACGACTCAATTATGACCGCCTATTCGAAGTAGCCAACCACCATCTATGCATCGGAGCACCACAGGTCTAGAGGATGAGCGCAGTGTAGTGAAACTTTTTCGTCATTTAAAATTCTGGGTTGTATCGCTTCTGTAGGGAGATATATCACTAACCATCTTTGTCGTTACTTAGGTTGGATTATTTCATCTGTGGTCAGGTAAAGTTAAGGGTCTCATAGCACTGGCGAATTGCAAGCGAATTCACAGTGAGATGAAGGCGCTGCGCGCTCTTCCAGTGCAATGACCATCAACTTTACTTGACCAAGGATGAAGAATGTCGTCGTCGTTATGATATTCAGTTGTATAAAAATTGTAAACCTGTGGCCCTTTAGAGTAGAAGCAGGCACTGGTCAAACCATTGTATTTACACTGTACTATGTTTATAACCACCTCAGGGATTGGCCTTATCGCTATGTCGAGCAAGAAAACCGATTACGAGTATAATATATGACATCATATTTGAAGGATTACGCTCGTTTGCCATGAAAACTAGTCTTAAATCTGCCAACCGCAAGATTCAAGATTTTACAACGATTTTTTATAATATGTTGAAATAAATAATTAGTAATTTATTCTTAAACACTGTTCTTTTTTTCATTTTATGTACATTTTTATATCGTTAGCAACCCTGACATCACTTCATCACAAAGCCATCAACGCCTAAACCAAGAAATCTGAGTATCATGTAAATTTCTGAACCCTTTACCTATGTAATATTTTTATGGCTATCCGTCAATTTAAATCAATAAGCAGAAAATGCTTTATTTGAGGAATATGCTGACGCAAAAAGAAACGCAATTGTGTGTTTTAAATCCTATAAACCAGGGAGAAAACATTTCTTTTGCACGATATAATAGAGAGCAACTCTAATCTGAAGAAAAAAAACCTAACTAAACCATTTCTTTAAACGCTAAGTTTGCATCATTTACAGAGATAATACGACCAAGCCATACTTACAGAGTTGATGTTCTTCACATTACCGGTGGCTGCGGCATTGATTCCGTTTCCGGTTTCGTAGGAGTACTGGAAATTTCCCTCGGGGGAGACGTCGTAGGCGGACTTCAGGACTGGAGCAGAAGACTCGTCTATGGCCGCGGCGGACGCGACGGCGACAACGGCAGCGATTACTACGAGGAATTTCTGAAAGTAGTGTTACAGATTAATAGAGTTAACTGCTACAATATGTTTGCTTGATTTAAAAAACAACTGCCATAACATAACTCTAAATGGCTTAAGAAAAAATAAATATAAATGAATGCGATAGAATGAGAATGCAAGTAGGATTTTATAGTTTGAGCATTGGGATAAAAAGACAATCTAAAAAGATGAATAATATTTATTCAAAAGGAAATGGAAGAGCATAGCAGATATTGAATTAAACGGTTGCTTAGATATTTGGAACATCGTAAAACCAAATGAAAGGAAGATACAGTAACGTATCGCATTCGATGGCAACTGGTGCATAATGTAACTTGGAAATTGTCTCGTGCTGCTAAACAACTATAGACTAGCATTGAAACTTCAATTCATTTCAGTTAACTTCATTGAATAATAGCAATAAGTGCAATGCAGGACCGAGCAGTAATTTATGTTTCAAAGTTCTGGTTAGCGTTGCTATTGTTCAAGATTGTTAATGTTTTTATTAAATGTTTGTTGAAGTAAACCCTCTAAATAGAATTATATGTAATGAATCATACAAATAAGCTGTCCAGAAAAAGTACTTAAAGAGAATATTGTTCCACAAAAATACTTCGTGAGCAAATACTGGTTTTTCTGACTCCTGAACCCAAGCTAAGCTATAGTCTTGTATCGAAGGTAACTGCAATGGGCTTTCGATCCAGAAATAAATATTAACGTTGCTATTGCTAGCAACGATATCAGGAATCAACGTATAACACACAGTTTTACGGGAATCAAACCCGCTGGCCCTTGTACCGACGCCAACCTTGACGAACTTCAATGCATGCGCTTTAAATAATGAATTGTCTCAATGTCAAGCCATGATGCACATTAAATTGACAATATATTTTATGTCAAATGTCAAGCTTTGATACATTGTTACCAAAATCTATAAATTCTTATGCAAGCCTTTGGGTGGAATAAATATTGCAGAATGATCAATAGCCTTACCATTTTACTGAGATTGTCAACTTTTAGAGACGAACTGACTTTAAATTTTTTGTTCAGCTTTATATACCAACGTGGAGAACTTGAACGAGTTTTACTAGTTTTCTTTATAAACTTGATTCGCCTTATTTCTATCGTCTTAGAACGCAAAAATGCAGAAGGTTTATTAATTTTAAAAAGCGGCGAATCAATATATGTAAGCTTGTCTGATATTTTAGCTTTGTCCGGTGAGAAAGAAACGTATGTTATTTTTATTGTTTATCTTATACTGTATTTCACCTAATCCCGCTAATATTTTAATGTGAAACTTTGTAAAAAGTTTTTAGTAGTTTGGATGTATCTTAACTATGACATTTAAATTATTTTGGATGAAATTCGGAATAAAGGCTAAAAATAAGACCTAAGCTTTAAAAGTTTCTTTTACCTAGAAAAATGCAGATTGGAATTATTATTTCAGGAAGTTTCTCACATAAGCGGCAGAATCGCAGGCAAAAGTTAGTCAAACACAAATACTAAGGTCACGTTATTTTTGCATTGTAAATTATATTTATAATATGAATTGAGTTTGATGCTGATGCAGTATTTTATTAAAAGCAATTAATAGCAACTTGGCCCAAGATCAACTTGCCCTTGCTTCTATTAAAAATAAATAGTTTAAAAAAACTAAAAAACACGCTTTATAGAAAATCCAACTAAAAATAGAAAATAAATTTGAATTAAGAATAGTCTAAATAAGAAAAAAAATATTTTAATGTAAAAAAAGCGTGGGGTGCTTTTTAAGAGATTATCAAAATGATATATAATACTTCTACTCATATTATCTGTCAATAAAATATTTATAACTATTGTCACCATGTACCCCACGCTGTTTTTACAATAAAATACATTTTTTTTCTTATTTACACTATTCTTATTTCAAATTTATTTTTTATTTCTTAGTTGGATTTTCTATAAAGCGTGTTTTTTAGTTTTTTTAAACTATTATTTATTTTAAATTTTTTAGTTCTGTTCTACTATTGTCCAACGAATGTCACTAAAAATATATAAATTGTCAAAAATCTCATTTTGCAAATTGAATAATGGCATAATCTTATCAAATTAGTGTATTGTTATCGGTCCTCGACAAACCTACAAAGTTTGAATAAAATCTGACCGTTTAAAGTGGGTCAAAATCGCGCCCAAAGGAGTCGGAGTCGGAGAGTTACAAACATACATACAAACATACAAGTGAAGCTAATATAAAGCGTGTAAACAACTGTTTAAGTCAGGAGTGGAGTATTTAGTTCAATTTCTATATCTTGAATATCGTCAAGATTTAAGTTACATAATTATTGTATTATGTACATCATTAAATCTCGCGACAAGCTTTTATCTGTACGTAGTATTAAACAAAGTTTGATTCTATTTAAAGTTTTTTTTCTTTATAGAGCATTTAAATAAAAACTTGTTTTTAAAGTTTTTTTTTTTTTTTTTTTTTTTTTATTGCATTTAATGACGAGACGAGCATGCCGTTCGCCTGATGGTAAGCGATACGACCACCCATAAACAGTAGCAACACCATCCAGCACCTTGACTAACAAAGTACTGTGTGGCATTCCACTGCGCTCGTCACCCTGAGACATAAGATGTTAAGTCTCATTATGTCCAGTAGTTATACTGGCTACAATGTCCTTCAAACCGAAACACAACAGTGCATGCACACTGTTGCTTGGCGGTAGAAATAGACATTGCGGTGGTACCCACCCAGACGGCCTCTTACATAATGAGAGACCTACCACCAGTAGTTTTTTTTTTGCTTTTAATTTATTTTTACTTTTTAGTTATTTTTCGAGTAATTCTCAGCAAGCCCTTTCATTTGATACAGATATCTTATAGGAGTGCGTAAAAACAATTAGTCCATCATCTTGGGCCGTCCGCCATATTGAATTCAGAATGACGTCGCTTAGCTAACAATAATTGTCACCCAAACTAAACCTGTAGGTATACATAATTTCAACACAGTCGGTTCAGCGCAACTGCTTCAAAATTGACTTGCAAAATTCCACCCGAACAAACATAAATTGCATGTTAAATAAAAGCTTGTAAAAGGGTTGTCTTCTATTTAAGTAACCACCGTACGATACGTGGTGCCTCTTTTTATACCGATGTCTAACCAATACGACTCATCTTTTCAGGTATTCATTTTCAGACGGAACTCTTAAAAACAAAAACAGTGGGAAACTTTCACTGGACTCCCCTCTCGCAGCAGACTTTTTACTGGTGGTAGGTCTCTCATATGTAAGAGTCCGTCTGGGTGGGTACCACCGCAATGTCTATTTCTACCACCAAGCAGCAGTGTGCATGCACTGTTGTTTTTCGGTTTGAAGGACATTGTAGCCAGTGTAACTACTGGACATAATGAGACTTAACATCTTATGTATCAGGATGACGAGCGCAGTGGAATGCCACACAGTACTTTCTAACTCAAGGTACTGGATGGTGTTGCTACTGTTTGTGGGTGGTCGTATCGCTTATCATCAGGCGAACGGCATGCTCATCTCGTCATTCAATGCCATAAAAAAAAGAACGTGTTGCACTCCGGGAGTGCCGGCAGAAGTGAAAACTTGAACATTAACGTTGTGCATTTTTGAATATTTTGGAATAGTTTGGGAATAATTTCGCACGAATTGCTTTATTTATCAGTATAAAAGTACTAGCATTTATGTGGTTAAATACAATATTTATTTATTGCGCTATCGTCCAGGATTGAGTGTCGCCATCTAGCAGTATTATTGGGCGTCATCTGCTAATTGTCGATACCTCTGCATTTCGATGTCCGATGGATGAGTGTCGGGTCATCTAGTTGACTACTTAATGTAGTAGTTCCATGCCAATATTGATAGGTGGCGGTGTTGTTAATTATGCCGCCATAGATAAATGTCAAAAATGGTCATCACAAGCCACAGAATAAATAACTTCATAGAAGTAATGCTATGACATTTGAGCGTACACTCTCATAGACATCAAGAAATTTAGTTGTGCTGTGACCCCTTGTGACAGTTTATCGATATCGATAGATACTGTTTGTTTATGGGCTATGATAAATTTACAGACGTGCTAAAATCAACACTTTTCGATTAATCAACTGCAAATACCTATCTATACAAATTGCTATTTTATATAAAGGGATAAAAAAAAAAAAAGATATGAAATCCTTAATTTGGTATTAAAATACCAAATGAGGTCTGGGTGCATACAAGCTCTCGTTAAGAGGCTGTTACTTTATAAGAAACTTGGGGCATACCGGATTTCTCCAAAATGAAATTACGTCCGATTTTCGCTTGCTATTTACAGCGGTTTTCATACCTTTCTAAATTTCATTCACACTAAAATGGTTTGGCATTTATAATATTATTATTTTTTAGAAAATTGTTAGAAATTATGGAGCGAATGGAAAGCACTGTAATTAGCAAATGAAAATCGACCAAAATTTCGTTTCGGAAAGAAAGCCAGTAATTCTCTGTTCTTTTCTGACTTCCTTAGCATTAAAGTAGATACCCAAGAGGTCTGGGTCTGACAGAGAGCTACTTAAAATGAGACATTAAAAATAAAACACGGCGGTATCATTCATGTTATATAAGTATGATCATTTAGCCACTATGGGGTTAATGGCAAAGCCCTTGAATTATTTAAATCATATTTAAGCAATAGGGTACAAAGTGTTGATGTGAATGGAAAACGATCTCCTGGTTCTATAGTTTTCCGTGTTAGTAAAACATTCAATATTGAAGTGTTTCGAGCAAACACGGTGCTGTTTTTTCCATTGCCAATTAGTACGAGCAAGAGCACCGATCCATTTTTGCCTCACGGTATCATCTGTGGGGAATCTGCAATATAACATATTGTATGAAACACACTATGAAAATATATACTAGTATTCCCGACTTAAGCCCTCGCGCACGTTAACTGAGTGCCTTTTACCACTACAATACCATATTTTGAAAGTACAAGCCATTTTATGCAAAACAGTATACTACGTAATACTAACATTTATGTTATCGATAAAATATGCAGCACAACACCATTGAAAATTACTATGAAAATTGGTAATAATGAAAAATACTGAAAAATTACTGAATCGAATGGCCCACAGCCGATTATAATATGACTACAGCATAATAATAAGTATAATTACTTAGGCTTTTTGCACTTCTGTATAGGTTTTTAGCAAATATTATTGGTTTGTTGTCTACTCACCGATGGAAGCTGATGGTTTCATCTTGATTTTCTTTTCGGGAAGAATGGGATTTGCATCCTACAATAGCGCAGGACATAGTTTGTTAGCTGGGCTTTAACTCACTCACAATAGCAACTCGAAATTATTAAATTAATTCACAAAGAAATTACAAAATAGGCAAACAAATTTGACAAGCCCGCAAGGAAGTATAATGTAACCTAATTGTGTGGGCGCGTTGGCAAATTGTAACATTTGACATTCATTCGCTTTTTAATTCGGCATCGTAAAGGTAGCCAAAGGTAGCCAATTTGATGTTTGTATAGTGTACGCAAACCGTCCTTAACAACATAATATTTGTCTCTGTCTCTTCCATGCTTTTGCCCTATTTAAAAAAACAGGATCAGTATATGAGTGTAATTTACACTCTTTCTATGAAGTTATTTATTCTGTGTCACAAGCAAACTAGAATAAATCAAAGGAGATGTCCGCTTTTTGTATGGGTGCTGGGCCTCAAAATCTAAACAGGCTCAAACTTTAGGGATATTAAAGGGGCAAAATATGGAGCTTGAATCCATTAAAAAAATATTTTTAGACCCCTCCATTCATAACTAACTTTTTTTAAAACGTTCATAGTAAGTGTAGTTTTCAAGCCAAACAAAATTACATAAATCTCGAAATCGGAGGTCTTTAAAATTAAATGATTTATTGCAAAAGGCTAGTTTTCAGGAGTTCTATCCAAATATATAGAAACTGTCTTGTTTAGAATTTCAGGCCCGTTTTTGGACAAGTCCTTTGAAAAAAGAATGTAACGTTAGATTCTTTTGTACTCGTGCCGTGCCAACGCTGGGGAAATAGCTTCAACGCAATGTATTTAAGGTTCATATTAGATTAGTAAGGGATGGTTTTAATAATGTTAATAAATAAAAATGCACTCGTTTCAAGAATTATAGCTTCTACGCATTGTTTTTAAGGTTCATATTAGTAAGGGATGGTTTTAATGACGTTAATAAATAAAAATGCACTCGTTTCAAGAACTATAGCTTCTACGCATTGTATTTAAGGTTCATATTAGTAAAACCTCCGCATGCATTTTCGTCAGATTCGGTCACGTGATCCTGACGCGAGTACGCGATTTTAACATTTTATACCCATCCCAAGAAAAGTGCTCAACGCCGCTAAAGAAGTTGTCACTTCAAAAAAAAAGCAGATGTCGGAGAGATGACCTCCATCCTACCTAAGCCGGCCTGCAGCTGGTTTGCAACCCGCTACCGGGCAAACAATGCCCAAGATGCTGGCGTGCAGTATTCCGACATTAGATAGACATTATTCTAAGAGCTGACTCATGCGAGGCTTGCAGTTGCATGCACACACTCACCCCGCGGCCTACGATATAAGGAAGAGAGAGTAGAATGGCAGGGTTTTAGTAGGTAGGACGGTTTAGACCGGTAAGTCCGGCAGAAACCTGTAAATAGATATCCCCATGTTAAAAAAAGGGATCCTTCTTGCATTTTTGTCGTGGTAATTCTCCAGGTGCAATATTATAAGACCCACCAAAGCTCTTTCTGACGTCCCGCTATAGTACTATTTACTTCCATATAACGAAACGGCCGCCGATATTACGTTTGGAATTCATATCCCAACTGATCTTATATCATCATTTTGCAACGCTAGGACACGAAAGATCCTTTGTGCGATGATATCATTAATTTCATTCATCGTTCATTTATACAGAATAGTGACCATTTCAGTTCTAGAATAATTTAATGTATTTTACTACAATTATAGATCTATTAACTGTCGCTTCAGCAACATCAGCAACTGCCCGTTTCATAGTGTAGTTTCTGGTAAATAAATTGACAGCGTCATTACGGAGCCTTATGTTGATACCTCATAAAATAGGTGCATTCTTATGATGCGTAATCGTATTTTAAACACGATTTGATAAAAGAAGATAGAAGTCTCTTGTATATCTTGTAGCTTTGACCTTTGTCATAAAATTTCTCTAAATAATGCATTGTGTGGAATGCAATCTCAATCACGGAATCCACAAACCGTTTAACATTCTAAGCGGGAATTCCACTCTTGTTCTGGTAAGGTTGTCTGGATCATCATAATTATAGTTGGTCACAATTGAAGGACTTGAAAAACTTTGAATTTTTCTAACGAGAGGTTCTCTCGCCAGTTGACACAATTTTGCCGGCTAGGTCGAAACAGGATAAACCCAGGTTGATTCTGGAAGGCAACACACTTATGTGGGCCACTATGGTAGGTTTTACACCACATGTAATGTGTACGTCGGTCGCTATCCGGTCGGAAACAAATATCCAACCATTAGTAATTCTGGTTCGTTTTATTGATTTCTGTGATACAAATTAATAAAATATAAGACTATTATATTGTACATTTATATTTATCGTCTTTGGTTATTGACCAAATTTCATAAAAACTAATTTCGGTACTGTTCGGACTATGAAATTATCACAAAAACCATTTTTATCAAAACATCTACGTATTTCGAGCATTCACCATTGATGTATTATAATATTATATTATTTTAAGGTACAATATTTATATAGTAGAACATGATATTTATTATATTTTTTGTTTATATTGCAAATTTAAAATATGTCAGTGTGTATGGATGTTTGTTACAATTATAAAAAATTGGATAAGACTTGATACACAGGCTTAAACTACTTTTGATGAAAAGTGCATTGAAGGAAGTTTTATTATAATCTAAGTCTTTCAACAGCATATGCCATTCATTTATGTAAATAAGGCACGATATAGCATAACAAATTATTATATTATGGTTCATTTTACAAATTTAAAATACCTATATCAGAGTATACCGCATATAAGGTCTAATTAAGACGTGATTTGAACCACAGGTTTGAACAAAAAAATTATAAAATATGTACAGCCACCAGCATAAGTCGCTGAACAAACTCAAAATTTCAAATTACCTAAATACTTTTGTGTTCTTACCAATTGTTTTTTTCTCTTCACAAAAATAAAATAAAAGAGATTTACTTTACTTCCAACGAAGAAAAACATGTTTCATTTTAACTTAACGCGTATATATAGGCTATTTGAAATTTTGATTTTGTTCAGGTACTTATGTGGCTGTACATGGATCCACAGAGTCGCTCAACAGAAAGATCGGAAATATCCCATCTCTCCTTACAAGCGACAATTTCCTTAACTTAAGTATATTAAAGTAACAACAGAAATGATAATGCAAATCATGTATTAACATCAAAACTTCAGGCTTACGGGAACCAAAGTAATAAAACAATTTTTACTGTTCAATATTTATTATCTATAATATTACTGCTCTATAGTTGTTACAACAATCATTTGTATACATTATTTATTGGTAGCGAGAGCTGGGCTTTTCTGGTGGTGGAGGGTGGGCGGCGATCCAGGCGAGGGAACGTACGATGGCCTCGGGAATCGGGGGACCAACGGGCAAGAAGTTACCCTGAAAAACAAAACAACAGCGTCATCATTAGCCACAGCAAGTCTACTGCTGACTGAGCTCAAGATAATATAATAGTAATCGGAAAATTAATTTTAAATTACCTGGGGCTGGTATCCGTTCTCGTCGGCGACGTAGGTGATTTCGACAGGAGTACCGTCGGGGGAAGTGTACTTGTATGCTCCCTTGACAGCAATAGCGGGGTATTCCTAAAGCAAACAGACAATTCAATGGTTTATCTGGTCACGGCAAGATGACTCAGCTGTACCACTTAGGCTGATGGTAAGAAGAGTTGCGCCCAGAGTACCAATTGACGAGGAATGATTGTCCCTTGCTGGACGACTCAATTATGCCCGCCCATTCGATGTATGTTAAGTGCCATCTACGTATTGCAGCACTATAGGTTCACATCTAGTGACACATTGTTGTCATTTAAATGCTAGTCATGTAAAACTTATGTAGCTATCATTTTTTTTTTGTTTCGCGTAAAATGTGATTTACCACTATCGCCCAGCCTTCTTTGGGCGCTTACCACTACCTCTACCAACAGACGACTTAGGCCGGGTTCTTCCATCCGTGGTCAGGTAAAGTTAAGGCTCTTATCATACTGGCGAATTGCAAACACATTCACAGCGAGTCGATGGCGCAGGCTGCTCGTCTAACTTAACTAGCCCACGGATGAAACAGCTTACTCGTTACGTCATTTGTATGGAATTTACCTTATACACGCTTATAACCCTGAAGAACAGAAGCAGACATTGGTGAAACCATTGCATTTACCGTGTACCGTGCTAATTTCCACCTCACGGACTATTTTATCGCCATATCGAGCATGAAAACAAATCCAAAGCAGGTAACATGCATGGAAGTGTTACATGTATATGTCAATTAGAAAATCTCACAGGAATTTAAATTGCCAGTGTGGGGGTCCAAACCTCTCTAATACCAAGTTAGCAGCTTTTTTTTAAAATTAATATCACAGAAATATTTTATTTGAAATTGAAACATCGTGTGCAAGACTTTAAATATAAGTTTGAAACAACTTACAGAGTTAATGCTACCAAGCTATAAATACTTACAGAGTTGACGTTCTTCACAACACCGTCGGCTGCACTTTGGATTCCGTTTTCGGTTTCGTAGGAGTATTGGAAACTACCCTCGGGCTGGACATCATAGAAGGACTTCACGACTTTGGCAGAAGACTCGTCCGCGACACCAGCGGACGCGACGGCGACAGCGGCAGCGATGACTACGAGGAATTTCTAAACGTAGTGTTACAGTTTAATAGAGCGGCTGCAATATGTTTGCTTGATTGAAAAAATGCCGTAAGAAAAATAAAATAAATTGGCTTAAATTAAATAAGACAGCTTTTGACAGGTCCGTCTGGAAATCTTCGGGGGAAGCCTATGTTCAGCAGTGGACGTCATGTGGCTGATGGTGATGATTGATGAAATTAAATAAATGCGGCAGAACGAAGCGGCGATAGCCTAGTTGGGAGTGGAACCGACTGCCGAGACGAATGTCCGCAGGTTCAAAACCCAAACGCACCTCTGACTTTTCTAAAAAATTATGTGTGTATTGTTTGTGAATTATCGCTCGCTTTAACGGTGAAGGAAAACATCGTGAGGAAACCTGCATATCTGAGAAGTTCTGTATAGGAATTTCGAAGGTATGTGAAGTCTGCCAACCCGCACTAGCCCAGTGTGGTGGACTAAGGCCTAAACCCTCTCAGTAGTAAAGGAGGCCCGTGCTCAGCAGTGGGCAGTATATAATACATGGCTGGTATGGTATGGTATGGATGGGCAGAACGAAAATGCAATTAGAATTTTATAGTTATTTGATCATTGGGACTAAAAGACAATCTAAAAAATATATTTTATTTATTCACAAGGAAAGGCATAGCAGATATTTACGTAAACCTCTGCTTTCATTTTGGAACATGGTAATAACTATAAAACATATAGAAGCAATTAGCGTCTATAGGGTAGTTTCCTATGTTTGATTTTGTACACTATTTATTATTTAACAGAAAATAATACGGACAAATAAATTATTCTGTGAAATCACATCAAAATTGGTTGAAAAATAAAGCAGTTATTTAACTTAATCTGCTAAACATAATTTATTTGAATAAGATAATATTATATTAATTTTATAAGCGAGTCTCACGGAAACTAATCTATCTTGAACCCGCAACGGGTTTTTTAATACATCAATGCCCGCAACGAAATTAATCAAATAGAAAGATCGGGAGGAGTTCGAAATATTAATTATCCACTTCCCATAGCAAAGCGGGAAACAAAAATAATTAACTAAGGAGGTATTTTAACCTTAAGTTTAGGGACGATTAAAACTAGAAAAGCCAGTTGTAAAGCACTACGGATAAAAATTAAATGGAAGGGTCCTATCATAAGAGCTGTCAAATTTGATTCCAATAATAGGCATGGCAAAAACGCCGTAAAGCAGGGAAATTCCGTCTAGTCTTTACAAGTTCCATGTCAATCTTCATCTTATGTTAATAGTAACTAAAATGGACTACCGGTACATTGCCGTAGCAACAAAACCGTATATATGATTAATATTTACGAAGAACACATTTATCCTCGTCCGATATAAAATCTATCTGCATTTCATGCACTTAAAATTGACAATGAATTATCTGTCTATGCATGCCATGATCTATGCACTCTAAAATTGCCAGCATATTTTATGTTAAATGTCAAGCTTCTATGCATTCTCGCCAAAATCTTCGAATCCTTATGCAACCTCTTGGTTGGGATAAGTATAGCTGACAGATCAAACAAGCTTACCATTTTGCTGAGGATGTCAGTTTTCACTTTTCAGAGATGAACTAACTTATATTATGTTTTTATCAGCTTTATATACAAATTTCCAAATCTTTAATGAGTTTAATTTATTTCTATTGTCATAGAATAAAAAAATGCACTTCTAGATAGTATTCAATAGAGACGAATCAACATTTGTAAGCTTGTTTCATCAATTTAATTTTATTTCAACGTTTCAAATTTTGTAAAAGCCATACGTGTACTATTTTTTATTGTTTAAGTATATTTGAATCAATCAATTAATTAACTGATTATTTTAATTGATCGAACTTTATCATATTAATCGATTTATTTTATCGATATTATGTTACTAAATTAGATAGATTTTTCTCAATGTGTCATAGAAAAGTGGCTCAAAAATTCCCATTCCTTTTGGCAATTTACACACACATACACTCACGCCCTTTATCCCCGAAGGGGTAGGCAGAGGCGCAACTAGTGCACCCACTTTTCGCCGTGCGTATTCCGTCCCATGATGTGATAGGGGGCGAGCCTATGGCCATATCGGGCACAAATACCAGACTCTGGGCTGATACTGAATTTAAAACCCAATATCACTTTGCCCGACCCGAGAATCGAAATCGCCACCGAGGCAGTCAATCCCTGATAATCATCGCTCGTCAGTCGACATTCTATCTGTTCTCCTCTCCGTTTACCAACAGGTACAGTGGGTTCACTTTGCTGAGCCAGTATATAAAAAGGAAATGGTACGATTCTATGATATGGAGACACCACCACGTTTTGTTTTCTTTCAATTTTAATGCGCGGAACACGTGATGCGTGACATATGAGCTTTGAATATAAAAATCAAGGAAATAGGTTCACAATTTGCAGAGAAATCAGTGTACACACATAAAAAATACAACACACACGAATTGAGAACCTCCTCCTTTTTTTTGGAAGTCGGTTAAAAATGCAGCAAGATGCCTTTTGGGCCTCTATGACTCGATAAACGCGAAACTCAGCTTGCGACAGGACGCTTATAAATATCGCCGTCTACATAAGCTATAGGGAGCGTGCACGAACTATAGGGGGCAGCACAAAATCGACACAAGAGCTAAAGGTGGATAAAAAAAGAAACTAGAACTAGCACAATAATTTGTTGATACATTCTTTTAATATGACAAAAATGATAAAATATGTGTTCCGGTCGAATGTTATTTACACCCAGCGTGTCCAGAATATGCTTTTTTTTAGATGGGAGCTAGTTATTTAAGCAAAATTAGGAGGTTATGTTCCCTTAATTACAGATTTTTTTGTATTAAGTATTACCTTCAAAACATGTTTATTTTTATAAATAACGTAACGAAACATTTCTAAATGCTTTTGGAACTCATAATTATGTGTGTTTTATACAGCTTTTATTATTTTTGTCGATTTTCACATAACCAGGGAATGTTAGTACGTAGGTAGGTACTATTCTTGGGAACATTATATAATTTCACACAATTTGATCTGTTTATTTTTATGTTTTGGAGCATCCAGATACACAGCGATACATTATCAACAAATTAAATGTTATTTTTCATCCTTTTAAAGAATATTGTACGTCAATGCCAAGTATCGATGGGCTGAAAATGAGTCGTCAAGTGCCAGTGCCAAGTATTGATTGCGCCACTAGATGGCAGTGCTTAGGACATGCACGTTCCCTATTAAGTTACGCAAAACATTGTGAAGATGTGGGAGTTTGTTGGAAGTAAACGCAGAATCAACTACACATTTGAATTAATAAATTATTATCCTGAAAAAACACAGTTAAACGTTTATACCCGAATATGACATCTACGCCACAGTCCACGCCGTGAATCCAAAAAATAATTAGACAGTATAATGAACGAAAAAAAGCAATGAGAGGTGTCAAGGGACACCCGGATGGAACGAAGTTCCTTTCGATTAATTAGTGAAGGAATTGTAATAAAATTTTATTTATATAACAGAGTGTGTATATATATAAATATATAAATATTTTCCTATTTCCGTTCCAATACATAAGTTTCTAGAGAAAAAAACAAATAAATACGTGTGGCACTCGGAGACTGCCGCGGTAAAGCTATTGCATAGCATTTTTATCACAAATTTTGATTGACTAAACACAAATTCGATCTTACGCTTACCACATAAAGTAGATTTTTAAACGCGAGCAAAGCACGTTTAGTCTTGTTATTGATAAATGTCAGTAACCAAAGTAGAATAAATCAACAAAATTTGAAAAAAGAATGTTACGTACGATTCTTTTGTACTCGTGCCGTGCCAACGCTGGGGAAATAGCTTCTACGCAATGTATTTAAGGTTCATATTAGATTAGTAAGAAATGACTTTAATAAATAAAATAAATAAAAATATACTCGTTTCAAGAATTATAGCTTCTACGCATTGTATTTAAGGTTCATATTAGTAAGATAATAGCAAAAAGTGTCGTGACAACTTTTCGTGAGAATTTTTTCCGTCCAGCCCCCTTTCACAACGCGCGATAAGGAACTTCGTTCCAAAAAGCTCAAAGACAAACGGCCATTAAAAACATGCTTCGACATCAGAACGTGATTAATTACCGTCATTAATAATTATGCATAAAAAAAGTCTTAAAAAAATACTAGCAAAGTCTCATCTGCTTCCACTAATCATTGGCCCACGGCACACCGGGTATTATTAAACCGAGTGACATTTACCTAAAATGTATGCTATGCTAGTAGGTGAATGTAAAATCCGAGGATCTGTTTGTAAATCAAGGTCGGGCCATCACATTTTTGTGGCCATTATGCTCATAATATTACGTATATGTTTAACGTGTCGTTGGGAATAATCATATGAACTATTTATCGAGTTATAAAGTATTAGCTTTTGCTCGCGGCACCGCCCGCGTGATAAAGTTTTTCCAGGATAAAAGACCCGCTTTATATTATCCCGGGATAAAAAGTAGCCTACAGCACTCAGGAGTAATGTAGCTTACTATTAATGAATTTTAAAAATTTCAATATCGGTTCATAGTTCCAAAGATAAGCCTCTATAAACCTACAAACAAACGCATGAACTTTACCTCTTTATACTATTAGTATATATGACCGGTATTCACAAGTTGAGATAGGGCCCATGAAGCAAGAGGATAAGGATATTTTAAAAATATATATATATTATTATTGTTCGCGGCTACGACCGTGTGAAAAGATTTACCGGGATAAAGTATCTAATAAAAAAAGAATTATTAAAAAGGCTACTCTGTAAAAAGTTATGCCTGGTCATCATTACAAAAAAAAATATATACGTCGACTTCAGAACCTACTCAGTTTTTTTTCGTCGCTTAGTTTTTAATTTATTCATATTTGAAATATTGTTGTGAGCAAAAGTAGGGGATATCGCGCTATCTCTTTCGCACGCCTGCAGCGTTATGGCCGGTGACACTCAGTGACGTCATAGCCTGATATTACTGTTATTTCACAACCACCCCTACCAACAAATTTCAAAGCTTTACAACTTACGACTAATTGCGCCGATATTGAAAATTCTTTTTGCATTCAATTTTGGATGGCATGTATTTTTGATAAATGTATAAAAAAAGTCTTCAACTACCCTATTAAAAACGTATTTTCTACGAGCTTTTGCCCGCGGCTCCGCCCGCGTGAATGAGTTTTCCCGGGATAAAAGTCCCGCTTTATATTTTCCCGGGATAAAAAGTAGCCTATGTGTTAATCCAGGACATAATCTACCCGTGTGCCAAATTTCATCGAAATCCGTTCAGTAGTATTTGCGTGAAAGAGTTACAAACATCCATACATCCAGACATCCGTACATCCATACTTACAAACTTTCGCGTTATAATATTAGTAGAATTTTATCGCAACACAATAAATGCAAACATGTCAAAATGCTATTCAAAACCTTTGAAATACCTACACTTGAATCCAAAAATCAGATTAATATGAACAATATTGGGACCCACAAGCAATCTGATTGCCTACCTGAGTTAAGCTTACGTTCGAAAGGCGCCTACGCATATTTAGGGCCTATTATCTAAAAGTATTACGTAGGCAGTATGTACAAGTGAAATATAATTATTACTCATAAAATTATGGGTCGTGGGAGTTTGTTTATTTCTCTAGATATTAGAAATTAGCATTGCGCGCGGCTCTGCCCGCGTGGAAAAGTTTTCCGGGATAAAAAGTAGCCTATAGCACTCAGGAGTAATGTAGCTTCCTATTAGTGAAAGAATTTTCAAAATCGGTCCAGTAGTTCCTGAGATTAGCGCGTTCAAACAAACAAACAAACAAACTCTTCAGCTTTATATATGAGTATAGATAGATGAGGAAAAATTATGAAGAAAAAGTAACCATTTTACAGATGATAAGTGACCTTGACTTCTTACATCATTAGTATTGAATAATTTTATCAAAACATGTTATATTGACATTTCCCTAGGTAGATTGAAAACTTACATTAATGCTTGTGTATCTTGAAATGTCAGAAGATCAGAAGGAAAGATTTCATCATCATCAGCCCTGTATTATATATTGCCCACTGCTGAGCACAGGCCTCCTCTACTACTGAGAGGGGTTAGGCCTTAGTCCACCACGCTGGCCTAGTGCGGGTTGGCAGACTTCACATACCCTCGAGATTCTTATGGAGAATTCTCAGGTATGTAGGTTTCCTCACGATGTTTTCCTTCACCGTTAAAGCGAACGATAATTGATAAACAATACACACGTAACTTCGAAAATTCAGAGGTGTGTGCCTTGGGTCTTGAACCTGCGGACATTGTCTCGGCAGACCGTCCCATTCCCAACTTGGCTATCGTCGCTTAAAGAAAGATTTACGGAATGTAATTATTGTCATTTAATTACATTAATGGAGGAATTAAAAGTTAATATTTTGGAATTGGATGTGGTTCAAACAATCTTATCTACACCTTACAATGAAACACACACACAAACACACTTACGCCTTTTATCCCCGAAGGGGTAGGCAGAGGCGCAACTATTGCACCCACTTTTCGCCGTGCGTATTCCGTCCCATGATGTGATAGGGGGCGAGCCTATCGCCATATCGGGCACTAATTTCAGACTCCGGGTTGATACTGAATTTAAAACCCAATATCACTTTGTCCAACCCGGGAATCGAATCCATGACCTCAGCATTGCAGTCATACCGTAATACAAATACGCCACCGAGGCAGTAAAAATGAAAAGTACAGTGAAAATTTTATTAAAATCTATAAAGTAAGCAAGCTAAAAAAACTTAAAATGTTTCCTTTTCGGATGAATTAGTTTTAGGATACAATGTGACTGGCATAATTTTGTACATTAAAAGCCTCTAAACATGAATATTTAATAAAATAAAAAACAAACATGGTCGCTTTTAATTTAAAAGTTGACTGTTGCTACTTTGTACTATTTACTTTCTTTATCGATCCGCCAAGCAGCAGTGTACATGCACTGTTGTGGTTCGGTTTGAAGGACATTGTAGGCAGCGTAATTACTGAGGATTATGAGACTTAAAATCTTGGGTCTCGGGGTGACGAGCGTAGTGGAGTACTACACAGTAATTTGTAATTAAGAGTTCTGTATGGTGTTGCTACTGGTTTTGGGCGGCCGTATCACTTACCATCAGGTGAGCGGCATACTCGTCTAGTCATTTAAATGCAATAAAAAATACACTTTTTTATGTACTTATGTTAAATTATTCCTTATGAAATTTTTGCTTTGCCCTTAGACCAAAATTAGAGATTTCCACTCAACCCCCCTTCCCTTACCCCCTAAACTGAAAGCTAGTAACGTCCTTGCGACTTTTGATACTTGTCTTGTATATTTTGTTCTATAAAGTGGTAAGTTGTAGAAATCATCTTCTATCTCGAATAACTTACACGTCACTTATTCGAATCTATCGAATTCTGGTGACACAATATTGATATAGAACTTAAGACTCTTTGATTTTAAGCACGCTTCTACTAAGTATTCTAATTTATACTTCTGGCTCAAGGACTAAAGCGGGATTGAACTCAGAACTTTTCAGTTCTGAGCACGCCAGACTTAGGACATTTATCAAATATTCATGCAATCAACATAATCAATTTTATTTAGTTGAAATATTTGACACTCTATGACTAATTAATATACTGTCTGCCTCGATGTACTGCTCAATAACTTTTTTGCTTTTAGCACTAAGATTGCAGTTTAGCGTATTTGAAATATTTAATTTTTTTTGTGTATTCACACCACACCGCTTAAAGCAGATTTACCTGTAACATTTTTATGAGACTTTAATTTGCACATTGAATATGGAAATGGTGGTTTCTTTTTTATCGAAATCTCTTCAAAGTCGCTTCACTGCACCTGATGGTAAATGAAGTGCAGCCCAAAATAATGTCGATCGGCAAGAGATAAACATCCCTGGTCGGTCGGCACAGTTATGCCGGCCTGCATAATTGCTTCTTCACGCTCCGCTTCTTGTAGGAAGGAGGGAACATGTACGCTGGCAAACTGTTCCACAGCTTAATGGTGCGGCAGAAATATGAATAACCGAACCTTTTGGTTCGACCCGGGATGGAAGAGACCACTAAGCTGTGGTTCCACAATCCAGCACGCGTGGATCTGTTTAGGAAAGGAGAGGAGGGCGTAAGGATAAACAATTCTGAACAATCCGAGAAGGTAGTTTCTGAACTCCCTTCTCGATAAAGCATTTTTTTAGATATTCTGTAGTGTTTATAGCACAACGTTTAGATAAAATTACAAATAACTTATTTTTAAATGTTACGTATTTCTTTTTTTAGATACACTATAACTAAACGATTTATTTTATTTAATCCAGCATATCGTTAGGTAATAACAGGAATAAATAGCATATTTAAATTCATAACATAATACATTTGTATAAAATTAAATAGCTCGAATGAGTTCTAGACATTTTACCGAAGTACGTGGAACTTACTGAGGACTTTTCCTAATAATTAGACACTTTAAAATCTCTACGCCATATTCTTTTGTCTGGACGTGAGGAAGATTCTAAACAAATGCACTGCAGCAGACCGACGGTAAATTAAGCTATTTGAACACAAATCTATTGATTAAGAAAGAGTAGACGGCGAGGTTATTTCTGTTGAATAAAAAGAACAGTTTCCAGAATTAAAAAAATAAAACAAAGGAATTGTTTATTCTCAACAAATATAGCATATAATAATTATTAATACAATTTAAAAAATAGTAAGCGAAGTTTAATTTTAAAATATTTAAGGAAACGAACATTAGCATACGTATGTGCTTAGATTAAATACAATTAATTAATAATGATATGTCCTATCCCATGAAATGCTATAATAAGCTTAAGCCCTCCATATATTCTGGAAAGAATCTATAGCCCTGACATTGAGCGTAAACATAGCGCCGTATCGTATGGATTCTTACTCTTAAAATAATTATAATTTTTGTTTAAAGGTCTTTCATAACCATATCAATTAACTTAATTGTACCAATGCAAAAAAAGGTTAATATCGTATTAATATAATATTATTTCACCAAAATACATAATTTGATAAGTTCACGAATACATAATATTAACTACCATTAATCAATTATATAAATACTTAAGTGGCATATGAAGACAAGATCCAAAATTAGGAAGTATTATTTTAATTTCCTCAAAGTTTGTAACTTCATTAATTTCTCGTATGTCTAGAGACAATAATTGCCCAACATATCCCTGCATAATTAATCATCTAAGTATCGTTCATGTCCTACTTTAATGTTTGGAAACTTCCACCATCAATTAGATTTAATGTACGTGATTATCTTTGATAGCATATTTTATATTTTGGCTATTTAATTCAATTACTTTATTAGCAATCCGTCGATCATCTACTATAGTTTCTTTGTTTTTAGCAACTAGATCAGTGGTTCCCAAAGTTGAATGAGCCGCGACCCACCTCTAACAAAAACTTCCAAATTCTGGACCCACCTCTTGGCTCTCATGAAGTAATTTTTAATACTTTTTTCGAGAATTTTGTTTCTTTTCTGGTCTATTATTGGCCACCTGGCTGTTGTGTCGGTCGATTGATATATTGTTTTATTTCTCAGGACTCACCCTATATTCCCTTGCGACCCACTGGTGAGTCGCGACCCATAGTTTTGGAAGCACTGAACTAGATAATCAGGTCTTGTTTAAGACCTCATTACTAAGTGCTATATAGTCAATTCAACCACAATACAATTTGTAGGTCAAAATAGCAGTGTGTTTATATACCAATAGGCAACCCACTTGTGCATTAGCAAGTGAGATAAATCGTCTGTTACAAAAAATATCTACTCCACTACCGTTCAAGGCTTCGTACGAATTCGTATAATCGCATTTACATAATCTATATCCAACTTGACCTTCCGCGACCTCTTCTTTCACGCACGCTACATATGTCTGGCCTTCTTGTGAAATGTCTGACACCGCACAATTCTAACACGTGAACGATGAAATAATCCTTAACACAGACGCCAGGTTATAAATCACAGCATTGTAACGTCTAATTTAACCTTGACTTGCATATCTTCGAATTCAAAGTCATTATGTACTAAAACTATCGGGTGTTAATTTATGCATCGTATACATTCTGAGAAGCGCGACTTTATTTATAGTAATCAAATATTATTAGGTGATTGTAATCACATTTTATAGATGAATATTTGATCTGTGATTCTGAAGATTACCTTACATCAAAAGTCACAAACTTTACCTGTTTATTAGATGGACATGACCATACACGTTTATCACCGTTCATCAATATGACCTTTAGTCATAAATACACTGCCATGTAGGTGCCACGGCAGTGTATGTATGACTAAAAGTTTAGTGCCATTGGTAAATCTACCGAAGGCTCAAAATAAAAATTGTTTTCCTGGAAGGCCGCAGCGTATCTATGCTTCTGTGGCGTACTCTCACTAAATACTAATAAATTTCATTCGTTGAATATCTCTTACAGTATCACATTGTTGTCCGTCTGTCTGTCAAGACCCTGTTTCTCAGGAACGCGTGGAGACATCAAGTTGAAACCTATATCAAATATTCGGATTTACGGTCCCTTTCAGCTGTGAAAAGATCAAACTTGTAAGTCAACGTGATCAAAAGATATGACCGTTTATGTCGCATATTTTGCAATTTTGCAAGGGAATCAAAACCTATAGGGTACTTTCCATTGACTTAGAATCACGAGATTTGACAAGAAGCAAAGAAAAAATCTGAAAGCCATACATATGTTCTTTAATATCAAAAAAAGGGAAATTAAAGAACATTTAAAATTTTATTAATTTATTTTGGCGAACTATTGAACTTATATAGGTACTTAGATACCATACCTACAAGTTTGTACGGAGCCCTCGGTATGCGAGTCCAACTCGCACTTGTTCGGTTTTTTGGTATCGATAGGCAATGGAGATCACACACTTACAAGTTCTGTTGTTTCCTCATTTCCAAGCCTATTTAGATTTTAAGAATTAAAATCTCGATCTGACGTCACAGATGAAACCGACTTCATATTAACCGTGTAATGATCCTCTAAAGCGAACAATCTGAGAAACATAATATAGCTAGTTATTCAATTAAATAATACAACAAATTCACACCATAAAAACATATTCATGGTTTATTTAAATTATTCCAATAAAAATAATTTAATAACCATGAAGTCATAAGACCTGCGACAATGTAACATTCATAACGCCTATAATTTCGCAACACATCGACTCTTGCTTTCAAACGCCTGAGGCGATGTGCCAGATTTTTGGTCCAGCCCACAATTCTATTCAAATTCGTAAAACCGATAATACTCTAAGCGTGTTCTAGGAATGATGAACAAAGGTCAATGTCAGATTATAAATTTTATTGAAAGTCTTTGTAAAATACAATTTCAAATTAAAATTCAAAGTTTATTGCACTCCACACTTATTCCATACATAAAACATTAAATAGACACGTGATATAATCATGGACCCTGTCGGGCACGGCAAAATTTCAAGAGAGGGAGAAACATTTTTAAAATTGTCACGCTCACACCTATTTTACGTGGATGATACATATTTGCCAACATTTGTTTAACACAAAGATTAGCTGAGTATGTCACTTGCCTAACAGTAACGCCACAAGGTTCATAAACAGTAGGAACTCTATTCAGAACTTTGAATTGCGAAGCTTTTATCACTGAATTGCGCTTGTCAACCTAACACAACTGATGCTTCGTGTCATAATAGGCAGTAATTACAGTGGCTGAACCCAGATAATACACAAACGCTATTTACGAAGTCTTCACATGACGCGTTGTAGGAGCCAGGATACACCAAAGGAGAGTTGTGGAGTTGTTGTTTGACATCACAAAGAGATTGCACTAAGAACATTTCCTGATAATGGTACTGTTGAGGAAAGCCATCCAGGCAATAGTATCTATAAATTTTGCGGTCTGTTTTAGGATGATTTTGCTGTCAAATATAAATCCAAACAATTCCTTGATGATTCCTTATGTTTACGCGAATGTTAGACATTGAAATTAAGCTATTATAACGGATTTTATCGCGGTTTTTTATTTAATTTTTCTCCCGACGTTTCGAAATATAGAGAAAAATTTAATAAAAAACAGCGATAAAATCCGTTATAATAGTTTAATTTCAATTCCTTGATTTTAAGTCCGATAGGGAATTAGTGACAGGTGAGCCCATCTTAATAGCCAAATGTCGTATCTTAAAAGAAACTTAGTCGAGATGATACATTCTAAGGTGTAATATTGAAGATTTAGCTACACACCTATAAATATAGTCAACAAGTCACATGTACAAATTACCTGTAGACAAAATAACATCATCTGACTGATATTGGACAAAAATTAAATGTTCTGAAACCAGTTTATACAAGACATTTAAGATGCTTCATATTAATTCCTATTTATTACTTAGTTAAGTTGTGGATATGAATGTTAAGGTCGTTTTTTTATTATCTATACTAATATTATAAAGAGGAAAGATTTGATTGTTTGTTTGTTTGTAATGGATAAACTCAAAAAGTACTGGACCGATTTTGAGAATTCTTTCAATAATAGGAAGCTACATTACTCCTGAGTGCTATAGGCTACTTTTTATCCCGGGAAAATATTTTTATCCTGGAAAAACTTTTTCACGCGGGCGGAGCCGCGAGCTGAAGTCTAGTAAATAATAAACGTCAACATATGAATTCCAAAATATTTTAGAAGAAAATTTACCAAAACAGATAGGTAGTCTAATCATTCCGGAGGCCGAAGTCCGCTCTAATCCGTATTCCTTATTTCCTAATCATTATTCTTCTCTTCTAAGGCCTACAATGCACCCGGGATTTTTCCAATTGTGAATACTTATATATCAGGTAAAAACACAAAATGTTTAGATTCAAACTTAATCAGAACCAAGCCTGCTCTCTTGTTTTTCAGTCGACTTTATCATGAACGTCATCTGCTATTACAATGTCATTAAACCAAATCAAGCAAAAGTTTAAAATTTAATAGGTATTAAATTTAATGAAATAACGGACTTTATGTAGATTATCTGAGTATATAATTCTTAAAAAAAAAAGCTTGACATTTGCATATTGAGATAACGTGATGGAAAACCTTGAAATCAATGACTGTTTAATCATCTTCATACCGAAATATACTAGTATGAAATCAAGGAGAAAAGTAAGTAAAATACTTACGTTCTCAAAATCTACTACAAAAATAATATATATATTATAGCTCCAATGTCAAAAATGGCTACGAAAATAATAACTGTGATCCATCACATCACGTTATTCTCTCCCATAAAGACTTCGTAAATAAAACTAAAGCATAACAAATTCAGACTATTTATTACTTTTCATAACATTCAGATAAAATTATTATCTTTAAAGCCATTCATGTTTTTTACAATGTGGGTGTTTTGGTTAAGCTATATCCTTAGGCCTTGCCGAGTTTGGCAAGGTTGTAGGCCACAGCCCGGGCGATGTATTCTGGGATGGCGGCTGTTGGAGGAGGAGTGGGGAGGAAGTCAGCCTGTTGACAAAAAAACAAAAGTTCATTAACAATTCTGAATAGGAAATCCCACGCAATGATCACTCTGATAGATCAACGATATGCAGTATGATATATTTTCCTTATGACGATATAGGCAGCGCATCGTAAAAACTAAGCCAAATCATGACTGCAACTTTCATGAGTGTTGCGTCAACCACATTGGAGTGGAAAAAGGCAGAACAATGTCGATACTTACTTGGGGATGGTATCCGTTCTCATCAGCGACGTAGGTAAGAGCGTAGACACGACCGTCGGTACCCTTGTATTGGTTGGAGCCAGATACTACCACAGCGGCGGAATCCTAAATCAATAAAGAGGCATTAATTAAGGCAGGCAGAATGGTACATAACGTTGATGCTAATGAATACCAATAACTTTTACAAAATAATCATCTTTACTCTATAACGTAACAAGTGCGTCCATTTAAGACCTTAAACCGTTGTCTATAGATTAGCCATTCTTCCGCGCTAATATATGAAATAAAGTATCAAAGTTGAAGATGTTGATTGTCCTCGTACCTATACTCGAAACTGATGCAACTTTTGACATTTCGTTTGACACGTGAACGGAGCGTGGACGCATCAACCTTTATGTTGATTATTACGCAATTTAAATGTAAATGGGGAATATATAACTTTCCGTCTATAAAAGGCGAGGATTTTTTATAGTATTCAACTTCGAGATAATCTAGCTGCTCGTCTAATGGTCAGCGTTGACTGTCTATAAACATGACTATCTAAAATTTACAATTACAAAGCTCTACATGACACTCTGTACTTGTCATCCTAAACATTAGATGTTAAGTCTTATAATACCCAGTAGTCAGTACAGGGTAATTAAAGTGAAACACAACGGCTAGTTAATCTAAAAATAGATAATAATATATAATAGATAATGGAAGCAGAGGAAAGTAATTCTGTTTTATTAGCACATTGTAGCGATCCCTGTGATGGACGGCAGCGTGGCTGGTAGGCCTCACGCTGCCGTTGACGCCGAGGGCGTCCTTCGGTGTGCGGGGCTCCTGAGCCCCCCACAACAGGAGACGGGCCGCACTAGGCGGCACCGCGCAGGGGCGGCTGCGGACGACAACTTAGACACTTCCGTCAGAGGAAGCCCGCAGCCGTCCCTAATGCGCCGAAGATGACCACCGCGGAGAGGAAAGTAATTCTATTCAATTATATTGCTTTACAAGGTAAGAATACACCGTTGGTGTCGTTATAAAGAAAAGACGAAAGATGGCACTGATACTACTAAGAAACCATATATATCAAGCTTCACTACAAACTACATTAGCAAATTTAAAAAAAATCTTAGCAGCTTCGGTCGCAATGTATAAAGCAAGATACACTTTTCAAAAACCATAGCCTTTGAGAACTACATATTTTAATAAGGTTATTAAAACGACGTACCTTGTCGAAGGTCTTGAATATGCCCTCAGCCTGTCCAGCGATGCCGTTGCTAGACTCGTAAGCGTAGTTGTAAGATCCCTCAGGGCTCTGGACGAAGTCGTTGCGGACAACGCTTGCTTCAGGGTCGTTGGCCAGCACGCAGCCGACGACGCAAAGGGCAACAATGAAAGATTTCTGAAAATAATAATAATATAATATCTACCCTGTATTGTATACCTATAGCTGAACACGAGTCTCATCTGCTACTGAGAAGGTTTTAGGCCTTAGTCCACCACGCTGGCCAAGTACGGGTTAGATAAGATTGGAGAAGCTCATACCTACAAAACTCTCAGGTACGTCATTTATGTGTAGGTATGTATGTATGTATGTATGTATCGTGAGGCAACCTTTCCTCACGATGATTTCTTTCTAAAGCGAACGATAATTGGAAATGAATAAGGCTAATTAATCTAACAAAAAATGGTAAAATAATTATTCTGAGTAGTAGAGAGAATTGTAGTCGATGAAGACAAACGTAGATTTTAAAAAATAGCAATAGATACCGAAGATTAATATAAATAAGAGAATCGAAAGTTACACCCAGATTAACATTTAGGTATACCAAATAATATGGTTACCAGTTACCCTTATACTACTGAGACCACAGTTGAGGTAAAAAAAACTATTATAATGGGTAACTCAGATGAGTCGCAATTCAGGGTTAATCGTGAACATCGCTGTGACTGGTCGAAAAAATCTGCTGAGTCCTATGCAAAACACTGTAGGTACCAAAAAGAATAATGTAAGTTATCTTGAAAGCATAAAAGGGCAATACTGCTTGATATAAATATTAAATTACCACAATACCATCGAACTTTATAAAGTCATCAATTAACATAAATATAATTGATATACATGACTCCGTAATCGCAATATAATAACAACACATAAATTTGAAGATTACATAAATTATATGTTAATATAAAAAAAATCGTCAATATTTTAACTAGTATTTTAAACGATGTCATTAGCCGATTTATGAACATTTTAGCTCTACACAAAGAATGAAATTTGGAGATAATCAAAACCATTGATCCAGTAACATCAAAACCTGTATAATTAAACTGAAATGATAACATGAATGCGTCTTAATATCGTATTAAACATTATAATAAATTAAGCGCAGGCCTCACGTCTCCGCGGGTTTCAAAAGCCATTAATTGACGCAAGATGCGAATGGGTTTAAAGTTTTAAACCAATATAAAGCACCGTCGGTAGTAGTCATTGACCCACAAGCCAACAAAGGTATATAATTATGTCATAACGTAACAAGATGCAATCTGGCGTTTCATTGCATAACTGTAACCATTCTTTGTCGACGCATTATAAATATCGTGTCAAACGATTTTTATTGTTATGGAGTTCACATAACTTTATTTCACTTTGTATAAATTATGTTAAATTGCATTTGCATCGATAAACGCAATAAATATTCGATGTTTAACGAATTGTTTGTGCTGAACATATTAAAATTCGAATTTATGATAAAGAAACTCGAAATTATGTTAAAGCGCATTTTTTCATTCAATGACTACATCATGATTACGAAATTGAAATACGCAAAGATAAACCTGGTAGTGATTCGGTACAAATTGAAGTAAAAGCAACTGTTATTCAAATATTCGGAAACTAATAGCCTTTTGCAATATTTTTAACACTTAATTTACGTATATTGCAATAACCAAGAAATAAGATAAGCGATAAGACCGCCCATTGTAGAACCATGTCTCGCATTCTTTTTTTTGTTTGATGTTGTTGTTGAAATGTTATTTCTGTATGTTTATTGGTTGTACAATAAAGAGTTCATTATTATTATTATTATTAAATTAAATGTTCATTCACAACACTTTTAAAATTATTCACTTTATATGTGTTTCCATTAAATCACTCCTGTGTTCACTTACCATTTTGTGTGTCTTAAAAGAACTGTCAGTTCAATCTAATGAACATCATTAGCTTCGGGTTTCTTTTATATCCATTGCAAAGAATATAAAAAATATTGTATACCTACATTTAAATTATTCGTGTGTAAAGGTCACTCTTTAGCACTATGCCTTGTATCTACTAAATGGTTGACATTTTGATTTTAGATGAGTAAAACTTGTCTGTAATGTCAATTTATAAAATAAAATCGATATTTATATCGTATGTATCAGAATTTATGATTCATTAAAATTCTTAACGCTCGTTTACGCATTGTTGAATTTAAACATAAAGAGTGACGAGGAATCAATAAACAATGCGATGTATAAATAGAAATGAATGCAGACAATCCTACGAAATATTTTGCACATTCCCAACTTAAGGAAGGGGAACTTCATTTCACTTATCCTTCTTATAATATTATAAACGCGAAAGTTTGTAAGTATGGATGTATGGATGTCTGGATGTCTGGATGTTTGTTACTCTTTCACGCAAAAACTACAGAACGAGTTTCGATGAAATTTGGTACCCAGCTAGATTATGTTCTGGATTAACACATAGGCTACTTTTAATCCCGGGAAAATATAAAGCGGGACTTTTATCCCGGAAAAACTCATTCACGCGGGCGTTATTTATATTTCTTAAGCTGATTAATGTGATTTTTTAAACGTATAACTAAATAAATTTACATATACATATACATATACACTCACGCCTTTAATCCCCGAAGGGGTAGGCAGAGGCGCAACTAGTGCACCCACTTTTCGCCGTTATTCCGTCCCATGATGTGATAGGGGGCGAGCCTATCGCCATATCGGGCACAAATTCTAGACTCCGGGCTGACACTGAATTTTTTTTTTAAAACCAATATCACTGCCCGACCCGGGAATCGAACCCAAGACCTCAGCATTGCAGTCATACCGTAATACAACTACGCCACCGAGGCAGTAAATATAAATTTAATCGTGTAATTTTTTAAGTTATTATTCTACTTATTATTAAAATTATTAATTTCTGTCCTGTCATTTTCATATCCAACTACTTCAATTAAAGATTGCTAATTCCGGGTCAGTGTTAATAATAAACCAAACAAAAGAAGTAATTTAAACATATCAAATAAAATGTTTTCCTTCACCGTTGTTTCCTTCATCGTGAGGAAACCTACATACCTGAGAATTCTCCATATGAATCTCGAGGGTATGTGAAGTCTGCCAACCCGCACTAGGCCAGCGTGGTGGCCTAAGGCCTAACCCCCCTCTCTGTAGTAGAGGAGGCCCGTGCTCAGCAGTGGGCAGTATATAATACAGGTCTGATTGCATTGCATTGCATTGCAAATAAAATGTATTGGTAAATTTTTGCTGTCGATCCGAAATATAGTAATTAAGATCGTTTATTTAATTTGGTCGTAATATATCATTTCATAAACATTCCTTTACACAATCAATGCGTATGGGTAAAATTGTCAACATTACGATTTAAAACAAACATATCTCATTAAATTTAACATTTTTATCTGCAACATCATTGTCATTAAACTCACGTAAAATCTTTTCCTTGTCGATTACAAATGCTAGTTGCATGGTAATATACAATGAACGTATAACCATTCATGTTTTTGCCATACTTAAACCAACAAAGGATTATTCGACAACTTATCTGAATTTACAAACTACATAATAACAATTCGTAGTTCACTTTGGACATCCTTTGGTCACTATTTTTATACTTGGTTTTCTAAATTGGGAAGAATGTTTGTCTTTCATGCAAAAAGCGACGAATGGATCGACAAAACTTTTTGGTAATATATAGTTTGAGAAGCAAAGAAAGGTGAAGCACTTTTATTCCGGAAACGGATTCCGTGCGACTTTTAATCTGGACAAGGACAACTTTTTATTCGTTTCATTAAAAATCACCGTGAAAATGTATTAATCAAATGAATATTAATTTGTCTAATGCATCGTTTTATCTTAATGATTTTCTTGAAATTTCAGATGCCATAAAATGTTGAGGTAATCATTTTTATAGTAACAACAGAAAACTTTGACACAATAATTTTGAAGCTATTTGAGACAATTTAAATTGAACAAGGCCGATTTCACCGCTTGCTGATAAATGCTACTCGTCACATAAATGTATGAACCGACCAAATACAAGTCACACTATAATCTATGCAGTACGTAGCTATAGATCCTTCCCCTAGATCCTTCTTTTTGAGGCAGAGCTGCAAATAAGGCACCCACTTTTCACCAAGTGTGTTTCATCCCACGATGTGATAGAGGCGAGTGTATCGTCATGTCGGGCTCAAATTTCCGTGTTCGGGCTGATACGGTTTGAAGGACATTGTAGCCAGTGTAACTACAGGACATAGTGAGACTTAACATCTTATGTCTCAGGATGACGAGCCCAGTGGAATGCCACACAGTACTTTATAACTCAAGGTGTTGGTTGGTGTTGCTACTGTTTATGGGTGGTCGTATCGCTTACCATCAGGCGAACGGTATGCTCGTCTCGTAATCCAATGCCATAAAAAAAAAACCAAAATCTCTGTCCGACCGTGGATTTGAATCGAATACCTCGGAGCATTAGTACAAATACCCTACGAAGGCAGTCGCAATCCAGTCAGATATTTACAAAAACTTATTAGAATTAATAGAAATAAACTTCCTACTCAATCGCTACAAGCAAATCCGCGAGCATTAGCTCGTATTTCATACTTGTAGAACACGTGTAAATTGTATTTGCACATAAGATATAGGTTCATAAATTCGTTAGTAGTCGCTTCATTCAGTGTAGTTTGCATAGATCGTATTTATTTCAAATATTTGTCTTAAAAATTCCTGGCATTAGAGGTCATCTAGTTTGTTTTCTAGTCTTTCACGCGCTTATTTTAACTACACACACATACACGAACAATACTAACACTCTTTTTAAAAGAATAAATGCCATTAAATAGCCCATGCTTTTGGTAATAAAAAAATTAAAAGAATAAAATATAGACAAATTAAACAGAACACTGCAATACAAAAAATAATGTCGAATTAATATATTAATCTTTTTTGTCTATCGAGGATTTTAACAGGCATTTGGTTCCATTTACTGGTGGTAGGTCTCTCATATTCCTATTATTCCTACCGCCAAGCAGCAGTGTGCATGCACTGTTGTGATTCGTTTTGAAGGATATTGTAGCCAGTGTAACTACTGGACATAATGAGACTTAACATCTTATGTCTCAGGATGACGAGCGCAGTGGAATGCCACACAGTACTTTATAACTCAAGGTGTTGGTTGGTTTTGCTACTGTTTATGGGTGGTCGTATCGCTTAGCATCAGGTGAACGGCATGCTCGTCTCGTCATTCAATGCCATATAAAAAAAACTGAGAACAATTACCTAAGTACAAAGTTCTTATACGATGTTGTATTTTAGGGCTGATTTCAGCGTTCGCTGATAAATTCTACTCGTCACACAAATGTATAAGCCGACCAAATACAAAGGTCACACTTTAATCTATGCTCTCAAATAAATGATAATAAAATGTGTAGGTACTACCTACACCAGCTGTTTAATAAGATAACTCTCAAATAATATTTACTTGTCATCCGTGAAATTGGCTCTTGGAGTACTAAGTACTTTTGACTGTCGATAGATAAGCAGGTTAGGTAGACGAATTCATAGGATAAACTAGTTTAACATCCGGACTTCAATTACCACGTTAACCAAGATGACACCAATCATCCAATTAGGTATGTCCAAAATTCAACTATAGCATAACATACAAAGAAAAATATCGAAAGAGCTGAAATTTTTGACCCTCGACCCGAGATTCTCAGACACGTCCTATCGATGTGCCGGATCACCTTGAAATTATAATCACTTTCATTAGGACCGCTTTATGCTGTATGTAGGCAGCGATATGAGTTGTTAATTTAAAAAAATCCCATTTAAACATGTCGACGACAAAAGTGCTATTTTGCAGATAACTCAACGTCGATAATATTCTGATATCTGAACTTTTATTCATAGAATTACAAGTCCATGTATGAGGTATAATAAAATGTTGTATTATATGCTGTCCCACTGCTGGGCACGACCCTCTCTACTACTGAGAGGGTTTAGGCCGCCACGCTGTCCTAGTGCAGGTTGGCAAACTTTTCACGCCTCAGTAATTCTTATGGAGAATTCTTTATTTTCTTAGATTGTAGGTTTCCGAACCATGACATATTTAAAGCGAACGATTATAATTGGTAAATAATACTAATACTGCACTTAGTTATTTTTGAATATTCATTTCCAGCACCCGTAAATTCCATTAAGTATGAAATCAATTCGCATGAACACGCTGGATGCAGGTCGCTTTTAACAGGTCCGTATGAAAATCTTTAGGGATGGCCTTTGTTCAGCAGTGGACGTCAAGTAGCTGGTGATGATGATGTAATCAATTTAATGAGAGGATGCATGCCAAGTAGGTATACAAAATCAATTCTTTTTTTATAAAATTGTGTAGGATATTTTTACAAACAGTCCATATCATATAATTAAGCTGCAACATAGATAAATCATAAACTAATAAAATACATATCATTATAATTTATATCATTATAATTTAACGACGTCTACATATTTGTCAAGTTAATTTATTCTTGGGTATTTGAGATTCGCTGCCAATATTTGAAATTTATAACATTAAAATAATAAATCATACCCACACACGACTTTATAATACATCACAGTAGATCGCAATCTTGTGACTTAAGTCTTAGAATTTAGGAGGAACGTTGGTCTTTCAATAATCAAACTGGAGACAAAGATTGGATACGAAATATATCGTACCCCAGAAAATATTTAATGTACAAACACGAAAAATCTATGATTTTATTATATTATGTATAGATTTTTATTCTTGTCAAAAACTTCCATTTAATTATAAATCAGCATGTGATTTTAATATACTATAATATATTTTGCATAACCACTTTATAGATCCATTTGTCATAAAAAAAGATTACCTACGTGCATAAGTAACAACTTTTATCCCTCACAGATATTTTTTTTTTTTTTTTTATAGCATTGAATGACGAGACGAGCATGCCGTTCGCCTGATGGTAAGCGATACGACCACCCATAAACAGTAGCAACACCATCCAGCACCTTGACTTACAAAGTACTGTGTGGCATTCCACTGCGCTCGTCATCCTGAGATATAAGATGTTAAGTCTCATTATGTCCAGTAGTTATACTGGCTGCAATGTCCTTCAAACCGAAACACAACAGTGCATGCACACTATTGCTTGGCGGTAGAAATAGACATTGCGGTGGTACCCACCCAGACGGCCTCTTACATAATGAGAGACCTACCACCAGTAAATTGCCATGTGTGTTCCGTGATGGGCCTATCGCCATATCAGGTATAAATTCTACACTCCAGGCGGATACTGAGTATAAAAACTCAATATCACTTTTCAACACTCAAATCACTCAAATCTCAATATAACTCAAATCGTGTTATTTAAATTTACTTTATAGGTACATATAATGAGTTATAGTTTCCTAAAACTGTTCATCAATTCCAAGAATATTTGTCGAGCTGAACAAGAGTTGAAGTTGAGTTAATTGTCTAACATTCGCATAAAAATAAGAAGTCATTATGCAAACCTGAACAAGAGTCAGGACGGTCGGCGTAAGTCCTCTCATTCTTGCGAATTCGATTAGAACCAGGTAAATTTAGTTAGTATCTACGTTTGCAATGCAATCAGCCCTGTATTATATACTGCCCGCTGCTGAGCACGGGCCTCCTCTACTACTGAGAGGGTTTTAGGCCTTAGTCCACCACGCTGGCCTAATGCGGGTTGGCGAACTTGAAGAATCTAAGTTTATCTCACAAAAAAACAATATAAGCAATTAAACAACAAATTGCGTTTTTGTAATTTTTTTACTAATATTGCATGAACAATTTTTTTTTGATAAACGAAATTTAATTGTAAATATTTTTATAGCTTCAATGAAATACCTACATTTACAGGTCTATCAAGATAGCAGTAGCACCTTAGCAGAATTAAAACGAATACATTTTATAATTTGTAGCTAATTTGTTGCTAATTAGTTACCACAATAACGATTTTGTTGCTCAAGCCGTTTTAAAAAAAAAGCTGTTACTGCTATCTTGATATCAAGATAGCAGGAAACTAACGAAACTTATTTATATGTAATCAAATGTAGTATAGGAATTTGTAGCTAATTTGTTGCTAATAAGTTACCACAATACCGAATTTGTAGCTCAAGCTGTTTCCTAAAAAAAGCTGTTACTGCTATCTTGATATCAAGATAGCAAGAAACTAACGAAACTTATGTATATGTGATCAAATGTAGTATAGGAATTTGTAGCTAATTTGTTGCTAATAAGTTACCACAATACCGAATTTGTAGCTCAAGCTGTTTCCTAAAAAAAGCTGTTACTGCTATCTTGATATCAAGATAGCAAGAAACTAACGAAACTTATGTATATGTGATCAAATGTAGTATAGGAATTTGTAGCTAATTTGTTGCTAATAAGTTACCACAATACCGAATTTGTAGCTCAAGCTGTTTCCGAAAAAAAGCTGTTACTGCTATCTTGATATCAAGATAGCAAGAAACTAACGAAACTTATTTATGTGTGATCCAATGTAGTATAGGAATTTGTTGCTAATAAGTTACCACAATAATTAATTTGTAGCTCAAGCTGTTTCCGAAACAAAGCTGTTACTGCTATCTTGATATCAAGATAGCAGGAAACTAACGAAACTTATTTATATGTGATCAAATGTAGTATAGAAAATTGTAGCTAATTTGTTGCTAATAATTTACCGCAATAACGATTTTGTAGCTTAAGCCGTTTCCAAAAAAAACTGTTGCTGCTATCTTGATATCAAAGTAATGTTTTTGGTAGGATTTCACTTCTATGTGTTAGTTGCGTTTTATGTTTCTTTGAATCCTGAAACACGTATTTTTAACCCCTGACAGAAAAAGAGGGGTGTTATAAGTTTAGGGTGTGTATCTGTGTCGTTTTCGTTCTCTTAAACCAGTAAAGGTTCTGTATTGCGCGTACGTGCGTAGCCATCTGGAGTATGCGTCTCAGGTCTGGAACCCCCAATACAACGTGTACATACAACGCATTGAATCTGTACAGCGTAAGTTTTTACGTTACTTAGACTTCAAAACTCATCAACTGTCAGTTGATTATGAGCATCGCTGTAAACGATATCACTTTTTACCCTTGGAATATAGACGTAAAGTAAGCGATCTATGTTTTTTGACTAACATTGCGAATGGTTCTATTGACTGTCCTGAACTGCTTGGAAATATTTACCTTTACGCTAATAAAAATAATTTAAGGAAGCGTCCTTTACTACATGTTCCATTCGCATCCACTAATTATAGACGTAATGCCTTTTCTTTACGTAGTGCTATAACATTCAATAGTCTATCATTAAAATTGGATATTGACTTATTTTGTACCAGTACAACCAATATTAAGAAAAAACTTAACCTAGAATATTTTGATGATGACGACCAATAAAGGTTTTTTTTTTGTAACACTATAAATAATGTAATTATATAAGACTATGTCACTCATTAATTTACTTATAGTTCATTTGCTGAATTAATTAAGTTAATTCTATCTTGTTTCTTTTCTCTTAAATTATCTATTTAGAAATTTTCATTTTAAGGTATATTTGCTTGATTTTGACTGAACATATATTGTCATTTAGTTATTACTCTTCATTAATATGTGAAAGCTTGTTATTAGCAACTCTTTCTTACGTACTGTAGATAATTCATATATTGCTATTTGTCTGTAAGCTTTTCTTAAAAATTAAATAAATAAATAAAATAAATAAATAAATAAAATAACAGAGTGTGTATATATATAAATATATAAATATTTTCCTATTTCCGTTCCAATACATAAGTTTCTAGAGAAAAAAACAAATAAATACGTGTGGCACTCGGAGACTACCGCGGTAAAGCTATTGCATAGCATTTTTATCACAAATTTTGATTGACTAAACACAAATTCGATCTTATGCTTACCACATAAAGTAGATTTTTAAACGCGAGCAAAGCACGTTTAGTCTTGTTATTGATAAATGTCAGTAACCAAAGTAGAATAAATCAACAAAATTTGAAAAAAGAATGTTACGTTCGATTCTTTTGTACTCGTGCCGTGCCAACGCTGGGGAAATAGCTTCTACGCAATGTATTTAAGGTTCATTTTAGATTAGTAAGAATGGTTTTAATGACTTTAATAAATAAAATAAATACAAATATACTCGTTTCAAGAATTATAGCTTCTACGCATTGTATTTAAGGTTCATATTAGTAAGATAATAGCAAAAAGTGTCGTGACAACTTTCCGTCCAGCCCCCTTTCACAACGCGCAATAAGGAACTTCGTTCCAAAAACTCTAAAGAGTAAAATATTAAAAGTGTCTTTGTCGTTTAAGTACCTAGTAATATTTTGACCCAAGCGTCGCGTCGTCGCGTCGGGGGACCGCTAAAGAAGTATTTTCATCTCCCTGGTCCGAAGTTCGGTCCCTCGACGTTTGTATCAAAATATTACTAGGTACTTAAACGACAAAGACACTTTTACTATTTTACTTTTTAGAGATTTTTTGTGTCGGGGGTTATTTTAGTTTCATTGCAGCGCGTCACTCGATCTAGACATATAATATAATGAATCAAAACTTCTACTACTTTTAAAAATGACTCGACTATAAGTACATAAAATTCATTTTGCATAGCTTTTGCCAACTTACAATTTATAATTTTGGTCATTAGTCGATTGAATGTCTTAGTTCTCTCAAATTTAGTTCAGTAATTGATGGAAGCAACGAGCCAGTTATGTCTTCTTATGAAAACGGAAATCATTGTGGGATCTTCGACAATCGGCACAGTCCGCACACCGCACGTAGCTTATCGAAACGCCTCACAACCCTCATACCCTGTCAATACTATCACACTCACGATAGGTACATCAGCAAGAATCGAACGCGCAAGCCTTACATGATGAGGTCGTATTGCTTAGGAAAGTCATCGATCGATTTCGTGCAACCTACTGAGATGCTACCGTTATAACACGAGCGTCAGCAAGGTTCCGGTCGGAAGATTGGACTCTGTGATCTCTAAAAGTACAAAAGGTAGGAAACATTAACACCTTATTCACGAGCATTGTAAATGTAAATCATAGTTTACCACAACACAAATAAAAAAAAAATAACATGTAATTACAATCAACAATTATCTAATTCGAAAACTTAACGAATATTCGATCGCGCACGTATAGACACCGACAAAGGACTAAACTAAAGCCTAGTACGTGGCTCGCGGCTCCCGATAAAATGTCAATGACTAGGTCACGCGGATCGAAACATAAAAAATAAAACAATTTCTGTAAAACGGCATAAAATAACATTTTGTGTATGTGATACTAATAGCACAGTACACAGATATATATAATATTACCGTGCTAATAATTAGTAAATATCGCTTGTACTTATTACTATTTGGAATGGTTGCAATTTATTAGTAAGTAAAAAAACCTGTAATTTTTAGTTTTTACTACATACTTAATACAGTACACACACTCTTTTGTTATTTACGTATCTAGTATCTACGTTTTAAATACTACAGCTTCCCATAATGACTGAACTTAATTTAAGATAACTAGGATATTCAATTGACTAATGACCAAAATTATTGTGAGTAGGTATATAGATGGGATTTTGTGCACTTGGTCGAATCACTAAAAAAAGTAGGTAGTAGATAATGCCAGTTTTAGGTATTATTATTTATTACGCAGGCGGTCGCTAAAGATCGGGCTTTTCAGCCTCGTTGGTGTTGCGGTGCGTAGGTACTGGGTACAAACTACAAAGCATACGCCGACAAGGCGGAGTCCGCCGCGCTGCGCCCGCACCGGCGGAGCGCGGTCGTTGACCCGTCAGCTGATGTTCGTGTTTCATTACGATTTTTTTTAATATTGTTTTTTTACTAATTTTTTTTCAGAAAATAGTTTTATATATCCATCCATACGTGACGCTGTACAGAAATATAAGAAAATCCTAATGAAATTGTAACCATTCGATTGATTTCTAGTGCCATCACCAGCAGTCAGCACTATCACCTGTATTCGTGTGCAATAGCGTTTCCCTTCCACCCGGTATACAAATAAACTTTATTACTATGTAGTTGCATTATAATATAATATATATGTCATAATTTAGAAATAAAAATAATCATAATTTTATTTACTTGCTGATATTAGGGATATTATCACACACACACACACACACACACACACACTCACTCACGCCCTCCATCCCCGAAGGGGTAGACAGAGGCACAACTAGTGCACCCACTTTTCGCCGTGCGTATTCCGTCCCATAATGTGATAAGGGGCGAGCCTATCGCCATATCGGGCTCATATTCCAGACTCCGGGCTGATACTGATTAAAAAAACCCAATATTTCTGCCCGACCCGGGGATTGAACCCGAGACCTCAGCATTGCATTCGTACCGTAATACAACTACGCCACCGAGGCAAGCTATAAGCAGCAATAAGCTAGTTAAATATTAGTGTCTGTTCAACATAAAAAAAGAGAAAATAATAGATTTTGTAGAGAATTTAGCTTATAAAATGAGAAAAAATCTACATTAAACATACCAGAAAATGTGCCTGATGTTTCATCCCATGTAAGGCTGTGATTTTTAAAACTCAGGCCACAAGTTATTTTTGCCGACTCTATCAGCCTATCTGACAGCAAATCTTCCCAAATTCCGGGCGCCATAGATTTGTACTTGAGTATTTTGTGTTTTGATTTTTTACTGTGTCTGTCTTAACTACAATAAGAGCCTTAAATTCTGCTTTTGTTAAATAAATAGCTTATGATCTTCTTATATTTTCATTTGGACTAAAATCACTGTTATTACTTATATTTACTGAGTTATTTATTGTACTATTAATAGTACTTGAAGATTGATCCATTTCAATGCCTTCAAGTTCAAACAGTTTGGTTTTCATTTCGAATCTATTATCGGAGACATAAGCATACAATGATTTGGGTTTAATCAAACCGTCAAGATTTTTTGATATTGTGTCCCATATTTCATTATTTTTATCTATTATACTTCCACTTCTGGAATTAATAATTACTTTGGAGTGTTCGAGAATAGCTTCCACTATTCTTTGCGATTCTACCGCTGAAGGCCTGCCACGTTTAGACATTATAAATATTAGTATCTGAAACGCCAAAAATACAAATCATAATTATTTTAAGCAAATCTATATAAAATTTACATAAACACACATTGACGCCATTTAACCTTAAGGGGGTAGGCAGAGAAGCAACTTTTCAACTGATACTGAATAGAAAAACCCAATATCACTGCCAGATCTGGGATTTGAACCAGAGACCTCAGCGCGGTAGTCGTACCGCAATAGGAAGCATGCACGAACTATAGGGGGCAGCACAAAATCGACACAAGAGCCACAAGTGGATAAAAAAAGAAACTACAACTAGCACAATAATTTGTTGATATATTTATTTTTATATAGCAAAAATGATAAAATATGTGTTCCGCCCATAAACAGTAGCAATACTATCCAGAACTTTTAATTACAAAGTAATGCATGGCACTCGACTGCGCTCGTCACCCTGAGACATTATAGTATGTTAAGTCTCATAATGCCCAGTAATTACGCTGTCAACAATGTCTCTATAGAAAACTTTTTCCTAAATTAAGTATTATATCAAACACTCCTTGACATGTTACGGTGCCACTTTTTTGAGAATGAAGGAAATGATTTAACGAATATTTTTATTTATCATTTAACGAAGGAAAAAATTTAAAGCACTTATTGTAGTTAAAACTCGATAAAGTTAATGTAAGCAATCATTTTTGAAGTGAAAACTTCTTTAGCGGCGTTGAGCACTTTTCTTGGGATGGGTATAAAATGTTAGTCTCGCGTCAGGACACGTGACCTGATCGAAAATTCGTAAGACGGAGGTTTTCATTTTTGTGTACGATAGCGCAATAAATAAATATTGTATTTAACCACATAAATGCTAGTACTTTTATACTGATAAATAAAGCAATTCGTGCGAAATTATTCCCTAACCATTCCAAAATATTCAAAAATGCACAACGTTAATGTTCAAGTTTTCACTTCTGCCGGCACTACCGGAGTGCAACCCGTTCTTTTTTTCTCATGTAATTAGCTAAATTCTCTACTAAAGTAATGTTTTTCTTTTTTATTCCTTTGAACAGATACCTACTAATATTTTACTTACTTAATTATCACAGAACAAAGAATATCTATCCTCCATGTTAAATATAGTACCCGCAGGCGGCCAGCTAAGGGTATAATGGCCGCTTTAACGTTTTCCGCTCATCAAGTTGTTGAAGGAGCTAACTGCTGTACATTATTGTCAATAGTGACAAACTCTCACGCCTTTTATCCCCGAAGGGGTAGGCACAGGTGCAACTAGTGCACCCACTTTTCGCCGTGAGTATTCCGTCCCAAGATGTGATAGGGGGCAAGCCTATAGTCATATCGGGCACAAATTCCAGACTCCGGGCTGAACGTCGAGGGACCGAACTTCGGACCAGGGAGATGAAAATACTTCTTTAGCGGTCCCCCGACGCGACGACGCGACGCTTGGGTCAAAATATTACTAGGTACTTAAACGACAAAGACACTTTTAATATTTTACTCTTTAGAGTTTTTGGAACGAAGTTCCTTATTGCGCGTTGTGAAAGGGGGCTGGACGGAAAGTTGTCACGACACTTTTTGCTATTATCTTACTAATATGAACCTTAAATACAATGCGTAGAAGCTATAATTCTTGAAACGAGTATATTTGTATTTATTTTATTTATTAAAGTCATTAAAACCATTCTTACTAATCTAAAATGAACCTTAAATACATTGCGTAGAAGCTATTTCCCCAGCGTTGGCACGGCACGAGTACAAAAGAATCGAACGTAACATTCTTTTTTCAAATTTTGTTGATTTATTCTACTTTGGTTACTGACATTTATCAATAACAAGACTAAACGTGCTTTGCTCGCGTTTAAAAATCTACTTTATGTGGTAAGCGTAAGATCGAATTTGTGTTTAGTCAATCAAAATTTGTGATAAAAATGCTATGCAATAGCTTTACCGCGGTAGTCTCCGAGTGCCACACGTATTTATTTGTTTTTTTCTCTAGAAACTTATGTATTGGAACGGAAATAGGAAAATATTTATATATTTATATATATACACACTCTGTTATTTTATTTATTTATTTATTTTATTTATTTATTTAATTTTTAAGAAAAGCTTACAGACAAATAGCAATATATGAATTATCTACAGTACGTAAGAAAGAGTTGCTAATAACAAGCTTTCACATATTAATGAAGAGTAATAACTAAATGACAATATATGTTCAGTCAAAATCAAGCAAATATACCTTAAAATGAAAATTTCTAAATAGAAAATTTAAGAGAAAAGAAACAAGATAGAATTAACTTAATTAATTCAGCAAATGAACTATAAGTAAATTAATGAGTGACATAGTCTTATATAATTACATTATTTATAGTGTTACAAAAAAAAAACCTTTATTGGTCGTCATCATCAAAATATTCTAGGTTAAGTTTTTTCTTAATATTGGTTGTACTGGTACAAAATAAGTCAATATCCAATTTTAATGATAGACTATTGAATGTTATAGCACTACGTAAAGAAAAGGCATTACGTCTATAATTAGTGGATGCGAATGGAACATGTAGTAAAGGACGCTTCCTTAAATTATTTTTATTAGCGTAAAGGTAAATATTTCCAAGCAGTTCAGGACAGTCAATAGAACCATTCGCAATGTTAGTCAAAAAACATAGATCGCTTACTTTACGTCTATATTCCAAGGGTAAAAAGTGATATCGTTTACAGCGATGCTCATAATCAACTGACAGTTGATGAGTTTTGAAGTCTAAGTAACGTAAAAACTTACGCTGTACAGATTCAATGCGTTGTATGTACACGTTGTATTGGGGGTTCCAGACCTGAGACGCATACTCCAGATGGCTACGCACGTACGCGCAATACAGAACCTTTACTGGTTTAAGAGAACGAAAACGACACAGATACACACCCTAAACTTATAACACCCCTCTTTTTCTGTCAGGGGTTAAAAATACGTGTTTCAGGATTCAAAGAAACATAAAACGCAACTAACACATAGAAGTGAAATCCTACCAAAAACATTACTTTGATATCAAGATAGCAGCAACAGTTTTTTTTGGAAACGGCTTAAGCTACAAAATCGTTATTGCGGTAAATTATTAGCAACAAATTAGCTACAATTTTCTATACTACATTTGATCACATATAAATAAGTTTCGTTAGTTTCCTGCTATCTTGATATCAAGATAGCAGTAACAGCTTTGTTTCGGAAACAGCTTGAGCTACAAATTAATTATTGTGGTAACTTATTAGCAACAAATTCCTATACTACATTGGATCACACATAAATAAGTTTCGTTAGTTTCTTGCTATCTTGATATCAAGATAGCAGTAACAGCTTTTTTTCGGAAACAGCTTGAGCTACAAATTCGGTATTGTGGTAACTTATTAGCAACAAATTAGCTACAAATTCCTATACTACATTTGATCACATATACATAAGTTTCGTTAGTTTCTTGCTATCTTGATATCAAGATAGCAGTAACAGCTTTTTTTAGGAAACAGCTTGAGCTACAAATTCGGTATTGTGGTAACTTATTAGCAACAAATTAGCTACAAATTCCTATACTACATTTGATCACATATACATAAGTTTCGTTAGTTTCTTGCTATCTTGATATCAAGATAGCAGTAACAGCTTTTTTTAGGAAACAGCTTGAGCTACAAATTCGGTATTGTGGTAACTTATTAGCAACAAATTAGCTACAAATTCCTATACTACATTTGATTACATATAAATAAGTTTCGTTAGTTTCCTGCTATCTTGATATCAAGATAGCAGTAACAGCTTTTTTTTTAAAACGGCTTGAGCAACAAAATCGTTATTGTGGTAACTAATTAGCAACAAATTAGCTACAAATTATAAAATGTATTCGTTTTAATTCTGCTAAGGTGCTACTGCTATCTTGATAGACCTTACATTTACGTAATTTCGTGCTAACTCATCCAGTCGGAAACTTATTAAAATTTGTTACTAACTTGTTCATTATCGTTTAAAACATACCATGGTCACCCGACGTTTTTCTCGACACAAAACGAACACGTTTTATTTGACATATAAATTTTATTATTTCATTTGAACTTCCTTCATTATACCGTCCAGTTAAACTAGTTTAAAATCGTTTATAGATAAAAAAACGTTGTCTACAAGTTGTCTGTACATCATTTTTTTTTATCCTTGCTTTTTATAGCATACTAATGTGGGTATAATATGTATTAGTTCTTTATAAAACATTGTTTTTTATGCACTACTTGGTTCATTATGCCGATGCTTTTTGCGATTTACTATTCGGTTAGCAAGAATCATGTATAATTCTAATGGTACTTCTTATCTTGCCGTGCCCTGCAGAATCCACGATTATGTACTTTTCTTAATTTGTAAACCTATTTAACAATTGTGGAGTGCAATAAATTGATTTGATTTGATTTGATCTTACTAACATTTTAAATGCGAATGTTTGTGATAATGTTTGTATGTTTGTTAGAAGTAAACGCAAAAACAACTAAACGGATTTGGATGAAATTTGGCACACGGGTAGGTCATGTCCTGGATTAATATATAGGGTACTTTTTATCCCGGTGATTTGCTCCCATGGAAAATAATGGATATTTTGAATGATTCATTAAGTAGATGGCGCTGGCGTCGTATTGTTTTAGGGACTTTTGTAGGGGGAAAGGCTTTTCACGCGGGCAAAGCGGCGAGCTACAGTAGTGAATAATTTGACTTTTTGCCTTGTGTTAATTTAGACTAACCCGCTCATATTTACTAGTGATCTTGTAAGCCTGAATCTGCAGTGGCACGCAATCTATGGACTGTATTTTTAAATCAATCTCAAGTTTGAGTTACATCTCAAGTATTGATAGTTCAATACATTATGTCTACTTGAGACGTAACTCAAACGTGAGATTGATTTATTAATACCACACTTAATGTATTGATTTATTTAATAATCCAAGCTTAAGCTGTCATTTAAGAGTTTGTTCTCAGCCGAGTAAGTGCTGTTACATAAACAAAACCTGGCTGACAAAATCCGTCACATATCGTAACTTAAGATGTCATTGGAGCTGATGTTAATATGGGGTTATTAAATAGCGACTATCTTAAAATGCTGACCTTAATTTGAGAGTTTCTCAGCTGATATCGCACTTCAGAGCGAGATTGATTTGCATCTATTATATTAATTCGGTCCTATGACACCGAGCGATGAATCTCAGCGAGTCTCAGGGAACACTGATCAATCTCAACGCGCAACGAAAGTATAGGGTGGAATGTGGAAAAATATTTCCTCATCTTTATCATTTTATTTTTGTGTCATTTTTAGCGTAGCAAAGTGTTTATGCACTTGAACTCTCTATGCACTCAGCTAATATGTACAAGCATTTGAAATATTTAGATTGTGATTGGCATTGTAAAACGTTCATATTTGTATTATGAAGTAGCAAAATGCCAATATCTTTGTTTTTATGGCATTGAATGACGAGACGAGCATTCCGTTCGCCTGATGGTAAACGATACGACCATCCATAAACAGTGTGTGGCATTCCACTGCGCTAGTCATCCTGAGACATAAGATGTTAAGTCTCATTATGTTCTGTAGTTACACTGGCTACAGTGTCTTTCAAACCGAAACACAACAGTGCATGCACACTGCTGCTTGGCGGTAGAAATAGACATTGCGGTGGTACCCACCCAGACGGACTCTTACATATTATGAGAGACCTACCATCAGTACCACATCTCTCTTTACACGTGTAATGTTTTTATAAGCCAATAACAATGATATCTTCATCATCAAATTCAATAACACTACGGTTACAATGCTCATTAATAATACTATGCAATCAGCCCTGTATTACATACTGCCCACTGCTGAGCACGGGCCTCCTCTACTACAAAGAGAGGTCAGGCCTTAGTCCACCACGCTGGCCTAGAGAACCTTTCTTCATAGGTATTGTAGGCTTTTATTAGGTAATGTTTACCTAATACATTATTATTCCGGATAGACTTTCACTCAAACGAAGCCAACGCACAAACTTTTAAAACAACAGATAAAAAACCATTCAATACCACCTTTATAAACAACGATATCATAATGCCCGTAGCGAGCCACAGGTCGAAATAAAGAAACTAGTTTATTTAATTGCCTATTAATTCCACATTAGACGATTGTGGTCGTTTACATATCAAATAGACTTTTCTTTTGTGTGGACGTCGAATGGGCAGTTGCTTAACGTTTTGCGAGGTTTTCATTAGATATTCAATTTGATTAACATTATAACATTTTTTCTCGACTACTAGACAAAAAATATATAATAATAATAAAAAAATAAATTTACAAAATAATATTAACTACTATAAACAACGAGTTTTATCTAAGAAAACAGTTTCTCCCTCTCTTCTATGTTGCCGTGCCCTGCAGGGTCCACGATTATGTACTTCTCTTAATTTGTAAACCTATTTAACAATTGTGGAGTGCAATAAATTGATTTGATTTGATTTGATTTGATTAGAATTTCAATATTAGAGCTTTATAAAACACTAGGCTTCGCGGTTTCTAGGCTTGCATGAATGTATTAAAGTCCATATGTGCGATTTAGCGGAATAAAAAAGACCTTATTTGTTAATTCAGCATTAATATTTTGTTATATCGATTGCTATTAAATTCTGTGTGTGCAATATTCCGAGATAAATTCATACTCAAATAACTTATACGTCATTTATTTTTATAAGTGAGAATTTGTTATTGGCCCTATGACAGCATTTTTTTTAGCTATTAAAAGTACATTTATTAGCTGTTTTCCATGTTGTAAATAAATAAATAAAGAGGAGCTTATTTATAATAATGTAAATCCAGAATAATATGTTCTATTTGGTTGCTAATATCTCCCAAATTTATTAAGCGATTGCTGTGTTTTCTTAAAACTTACATCTAACCATAATCGTAAGCTGTGATGTGGTGGTGGCAATTTTGATGCATCTGTATCTACCTTGGTAGGGACTACCCATACCATACCAGCCCTGTATTATATACTGCCTACTGCTGAGCACGAGCCTCCTCTACAACTGAGAGGGTTTAGGCCTTAGTCCACCACGCTGGCCTAGTGCGGGTTGGCAAACTTCACATACCTTCGAAATTCCTATAGAGAACTTCTCAGATATGCAGGTTTCCTCACGATGTTTTCCTTCACCGTTAAAGCGAGCGATAATTCACAAAGAATACACATAACTTTTTAGAAAAGTCAGAGGTGGGTTTTGAACCTGCGGACATTTGTCTCGGCAGTCCGTTCCACTCCCAACTAGGTAGGGACTATTGCTATGTTTAAGTAGCAGTTTTTAAGGATATGAATCCAGTCTTATTATCCTTAAAAAAAATACTTTTCCAAATCGGCATTCCTAGGTTCACGAATACAGGTAGGACCATCGTCTTATGCAAAAAAAGTGTAGTAACAGCCATGGTAAATTAATTCTAAGGTCAGCGTGAATGTGAGAACCCTTTTATTGCACAAATAAACAATTTTTATTTTTATTTTATTTGTTTATAATAATTTTTACTTTCCCAAATGGTCATTACCTTCCTTAAAATTGAGTAACAGTACCACCCTTTTCCTGAGGTTTGTAAAGTCTTATAACGAGGTGTGCTGTACACCGAACAGTTGCCTTGCAGTGATATTCCTTGCTTTGAAGCGATCGACTAGTTAAACTCGACATACAAGCCGGTATAACAAAAATATCACATTTAAAGAAAAGGTTATGATTTTAGCATTTTAATTTTTACGCAATTAAACATCGAAAAAGCGGTGATCGCCTAGTTGGGTGTGGAATGGACTGCCGAGACGAATGTGCACAGGTTCAAAACCCAAGGGCACGCACCTCCGACTTTGTTGACTGACACCTTTGAACGGTGAAGGAAAAACATCGTGAGGAAACCTGCATACCTGAGAAGTTCCCTATAAGAATTTCGAAGGTATGTAAAGTCTGCCAACGCGCTCTAGACCAGCGTGGTGGACTAAGGCCTCAACCCTTTCAGTAGGAGAGGAGGCCCGTGCTCAGCAGTGGGCAAAGGGCTGGTGTGGTAAACATCGAACTTCTAATTATAGCTCAGTTTCTTTCCACTTTTTTCATTTATTTTTTTTATGTTCAAACTTGAATTTGTTTGACCCAACAACAAAATCTTTCTTTCTTTATTATATGCTGAACAGTCTACTTCTTACTTATTTTCCTGGGTGGACATCAGAAGGTTGTCTGGCAGAACTCAGACCTGTGTGAAGTTGGCAAGTGAGTTTTAAATATCCAATTTTAACTATTTCCATGGGATTGTACCAGGTTTGTACCGGATTGTACCATTCTTTAATTTGTTTGTACCTCATGGGGGTAGGAGATATGGTATAATTAAAGTTTGGTCAATCAGCGCCTTGAGTGCACTTATATAAACTCGCGTCAAATTAAAACCTGCTGTCATTTTGATGATTTTATGATCGCATACGATATAAAAATATGTTTCGCAGAGGTATAATACCACTCCGTTATTGTACGAGTCGTAACCAAGGAGTACACACGTTGGAAATGTACGAAATTTAAAAAAACTTTTCTTTTTTGAAAAAGAACTGCCATTTTCAAACAAATCATGATTGGGATGATTTAATGGCTGAAAACAACAGATGAATATGTCCCTCAGAGGTACAATCCCTCTCAATCATTGTAAAACCCGAAACCAGGGAGTACAAACGACTGAAATGCACGAAATTCGTACAAATTTATTATTTATCGATAAAGTACAGCTATTTTAAAACGAATCATCATTGTGATGATTTTATGGCAGAATAGAATATAGGAATATGTCCCTCAGAGGTACAATCCCTCTCGATCATAGTAAGATCCGAAACCAGGGAGTACAAACGACGGGTATGCACGAAATTCGTAGAAATTTGTTAATTTTCGATAGAGTACAGCTATTTTAAAACGAATCATCATTGTGATGATTATATGGCGGAATGAAATACAGGAATAGGTCCCTCAGAGGTACAATCCCTCTCGATCATAGTAAGATCCGAAACCAGGGAGTACAAACGACGGAAATGCACGATATTCGTAGAAATTTATTATTTTTCGATAGAGTACAGCTATTTTAAAACGAATCATCATTGTGATGATTTTATGGCTGAATGCAATACAAGAATATGTCCCTCAGAGGTACAATCCCTCCCGATCATAGTACGATCTGAAAGCAGGGAGTACAAACGACGGAAATGCACGAAATTCGTAGAAATTTATTATTTTTTGATAGAGTTCAGCTATTTTAAAACGAATCATCATTGTAATGATTTTATAGCTGAATTCAATATAAGAATATGTCCTTAAGAGGTACAATCCCTCTCTGTTATAGTACAATCCGAACCCAGCGAGTACAAATGATGGAAATGTATGATATTCGTATAAAAAATATTAATTTTCGATAAAGTGCAGCCATTTTGTAACTAATCGTCGTTGTGATGATTTGATAGAGCTAAATATGAAAGACAAATATAGCCTTCAGGGGTAGAAACCCTCCTCATCATAATATGATTCGAAACCAGGAAGTACAAACGACAGATGTGAATGAAAATCGCGCATAATAATATCATTTTTCTATAAAGTACACTATGTTTTCAAACGAATGATCATTATAATGATTTTCTTAGTGAAAACGATAGAAGAATATATGCCTCAGAGGTACGATCCCTCTCGATCATAGTAAGATCCGAAACCAGGGAGTACAAACGACGGAAATGCACGAAATTCGTAGAAATTTATTATTTTTTGATAGAGTACAGCTATTTTAAAACAAATCATCATTGTGATGATTTTATGGCGGAATGGAATATAGAAATATGTTCCTCAGAGGTACAATCCCTCTCGATCATAGTAAGATCCGCAACCAGGGAGTACAAACGACGGATGTGAAGGAAAGTCGCGGATAATATTATTATTTTGCGATAAAGTATAGCTATTTTAAAACGAATCATCATTGTGATGATTTTATGGCGGAATGGAATATAAGAACATGTCCCAAAGAGGTACAATCCCTCTCGATCATAGTAAGATCCGAAACCAGGGAGTACAAACGACGGAAATGCACGAAATTCGTAGAAATTTATTATTTTTCGAGAGAGTACAGCTATTTTAAAACGAATCATCATTGTAATGATTTTATAGCTGAATTCAATATAAGAATATGTCCTTAAGAGGTACAATCCCTCTCTGTTATAGTAAGATCCGAACCCAGCGAGTACAAATGCTGGAAATGTATGATATTCGAAAAAAAATATTTAATTTTCAATAAAGTGCAGCCATTTTGAAACTTATCATCGTTGTGATGATTTGGTAGAGCTAAATATGAAAGACAAATATAGCCTTCAGAGGTACAAACCCTCCTCATCATAATATGATTCGAAACCAGGGGGTACAAACGACAAATGTGAAGGAAAATCGCGCATAATAATATCATTTTTCGATAAAGTACAGTATGTTTTCAAACGAATGATCATTATAATGATTTTCTTAGTGAATACGATAGAAGAATATGTCCCTCAGAGGTACAATCCCTCTCGATCATAGTAAGATCCGAAACCAGGGAGTACAAAGGACGGAAATGCACGAAATTCGTAGAAATTTATTATTTTTGGAGAGAGTACAGCTATTTTAAAACGAATCATCATTGTGATGATTTTATGGCAGAATAGAATATAGGAATATGTCCCTTAGAGGTACAATCCCTCCCGATCATAGTACGATCTGAAAGCAGGGAGTACAAACGACGGAAATGCACGAAATTCGTAGAAATTTATTATTTTTTGATAGAGTACAGCTATTTTAAAACAAATCATCATTGTGATGATTTTATGGCGGAATGGAATATAGAAATATGTCCCTCAGAGGTACAATCCCTCTCGATCATAGTAAGATCCGCAACCAGGGAGTACAAACGACGGATGTGAAGGAAAGTCACGGATAATATTATTATTTTGCGATAAAGTATAGCTATTTTAAAACGAATAATCATTGTGATGATTTTATGGCAGAATAGAATATAGGAATATGTCCCTCAGAGGTACAATCCCTCTCGATCATAGTAAGATCCGAAACCAGGGAGTACAAACGACGGGTATGCACGAAATTCGTAGAAATTTGTTATTTTTCGATAGAGTACAGCTATTTTAAAACGAATCATCATTGTGATGATTTTATGGCGGAATGGAATATAAGAACATGTCCCAAAGAGGTACAATCCCTCTCGATCATAGTAAGATCCGAAACCAGGGAGTACAAACGACGGAAATGCACGAAATTCGTAGAAATTTATTATTTTTCGAGAGAGTACAGCTATTTTAAAACGAATCATCATTGTAATGATTTTATAGCTGAATTCAATATAAGAATATGTCCTTAAGAGGTACAATCCCTCTCTGTTATAGTACAATCCGAACCCAGCGAGTACAAATGCTGGAAATGTATGATATTCGAAAAAAAATATTTAATTTTCAATAAAGTGCAGCCATTTTGAAACTTATCATCGTTGTGATGATTTGGTAGAGCTAAATATGAAAGACAAATATAGCCTTCAGAGGTACAAACCCTCCTCATCATAATATGATTCGAAACCAGGGAGTACAAATGACAAATGTGAAGGAAAATCGCGCATAATAATATCATTTTTCGATAAAGTACAGTATGTTTTCAAACGAATGATCATTATAATGATTTTCTTAGTGAATACGATAGAAGAATATGTCCCTCAGAGGTACAATCCCTCTCGATCATAGTAAGATCCGAAACCAGGGAGTACAAACGACGGAAATGCACGAAATTCGTAGAAATTTATTATTTTTGGAGAGAGTACAGCTATTTTAAAACGAATCATCATTGTGATGATTTTATGGCAGAATAGAATATAGGAATATGTCCCTTAGAGGTACAATCCCTCCCGATCATAGTACGATCTGAAAGCAGGGAGTACAAACGACGGAAATGCACGAAATTCGTAGAAATTTATTATTTTTTGATAGAGTACAGCTATTTTAAAACAAATCATCATTGTGATGATTTTATGGCGGAATGGAATATAGAAATATGTCCCTCAGAGGTACAATCCCTCTCGATCATAGTAAGATCCGAAACCAGGGAGTACAAACGACGGATGTGAAGGAAAGTCGCGGATAATATTATTATTTTGCGATAAAGTATAGCTATTTTAAAACGAATCATCATTGTGATGATTTTATGGCAGAATAGAATATAGGAATATGTCCCTCAGAGGTACAATCCCTCTCGATCATAGTAAGATCCGAAACCAGGGAGTACAAACGACGGGTATGCACGAAATTCGTAAAAATTTGTTATTTTTCGATAGAGTACAGCTATTTTAAAACGAATCATCATTGTGATGATTTTATGGCGGAATGGAATATAAGAACATGTCCCAAAGAGGTACAATCCCTCTCGATCATAGTAAGATCCGAAACCAGGGAGTACAAACGACGGGTATGCACGAAATTCGTAGAAATTTATTATTTTTCGATAGAGTACAGCTATTTTAAAACGAATCATCATTGTAATGATTTTATAGCTGAATTCAATATACATATTCTTGTATTGCATTCAGCCATAAAATCATCACAATGATGATTCGTTTTAAAATAGCTGTACTCTATCGAAAAATAAGAAAACTTCTACGAATTTCGTGCATTTCCGTCGTTTGTACTCCCTGGTTTCGGATCTTACTATGATCGAGAGGGATTGTACCTCTGAGGGATATATTCCTATATTCCATTAAGCCATAAAATCATGACAATGATGATTTGTTTTAAAATAGCTGTACTCTCTCGAAAAATAATAAATTTCTACGAATTTCGTGCATTTCCGTCGTTTGTACTCCCTGCTTTCAGATCGTACTATGATCGGGAGGGATTGTACCTCTGAGGGACATATTCCTCTATCGTATTCACTAAGAAAATCATCACAATGATGATTCGTTTTAAAATAGCTGTACTTTATCGAAAATTAATAAATTTCTACGAATTTCGTGCATTTCCGTCGTTTGTACTCCCTGGTTTCGGATCTTACTATGATCGAGAGGGATTGTACCTCTGAGGGACATATTCTTGTATTGCATTCAGCCATAAAATCATCACAATGATGATTCGTTTTAAAATAGCTGTACTCTATCGAAAAATAATAAATTTCTACGAATTTCGTGCATTTCCGTCGTTTGTACTCCCTGGTTTCGGATCTTACTATGATCGAGAGGGATTGTACCTCTGAGGGACATATTCCTATATTCTATTCTGCCATAAAATCATCACAATGATGATTCGTTTTAAAATAGCTGTACTTTATAGATAAATAATAAATTTCTACGAATTTCGTGCATTTCCGTCGTTTGTACTCCCTGGTTTCGGATCTTACTATGATCGAGAGGGATTGTACCTCTGAGGGACCTATTCATGTATTTCATATCGCCATATAATCATCACAATGATGATTCGTTTTAAAATAGCTGTACTCTATCGAAAATTAATAAATTTCTAGGAATTTCGTGCATTTCCGTCGTTTGTACTCCCTGGTTTCGGATCTTACTATGATCGAGAGGGATTGTACCTCTGAGGGACATATTCCTATATTCTATTCTGCCATAAAATCATCACAATGATGATTCGTTTTAAAATAGCTGTACTTTATCGATAAATAATAAATTTGTACGAATTTCGTGCATTTCAGTCGTTTGTACTCCCTGGTTTCGGATCTTACTATGATCAAGAGGGATTGTACCTCTGAGGGACATATTCCTATATTCCATTCCGCCATAAAATCATCACAATGATGATTCGTTTTAAAATAGCTGTACTCTATCGAAAAATAATAAATTTCTACGAATTTCGTGCATTTCCGTCGTTTGTACTCCCTGGTTTCGGATCTTACTATGATCGAGAGGGATTGTACCTCTGAGGGATATATTCCTATATTCCATTAAGCCATAAAATCATGACAATGATGATTTGTTTTAAAATAGCTGTACTCTATCGAAAAATAATAAATTTCTACGAATTTCGTGCATTTCCGTCGTTTGTACTCCCTGCTTTCAGATCGTACTATGATCGGGAGGGATTGTACCTCTGAGGGACATATTCCTCTATCGTATTCACTAAGAAAATCATCACAATGATGATTCGTTTTAAAATAGCTGTACTTTATCGAAAATTAATAAATTTCTACGAATTTCGTGCATTTCCGTCGTTTGTACTCCCTGGTTTCGGATCTTACTATGATCGAGAGGGATTGTACCTCTGAGGGACATATTCCTCTATCGTATTCACTAAGAAAATCATTATAATGATTATTCGTTTGAAAACATACTGTACTTTATCGCAAAATAATAATATTACCCACGAGTTTCCTTCACATCCGTCGTTTGTACTCCCTGCTTTCTGATCGTACTATGATCGAGAGGGATTGTACCTCTGAGGGACATATTCTTGTATTGCATTCAGCCATAAAATCATCACAATAATGATTCGTTTTAAAATAGCTGTACTCTATCGAAAAATAATAAATTTCTACGAATTTCGTGCATTTCCGTCGTTTGTACTCCCTGGTTTCGGATCTTACTATGATCGAGAGGGATTGTACCTCTGAGGGACCTATTCCTGTATTTCATTTCGCCATATAATCATCACAATGATGATTCGTTTTAAAATGGCTGTACTCTATCGAAAAATAACAAATTTCTACGAATTTTGTGCATACCCGTCGTTTGTACTCCCTGGTTTCGGATCTTACTATGATCGAGAGGGATTGTACCTCTGAGGGACCTATTCCTGTATTTCATTCCGCCATATAATCATCACAATGATGATTCGTTTTAAAATAGCTGTACTTTATCGATAAATAATAAATTTGTACGAATTTCGTGCATTTCAGTCGTTTGTACTCCCTGGTTTCGGGTCTTACAATGATTGAGGAGGGATTGTACCTCTGAAGGACAAATTCATCTGTTGTTTTCAGCCATTAAATCATCCCAATCATGATTTACTTGAAAATGGCAGTTCTTTTTCGAAAAAAAAAAAAGTTTTTTTATATTTCGTACATTTCCAACGTGTGTACTCCTTGGTTACGGCTCGTACAATAACGGAGTGGTATTATACCTCTGCGAAACATATTTTTATATCGTATGCGGTCATAAAATCATCAAAATGACAGCAGGTTTTAATTTGACGCGAGTTTATATAAGTGCACTCAAGGCGCTGATTGACCAAACTTTAATTATACCATATCTCCTACCCCCATGAGGTACAAACAAATTAAAGAACGGTACAATCCGGTACAAACCTGGTACAATCCCATGGAAATAGTTAAAATTGGATATTTGAAACTCACTTGCCAACTTCACACAGGTAGAACTCAGTAGTAAGACCGCCCATTGTAAAATCATGTCTTATGAACTTATCGACTTCTTATTTTATATTGCTGGTTATACAATAAAGAGTTATCGTTTAAATAACTGCTAGCAATTCTAATACTAAAAGCTATATATCCAGCTATTAAACGCCATAATTCACCCAAAATATCCATAAATGCTTAGCTAAGTGTTTGGAGTTTTAATAAAGCGGGATAAACGCGCCAGTATGATATATCTGGTTAATACAGACTTCATGAATTATTCTCATAATAACCCCGCCCTAGGGGCAAATGCCCATAAATTGTTTCGTAGCACAGAGAGGTACTTTTTGTAATTTATAAATGTTCTGATTTTTGTCTTGCATCAAATTCAATATAGAGACGGTAAATTTATTCTCGGATTAACGGAATAAAGAACACATTTTTAAATTTATATTTATTTTTTACGTGCTTATTATTGGATTGTAGGTATATCTATATATATAATATATATTAAAAAATCGTGTCACAGTGTTTGTTACCATACTCCTCCGAAACGGCTGAACCGATTTTGATGAAATTTAATATTCACACTTGGTAGGTCTGAGAATAGGTTGTTATCTTTTTTTCATCCCCCTAAGTGATAAGGGTGGCCCACCCCAAAAAAAAAATTTTTGTTTTTTTATGATGTGGCATTAAATAATCATACAACCCAAAATTTTCTACCTTCTTCCATCATCCCCTATATTTAATAGCGATATTAGTAATTTAATAAACTTTAACCCCGGTCGGTAACTGATCAATTATTCATTTTATTCTACTAAAATAATCTCTAAATAGAATTTATATGGCAAAACAACGTTTGCCGGGTCAGCTAGTTCTTATATATCGGCTACCATAGATTTGGTGAAATCCGGTCAATCTCGACATTTTACATAAATTTTATTGTATCTATTTAAAAACTAACAGTAACAAAAAATCTACGCCTTTTTGTAACTCTATTTTCATCAGCATATACCTAAAAGAATCTACAATGTACATGCTGGGTATCAATTGCATTTAAAACTAAGTTAGTATACATATATAAAGGTTATATTATTTTTCGGTTTTTAGTGATTTTTTAACGGCGGTTTAATTTTTTTTTGTTTTCTATTAGCATTAGCGATTGTAAAAAGGCATCTTGTCTACGGCTCCTGCACTATCTGTGTGTGACAATGCGTGGGATTTAACTTTTATTACCTCGCTCAGGTGAACGACTGCAAAAGGTGGCAAGTAATTGGATTAGTCTATGCAAAGATTGAGCTCAGTGACGTTATTTCAAGAAGCCATCTATGTGGTTTGGAAATATGTATATTACACTACAAACTATAAATACATTATAATTTGGAATGCTCAATGATAATTTCACTGAAAAAACATTGGTAATGCTCCTTAATTCATAAAAATTTAATTACGTGGAAAAATCTTTCATAATGTTAAATCCATAGACGAATTGCAGTTATTTTCCTGTGACAGGATAAAATAATACAGATAGCCAGACCAGGAAATTAATAAATAATAGTTTAAAAAAACTAAAAAACACGCTTTATAGAAAATCCAACTAAAAAATAGAAAATAAATTTGAATTAAGAATAGTGTAAATAAGAAAAACATGTATTTTATTGTAAAAAAAGCGTGGAGTGCTTTTTAAGATATTATCAAAATGATATGTAATACTTCTACTCATATTATCTGTCAATAAAATATTTATAACTATTGTCACCATGCACCCCACGCTTTTCTTACAATAAAATACATGTATTTCTTATTTACACTATTCTTAATTCAAATTTATTTTCTATATTTTGGTTGGATTTTCTATAAAGCGTGCTTTTTAGTTTTTTTAAACTATTATTTATTTTTAATATTTTAGTTCTGTTCGCTATTGTCCTTTTAACAAACACGCCAACAGATGGCGCTAGTAAAGCGTAAAATTTTCACATTTTCTTTTATAACTCAATAAAAAAACGAAATATATATTTTTTGAAAATACAATTAAATTCTGTATATTTTTCTCAACATATTGGCATATGATAAAATGTCGCGCGTCGTATGTTGCGCGTGTGGCGGAGTGTTGCGCGCTTCGGCCTCTGCATCGCGGAATAGTTTGGTAAACGTCGATAAGTGGGTCAAAATCGCGGAGTTACAAACCAACATACAAACATACAAGTGAAGCTAATATAAAGCGTGTAAAAATAGCTACTTTGTGGCGCAAATTTTGATTTTTCGTTTTAAGTTAATGTTTTCGGCACAAGAAATAAGTTCCATATTTTACCATAATATGGGGATAAATTTTATTCTTCTGGTCACGCTACGCTTACGTCTCTAATTTCTCGATACCACAGCTCGATAAAAAAAGAAGAAACAAGTACAAACAAAACAAAAAATTATAAATAAGTTAAGAACGTAAACGTAACCTAAACGTTCTAACAACACTCACACAAAAACATACGATTCATAAAACAAATTCTATTCATTTTCATGACGTTTGAAAAACTGTCCCGCCAAAAGGTAAGAATTTATGAAAGAAGAAAGAAAACCATAAAGAAAACCGCGAGGGAACAATAATTATTCAGTAGCATTCAACTGAAGTCAGCCGGAAGCGCTATAAATCACGCGCAACAAAGGCGTGCGTTCGAAAACCATTGTTTTGACAAGTGTGTCATAGACAACGGTTAAAGCAAAGCAAGCACTGAAGAAGGCATTGTGTGCTGTTCCTTTCGGTGCTTTATGGTGTGACTTTTTTATTTTTTTATTCGCTTGAAATGGCAAAGGAATTCTCTTTCGTGCTTCGTGCCTTTTATATTCTATATTTAATACGTGTTTTGTTTAACTAGACAAAGTACGGTTTTAATTAATTTATGTTCTAACAATAATTATAATGATTGTGCCCGATATGGCAATGCCTACCCCTTTGGGGATAAAAGGCGAGTGTATGTATGTATTGAAATTTATGGCGCTTTTCAAGTTGGTTTTTGGTGTGAAAACAATAATTAGGAATTATTATATTACTATCATTTACTGTGGTAACGAAATAAATATTCTACTGCAAAAAGTTGTCACTTTGGTATTTTTGCCTTTGGTAAGTAAACGAAAGTGGGCGCATAGTCGTATTTATTTCGAAATGAAGTCAATAAACGCCTACACTATTATATTAGCAATATCGCGGATAACTAAAACGCGGAGTACGTTCAGGAGTTTCAAATCGTCACTAACGATTAACGAGCAGTTGCATAGCGTGGGTAATTGCCGCCCGGACGGACACAAAACTTGCCGCCCCAAGGCTCCGTGCGAGAGTAAAAAAAGGTATTTTCAATAAATAAGAGTCACGCACGCCCTCTCTAACCAATGGTATATACGAAAAGTTTAAAAAATATAATGATTTTATTTTACGCAATTTGCCGTCTCAAAGAAGTACCACCCGTCGCGAGTTTTTATTATTTATCGGGCTCAAACGGTTTGCGAACTGATACTAGGCAGAAAAACTCAATCCTACTAATATTATAAACGCGAACGTTTGTAAGTATGGATGTTTGTTACACTTTCACGCAAAAATTACTGAACGGATTTCGATGAAATTTGGCACACGGGTAGATTATTTCCTGGATTAACACATAGGCTACTTTTTATCCAGGTAAAATACAAAGCGAGTTTTTATCCGGGCGGAGCCGCGGGCAAACGCTAGTACCCAATAGTTTAGTTCAAAGAAAATATACATTAACTAATTACTTACATACTTTTTCATACGATAGATCTTTCGCGTAACAACCTACAGCTAAACACAACAAGCCGTTTATCAAGAAATTTTCATACTTAATTAAACACAATATTAGTTTAAATGTCAAACACGACCATAAAAAACCACGGACTACCTAATAAAATATTCAAAACATATTTTAGAGTTGAATTTATCGTACCTGTTCTCGAGTTTGTAACACAAATGTCTAAATACGATTTGTAAAAAAAAATACAGGTATTGCTAGAATACTATATTTTTAATAATCTCCAATCATCTAAATAAATAAATAACTTCTTTACAAATTGCTGAAATACTAACAAAATACAATTACGATACCACTCAAAAAATTAGAACGCAAAATTTAATATGGGTCCAATTAAAATTCTACTAAAACGCCAAGCCCCTGTAATTGATATAAATTCAATAAATTGACGTCCTTAGAATTCAATAAGAGTTTAAATTGAGACCAGTGGAGTAATATAATTAGAAAGGAATTCATTCTAATTAGGGACGAGTTCAAATTCAAATGGGGATTAAAAAACCTCCACGTTTCTATTGAGAACACTTAAAATTGGTATCAGGTACGATTTTCCGTGTTGAATGCTGCGATATCTTTCATTTTGTTCGACTTTCACTCGAAAGTCGATTCACTCGTATTTTGCTAAATTAAATTATTTTTCCAGTTCTTTGCAGCATGTACGCTGATTTTAGAAAGAAGTTAACGTCTGATTAATATTATTACGAACGGTCATAATAACTATAATTAGTATATTTAAAAAATAGCCTCTGGGAAAAAAGTCATGAAAATGAATAATTGTAAACAGGCAGCAATTCTTACAAATGTCACTATAGGCATGAGATACAGTAACATTTTTCGCTGTCTGTTTCGCCCCCGCCTTCCTCCCACCACTGATGACGTCATATTATGTCAGGTATTCCATCGGTATTCTGTCTTTAATTTGAAAATCCTCCCACGTTTCGATGGCTTTTAATTTTTTGATTTTTTATCACTTCTGTTTGATATTTCTCTTCTAGATCTTAGATACGTGCCGCCATTTTTAAACAAATAATAATAAAGAGAGGATCAAATACTCTATTGATATTTCATTTCAGACTGCCTCGGTGGCGTAGTTGTATTACGGTACGACTGCAATGCTGAGGTTTCGGGTTCGATCCCCGGGTCGGCAAAGTGACATTGAGTTTTTCTTGTACTCAGTATCAGCCCGTAGGCTGGAATTTGTACCCGATATGGCGATAGGCTCGCCCCCCATTATAGCATGGGACGAAATACGGCGAAAAGTTGGTGCACTAGTTGCGCCTCTGTCTACCCGTTCGAGGATAAAGGGCGTGAGTGTCTGTGTGTGTGTCTGACATTCCATAATATGTATACGGTTTCTACATCTAATTAGATACTTTTAAATCCCTTTGGCACGTTATAAAGTAGCTGTCTTCAATATTCTCGACTTCCTCTAAAACAAAACCCAGTCACAATATTTTTTAGGCTCGACTCGGGATTCGAACCCAGGACCTCAGCGCGCAAATCGTACTCGTAACGCGTACTCAATACAACTACGCCACCGAGGCAGTCAATTCATTTGAATTTCATCATTTGAATTCACAATATACATATTATACGTAGCTTCAACACAAAATCATGAAGCTTTTTTTATTTTTATTGCTTTGAATGACGATCTACCATGCCGTTCGCCTGATGGTAAGCGATACGACCAACCATAAGCAGTAGCAACACCATCCAGCACCTTGACTTACAAAGTACTGTGTGGCATTCCACTGCGCTCGTCACCCTGAGACATAAGATGTTGAGTCTCATTATGTCCAGTAGTTACACTGGCTACAATGTCCTTCAAACCGAAACACGACAGTGCATGCACATCACTACTGCTTAGCGGTAGAAATAGATATTGCGGTGGTACCCACCCAGACGGACTCTTACATATGAGAGACCTACCACCAGTGAACAATCAAGATAGATACAATCATGTGCTTCATAAAGAGGATTGTGACGTCATAAAGCGAAACCTCGTTAAGCCCTCATTTGTCCTATGTAAAAACCCTCGCTTTTCATGCCAAATTGGCCATTCAAAGCAAATCAATGATACGTGTAGAGCGGTTACCGTAAATGCCTACATTCACATTGATTGGTTACGATTTCGGATTGTCACTTTCTGGATAGTTGATGAATGACAATGATGCACTGTTATTTTGATGATTTTAAATTAGGAACATTCGTTTAATTTTTCCTTTCGTACTTTTAGTTTGGACGCATAGACACTAGACTGATTTATTATGTTTTTATCACATACATCTGAATGTTTATAAAATTGTTATTTGATCACTCAATAGACTTTATGGACACGGAATTAATTAGCATTTATAGAATCAATTTTAATTCATGCTAACATTTCAATCTTACTAATATTATAAATGCAAAAGTTTGTGAAAATGTTGGGATGTTTGTATGTTTGTTAGAAGTAAACGCAGAATCTACTGAACGGATTTGGATAAAATCTTTTTTTATTCTCTTTGACACCGACTCTCCCAACACGGTTAGCGCAATATTTTAACAATACCTATATTGCTTCTTGCCAAACTTAATATGATTAGACTAAAAGTGTCTAGTCAACTATTAATTAATGAAAGTGACAGCACGATGTTATAAAGGACATGTCTTTGTATATATTTGCATAGTACTCCCAAAAACTAGGCCTTTGCAATAAATCGTATCATTGTAAAGTCCTCAAAGATTTTGAGATTTATGTAATTTTATTTTTCCTTAAAAACTACACATAAAATTAACTTCATTAAAAAAGTTAGTTATAAATGGAGGGGTCCAAAAATATTATTTAAATAGATTCAAGATTCACATTTTTCCACTTAAATATCCATAAACTTAGACCTTGGTTAGATTTTGAGGCCAGCACCCATACAAAAAGCGGAAATCTCCTTTGTATTCCACACTATGCATTTACCAAACTAATGACAAATTATACCAGACGTAACCTAAGAAATATGTACCGTTCCCTAAGGATCGCTTCCATTGTCCATACACTAGCGAAAAACTAATCCTTGCAAAATATAGCTACAACTTAATTACGAACCAATAATCCATATTTATAGCAGTAATAAAGAATACTACGTATAACCCAATCCTACTTAACGAGATCTGGGACTCTGATACAATTGTTATAATTGACAGGGGAAAACGGGCAGACTGTGGTTTCAGCTCGAGCCAATTACATCATGTAGATATTGAATACTATGAACTTAGAATAATAACGAATGTATACGCGAAGTTTCACTTAGAAAAGACAATCTACTCCAAATTACTTTCTTCTCTTTTTTGTTAAGTATTTGGTGATTGGCGTCTGTCTCAACGATATAGTTAGTTATAGACCGGACATCAGGCCCAAATTTTTCGTCCAAAAGTTATTACCAATTGGTAATAAGTCGCTGTCTTATCTGACACATCCGTGTGCCAAGACGTCTCGGTATGCGCAAATTTTGTAAAGAAAGGAATATTTTGGAAGGAATTATGCCAATTTGCGCATTACGATCATGTCAAAGTAGTTCTAATGCATTTTACATAGGTGCTTTGATATTTCACGGTAGATTGAGTTACTGACTAACAGGCTCAAATATTTGTATGAAAATATATCTTACTAGAATTCGAGACGTACACGGATCATCTACTAGCACAGGGGTCGGCAAGTAATTTCTAACGGGGTCCGGATCCTGTTGAAAATATGTATCGAAGGTCAAAATAAAAACAATACTAAATGAATGTAGAGCTAGGTATATAAAAATGTAATTTAAATTATTTGAGACATATTATTAATCAAAGTTTAAATTGAATAGGTAGGTAGTTATATTTAAAAATATTCGGCGTTCCAAGGATCGACCTTCCGGTCCGCCTGCTGCCGACCGCTGTACTAGCGTACTCTGGCAACAGGAATTGTTTCTAGGTTAATTAGCTCAAGATGATATCAAGATACAACAAGAAAGGTGAGGCTCTTTACCCGAATAAATTACGGTTCGACCTAATTAAGCCCAAGTAAATTAATATTTCAACAATTTAGGTTTGTTGAAATTTAGGCAATTTTGGTTCACACTGGTTCAGAACTTTAAGACAATATAGCGAAAATGAATAAAATAAAACTTACGAACTCTGAGGAAGCAATAACTTTGAATTCAGAATTACTAAAATTATACTTACTTTAAGTATATTTAAATTGCTGTGTTCTATCTTAAAACAGTCAGAAGATGTTATTAGCTAGATTGAGATGGGTACCATGTGGCACTTGAACAATTAATTATTAGGTACTTGTCTATATTATCATTAAAAATCCATAACTTATAAATAATAATTAAATTTCACCCAAGATCAACAGACACTTTATTTTTCATATTAGAAACACCTCTACCTAACCTCTTTTCGTACTAAGTGAACTGTAAATGCAGATGTGCAACGGACAGATATACCCTATAAAGTGAAATCAGTCCGTAATTTCATATTTCGTAATACAGCGCTACATTAGCGCGACAGGTGCAAACGTTGCTGTTACGGGGGCCTATTCTCAGACTTGGGACATTTATCGATCACTTTTGCTTAGACTTGTGACATGACTATGGATGGTTGGCTTAGTTCGCAAGTTGTAAGTTGTATCACAGAATACTGCATATATGGTTGTACTGAGTGGCCTAGAAAATGCAATTTGGAAACCTTTTGGCTTTTAGTATCTTAATGCCGTATTTTACTGTTGTAGTTATTGTTAACGAAAATAATAGTGTTGCTTGGGGTATCATTAATTAATAAGAAACTGTTATGAAGAAGAATAATGCTGTAGAGTTTTATATTTTTATTGGAGTTGCTAAAACACCTTAAAAAATGAATATTGGATTTCTGTAGACTTAAAAACACCTAAACCTCAATCAATTTTACTAAAAGACGATTCACGCATTATTCTGTATTATGGGTGTTTATCACACGTTACATTGGTCGTCAGAAAGCAAGGTAGGTTGACGGCATCAATATCACGATTCGCGATTCGAAGCCGGATGAGACTGGATCTGTACCGTGAGGTTTGACACCGAATAAGATCAGCAGTCAGATCTTACGGACTATGTATAACCGTTGCTGGAGAAAACTTACTATTACGTGACCCACTTAATTATCTTTTTTGCTTATAAAAGAAAGAAAGAGATTCTCTTTCATATTAAAATTTGGACATCTTTAGGGTAGGCCTATGTTCAGCAGTGGACGTCATGTGGCTGATGATGATGATGATGAAAGAGATAAACCAATATGCGTCTGGTTTTATACGGTAATTTATTGTGATCTGTGGAAAGAACAAAACTTACTTTCGAAATTAATGTCTTATAATCATCATCGTCATCGGCCACATGAAGTCCATTACTGAACGAAGAACAATTTTATATAATATCTAAACCTAATAAAAACTTAAAAAAAAATACCCGAATCTATCCTTCATACCCTATCCAAAGAACATAAAAATATCATTAAAATTAATGAATTTACTTTCTCAAACTTTCCTCAGATTCAATTGTTCTCGTTTCTATGGAACTAAACTCGGTCTAAAGTATTGTAATTACGAAGACATCTGCAGAAGCCGAGTACACCTAAAGCCAAACTTAATCCATAATGGGAAAACATTTTGCGGCTCAAATGTGCTTTATCTTAGCAATTAACCTTAAACGACAATAACAATTAGGGTGTAGGTCTTAGGGTCTTTTGTATAATTAAGACTTTTGTATTAACAAACCTGAAGAATATCCAGAATTCTTTCACTTATAGGAAAATACATTATCTCCGAGTGCTGCAGGCAACTTGATGCCATACCATATCAGCCCTGTATTATATACTACCCACTGCTGAGCACGGGCCTCCTCTACAACTGAGAGGGTTTAGGCCTTAGCCCACCACGCTGGCCTAGTGCGGACTTCACATACCTTCGAAATTCCTATAGACAACTTCTCAGATATGCAGGTTTCCTCACGATGTTTCCGTCACCGTTAAAGCGAGCGATAAGTCACAAAGAATACATACATAAGTTTTTAGAAAAGTCAGTGGTGCGTGCCCTTGGGTTTGAACCTGTGGACATTCGTCTCGGCAGTCCGTTCCACTCCCAACTAGGCTATCGCCGCTTACTTTAAGGCGAAGAACGGAATTTAAAGCGAGTGGAAATTCAGCTAGTGTCGTGCTAAAACGAACGAGCTCTATCGAATAGACTAATGTTTATTCGAGAAAATGTCGCATGTCTAGAAACATTTTTGAAAAATAGATGAAATACACCCCCGATGCATATTTTAATGCGCAGCCGAATGCAACGAAGCGCGAAATGGAAATCTTTCTGAATCGTAACGGTGCCGCCTTAGACTGCGCAATATCGAAATAATATAGGTATATATTTTTTAAATTGTCAGCTATGCTGTTTTAAAATACTTTTACAAAAAGTATATTAAGATTTTGAGTGCAAGGACCTTTAAAGGGAGCTTATTGAGCCTCCCGCAATCTTAATCACCAGGGAGTCCTATTGACCCTAAGATGAAGCGTTGTCACGCTTGGCTTTACTGTCGTAAGCTGTCGTTGCATGTTGGTTTTTGGTAAGGCAGAAGCAGCACCCCGGAGAAGGCCCATTGATGTCAGTAGTATTCACTTTATTTTACAACTGGCTACCTGATAACTCTCTAGATGATACAGATCTGAGCAAGACGTGCTAAAAAAACTCAAATTCTTTGAAATTCAAATATTCCATTGTGGGAATCGAATCCACACCATAATATGTACCTACTGCTACAAATCCCAGTAGATGACCAAATAATCATACTATTCATTTAATATACCAATATATCTATAGTAAACAAATGGAAGCCGTGAATGCATTATAAATAGGACGGCGGAATTGAAAATTAAATGCAATGCCAAATGTTCATTCAATTTTAAACTATATTCGCGACAATAGGCAATCTGGCGAATGACCGCATAAAGCTTCTAACGATTTATAACTGAATTCGGTTATCATTTGCTTTGATGGGAATGTGGTTTTACGTTACCAATCATCATTGTGTTTGAGTTGAATAGTCTTTAAAACAATAGTTGATAATCTGCCTGGTTGGGTGGGTAATGAACCAGGCATGAAATATAAAGTTACAGTTTGGATGCTCGTACTTTCTACGATCCTAGTTGTGAAAGTTTGGTGAAGATTATATGTTACAAATATTTGGATTTTTGGCACACAGATGAAATACCAAGTAATTAATAAACATAATATTTAAAGCTTCTTCCGAATTTGACTATTTCGGAAATCTTCCACACAAATGGTGTAGCAAAACCACTGTCACAGCTCCTAATTTCTACCATACAAACACATTCAACAGTACAGTTATTTACTATAATGTTGAACGACTACTATATAAATATGTTTTTAATTAGATACTAGCTCGTTATTCAATTTTCAAATCACAATACTGGCGTTGATCCTGATTTAGACACGTCTTGTCGAGTACACTATACAAACGAACCGTTACGATTACGAGTGGGTAAAACCTACATACACCGGTGCAAAAGATATCATTTCTTGTCATTGGAAAATAGGCGTAATATTAACGATATATGTTTTCTAATGAGTGTTGCTAACGGAACTATCGACTGCCCTCAGTTATTATCAAAAATTGGTTTACGTACTAATCAAATGGGTCTTCGACAAAAGTCTTTGTTATCGAAGCCTTTCACTTCCACCAATTATAGGCAAAATTCGTTTTTATTGCGCACTGCTAGTAATTTTAATAAACTTCCGCCAAGCTTAGATGTAGATTTGTTCTGTACCAAATCAGAGGCGGTGAGAGGTAAGCTCAGTAAACAATTCTTTGGTAATGACATTACATGACAAATACTATTATTGTAAACACAATGCAGCTTGTGGTTTCTTCTTTTAATTCTTAATTTTGTTAACTTCACATCTCAATTCTTTAAAACTATGTACATGCCAAATTTTTAGTAAGGTGCATTATATTGTTACATATATGCGGAGACTATTCATATGCAATATGTCCTATTAAGTATGTATATAATACAAAGTTGTATTAGTCTGTAAGTCTTCCTAAAAATAAAAAAATAAAATAAAAATAAAATAAACTTATTCGGGTGAATTCGATACTCATCATTCATAAGAATATTCGCCAATTTATTCGATGAATTATTCGCCAATAGTCTACGGACTAATTTCACAGCTTGCTGATAAACGCTACTAGTCACATAAAAGTATAAGCCAACCAAATACAAAACCACACTCTAATCTATGCTCAAAATCTAAAATTAGTACTATCTACATTGTTTAATACGATAACTGTCAAATAAAATTAACTTGACACCTCTGAAACTGGCCCTAAATGAGGCAAAATATTTGATTTTGAATATCAACTATTATTTATAGGATATTTCTATGAAATGTCTATCAAATAATGTACCATTAATGCGTAAATCGCTTAACAAAAGCCACTAAGCTTGTTAATCCAATGGATCTGTTGATGTTTATGTGTGTACCGAAACAGAGCATCAAAATCATTTCCGGAATTCATCACTAAACGTTGCACAGAATGCGATTAGCGCCGCAAATGCGTTTGCGAAGCCCTGCGTTGATTTCAACCTAAACACACAGATAATGAAGTAGAATTTCAAATGTACCCAAATAGTTCGTCTACAATCAAATCTAGCGGAACATACTAATGCAAAATAATACAAATACGTATGAATATTTAGATAAATTTTGTTTTGTGCGTCACTATACCCAGCTACTTTACTATAATTGAGTTTTCCTAATTTAAAATAGAATGGCCTAAATTAGGATTCTTGTTCTTCAGCTTTTCGATGTCCACTGCTGAACATAGGCCTCCCCCAAAGATTTCCAGACCAACCTGTTAGAAGCGGCCTGCATCCAGCGGCTCCCTGCGACCTTTACGAGGTCATCTGTCCATATTGTAGGAGGAAGTCTAAAGCTGCGCTTTTAGATTAGAATTATTTGGAGTGAAATGGTACATGGTTTAGGTAAGCGTCTCCATGCAGCTCTGCCTTCATAAAAGGTAACAGTAGCAACACCACATAGGCCGGGTCGTTCCATCCATGGTCAGTTATACGTAATCCTCCTTACCAGTTTCGGCCATGGCGGCCAATCTCAACGGAGATCAGCACTCGCTTTTATCCCCGAAGGGGTAGGCCAAAGCGCAACTAGTGCTCCCACTTTTCGCCGTGCGTATCCCGTCCCATGATGTGATACAGGGCGAGTCTATCGCCATATCGAGCACAAATTTCAGACTCTGGGCTGATACTGAGTAGAAAAACGCAATATCACTTTGCCCGACCCGAGGATCGAACCGGAGACCTCAGCACTGCAGTCGCACCGTAATAGCACTACGCCACTGAGAAAGTCAATAATAGCCAGTCATTTTCATTTGTCTATATTTATTGAACATTCACAAATAGTTCTGCAAATCAATATTGCAAGAATCAATACCGATAACTATTGCAATCTGTTATCGACTAAGGTTATCGCAGATATAGAAGCATCGAGTATGTAGCTAAATTAAATTGATAAAAGGGGAAATAAATTATGACCATTCTGACCTGGTTCCAATTTATTTAGCATCGATGAAAACATGTATGCTCCATTTCTGAAATTTCTGATCATGCTTTACCATCCGTACTTTCTTTTATAATATCTTCTTTGATACATTCTTGTATCTTTGACTGACTGCCTCGGTGGCGTAGTTGTATTACGGTATGACTGCAATGCTGAGGTCTTGGGTTCGATTCCCGGGTCGGGCAGTGATATTGGGTTTTTTAAAAATTCAGTGTCAGCCCGGAGTCTGGAATTTGTGCCCGATATGGCGATAGGCTCGCCCCCTATCACATCATGGGACGGAATAACGGCGAAAAGTGGGTGCACTAGTTGCGCCTCTGCCTACCCCTTCGGGGATTAAAGGCGTGAGTGTATATGTATGTATATGTATATGTACTTTAATGCCCAGAGTATTTTTATTTTTTTTCGTACGTGCTACAAGTACGATTTGCCCGCTGAGGTCCTGGGTTCGAATCCCGGGTCGAGCAAAGTAATATTAGAGTTTTTTGCTCAGTATCAGCTTGGATTTTGGAATTTTGTCCGATATGGCGATGGACTCGCCTCCTATCACATCATGGGACAGAATACTCTAAGCGAAAGTTGGATGTCTTGGTATCGCATCTGCCTACCGTTTGGGGATAAAGACGTGATCAATGTTTTGTTTTTTATTAGTAAGTAACTATAAAAATATTTTTTATAATCTGATATACCTAATCTTTCGTTCTAATTCCTCTACAAGAATTCATTATAAGCACATACTATACTGACCTTTCTACTACTATTTTTACACATAAAGGAGACATAAACATTATCTCATAAAGATAAAAAATCTATAAGAATCAAAAGCATCATATCTGGTTAGCGTTAGTGTGTACAGTAGCCAACACAAACAAAGCCGTCCCTGACGCCCCGGCCGCTCCGCACATGCGCAGAGGGTTGCTCACCTCCGCAAACCGCGACACCACGCACCCAACCACTTATACGTCGCAAACATCACTAAATACACGTTAAAATACCCACAAAAACGTAAAAATATCATTAATCATCCATTTCCCACTCGAACCTAAATAATATCGGGCAGTGAGTGAGCTGAAACACGCACGCGCGGTTCCATGTCAAAACAAACTAGTGATTCTGAGATGTAAACATGAACGAACGCAGGGTATTACTCTTTATTATATTCGTTATCGTATACTGCATGTACAGTGTTCAAATGTGGCTTATGAAGCAAAATGTGCAAGAGAAAGAGATCGATAAAAACGACAAAGCCGCCATCGTCCCTTCGGAAGTGAGAACGAAAATTATATCTCAGGTAACAAATCAAGCGAAGAAAGCCATTCCATTATTCATTAAAGATGCATGTAGTGTTCTTCAAATATTCACTGAGAAACCAGATATAAAACAAAGAGATAAAAGAGAACAATTGAGTGCCGACAACAACACAATCACGGTCATCGGTATCACGGTTTTTCTTGTTATTTTGGTACTGAACGCGGTTCTAGACGTACTCAAGGTGAAAGAAGAAGAAAGAGCCAGAAGAAAATTGCATCCTGAAGGAGAAAGACGGCAGTCTTTAGCGGAATTTGCTAACAAAAAAACTTTGAGGCGTGAGTCAAGCAAGTTTGGTCTCCAATTGTGTCAAATCGCAGAAAACATTGTGAATAATGATGAAGAAAAGAAGACTCGTCGTCGAAACAGGCCGTATACGCGAGGCGAATCCATAAATTCGTATCTGAGTGACAGGAAGAGCCTGGCGGAGTCTGCACCAGCATCCACCGCTGAGACTTCTGCCGAACCGAGGCTGGTCAAGAGAAAATCCGTGGCCAAAATTTTTGGTACGCTATTCATTTTTATAAACCTATCTATTTTTTATATCAACGTGTATCTTAACTCGAAAGTAATTTATGAATTCATTGCAAGTCTGCTATTTAATTGATTAAATAATTAAGTCGAATAAATGTTTATTATTTAATAATTTTCAGTATATCTTCTGTCACTATTTTAAATTCTCTGTTTCGTAACAAGGTCTGTCTGACGACTGAAAAAGGTTTTCAGGTAATCAATGTTGCTCACACTTGTAGTTGAAATAGCTGCATATTTTTTGTAGTTTCTATTAGTGTTTATGCTATGAATTTTTTCTTGCTTACCGCTTATTACAAAATATTTTTATTCAAAACGTTTTAGCTGTACATAGATAAAAGTACTTAGATATTAATACCTTGCTTGTAAATATTTTTAATCAGTATATATCAAGTACTGTTTTGTTATTGATACATGATTTAAGTTTCAAATAAGCTCAATACACAAAATGTTTACAGGCAAGGAGGTAGATTTAAATCTTAGCTACATTACATTGTATTTATTAAGTATTTCCAATTGATATTGCTGACACAAACAATTTCGCTATTAGCAGGTATATGATATTCGGTATCAAAGCAACAAAATTGCACATTACCATTTGCAATTTTTCACAGTAAAATCATTCAAATTCATTCTTTGATTACCCGCAGTCTGTGACAAACGAATGCTTCTACAGCCCGGTTTCATAATCAATTTATATCAGCCTATTGAGCAAATGACCTTCCAAATGATTAATCAAAGGATTCATACACAGACACATTAGTGCAATTATCTGCTTTAGACATAATATTTGCATTATCAAATGGCTTAAAGGAATTTGAAGGATATATTATGTAAGTGCTATAGATTGGGGTAAGTTATATTGGATATTAATTATAATGGAGTAGGAAATGTTTGTCTGGGGGATGGAAACCAGCGGCCAATGATGGTAAAGAATTTTAGTATATTATTAGCAAGTATATAGGGATCGTGCACGTCGTAAGGTCTGCCATCTGGTGGCGCAATCAGACTCTTTTTCAGCCCATCGATACTTGGCATTGACTTAAAATATTCATATCAAAAAGATGAAAAATATACAGATACACAGCATTAATGTATTGCTGTGTATCTGGATGCTCCAAACCATAAAAATAACACATCAAATGGTGTAAAATTCTATTGCGTTCCCAAGAATAGTATTTACATTCTATGGTTATGTTAAAATAGTCAAAAATAATAAAAGCTGTATAAAACATACATAAGTATGACTACTAAAAGCATTTAGAAATGTCTCAGTACGTAATTTATAAAAATAATGAAGTTTTGAAGATAATATTCAATACTAACAAATCTGTAATTAAGGGAACATAACCTCCTAATTTTGCTTCAATAACATCAAAATAACTAGCTCCCATCTAAAAAAAGGATATTTTGACCACACTGGGTATCAATAATATTCAGCCGGAGCTCATATTTTATAATTTTTGTCATATTAAAAGAATATTATAAATAAATTATTGTTCTAAAAAGTTTCCTTTTTTTATCCACATGTGGCTCTTGTATCAGTTTTGTGCTGCCACCTATAGTTCATGCACGTTCCCTATAGGTAGCTACTTAGGCAAAATTATTAATATTCCTTCAATTTATGTTAATAGTGTTAGGATAGTTGGTTCAAAGTTAATATAGAAAATATATAACTGTACTTACTTCCTCATGTTGAGACTTTGAAAGTAGATTTTGCAAGCATACCAACTTATAACTAGTTATTAGTAATATAGTATAATATCTCATAATGCAGATCCAAAAATATCTTGCATAGCTTCAAAATTAGCCTTTTCATCGCCGTATTTGCTGAAAGCGTATTTCTACCATGTTTTGGACCAATGTAAACCATACCAATTATCAAACTTTCTAGCTAAAGGTATTAAATGTTTTAAATAAATTGAAATAATAATATAATCCAATATAATACGAAGTCTTCACTTTATAGATACCAGTGGTTGATTTAAAGCTTTTCGTGCATTAGTATCTAGTTTACCTATAATCAAGAATTAGTGCATATTGCATTTATTTAAAACCGAAAAATATAGCTAGCAACACTAGAACCCAACATCTTTATACAAAATCCTTATCCATATTTAGTAAGAGGTTAGTAGTACTAGCTCATCAATTTCGGAAACCCTAGTTCTAAATAAGTTTTCTAACCCACAGGAGCTCGTCCGGTGCCGATGGCGCGCCGATCTTCGTTCCCCGCCCTGCCTCTGAACCCTGACATCCAAGCCCTGATGCTGGGGCACCGACAGGCTTCCTTCGACAGCGATGACGAAGACGGCAGAGGGCGACGCGTGAGGATCATCAGACGTTTTTAAATCTATTTACCAGTTGGTAACTTTTTTAAAATTAGTTTATAGGAACAGTTGTACATACAGGCCGGCATAATTGTGTCGACTGGTGAGAGATAATCATCTCTGGTCTGTGGGCACTCTATATGAACCCCAGTCAGCTTATCTTCAGATATAGGGAGGTCACTTTTTCGTGTCCGCATAAAAAATATGGTCAAAACCATTGTGATAGTTTCGTAGATAAATATACTTGTAACAAATGTAGATAAATGTACCAATATAGACCAGTCTTGAATTAGGTTACGAACTTTTTACCGAAGTTTACGTCTGAACATTTTAAGAATAAATGATTTAGTGTTGAAGCAAATATTTAGACTTGAGCTTACGTTTCAAAAGAAACCGTCTACGCTTTTGTTTTGGCTATAACTAACACACGAGATGAAATATTGGGGGGAACAGTTGCGACTATAGGTCATGTTAATATAAAAAAAGACCTCCTCCTTTTGGAAGTCGGTTAATAATGTTGAAGTTGTTTTTTTTTACCTCAACCTTAATCAATTGTAATGAGGTTAATGCAACACGTTTGTGTATTAAAAGAAGTTTCCTATCACCCATAAGACTTTTTTATAGTTATAAACTTTGATTATATATAGATAGACACTGAACGTTTCAAATGCGTCGAAAAAAATAGAGGCGAACTGTTCCATACTAAATGAGTTCGAGTGAATAAATTTTTGTTGTTTTTCATGGATATAATTTTCTCCCCGTTTAAATAGAAACCATGTAACCATAACTGGTATCATTATACGCGCTCACAAGGATCCGCAGAATGATGCAACGATAGCGTATCACACAGCTCAAGAAAAGTTGGCCTGTTTGTTTTAGTTTCATTGCAGCGCGTCACTCTATCTAGGTATATAATTAATTAAAGGTAATAAATGAGATAGCTTATAATCGCAGATTCTCCCGCGTGTATTTGAATATTTTAACCTCATATAACCTTTATTCAGAACATGATCTATGTTCCATGATCTATGTGACTGCCTCGGTGGCGTAGTTGTATTACGGTACTACTGCAAGGCTGAGGTCTCGGGTTCGATTCCCGGGTCGGGCAAAGTGATATTCGATTTTTCTATTCAGTATCAGCCCGGAGTCTGGAATTTGTGCCCGATATGGCGATAGGCTCGCCCCCTATCACATCATGGGACGGAATACGCTTGACGAAAAGTGGGTGCACTAGTTGCGCCTCTGCCTACCCCTTCGGGGATAAAAGGCGTGAGCATGCGTATCTATGTTCCAATTTTTTTCTAAAACCACTCAGTGGTTTATAAAGAATTGATTGCTAATGTTTAAACACCTTCATATTCCTAATAGGTGTTTATATCATTAATTCGTGTGTTTGTGAATGACGTTATTTTTTTCCTATGTGTATGAACACATCACGATAATCTTGTCTATATTGTGTAAATGTGTGCTATAATTTAGTGTTAGCACACTTCACTTTGCATTATAATTTTGTAACGTAGATATTCCCAGCATAAGTATGCAATCATTAGTCAATGAAATTTATCATAATAGTACCTATGTAGAAATAGGCACGTACACCTAAATATACCAATACCCATGAATATTATATGCATTCTGAGGTATACATATTATTGTATATACTAAAAGTCTAAAGACAAAAAGCTGAAACGAAATTGCAATCTAGTATCTTAGATAAATCGACGTGAATGTAGAATACATTTTAATGATACATATATCACTACGCACTAGTATACAAGGATTCAAAATATATGGCACTATTATATTTAAGATATACAATATTAAATGAATGTTAAATTTAAAAACATCTCTTCATTATAATACTTTGGAAGTATTCTGTGTAATTATCATAGTAAAATGTAATAAATATTACTGAAACAAGTATAAGTACATTAGCATTTAGAAAGTATTTAACAGACGTGAAGGTCGTCAAATACCTATTGAGGTGACATATTTACTTTGACTAAGATACGAAAACATAAAAAATCTTCTTATTCGACGTCGAATATAGATTGAAATTGAATTCGAAATCGATTAATATATTTCATAAAATACAACTACAAATTAACTAGAGTTCTATCACTAGTCAATACGTTAAGCCCAAACATTTTATAAATACAAATATTTAAATGAATAATTCTAAATTTAAAAGTACCTATTCTAAAAAATGTATTTGAAAATTATGAGAATATTGTATACAATCCCACTTCAAATGCGAGAAGATTGTTGATAGAATGTATAAAAAGATTTATAATATTCTTGGAATACTAAGGACAGGAAATTAAAAGATTTTAAAAATTGTGTGGATAATATTGTATTTTAAATATTATATTAGGTAATTAATTATTTCAAAGTCTGAAACTCTGTACTTACTGTAAACTCATAACTTTATAGTGTCTAATATGTAGATAGGAGATTTAATGTCTGTAACATGTTATAAATGATTTATAATTCGTCAATAAAAATATTCTTCGATTGATTTCATATCTTTTGCTTATAAAATACACTACACTCTTTTTAATCTATTAAATCACTGATTTCAACTACCTTAGATTTTTATAAAAGAGCGTTTTAAATGGCAGTTCGGTTTTGTTAAACCTAACCTAACCAAACTGTTATTTTTATTGACCTTGAATATTTACTTCATCAAGAAACTTTATTACACACACACACCAAGAAGCAGTGTGCACGCACTGTTGTGTTTCGGTTTGAAGGACATTGTAGCCAGTGTAACTACTGGAGATAATGAGACTTAACATTTTATGTCTCAGGATGACGATCGCAGTGGAATGCCACACAGTACTTTGTAACTCAAGGTGCTGGATGGTGTTGCTACTGTTTATGGGTGGTCGTATCGCTTACCACCAGGCGAATGGCATGCTCGTCTCGTTATTCAATGCAATAAAAATACATAAGGTTCCAATGTCCTCGACCTGCCGAGGTTCATTTACTGTTTACTGGATGAGTGCCAAACATCCTTTACGCATTTTCACAAAATTAATTGCCGATATTGTTTATTTTCACTCCGTAAAATAAAATTTAATTTGTGGGTAACTGTGCGCCAATTTTTAACTATGGAAATATTATTCACGTTTACTCTCTGAACTTGTTATGGCCATGAAATATTTCGCAGAAGAAATTTATGGGCAAATATTAAGATATTTTGAATTAATTGGTTCATGATATTATATTATTAGCAACAAAATATGCTGTGTTTATAGGTATAGTATTCGGGAGGCAGTAATCAGAATGGCAAACAATAGTTAGGTATTAACTACAGCTATGTCTCCCTCCTCAGAAATACAAGCGTGAATATATGACGTCTGTCCATTACCAATTTCATTACGTAATTAATTCGGGAGAGTATCAAACGAAAGACCTAAAATAAACGTTATCTTAGCAAAGACCTTGTTATAGATTTAAAAATAATTCACGCACGCTTCGCTCGCAGCGTGATGCAGTCTTCATGAATCGGGATAAAGGGAAACCCGTCGCGTATTTGTTTCATCGATTGACAAACACGTTTAAAAAATTGTATACAAAATAATCTGTGAAAATCTATCTAATCTAAGTGTTAATTACATTATAGTTAAGATGATGATAAACAAAAATTAGACACAGTTACGAACAAAGAATAAACAAACAATGAAGACATAGAACACTTTCGCAGTTAACAACCAAATTTAAATTCAATCATGAATTACGAAGATATAATACCAAGCACAGTCCTCCACTGGAATTATCGAGGCTTAACTGAATTTCCTATAGAAAAGATACGAGGTGAAGAATCAGCGATAACGGATATATATTTAAAAGAAAATCTTATATCTCATTTGCCGAGGGATATTGGACTCTTGGAGCATCTCGAGAGTCTATACATAAGCGGTAATGATATAGTGGAATTGCCTAAGGAGATATCTAAGTTGCGGTGTCTCAAGTGCCTGGATGTTAGCGGGAATAGATTGAGGCGTATACCCGACGAGATTGGAGATGTGAGGTGTTTGAAATTTCTTATATTAGATGAGAACGAGCTGAGCGAGCTGCCGCTAAGGATTGCGGAATTGAGATATCTCCGGTACTTATCGGTTTGTGGTAATTTGATGGATTTATTTATGTTATTTCGAGTTGGTAGCACGTAAGTTTACGACAAATTTATTATTGCTGCGTTAAGTTAATGAAGAATGGGTAAGAAGTTATTTAAATCCTAAAATGATGCCGATTTCGGTTGTTATTTATCTTACTATAGGTGTTTACATATTTTATACGTAGGTACAACTCGATAAAGTTCATTAGATGTCAAATTTATTGGGGTTCACTAATGACGGTTAGGCAATACAATAGCCAGTTTTAGCGTGTTCCTCGTAAAACATCGGAAGACTGCAGTTACACCGCACCGATAACCAACCAAACAGTAAATCAAGTTTAACACTTCCTTATTGTATCGTTTGACCTATTTGAGACTGAGGCAATGGTTGCTGACCACGATCCGTAGGCCATCAAACAATGTTTTCGTTATATTTCCTTTTCATTACCTTTGTAAATAAACACGGGTCTAAAACAATTTCCAGTAAACAAGACTTATGTAGGGATTGGCATGAATACAACCCATTTTGAGTTGGTATTTGATGGATGACAATGTTTATATAGTACTAGACCTTTAGGAGCGTATTCACTTATTTTTAACGTTATTTGAATTTGTGAGCCATTTAGATTTTATTTTACCCGTCTGCTTTAGACTTGTCCACTTATATAAAAGCTGGTAAAAACAATTTGACATAAAAGAAAATTGTGCCAATATTTTGCACAAATGCCTAGTGTGAGCATCGATATTTAAAGTATTTAAGGTTAATACTTCTTAAAGAATGGACCAAATCTAGGCGTTTTATGTGCTAAATACCATTAGCCGACCTATTTTATTAAACTATTTTTGCGTTTTACAGAGTTTTCATTTTAATCGGGGCCTAGATATTGTATTTAGTTATTTAGGTTAGTAGACTACTATATTTGAGGGAAGAGACGAAATCATAAGTAAAATTGATGGAATAGAAAGAAAGAATGGATGGGCGCGAATCTCGATTATTGTTGAACGAACACATCATCAACTGTTATTTCTAGTATAATTTTTGCGGAAAATTTAAGATGTTTACTATTATTATTATTAGTATTACCAAAATAAAAATAGTTCAGTTTATAAATTTATGTTGGGTTACCCTTATACATTCTTAAATTCCTATTTGGCGAGATTTGTGGTAATTGAGTAACCTGATGAATGATTTCACATGCCTATAAGCCAACATATGGATAAGCTACATTAAAATGTAAATTCTGAATACAAACAAATTCTTTTTTATAGAGGTTTTGTTCAGATTTTCTTCTCAGTCGGACCCTCTTGGCAGAGTGGTCGTGGTTGTCGCGATGGTAATACATGGAAAGATGTCAGCGTTGTCAGTCTCTTCGGCGATGTTCGTAGTCTACTAAGGCTTCTCCATTTTTGTCGGTTAGTAGCGCTGCGTGTACACTCTGTCATGGAGGACTGTGTTGCCGTTTTAATCAAGTCAGTCCAGCGAATGGGGGATCTGCCTATAGCTCTTTTTCCTTCTACCTGACCTTGGACCACCAGTCTTTTCATAGAGTCTTCTTTCCTAAATATGTGAGCGAAGAACTTTAAAACACGTTGTTGAACGGTCGACGACAGCCTAGTCTTTGTTCATATCACAATAACACCAAATACAGTGGAAATCATTGAAAAGTAACTTTATTTACATTTATATTAAGATGTACATTAGCATGAATTGCATTGACTTTCAGACAATAAACTCCAATGGCTTCCACAAAAGCCAATTTATAACTTCCACCACTGCGAGTTCAGATTCTGGCGGAACTCTGAGCTGACTCACATGCCTTACTCGCTGTGGTATCACATGTTTCGAGATCAGCAAACTAGAAGTCTTAATATAGGGTAAGTTGTAAGGATACGGGAAACTTAACACGACTTTGGGATTACTTACCGAGCTCGCTTCACTATCAGAAGAGGTTTATTAACATTAAGGAACAGCTTAATTACGGATTTTGAGTTGCTTAGCAATTTACATTCTTTTTTTATGATGGTACGAATGCAGTGCTGAAGTCTCGGGTTCGATCCCTGGGTTGGGCAAAATAGTATTGGGTTTTTCTACTCAGTATCAGCCCGGAGTCTGAAATTTGTGACCGAGATGGCTATAGGCCTATCACATTATAGGACGGAATACGCACAGCGAAAAGTGGGTGGACTAGTTGCGCATCTGCCTACCCCTTCGTGCATAAAAGACGTGAGTGCGTGTATGTGTGTGTGAAATTAGAGATATAGAATTCAGAGATACTACAGTTTTTCAACTCATATTTCAGCTGTTTGAAGATTAGACAAAATTTGAACTCAAGAGGACGGGGTTGTCAGTTGAAAATTCAAGACTCAAACTTATCTATAAGTATAAATATACCACCACAACACAGCGTACTACTCCAATCTAAGAACTCTTCACCACCTAGTCTGTTTGAAATATGCAAAAGAATACTTTATCAATACATTTATGACAAGGCTAAAAATATCAGTGCTCAGCCTTTTAGCATCTATTCAAACATTATAGAACATGATTATGAAAATAACAACAATTTAAGTGATTTACAAAATAACTTTGAAGATTTTAATATAAATAGAAACGGAAAAGATAATTTAGATAAAAGAAAACACAGCAATGAAGTCCAAATAGATGGTTACACAAAATTCAAACTAAGAAGAAATTACTTCACGCCGTCTGATATTATTGAGGAATATTTTATTTTTTTACCAAATTTTCTGAAAGCGGAACTTATAAATGGACCGATAACGAGATGTGAGAACATAAACTGCAAGAAACCTATATTTGATTTTGTTTATTACGAATTTTGTCTTGGGTATGTATATTATTCATTCACTTATCATTGTTTAATATTCATTCATTGGTACGTAAAATTTAAAGGAGCGCTAGTCAAAACTTCCAGTAACTAGGTAAATAGCTGCTATACTAAATTAATAAATAATTGTAGCTTATTCTAAGTTCATGATCCTGAATTCGATGCAACCATAGGATTACTCAAAGATTTTAAATTTCCCTAAATATAATTCCGTCAAAATTAGGTAGGCCTCGACCTAATTTGAATTAGCTATAAATCAAATTACGAGATAATTCATGTATCCGTAAGAGGACATTTATTATACCACTCAAAATTATACAGTAAATTATACACTATAGTTTTAATTGAATTGAATAATTATGTATTTGTTTTTTAGAAAAATAATTCTCATTGATAATACTGAAGAAGTGATACTCAGCGCTGCATTCTGTTCCAAATCCTGTGCTGATTTATGGAAATGTGGAAAAGTGGTAATACCATGGACATTATTTGGAGATTCATGAAGTATCTACCAGAAGAGAGCAATGATTCTTAATGTAATTCTTGATGATTTGGTTGTAATGTGATCTAGTCTGTTTGTTTTGATTTAAAATAAATAAACTATTTTAATTATGTTGTAGTTTTATGTCTTATGGGAAAACAATTGCATTTACATAGGTACAATTAATAAACGATACTTAAGGTTCACTAAGTTTTCAAAAATGATAAGCATATATCCAACAAACAATCATTATTTTCTCCTACGTGACACATATTGAATCCTATTTATCGTAATATAATTCTCTTTGAAGAAATAATGTCTATAGTCTGTCATTTTGTCACTATTCCAATTATAAAGTCCTCGTAGTATGGAATTTATAACGAGACGATTCTTTGTGGAACCACTAACTCTATGCAGTCACTGCATTTTCTAAAATATATTGTCTATATTTAGGTGACTAGAATCTCAACTCAAAATAACTTTTAGAACAGGTATACTAGGACGATGACTTTTGATGGCTCACTGAACATGTTTATAAAAGTTTTTTGCTCAACATTTTTAAAATAAACTAGTCGCCTGCAACATTAATGGAATGAAAAAACTCCGTAGCTGTGCGACTTTTTATATCGATTAGCTACCTGGTGAAAGTATAGTCATGTAAATGCTACGTTAGATTTAAGTTCTGTCCCTCTGTAATAGCTAAACTCTATGCTTTAATTATTGTTCTGAGTTCTGTCAAGCAACTGACGTGAGCATCGTGAATTTATTTTTAAACTCCATTATATATCAATGTTGAACTCAGATAGTTTTCTTTAAATATTGGCAAAATTGTTTAAAGGATACGAATAAACTTTCCCTATATACTATTCTATTTGAGTCAAAAACAACAGATTGAAATAGTAATTAAGATTTTTTACGCTCAGCTAATGAATTCCCAAAACGTAAATATGAAGACAGAGAAGGAAGCTGAAGAAAAAATAAACGTGATGATATCGCGAGGATATTTCCAAGGACATCAATGTAATTTGAGTAATGAACAACTTACCGCTTTTAAATTCAAATGCAACAAGCTCCGAAAGTTATATTTGGATGTGACAACAGTGGATGCTGATGATATTAGAGCTCAAAAAATGTACAGGTACTTGTCTTGGTTGTAATATTATCATTATGTAGGTCTTCATTTATTTATTTTATAAAAAATAGATACAGGTAGTTACGTATAGCTTGAATAATTTCGGCTGGGTAAAGGTCCGTCTACGACATAAAAAGTAGCCTATAGTACCCAAGGTTCTAACTTGATAGTTTCTACCTACTACTGAAAGAATTTTCAATATCATAGCCATAGTTCTGCAGATAATCTCGAATCCAAGCTCACAAAGGTGAACATTTTATAAAATTAGTAGATACTTACCCAGACAATGGAACCTATGTAGGTATCTACTAATTTTATAATGAAAGCAATCGTTGAAGCTGCATTTGCTTACTCATTCCCTACCTTCGTATTGTACCTACACTTACCTGGAAATAAAGGCTCAACCAATGCTATTAGCATTTTGTATGAGAGCTATTAATTTACATCCAAATTCCCAATATAATAACAAAACTATTTGTAAAATCTGTAGAATAATAACTGCCTCGGTGGCGTAGTTGTATTACGGTATGACTGCAATGAGGTCTTGGGTTCGATACCCGGATCGGGCAAAGTGATATTGGGTTTTAAATTCAGTATCAGCCCTGAGTCTAGGAATTGTGCACGATATGGCGATAGGCTCGCCCCCTATCACATCATGGGACGGAATACGCACGGTGAAAAGTGCGTCCACTAGTTTTGCCTCTGCCTACCGCTTCGGGGATAAAAGGCGTGAGTGTGTGTGTGTAGAATAATAAATTTATATACTTACTAAGTGGAGCGTTACATTTTGTAAGTCGTTGGTGATTTGTACGTACGTAAGTTGCTACGTATATTACGAAATGGTCCACGTTAGTAAATTTTTCCTAAATAAATACCGTGAATAAAACATACCTACCAATGTAACGCTCGCCTCAATACTAGATTCCTAGAAACTGCAAGTGCTCGTTTACGAAAGGAAATTACACGATTTTCAGATCGTACGCAGCGTTATGTGCGGAGAAATATCGTCAATATATGTTTTTCCCGTTTTCCGTGCATCCGTACAGCAAACTACGGTTTTGGTTGGAAGCTGTATTAGTCGTTTTTATGTTGTCGTCCAACGCTCTCGTGGCTGTTCATTATAGCGAGACTGTACCTCATGATGAGGTAATCATTACAAAGTACCTAAATACTTATAATTTTTATGTGATACCCAAACGATTTCGCATCGTAGAATATGATTTATTCAGATTCTCTCAAATTTAATGGATATATCCTCTATAATTACTGGAGATACGTTGAAATTAAAAATCCGTTCAGTCATTGCGTAATGTGCGAACAAAACTAATTATTTGATTATAAGAGTGATTCTAGCAGAAAATAATACTGGAAATTGAGCAAGTTGTAAATTTTTAACTACCTAATTAGGCTATGTTACAGAATACACAGTAAACCTTATTACAAGAAAGTATACCTTATAAGTTTCTAATTTTAGGATATACACGATTGCATGATGATGAACCTTGATACCATGTACATCTTGAACGTGCTATTTAATTTCTTCACCGGATACGTCGAAGGAGTCTCGTGCAAACGTACGGTCTTAGACCTAAAGAAGATTGCTCGGAACTACGCCAGCACCTGGTTCCTAGTGGATTTGATGTCATCAGTCTGTTTCTTGCCAGCACTAGTGGATATAAAGAACGTGACTCCGCATTTGATCTTTGTTTCAATGAAGGTTTTGAGGATGCCCATACTCCTCATGTATTTGAATAATGTCATGACCGTTATGCAGATTGAGGTTATTATTTTTCTGAACGCTAATAACGTATTTGGCACTAATACTAGTAGTCTGCTCAATTGCACAAAATAGGAAAGAGCTTTATCAAAATCTAAGTATAAAAAATTATTATACAAAGTGTGAGAGGAATGCTCCAGAAACAGCTGACACTTGACAGTTTTCCCTAAGCGTCAGTTAATTTCTGTTTTAGCGTCACTTGATATTATTTAAAACAAAACGATATATATATTTTTATACTTAAATACTCAAAATCATCACCCTCTCTTGCTTTGTCGGAGTCGGGAGAAGTAGATTTATTAGATTTTTTGCGTTATCATGTCTGTATCACGAACATCAGTACCTACCTATTCGTTTTCGAGTATTTCCATTACACCCAGTAAATCGAATCAAATTAATCGCTAAATCTATGAATTTTCTTGTCAGATATTCAAAAAATCAGTAATCGAAATAATAGCTCTTATAATGTCATACTTATCGTGGAACATTTACTACCAATTTGCGACGGAGTACATGATCGAAGGCACATTTATACCAACGAATCCAAGGAACTGTTCATGGATATCTATTGGGAAATTGTGGAACGCTACATCAACTACGCGATTTATTTTCGCGTTTGACCGAGCAGGTAAAGGAATTTTCTAGAATTTTGGTTTTGCGTTTGTAGTTAAAAATATTAATTATAGTATTTTATGAGTACTGTCGCTTTTGTCTGTGTGAAAACCATTGCCTAGTAAATAATTTGAAGCAAAATGTATTAAAGTAAAGCTTATCCCATAGAGACTAGTTTTTGAAGTTATACTCGTTTTGGCGCGTTCGGGAAAAATGATGAGTAAATTTTTACGATGCGCGCGCACACCGTCACGAAAAACCGTCACCCTGAAGTTAGCTATAGACAACATTTTAGTTTTGAATTTTGAACGTAGAATAAGGCCAAAGATATTTTGTTTATATTTTGTTACGCCAAAGAAGTATAACTTCTAACGCGTGTACATAAGTACACACACACTTTTTTTTAAGGTACATGTTTAAGAATCATATTTTTTAATATCATTAGATTTAGTAAGTACCTTATAATACCATAGATTCTCTTCTACAAACTTAAAAACTTAAACCCTGTTTAATATTAGTTCATAGAATCCTTCCTCAACTAAAAGGCGCAGAAGTCATTTTATTCCTACAAAAAATATTTTCAGTTGGCCTGTTAAGAAAGAATTCAAATCTAAACCTTTTAAAACAAGATGGATGTTTCGAAGACTTTTTTGTCGTCTCTTGGCTCATTGCTAAGGTAAAAATACGTGTTTACATCTTAGTAGTAGCTGTTTCGGAGAGGCAAAATAATATTATTAAAATTCCAGCTGCTTGTGTTTCACTGTGGTCTAAAATATGTGGTGTCGCTATTTGGATTTGAATCAGCAAGAGCCAGATACTACATCATGACGAAACAAATTGAGAACTACATGAACCAAAGGAAATTCCCGCCTAGAATTAAAAGCAAGATAATGAAATTCTACGCCATACGATTCCAGTCTAATTTCTTTGTGGTAAGATTGCTTTACCAAGAACTTATAGGTATCTAAATGCTTTAGAAGCGTATGGTAAAAGAGGGGTTAGCCACAAATTGATCTATTTGTTCATAAAAAAACTCTTCCTACTATTAAGTATTAGTATTTATGTTATCTTATTCTTCGATCTAATCCCAAAAATGATATTTGTGAGCAAAAAAAACCTATTCTGTGGGCTTAGAATGTGGCAAAAAACGCAACTCACGATGTCGTTTAAATTAGATGTTTGTGATTGATCGAGAGACCAATACCTCAGTCACGTGTTAGTCTCTCAACCAATCCCAATAAAACGAAACGGAGTCATGTCGTGTTTTTTTGTCACATTCTAAGCCTACAGATTGGTTCATTTTCGCGATTCATCTAAAAAGAGCAATTGGGATCGCTTACTCATACTGTCAGTTTTTACCTTACACATATTTTTTTTTAGTAATCTATATTAAAAGCTATCCTCTCATCCTACGACAAAATGAGGATAGTAGGTAAATAGTGATAACTTGCCTCGTTCAGGAATCCCGCTTGTTAGCCTGCGTGTCTGGACAATTGCGCCAGGATATCATAATGCACGCTGGGAGGCAGTTAGTTAGCGAACTGGAGTTCTTGAAGCAACTGCCCAGGACCCTGCTTCTACAGATCGGGCTCAAGCTACGCATCGTCATATTCATCGCTGGCGATATTATATTCAAAATAAATACTGTTGGTGCGTGTGGCTTTATGTTTTTTTAAAGTCAGAATAACAATGGCGATTTCTTAGTCAGTAACAATCTAAGACCGGGTTTTTTTCAACAGTAGTTATCTTTTTGTCAGGGTGTTATTAAGCTGAACGCGCTCGCGGAGCTTCGAGTGCTCCAGGAGCTGCGAGCGCGGCCAGCTTAATAACACCCTGACAAAAAGATAACTATAGTTGAAAAACTGCCTCGGTGGCGTAGTTGTATTGCGTACGCGTTACGAGTACAATTTGCGCGCTGAGGTCCTGGGTTCAAATCCTGGGTCGGGCCAAAAACATTGTGACTGGGTTTTTCCATCTTAAAAATTACTCAGTCGCAGCTCGGAGTCAGGAAGTTGGCGGTGTGATACCCCCGTGCCTCGAAAAGCACGTAAAGCCGTTGGTCCTGCGCCTGATCTCTATCCGGTCATGTCGGATTGCCGTCTCACCGGACTATGAGAGTAAAGGAATAGCGAGTGCACCCTGTGTATTGCGCACACACTTGTGCACTATAATATCTCCTGCGTATCTGGCTGATCTCTGTTGAGATTGGCCGCCGTGGCCGAAATCGGCTAGAAAGGGTATATATATATATATATATAGTTGAAAAAACGGGGCCTAAGTATCACAATCTGCCAATTGTTTAATTAAAATAATACATAAAAATGCTTTTATATTTTTATATATTAAATGGTTCATGTAACTTCTCGTCTAAAGTGTCGATAAACTAATAAATAACAAAGAGCAGTTCTCAGATTTCAGTTGAAATAAAGAATAATTTTGCAAATATCTTTATAGCAATAAAGAGAAACTATTTTTTAGGTGATTGCCTCTATTTCATCGACAAAGGCACCGTGGCAATATACTCGGAGTCCGGAAAGGAAATATGTCACTTGGAAGATGGGGATTTCTTTGGAGAGATTGCTTTAGTCATGAAGCATCATTTCCGAACCGCGTCAGCAGTCGCAGTCACTAATTGTGAACTCTTTAGACTTGATCGAGAGGACTTCGATAGTTCCATCGCTTGCTACCCGACTGTGTATGAAGATATAAAAAAAGTAGCGACTAATAGGTACGAAAGGACTTGTGTGTTGGATGAACATCATAAGACTGAGATTAAAATCGGAGAGGGACGATAGATTAGGGATTAAGGTGTATGAAACTAATTATTGAAAGGTAATGGTAGCTTACGATAATATTGGAACTAAAGAACATTTATAACCTGACCAGGAAAATAAAAAATCTCGGCATGTTAAAACTGGCCACGATAACTTTAAAACGAAAGTGCAAAAATGGTGCCCCAGGATTTTTATTTTCTTGGATCAGGCTAATTATACCTCCATTTACCAGTTAACGACAAAATATTCTTATTATATTATTATCTTTACTCACTAAAAAAGCTACCCTTTAGTGTCGATTTTAACATTGCAGAAAAATATAATTATCTCAGTTTCCACGCAACAGATTATTAATAAAGGAATACATACATGCCCGACCCGGGGACCGAACCCGAGACCTCGACATTGCAGTCGTACCGTAATACAACTACGCCACCGAGGCAGACCAGGTAAAAAGGAATACTGCATAATATACTGAATTTATATTATATTAATATTTTTATTATATTTTTTATAGTTCCTTATAATGTTTAATTGAATAATTATATCGTAAAATTGTATTATGCACGTTGTGGTTGCCTGTAGTCTGAGTTACAATTACTTAGTTTTATTTTCTGATTGTTATTATTATGTTTGTGTTATTGTAAACTTTGTTGGCAATCCTCAAATAATAAAATAAAATAAAAATTTAGTGCGATCCCACTCTCCTACAAATAGATTCTCAGTTCTAAAAACCCTTCAATGTTACACGATGGATTTTTGCTACGCACATATTAATAGAACCACTATTCACATAACGTAAATAGACGTCAAAGTCGAAGGCCACTATTCTTTCGTGAATAGTTTTAAGATTTTAAGAAGAAGAAGTTTCGTGTTTTTCCGAATTTTTGACGGAACTTTAGATTAGTTAGAATAAGAACGTAGGTGTTATGTTATTTAAAATGTTATAAGCATTAAAATAGTTATGCTTCATGTTTTTGTTTCTTTCATTAAGAGTAATATTTAATAATGATTAGTAAAAGAACCTGGTTAACTAATTATATCATACTACATTTATAATGTAGGGGTAGGCAGAGGCGCAACTAGTGCACACACTTTTCGGCATGCGTATTTCGTCCCATGATGTGATAGGGGGCGCGCCTATCGCCATATCGGGCACAAATTCCAGACTTCGAGCTGATACTGTTTAGATAAATCCAATATCACTTTGCCCGAGCACTTATAGCGTCAGGAGAAAATCATTATGTTAATAATGGAGCAGGTTGCTCCCGCAGTTAAATTCATAAGAAGGAATAAAATTGGGAGAATAAATAAAAAAAGATTTGATAATTTGACTTTTATTTAAAACCAGCCACCATTTTAAGCGGACTAAATTGAAAAATAGAAAATACTGTGATTAAAACTTACAATTTAATAAATGCTGCCGATCTCATGTTCTAAAAATATTTCCTCTTCGCATCAGCAGTCGTTTCTTTATTACAATAATGTCATTAATTTGAGTATGAGAAATTGTAATATCACATTTAATATGTTTTGTCTTAAATATAAACTTAGTGAAATGGAACGTGGCCAAAACAATGCATCGCTATAATTCTTTATATAGATAAAAAAATAATTAATTATTACTACAGTTTCGCTATCGACAAGGTTTTTAACATATTTAAAGATTCATAATTACCAAAACATAATTTACAAAAAAAATCTATTATTTTTAAACACAATTTACGCTAGGAAAAATAAATGAGATCGAAACTTCAGCCATAAATAAAAAAAGGAATTTAAAACACAATTGTGCAAACAATTTGGTCACATTCCATTTCATTAAGGATGTTTTAAAAAACTCTAAAGGTGAGCGTCCACTGCAACCACGAACAAGTACTATAATACATTCTATAATAATGTATATTCGCATTTTGAGCGTATAACAATTCGACAACAATAAAAAATAAATCTATATTTCATTTAACTTTCATAGGCATATTGTCTTGTATATGGATAAATAAACACTTAACACGAATATAAACGTATACCTAGTAGTAAGCATTTGCGCAAAGACAGGGCATAAGATACTAGGTTTTTCTAGATGCCAGATCTATCTGAGTACCACCTGTTTGTCTATTCTGCCAACAAATAACAGTGGGCAAGCCCTATGAGATATACTTGTTATGACTGTAATTACTGGACACTTACTACCTTATACTATTGTCTCAGAAGGACGAACACAGCGGTTTAGGATTGAGTCCTAAGTTATTTAAGTTTACTTGATAAGTCTTGGATAAATAAAAACGGTAAGCACGCTGACATAGTATGTTGTTAATTTCGAGCATATAGCCTATGATAAATTATAAACCTAGATAGAGTGACGCACTGCAATGAAACTAAAACAAACAGGCCAACTTTTCTTAAGCTAGTATGCGTGACAGCTTTGTCATACGCTATGGCTGCATCATTCTGCGTATCCTTGTGTGCGCGCATAATGATACCAGTTATTACATGGTTTCTATTAAAATGGGGAGAAAATTATATCCATGAAAAACAACAAAAAATAATTCACTCGAACTCATTTAGTGGACAACTGTTGGCCTCTATTTTTTTCGACGCGTTTGAAACGTTCAGTGTCTATCTAGGTATATAATTAATCAAACCATATACCATATAACCATTAACTGCTAACCGTGACTGCTATACTCCGCAAATGAGTTATCCAAAATAGCCGTAAAGTTGGAATGTAAAAAATATTAATTCCTTTATGCTTATTGTTAAGCGCAATAAAAAAAGAAGGTTTATCAATTGGATATAGTTTTTTGTTCTTTAGTTACTTATTTATATGTATGAATATATTTACTGTCACCTCTAAGACAGATTTTCAAAATTACTTCCGGAACATGAACTGACACTGTAATTATATGTTACTTATTGGATTTATTGCTTTTATCTTTCACTTACTTGCTTCAAGAGATTTGTGGTCAATTATTTGCGGAAACTTTATTAATACAAGTACCGCGGCTTTCCTATTCAATTAAAAATGAATCAATATAAACTGATTTACACTATGTTAAAGCATATTTTCGTATGTTTCAAAAGGATACTACTGTATTTATATTTTATTTCATTATCTAAGGTTCTTGTATACATTGCAATTAGTCTTTTTAAATCCTTAACATGGCACGACGCAACGATCAAATTTATTATATTACTATTCTAAGGGCCCATTTCACCACGTCTGAGTAAGCGTAACTCGTCAAATAATAAAAAAAATAGTACAAGACAACCAAATATGATAGTCACACTTGGTAATCCAAGGAGTACTATTTATATTAGCTGTATATATGATTCATAGACGTATAAAAATTACTTAGACTTTGTGAATCTGGGCTTAAATGTTCTTTATAAGTATATGCTTACTGCAAAACTAAAATAATTGCAGTCATATCAATTCTTTCTTACACTAATTGGTGTTTGAATTCGTACAATAAACAGTTTTGGGTCGATTTATAAAAATATATCTCAATATAACAACATTGATATTATTTGTAAAGCATAAAAACATAAGGCGCATTTGGCATGAATTGATTAACAGTTTAAGCGTAGCTTTGTTACAAATATTTAGGTAATGTCTATTTAACCCGATATTATATTATTTTGTGGTTCAAATCAGAGGAAAGACCGTTGATTCGATTGAAACCACCCGCTGAATTGTAGTAATAGTAGTGTATAATCGCGTTTCGCAGTTTAAAATTCGATCTTTCCGCCTAATTCGAACTTACTCTAACATACTATATTTCTTTTCTGATACCAAATTACATCCTTACAATTTAAGAATGTTTATTTTTATCTCGACTTTCAATTGATTTCTGGGTACATTTTAATAAGTTTGGTTTATTGTCAGCTAAGCAAAGCTACGCCTGTGCAATGTCCGTATAATTGTTCGCGGGTGCAGTGGACGCGCACCTTAATCTCTCATCATTCCCAAACAATATGGGGTAATGACGTCGCTTAAGAAACAACACCGGCTTTTATTTACATTTAAAATCCAATTATTTTATAACTTCTGTTTTAAGGTACTATTGTGAGCTTAAGTAGATTTTTTTAAATGACGCGCACGGGCGGTTAAATCGATCGACTGACCAATAACCGACTCGATGCATCATACGGCAATTTATGCGTGCGTATTTACATATTGTCCTGCGGCGGTTTTCATAAAAAAATGGGGTTGTTTTTTAACCGCCCGTGCGCGCCTATTTTAAGGCGGGTTGCAGACAAAGAACTAAGCTATTATAGTTTAGCTAAGCTTGCATAGTTGAAATATTTTTCTTACTTTATACGCAGTTTGCGGTCCGCGCAAGAGTATGAAAAATTACCCTATGCTGTGCGAACTAACCTTAGCTCTTAGTCTACAACCGGAATAATATTCCCACCAAGTCCTTTCAAGGAATATCTTAATTTGCGCGGTATTTTTCCCAAGCGACGCTGTTAAAGCATGATATTTTTTTAAAAAAGACAATTGAAACACGAAAACAAATGAGATCACGTTGTGATTTTACAAAATCATAACTAATTTCTGGTGAATTTTTTGAACCGATAAAAATATAGGAGACAAATCTGAATGCACTAGCTTAGCCGTAAGGCGGAATTGCGCGCGTTATTCACATTTATAATAGTTTACTTTGCAATCGCTAGTTTAATGACCGGCAACCATCTTGAACTATGGCGTGGGATTTTTTGTATGCAAGTATAGTTATTTACATATAAAATATCCCCCACCACGCGAAACTTTGCTGAAGTTGATTGCCGGCTATTATAAAAACTTTAGACATGATTCAATACAGCGATTATAAAAAAAAGTCAAGGGTATATGAAGTCTGCCAACTCGCACTGGGCCAGCGTGGTGGACTACGGCCTTAACCGTCTCAGTAGTAGAGTAGGCCGGTGCTCAGTAGTGTGCAGTATATAACACTGGGCTGATATTATTATATAAATTTTAGACGATTTAACAGTGCGATTGCAATGCTCATACAATGATTATACATTTTTTGAGCACTCGATTGATTAAACCTCTCAATTAACTATCAATGAGATCGCGAGTGTATCGATTGATTGTTAATTAGTATATCATCAAATTAAGAATAAATTAAAATAAATATGTTAATTTATTTTAAAGTTTTAAAACGATAAAATTAAAATAACCTTACAGAAAATATTATAAAACTTACGACTCATTATTTAATTCAGATAACTTTAATCAAACGAATAACTGACATTTCGGTTCTATACAAAATTGTAGTCAGTCCGATAGAATCAAGTGGCGTTTAAAAATGATCCCTAAGTTCAGTATCAACGGATACCGAATGAAAACAATATGTGGATATAACAGGTCAGTTATCTGCAAATTAAAAAAAAATACTAGGTTCACTTCTAGCGCGCAATTCACACCCTTCAGGCCCTAGTAACACGGATAATTTTTGTATGCAACAGTCCATTACTGCTTTTATCAGCCAGTACTTTCAGCTCAACTCCTCATATGGTTTGTTTTATACCACACAGAATATGAATAAGTCTCTCATGTAAAACGACATTAAAAACTAGTTTCTTTCAAAATTTTGAACCTGGCTTATTGCAACGTCTTTATGGGCCCGTCAGCGTACCGATATATCATTGTTATCGATTTAAACAATTATATACATTAAGTACATTTTAACGATCGATACTGCCTTTAAAAAACTCACTTGAATCCTCATTTTATTATTTTTCTTACTTAAAACTGTAGGTTCACATAACATAAAAAATAAATACATCTTAAAACCTTTAAAAATTCATGCCAACCTCACCGGCTGGATTTTTTTCTGCGCATACGCAGCACAGTCTAGGCCACCGGTATACGCTGACGATCCCCAACCTTAACCCATGGACGTCATCACATCACACAATACAAAATAAACTTTCCATCCGCATCAAGATTTATAAATATGCATTTGTTCACATAATTTTGTGCTTGGAAACATCACATTATAACTAAGAGGAATTCAAACGTAATTCAACGAGTTTCTGTTTGCGGATAGTACCCGTTCATCTCGTATGAGCCAATAGTACTGAAAAAAAAATTGAGTGTTAAATCCTAGTATATAAAATAGACATCTTGATGTTTTTTTATTAATTTCTGGATTGTTGTATGCTCTAATTCTATTAATTATATCTGCATCAATTAATGCTTTAATATTAACTGAATACTTACTTCGGTTGACATATAAAAATGGTCCTTCGAACCAGATAAAATTAACTACCTTCTATCTTTAAACAGTGTTAAAATTTATCCTAAACATGATTAAACAAGAATATAAATTTCTTCCTTTTTTGAACGAGTACTTACCGTGGACTATAAGGCTCATACAAAAGCGTCGGCTATGATTTGCCCTCGTCGCTGGTTACCCTGGCTCTCGACGACGAGTAGAACAGAACACACGGCGACTTCCACCACGAGCCGAAGTGGACCACCTCTTCAGCCGTTACTGGAACTATACTGTAGATTAAAAAAATATATGAAAACATTACTCAAATTATAGGGAAACATTGAAATGGATTCATAGTTGAAAAAATATATATACTATGATTTTTAAAGTTTGCAAGTTTTATAGTTATTAATTTGGAAACTACTAATCCAGCTCTAAATGATGTTTCACAAATAACAGAACTACACCACTCCATATTAGCATGTAACCTTCCATTTTATTTCATTTTTAGTGACACTGAAATAGACCTTTGACTTACAGCGGTAACTTATGACATATGAATGGTGACTTGTAACATAAAAAAAGACATATAAACTTACCACAAATCATTAAACAGGTACCACCGCGGATCGCCTTCTTTCTGCGACGTTTGTATGTACGCGACTAAGTTCTTAGGGTTGTCCTCCACGCACACCACCGCCGCAGACAACGTGTACTCCTCTTCGGATTGTGTCGTCACGTGTTTCTTTTTATGTTTGTTCGTGTCAGCCCTGATGCTCGGCGAGTTTTCCGTTGAGTGATCATTCTGCGAATATGATACACCCTGTATAATCTTGGCTAGCTTTTGGCATATTGGTATAGGGTAATCTTAAGCTAGTGTTACAAGAAGTAGAGAAACTTCCGAACATACTTGTTAGTAGTCTCAACAGCTGAACGGATTTGGATGAATTTTAACACACAAGCAGACCATTAATTCCTTGATTTACTTATAGACTTCATGCCGGAAAAGCACACAGTGGAATTTAACCAAAAAAAATCTTTTACGATATGTTACTAAACAACCTACCTATATATAAAAAAGAATACCTTGTCGTTGATTAAAACGTCACCATCGGATTGCACTCTGATAACCAACTGCAGCGGCAGAACGCAATGTGAGTCTTGTGTTTTGGAAGCATTGGACGTTGAGGAGTTTGGTCTGGAAAAAAAAAATACAATAAAAATTCTTTAACGATTTCATATTGGCTAAAAAAACTAACATATTGAAGTAGACGAGTGATACGTTTTTTTCTGTTTGTTTTCTCTTTTTTTCTTGACGATATCCTAAAAAGCCTAGGAAAAAAAGTAAAAATAAAATCCTCTAACCTGTCTGGATGTTTAAAATGACACCCTGGCCGCGCGCAATGCAGACCGTACCGACACGGCTTACCACTACCGCCTCTCTTCGCTTCTGGCTACAGAATGTTGGTATTAGGAATTACAAACTTAAAAAAAATTAACCTATGCAATCGATTAGTGAAGATGACATAATCAAATGAAAATCGATATCGATTCGCGTTGATTCAATAAATCAATGCATGGTAGATACACATATGAAAACCCCATGTTGCTCTCCATCAGCACCTTAGAGGAACTCTGGGTCCTCAACATGAACACGCCAGAAACTCCACCAGTGCGTCGCTTGCAAAGCACTGCCTCGGTGGAGGAATAAGAGAGAGGAATAAGGCGGGAATCCAAGAGGATTTTCCGCATGAAAAAAAAAAGATACACATATGAAGTTTTTTTTTAATCTATACGCCGATAATGCTTTTTTTCATTTTGTTACAAAAACATAATGTGCAAGGCCTAGATGTGGTAAAATTAAATATTTCTAAGATGAACAAAATGGCAAGGATGATGAGTGTCATTGCTCGCAGAAGAGGACGACGATCAAACAATTTTGTGTACAGTCAGCAGCATAAGTATCTGTACAATATCAAAATTTCAAATCGCCCATATACGCGTTAAGTTAAACTGAAACATTGTTTTCTTTGTTTGAAGTAATGCAAATCTCTTTTATTTTATGTTTGTAAAGAGAAAAAAAAAGATTAGTAAGAACAAAAAAGTATGTAGGCAATTTGAAAATTTGAATTTATTTAGCTACTTATGCTGCTGACTGTACATAAAAAATTAGAAACGGTAATGACATTGAGTCCAAAGCATCTCCTTTCGAGTTAGGTATAAACAAATTCAAATTATGTACTTCGAGACTTTCGAATCGCTATGCGGGTAACTGCTTATAAATAATATTTTACTCGTTTCTAGAATATTCTCTAAGAGCTCGAATTATTTGGCAATGAACATACCATCTCTCTCGACGTTCCTTTGGACCAGAAAGCCTTTTCTCTTACTGTGACTCCACCGCAGTTGATTGCTAATATCGGCGGTAGCCTGAAAAATATAAAAATATACGAATGTTGTGTAGTCTATGATGTTCGTGGTGACTGGTGGTAGGGCTCTCATATGTAAGAGTCCGTCTGGGTGGGTACCACCGCAATGTCTATTTCTAACGCCAAGCAGCAGTGTGCATGCACTGTTGTGTTTCGGTTTGAAGGACATTGTAGCCAGTGTAACTACTGGACATAATGAGACTTAACATCTTATGTCTCAGGATGCCGAGTGCAGTGGAATGCCACACAGTACTTTGTAACTGAAGGTGCTGGATGGTGTTCCTACTGTTTATGGGTGGTTGTATCGCTTATCATCAGGCGAACGGCATGCTCGTCTCGTCATGCTATGCAATAAAATGATATAAATTTAGTCTGTCACCATGTAGATATCAGCCATCTTGTCAATTGGTGAAATGTGAGCTCTTTAAATATTGTTCGTGAATAGTATCCAAGTCACTTTGATATGAAAAACCTAAGCATTTCGAAACATAAGATATTAGGAAATTATAATATAAATTGTAATATAAAAATGCCAGAGTGCAAGTTGTCACTAACAAAGACAATATCGATAAAATTGGTACCAATTATATCTATACTAATATTATAAAGCTGAAGAGTTTGTTTGTCTGTTTGAACGCGCTAATCTCAGGAACTACTGGACCGATTTTGAAAATTCTTTCACTAATAGGAAGCTACATTACTTCTGAGTGCTATAGGCTACTTTTTATCCCGAAAAAACTTTACCACGCGTGCGGAGCCGCGCGCAATGCGCGTATTCAAATATACGCGACATTCGCTCCCGTTTAAATTAGCAATCTATACCAAAGTATTATCGATGAACGTTTTTTTTTATATATTTTGGGACACCTCTTATCATTTTTCGCTACCAACATCAGAAACAAATAACGCATATAGATTATAAAAACTTCGGCGTATAGTTTAGCAGATAAAAAAATGAACTTTTACCCCATTTTAAATACAGCAATATTTTTAAAAGTAGTAGAACTTGCTTGAGTCTTGAGCTCTGCTGCAGCAATCGAAGATCCAGATGAATCGTTCATGTCATCGGCCTCAACCAGTCCTTGAACCTCACGTTATTTGGGAGCAAGCAACATGGTTGAGTTCAATGCCAAGAAAAAAATGCTGAAAGTCTTCGTGTCTTCATTCTTCGCATTTCAATGCATACACAGTTTTATAATTATGTTGTTCGAGTAAATAAATGTCACAAAAATATATTCATAAGTACAAACATTCATTTCATTTATATCGATATTTTACCATTGAAAAAATATGAGTCGATTGCAAAATCGATACTAGGGTTATACCTTTAAAACTATACAAATATAAAACATATTAAATCCACATGGCCTCTTGGCTTCCATAAAGTGTTAACATGTTTTTTTTAAACTGTCAGAATAAGAAAATAAAATAGTTTATTCATCAAGTAGGCGAACATAGTTGCACTTATGATAAGTCAAGATACATTAAATTGATTATAATTATTATTGATACAAAAGGTATCAACAAAATGTATTTTATTGTAGAAAAAAGCGTGGGGTGCATGGTGACAATAGTTATAAATATTTTATTGACAGATAATATGAGTAGAAGTATTATATATCATTTTGATAATATCTTAAAAAGCACCCCACGCTTTTTTTACAATAAAATTCATTTTTTTCTTATTTACACTATTCTTAATTCAAATGTTTCCGTTTAATTTGTTACGGTATGGCATATGTATATATTTTTTTTCCGTTTAATTTGTTACGGTATGGCGTATGTATAGTTTTTGTAAATGTTTATAAACGCGTGATTAGTTGTATTACGGTACGACTGCAAGGCTGAGGTCTCGGGTTCGATCCCCAGGTCGGGCAAAGTGATATTGGATTTTTCTATTCAGTATCAGCCCGGAGTCTGGAATTTGAGCCCGGTATGGCGATAGGCTCGCCCCCTATCACATCATGGGACGGAATACGTTTGGCGAAAAGTGGGCGCACTAGTTGCGCCTCTGCCTACCCCTTCGGGGATAAAAGGCGTGAGCATGCGTATAAACGCGTGATACCTGACTAGCCGGCCCCGCTGCGTGGTGGGCGTGAACCGCTCGCAGTGGTCGCACCAGGCGGGCGTGCTGCGCCGGGCCGCCAGCGACGCGCGCAGCAGCTCCGCGAACGCGCCGCGCGCCTCCGTGTACTGCAGCGCGCACGCCAGCGCAACCGACTCGCGACCCTCCTGCACACGGCATAAAGTTGCAAATCAATTCAATGGTTTTTTTAAGATAAAAGCCATCGACTCGCGACCCTCCTGCACACGGCATAAGGTTACAAATCAATTCAATGGTTTTTTTTTAAGTTAGAAGCCACCGACTCGCGACCCTCCTGCACACGGCATAAGGTTGCAAATCAGATCAATGTTTTTTTAATTTAAAACAAGTTGCTTTAGAATATCGCCGGGAATAGTGCAAAACCGCGTAACTAACATTGGTAAATACCGCGTAAGTGACGAAGTTTGTTTGAAATTGATACTTACGACACTAAACTTATGATTGATAATGCTATGCTTTTTTTCTGTCACTTACGCGGTATTTACCAATGTTAGTTATGCGGTATTGCATTATACCCGACGATATGTATACAATGAGATTAAACATTTTATGTCTCAGGATGACGAGCGCAGTGGAATGCCACACAGTACTTTATAACTCAAGATGCTGGATGGTGTTGCTACTGTTTATGGGTGGTCGTATCGCTTACCATCAGGCAAACGGCATGCTCGTCTCGTCATTTAAAGCAATAAAGAAAAATTAAATAAATCCATTCCTAGCCGATTTCGGCCACGGTGGCCAATCTCAACAAAGCTCAGCCAGGTACGCAGAAGGTATTATAGTGCACAAGTGTGTGCGCAATACACAGGTGCACTCGCTATTCCTTCACTCTCATAGTCCGGTGAGACGGCTATCCGACATGACCGGAGAGAGATCAGGCGCAGGACCAACGACTTTACATTCTTTCCGAGGCACGGGGGTATCACACCGACAACATACTGACTCCGAGCTGCTGCGACTGAGTAATTTTATTACGGTATGATTGCAATGCTAGGGTCTCGGGATCGATCCCCGGGTCGGGCAAAATGATATTGGGTTTTCTACTTAGTATCAGCCCGGAATCTGAAATTTATGCCCGATATAGCGATAAGCTCGCCCCCTATCACATCATGGAACGGAATACGCACGGCGAAAAGTGTGTGCACTAGTTGCGCCTCTGCGTACTCCTTCGGGGATAAAAGGCGTGAGTGTGTGTGTGTATGTAATAATAATTTATACGAAACATATTTTTTTTCTAATAATATAACTCTTATAGGTAGTAGATACGTACCTAAACATAACTTAACTTGAGATTAAATTTTAAGAAAGTATAAAAAATTCTAACAGAATATCAATTATAGCAACTCAAATACTAAAGCAAAACAAAATTGAATTCCGGAATTTAATCATTCAATTCACTTAATTTACAATAATGACTTTCTTTACATATACTGATCTGTCTCGTAAAACTTTCCAATGAAATAAAACAGGAATTTGGCACAATCTGATCTATTTTCTCTCTATTCTTCAATGAACTCAACGTAACAGAATAACTTGGTATATTGAAACTTACCTCTTTATTACACTTGAGACATCTATTCAGCTGATGCCTTCCGATAGCGAACAGTCGAGATATCTCTGACTCTTCTCTGTTCGCGTGTTGGTTGTTCAGCTCGTGGTTACCGTGATTCTGAACCGGTTCGCTGTCATTCGTACCTGATAAAATTAAATAAAATGACAACTGGGAGATGTTTATCGCTAACTTCATGTCTGTTATCTTAAAGGGTTGTATTATAAAGGGCATACTTTTTTCAGTCTTTTACAAGATAGAAAAATCTTCTAATCGTTCCCAATTGAAAAAATAAATATCATTAAAAAATATAACTCATATACCATATATGCGGCATGGGATATAATGACACGAGATGATTTTTGGTCTGATTTATTTTATGTACAGTCAGCAACATAAATATCTGTACAAAATCAAAATTTCAAATCGCCTATATACGCGTTAAGTTAAACTGAAACATTTTTTTCTTCGTTCGAAATAAAGTAAATCTGTTTTATTTTATTTTTGTAAAGAGAAAAAAAGATTAGTAAGAACACAAAAGTATGTAGGCATTTTGAAATTTTGAATTTGTTCATCTACTTATGCTGCTGACTGTGCAAATGGTGCTTATATACTAATGTGGTGTATATGTGGTATAGTGTGGTTTCTCTCTCGGTTTGTCCCTCTCTTTTATGTTGCCGTGCCCTGCAAGGTCCACGATTATATACTTTTCTTAATTTGTAAACCTATTTAACAATTGTGGAGTGCAATAAATTGATTTGATACGTGACGTACGTGACGTTACCTAAGTACGTGAAATTATGTGCCACGTTGTCGCTACACTCACATCCACCTCCAAAATTGTTTCCAAACAGGGCTGCGTGGGAAACAAATATATTTTTGTGTTTACGCGAAAACTGGGTGCACTAGTTGCGCCACTGCCCACCCCTTCGGGGATAAAAGGCGTGAGTATGCGTATGCGTAGAAGTTTAACTTACTCATAAGATCGAAAAAAAAATACGATGTATATGATAGTCGCTACATTCCTTAACAATCGTACGATAACTGACCCAGATACATGTACCCCCTTTTTTACAAAAAAAAAAAAACTTTTTTAATTTACCTTCATCCCTTCCTTGCCACAGCTCATCTCCCCCATCGGGACACTCAAACTCAGTGGGACCCAGAAACTCTAGCTCCGTAAACTGATATTCCTCCGAGTACTGTCCGTTGACTTGCGGCGCACTTCTGTTCTTAGCTCGGGGCGTTTTAGGCGGACTGTTCGCTAGTAACGCTAGCTTTTTCTCTTTCTTCTTCGTTTCTAATATTTCGTAATGTATTTGGTGGAGAATGAAGCGGTTCCAACTCTGTAAGGTTGAATATTTTCAGTCAATATGCGGTCTATTAAGTGGGGTTTATATTTGTAAGAAAACTTGCACAAGTTATGTTCCGCAAGCAATTTTTACAGTTTAAATAATCACGGCAAGCAGACTCCTGCGATTTTTTAAGCTTGCAGGACTTGCAAGGATTCGCATGTATACAATTAGCATAAACGCATCTGCAACTTATTGCACAAGATATTAATGCGAGAACTTGCTAGTCCACTTAGCTTTAGGGATGTAGGAAGGTCCCTAGGGCGAGGGTATTTGTAAAATCTCAGAGGTAGTGTAATGTTTGTGACAATCACCCAATTTGATGCTAGTACACTTTCTCAACACAAAATGCCAATCTATATATATAAAAGAAAGTCGTGTTAGTTACACCACTTATAACTCAAGAACGGCTGAACCGATTTGGCTGAAAATTGGTAGGGAGGTACCTCAGAACCGGGAGAAGGACATAGGACTTTTTATCCCGGGAAAATATAAACCGGGAATTTTATTCCGAAAAATCCTTTTCTGTGAGTTGTTGTGTTTTATGATGTCCTGGTACTTAATATATTTAAAATCTTCGATTCTTATTTTTTTTTTTTTGTGGTATAGGGGGCAAACGAGCATACGGTTCACCTGATGGTAAGTGATCACCGCCGCCCATGAACATCTGCAATACCAGGGGGCACAGAGATGCGTTGCCGGCCTTTTAGGTGGGAATACGCTCTTTTATCTATCTATTTTATCCCGGGAAAATATAAACCGGGACTTTTCTCCCGAAAAATAGTTTTCTGTGATTTGTTCCGTTTTATGATGTCCTGGTACTTATATTTAAAATCATGTATCTAATATATAAGAGATTTTAAAATATATTAAGTACCAGGACATCATAAAACACAATACTCACCTGTAGGTGGCGCTGTACTCGGATTCCAACATTTTTTTTCCATTTTAGGGCAGGACAACATTTTTTGTGTGTCTTCAGGTGGATTCGAGAATGGTTTAGATTAACAATTGGATTCGGTAGGTGGCTCTGTACTCGGGTTCTAGGATTTTATTTCTTTTTTAGGGCAGGACAACGTCTGTTGGGTCCGCTAAATAAATAAATAAATTGGTGGGGAGGTAGCTTAGAACCAGGAGACGGACATAGGATACTTTTTATCGCGGGAAAATATAAACCGTGACTTTTGTGCGGATAAATCGTTTTCTGTGAGTATTGTGTTTTATGATGTCCTGGTACTTAATATCTGAAAATTGGTGGGAAGCTAGCTTAGAACCAGGAGACGGACATAGGATACTTTTTATCCCGGGAAAATATAAACCGGGACTTTTAGCCTGAAAAATAGTTTTCTTTGAGTATTGTGTTTTATGATGTCCTGGTACTTAATTATATTTAAAAAAAATAAAGAATCATTAAAATACTCATTTTTTTATTTGTATTTATTTCCTAATAAAAAATTGAACTTAATAAAATCCAAAATCTGCTTATTTATTGCCTCTAAGGCGGAACAGGGTTCGCCGGGTCAGCTAGTTTTTTATATATTACCAATCAGGTGCGATCGTTTCGGAGATGTACAAAGGAAACAGCAGATAACTCTTATTGTCTACTTTATAGTTCGGACAAACTAAGCTGGCCGGTATGACTATTAAATTTTTTTCCCGAAGCGATAACTCTGTGAGAACGTCTACCCAAAAAATTCAAAACCGTGTCATGTCATACCGGCCATATTAGTTTGTCCCTACTATAGTTGTAAATTGCATGTTGCTGACACACGACGCGCAAGCGATTTAGAACCTTAAGGTGGTCGAGCATACACTTTTGTGAGTGTACAGTCAACAGCATAAGTAGCTGAACAAATTCAAAATTTCAAATGGCCTAAATACTTTTGTGTTCTTACTAATCTTTTTTTCTCTTTAAAAAAATAAAATAAAACAGATTTACTTTATTTCGAACGAAGAATAAAAATGTTTCAGTTTAACTTAACGCTTATATAGGCGATTTGAAATTTTGTTCAGCTACTTATCGTCGGGGATAGTGCAATACCGCGTAACTAACATTGGAAAATACCGCGCAAGTGAAAGAAAAAAGTATACCATTATCAATCATAAGTTTATTATCGTATCAATTTCGAATAAATTTCTTTAGTCACTTACGCGGTATTTAACAATATTAGTTACGCGGTTTTGCACTATCCCTACGTTATGCTGCTGAGTGTACCTGTAAGAGTGGCAGCAGATTGGCGCCGGTGACAGGCCGTTGCAAGTTGCACGTTGACACACGACGCGCAAGCGATTTAGAACCTTAAGATGGTCGAGCATACGCTTGTGCTGAGTGTACCTGTATGAGTGGCAGCAGGTCGGCGCCGGTGGCGGGCCGTTGTAAGTCGCATGCTGTTGACACACGACGCGCAAGCGATTTAGAACCTTAAGACGGTCGAGCATACGCTTGCGCCGAGTGTACCTGTATGAGTGGCAGCAGGTCGGCGGCGGGGGCGGGGGCGGGGGTGGACACGGGCCCTCGGTCGGGCAGGATGAGCCCGAGCGCGGCGGCCTCGGGCACGGTGCGGAACGCGCGCAGGAAGCTCGCCGCCGCGCACGCCGCGCCGCCCGACCGCGCCAGCGTGCGGAACAGGTACCCTGCAACAGTGTTGCCAGATTAGGCGACTTTTCGCCATTTAGGCTACCTCGGAGGGTGTCGGGGCGACCAAAAATTGTGAACGGTGACCGGTCGCCGTTTAGGCTATGCGAATGGCACTCGGGCGCCAATTTGGGCTACTTTGGAAAATTTGTGTTATAAACCTTGTTTTTGTCGGATTTGAAGGTATTTTTAGCTTTGAGAGTACAAAACATGACAGAAATTGGGATTGGGGACCTTTTTTTTTTTTAGATCTTCGCCTCTCCATATACGGTACGACGACTTGAGGCGACTTCATAATGATTTTTCGGCGACTTCATCCGTCATGCATCTGGCAACACTGCCCTGCAACCACATCAGCTACAACTCCACTGGAGTTTTGGCGGGTACTTGGAAGTGTCATGAGGTGCTCTTGTTTTAATTCATTATTTTGGTGATACTTAGTGTTATATTGCATAATTATGGTGGTATATTATCCAATATAGTTCTCTTAAAGGTCTCAAATGAAATGAATTGAAATAATTGTGCTAATCAAGTGTTTTTTCTGTTGCCGCCAAAACTCCTCGATAAAGTCTTGGTAAGGTAGCCACTGCTTTACTTCGACATACTACAGATAAAAAAAAAAGACAACCCAAACTTGACATTGGAAAAATGTGAACACAAGTGCCATATTAAAAAAATAAATAAATAAATACAACTCCACTGCCGAACCATAGTGAAGCTATCTAAGGGCGGTATTAATAAATCAATCTCAAGTTTGAGTTACATCTCAAGTAGACATAATTCAATATATCGCACCTTTGGTACGAAAACGACACAATTCAAAAAAATCTAAAATTGAGTTATATTCATAAAATGACTTAGAACGAAGTTCACAAAACAACAATAGTTCAACCACAAGCGGGAAAAGGACCGAACTGTTATATCGGACCTTTTTTATTATATTTTTATGAAATAGGCACCAGTTTTAAGTCATTTTATGACGATAACTGAATTTTTGGTTGTTTTGCATTGTGTCGTTTTCGTTCTAAAGGTGCAACATTATGTCTACTTGAGATGTAACTCGAACTTGAGATTGATTTATTAATACCGCCCTAAAAGTAGTCTCACTCGGCCGTGTCTTGAAATAATTACGTACAGCCGCGCGGTACGTAAACACGCCATAGGGTTGTCCGTCTACAGTATTTTAATTTAATCTGAGATACTTGAGTTTCTTTCTAGTTTTGAGATTGTACATACATGCACACTCACGCCTTTTATCCCTAAGAGGTAGGCAGAGGCGCAAATAGTGCACCCACTTTTCGCCGTGCATATTCCGTCCCATGATGTGATGAAGGCGAGCCTATAGCCATATCGGGCACACATTCCAGACTCCGGGCGGATACTGAATTGAAAACCCAATATCACTTTACCCGACCCGTGGATCGAACCCGAGACCTCAGCTTTGCAGTCGTGCCGTAATGCAACTACGCCACCAAGGCAGTCAGTGCTGAATATACGCCTCCATTAAAAGTTTCCAAACGGACCTGTCACAAGCGGCCAGCATCCAGCGGTTTCCTGCGACCTTTATCAAGTCGTCTGTCCACAATAACCACATATATTAACTTAATATTGTTTCTCGCGCAAAAACACGCTATACTGAATTCGATCCCTCTGGAGAATCTCGATCCGAGAAAACCATATTAGAAAGAAAGAAAGAAAGGAACGTTTATTGCCACAGAATTATGCATATGCAACAACATCGAATACAAAAAAAAAAACAAAATATATATAAAAGAAAAAGTAAGTAAAAGGTATAAGTGCGTTGCACACCCATACCGTGGCAACTAGGAGGCCATCTCAGCATACGCTGTAGTAGTAAAACCAACACAAAGTATTGCCTAACGTGTGGATCGAACCAAATACCTCCCGATTTATACCCTACCATTAAACCAAGACGACAAAAATTAAGCTTCATGTTAATATTATAATGAACTTACCCAGCTCACAACTAAGACAAAATTCCTTTGCGCACGTGTGCGCCAACAACGTTGCTTTTACAGGCGGCGTGTAGTACAACACCTGCAAGAAACACCCAAAAATCATTACCCGGTCTAAGAAATACCCAAAAATCATTACCCGATCTGTTGAAAATCTACATGCACGTTGTAATTCAAGCTTGTAAGCTCATATACGAGCTGTCAACAAAAGCTGCAAATTGATCCATCTATCGTTTACGGGGGTGGAAGTTCTTGAACGCGCATGAGTGCGTCAATATACGAGCTTATACGATTTGCAATGCAATGCAATCAGCCCTGTATGATATACTGCCCACTGCTGAGCACGGGCCTCCTCTACTACAGAGAGGGGTCAGGCCTTAGTCCACCACGCTGGCCTAGTGCGGGTTGGCAGACTTCACATACCCTCGAGATTCATATGGAGAATTCTCAGGTATGTAGGTTACCTCACGATGTTTTCCTTCGCCGTTAAAGTGAACTATAATTATTGATAAACAATACACACGTAACTTCGAAAAGTCAGAGGTGTGTGCCTTGGGTTTGAACCTCCGGACATTGTCTCGGCAGACCGTTCCATTCCCAACTAGGCTATCGTCCACTTTCCATTCCCAACTAGGCTATCGTCCACTTTCCATTCCCAACTAGGCTATCGTCCACTTTCCATTCCCAACTAGGCTATCGTCCACTTTCCATTCCCAACTAGGCTATCGTCCACTTTCCATTCCCAACTAGGCTATCGTCCACTTATACGATTTACAAATGCGTATTTACCATATTAAGCTACTACACAAATTCATTTTTCTTCCGTAGGCAGTAAAGCGGTATGGTATACAGGGTGTAGCTGGACAACTTCCGAAAACGAAGACAGGTCATAGTGCTGGTGATTTGTGACACGATGACACTAAAAATCGCGATTATAAATTTAAGATTTTCCAAATTATATGATATGCAACGCGTTCCGCTCGTGCGAGGTCATTGGCCTCGCGCGTCAGCTGACTGTTATTTGCGTTACATTGCGTTTTCTTTTAAAAACGACTTTTTGGTTCAAGCTCTATAAATAAAAAATGACACTGTACAAAAAAAATATATAAAATTTTAATTATTGAATCGAGATTTTTTACTGTCATTGTGTTAGGAATCATTAGCGCTATGACCTTTTTTGGTTTCGAAGGCGGTTCCTTATACCTGACTACCAAATTACATGAAAAAGTATAATAAGAACCTACCTGTAACATTGGATTGCAATACGAATTAGACAACGTCGCTTCCAACCCGGGCATGCCAGTCTTGTTGCAGTTTTCGAAGTCAGCATCGTTTGGGCCGTGTTTGTTATATCTTACGTCCGTCTGTAATATAACGCATGCTCACGCCTTTTATCCCCGAAGGGGTAGGCAGAGGCGCAACTAGTGCACCCACTTTTCGCCAAGCGGATTTCGTCCCATGATGTGATAGGGGGCGAGCCTATCGCCATATCGGGCACAAATTCCAGACTCCGGGCTGATACTGAATAGAAAAATCCAATATCACCTTTGCCCGACCAAGGGATCGAACCCGAGACCTCAGCCTTGCAGTCGTACCGTAATACAACTACACCACCGAGGCAGTCATATAAAAGTCTGTAATATAAAAGCATTTATATATAACATCGCCCAATCATGAGCATCATCATCATCATCAGCCCGTTGCAGTCCACTGCTGGACATATGCCTCTCCCAAGATACACCACAGAGCCCGGTCTGCTGCTTTATGCATCCAGTCGCTGCCGGCCCTCTTGTGCAAGTCGTCCCGCCATTTGGCTAGAGGGCGTCCCACGCTACGTTTGCCTAGACATCGCTCAGTATAAAATTAAAACTTATATTCTAATATTTTTTGGAAAACGATGATGTGAAAAAAATGGGCTTGGTGGCAGTGACGATAAAAATATATTTGAATGTGTTTGAGAACAAATTAAATCCATACCTTTTGATAATGCTTAGGAATCGGTTGCGTCACATACTTATTGTCGTTCTGTTTCGCCACTTGCAAATCTTCTAATTTCTCTTCAACGTACGGCAACTGAAAGTAATTATTCTATAGTGGAAACCACAATGAAGACCATTCTCATACTTCATTGAAAAAATTCTTGGCTTGATATGACGTAATAAACAAATTTAAAAAAGAGGTGCGTATAAAGCAAAAAAAAAAAAGCACTCTCAGACACATCTCAAAGATATTACAGCAGATAGACGTCGTTTATAACCTCTGTCGGCAGATAAAAGATCCCAATACTACTTATCGTATCGTAAACAGGTCTTCTAGAAATAATTCATGTGTGCAGGTATGTCAAGCAAACTTTATTGCAATTGATTTAACAATCGATCCAAAAGGTTTTTTTTTATGGCATTGAATGACAAGACTAGCATGCCGTTCGCCTGATGGTAAGCGATACGACCACCCATAAACAGTAGCAACACCATCCAGCACCTTGAGTTACAAAGTACTGTGTGGCATTCCACTGCGCTCGTCATCCTGAGACATAAGATGTTAAGTCTTACTATGTCCTGTAGTTACACTGGCTACAATATCCTTTAAACCGAAACACAACAGTACATGCACATTGCTGCTTGGCGGTAGAAATAGACATCGCGGTGGCACCCACCCAGACGGACTCTTACATATGAGAGACCTACCACCAGTATATTGTCGATAGTTGAAATCTGCCGTATGTGTAGTGTAACAACTGTCAAATATTACCATAACCAATGAAAATTGCTTAAAAACTACGTTTCAATATACATGAAAGACTAATATTTCCCGATGACTTCCTTAGCCACTTCGTATCGTCGCAAATCGTAATCAGCCTAAATAATACCTGATTCCTCCTAAAATTTTTAGGATTAGGTGCGTAACCTATAGGACCTTGCATTTTCATAGTCTTCAGTACTTCAGGATCGATTGGTCTTGGTTTCCTGAAATTAAAATATTTTTTTACATACACATAAACATAAATGGATATTTTAACTAAAATATAAAAAAAAATTTTTTTTTTTACGCATGCTCACGCCTTTTATCCCCGAAGAGGTAGGCAGAGGCGCAACTAGTGCACCCACTTTTCGCCAAGCGTATTCCGTCCCATGATGTGATAGAGGGCGAGCCTATCGCCATATCGGGCACAAATTCCAGACTCCGGGCTGATACTGAATAGAAAAATCCAATATCACTTTGCCCGACCCGGGGATCGAAGCCGAGACCTCAGCCTTGCAGTCGTACCGTAATACAACTACGCCACCGAGGCAGTCATTGTTTGTCAGTTTATTTTTTAGTTCTGTATTAATTAAGAGACGACATAAAAACATTGTGCCTGTTTTTAAACTCTAGATTATTTACATTGTTAAATCCAGTAACCGACATAAGGCAAAATATATAAAAAATTGACTTAGGTATTTTAACTATATTTTGTGTTTTTTGCGTTTATATCGCTTTCAAACAAGGGTACAAACTATTCCACCCAAAAAAACCAGCTTATTACCTGTAAACCTTCTTGAAAAACTCCTCTGGTAGCTCGTTGAACCACTTAGTGCCTGAGGATAATTGTGGGAGGGGAATGGAAGAGAACTGGAATGTTGTGTCGTTAAAACTAACGCTCGGTATGCCGACCACTGCGTCCGCGAACTCGGTGGCTCTGTGGGGAACGAGCTAGAATGAGCAATTTGACAGTTATTACAAAACTTATTTCTGATACACACCGAAAGACACTGAATGGCGCAACGCCGCTCGAACTTTGTTTGACTTTAGTGACTGAATTTCACTTCGACTTGATGTTTTTTTTTTGTCATCAACATAATAACATTATTGACTCAAGGTTCACGTGCCGAAATAAAGATCAAAGCCCATACCTTGAAAAATTATTAAAAACAGGTTCGTGGTTGTGCTGCGGAGAGAACAGATGAATATGCCCGGACTGGTCGCCGAACACCAACGCTTGACTAGTGGAAGACACGTCCATCACACTGCACTGCGAACTCTGGGTGTCCACCTACAATATGTACAGCACTCTATTTTTTCTTTTTAAAACTACCCAACCAAACACTAAATCACTTCTTTTTAACTGACTTCAAAAGAAGAGGTTCTGTATTTTTTTATGGGAACGGCAAAGTGACTCCACTGTCCTATAATATGGTTATTTGTGTGAAATCTAGATAGACTATCGATTGACAAGAAATTATTATCTTTCGACAAACGAAACAATTTAGGCCCTCCTATTCGATACCGGATGTACAGTCAGCAGCATAAGTAGCTGAACAAATTCAAATTTCAAATTGTCTATATACTTTTGTGTTCTTACCAATCTTTTTTTTCTATTCACAAAAATAAAAGAACAGAGACTTACTTTACTTCAAACGAAGAAAAAAATGATTCAGTTTAACTTAACGCGTATATAGGCGATATGAAATTTTGATTTTGTACAGATATTTATGCTGCTGACTGTACCTACACAGGTTGATCCCGAAACGCGTCACAAAGCCACCACAAGCAAATTAAAAAAATCTTGTTATCCCGGCCTTACAAAGTGATTATCGAAGACACGATGCTAAGTACATGTTTGCTAATAGGCTAGACTGTGCCTATGTGAACCACTGCTGCAGGATGCATGCTCCACCATGAGGAGTGCAGTAGTGGACACATTATTGTCAATTGTCTCTCCGTTGCCTTACTAACATAAATATAAGTATATTTTACTAACCCAAATGAGTCTGTGTTACTTGAAATAATAATAATAAATAAATAAGTACACTGTAGTTCCAATAGTTAGAGTCGTTTATGATCGCCAGAATTACTGTCAAAGAATATATATCTTACCCGAAACACCGACTGCTTCTCATCAGGCGCATTGACATGGAGTAGAGCTACATGTCCATCACCGGAGACAGCGACTGCCCTGCCAGAGAATGCTGGCAAGAAATGCAGTAGAAGTGGGGGGGAGCTGGTGCGTATCGACCACGCACTCTCCCCCTTACCGCGACGGATGCACCTCACGTCCCATACCACTACATGCGGCTCTGGTAGAGCTCCTCCGACTCTGTAGGATAGAATAGGTATTAAATATTGTTGCAACGAAGTTCCTTATTGCGCGTTGTGAAAGGGGGCTGGACGGAAAGTTGTCACGACACTTTTTGCTATTATCTTACTAATATGAACCTTAAATACAATGCGTAGAAGCTATAATTCTTGAAACGAGTATATTTGTATTTATTTTATTTATTAAAGTCATTAAAACCATTTCTTACTAATCTAAAATGAACCTTAAATACATTGCGTAGAAGCTATTTCCCCAGCGTTGGCACGGCACGAGTACAAAAGAATCGAACGTAACATTATTTTTTTCAAATTTTGTTGATTTATTCTACTTTGGTTACTGACATTATCAATAACAAGACTAAACGTGCTTTGCTCGCGTTTAAAAATCTACTTTATGTGGTAAGCGTAAGATCGAATTTGTGTTTAGTCAATCAAAATTTGTGATAAAAATGCTATGCAATAGCTTTACCGCGGTAGTCTCCGAGTGCCACACGTATTTATTTGTTTTTTTCTCTAGAAACTTATGTATTGGAACGGAAATAGGAAAATATTTATATATATACACACTCTGTTATATAAATAAAATTTTATTACAATTCCTTCGCTTATTAATCGAAAGGCACTTCGTTCCGTCCGGGTGTCCCTTGACACCTCTCATTGCTTTTTTTTTATTGAATTGTCCACAGGGCCGAAGCTAAAACCTGGGCAGGGGGCATTTGTGGAATAAATCCTAAGGGAAGCAACCAAGAAAATAATTATAATAAGCAGTAACAAGCATTTTAAAAAGTACAATTGATCTTGTATCGTAATCTTACCCAAATGTCAATGATATGAAATAAGATTTACTTACAACTGAATAACGGTTACACCAGTTATACCGGTACAATTAACTTACGCTGATGCACACTAATGCTACGTTCTACGTGAGGGATCTTGACGCGAACGCGAAGCAGTGCGACGCGACGCGAAAAAAACTGTCGAAACCTATTGAAATGGCCTACGTGGCCAAACGCACGTGCGGTGTGGTGCGGTGCGAAATGAAGCGAACGCGATCAGTTGGCTTGATATTTTCGCGCGAACTAGATACGGTGCCATCGTGCTTTTGTTTGGTTATAATACACATTGCAAAATATAGTCAAACGTTGTAGGCAACATTCGACCATATTCCTTGAATCACAAGGGTTGAGTTCGTAATTCTTCATACAAATTGTGAAATTCCCCATAAACATGCCTTATTAAGTATACAATATTAGTTCCATATCTCTGCCATACATACTTCTTGACTATTTAATATTTAAGAAATATGAATTTTCCAATGCCAAATGCAAAGAGCCCACTGAACGGCGGCGTCGGCGGCGGTGGTGCGGGACGATTCGCACGCATATAGGACAAAGTCTCCACGTCACACCACATCGCATTGAATTCGCATGTCACCGCATCGGATCGCTTCGCAATCGCGTTCGCTTTTAACCGCCTACGTAGGACGTAGCGTAGGCCAGCTTGATCTATTCAGTATCAGAGAAGACGTGTGCCCTGCTGGGCACTGCCTACTGAGTAAATGCTGGTAGTCAATACGACAATAGGACAAAAGAAGATATGCTGAGCTGACTGCCAACCTTCACTAGTTGGAGAGGCACTACAAGAAGAAGAAGAAGTCAATACACAGGGCTGGTATTATTGTTGAATTAACTTACGACTGCGTAAACCCGCAAGTGATCAGCAGGTCGCCCTGCATGTCCAGATCGGAGAGGCACGCCGTGTGTGCCCTAAAGGTGTGCTCGGCGTTGTCGGGGGTCCGGATGTCCCGCAGGGCGACCATACCGCTCGCGCTGCCGCACCCGACTAATGACCCCCCACCGCTCCTGAGTACGGCGCAGCCTTCTTCTTGTATTGGCTTGAAATATTGTTATCATTGCTTTTATTTCGACAAGTAAAATGAGAACAATGACGTTTTTCTTTATTTTGAAAGCAAACAAGAATTTGCCACTATCAATAAAATGATTTTTAAAGAATATAAAAATCGCTGTATTTGCGCGCAATGGAAAAACTCCTACTAATATTATAAACGCGAAAGTTTGTAAGTATGGATATATGGATGTTTGTTACTCTTTCACGCAAAAACTACTGAACGGATTTCGATGAAATTTAGCACACGGGTAGATTATGTTCTGGATTAACATATAGGCTATTTTTATACCGGGTAAATATAAAGCGGGACTTTTATCGCGGGAAAACTCATTCACGCGGGTGGAGCCGCGGGCAAAAGCTCGTAATATATATTGCTTTTGTAGAAAAAGTGGTGACCGCATGAAAAGCATTTCCCGCTACAAAAGTCCCTAAAACGCCAGCGCCATCTATTTAAAAAATCAGATGAAAAAGTCCATTATTTCTCATGGGAGCAAATTACCGGGATAGTAGCCTATGTGTTAATCCAGGACATGGTCTACCCGAGTGCCAAATTTCATCTAAATCCGTTTAGCTATTTCAGCGTTTACTACTTACAAACACCCAAACATTTTCACAAACTTTCGCATTTATAATATCAGTAAGATTATAGGTATTTTGACATTAAGTAACGATTATAGCAAAATTTTGAAAAATTGTAAGAAAGGAAACAGATATACTCACAATAACAGTTTCGGTCATTTTATTCAAATCTAAATTAATAAGTTTGTCTTGATGTCCGCCCATTAGTAATTTTGATGAATTTAATTGGAATAAGCATTGCATATCTGTCATATTATTAGATCTGAAATAGAAAAAAGAAATCAATACATATTTAATTTGTTGAATTGGAAGCCCAACTTACAATGTTTTCATTAAGTTGATTGGTACTGATACATTTTCACAAACAATAATGGATTACCGTCTCATCACATGTTTTGTCTAAATCTTAGGATAAAATACCCTAAAGATGTAAATAAAATTGCTGGCATACCGAACCACAGCTTTATGGTCTCTTCCATCTCAGCTTAGCCAAAAAGTTGAGTAACTTTTGCCACACCATTAAGCTGTGGAATATGTTGCCGGCACAAATGTTCCCGCCAATACATTGGGCTCCTTTAAGTGGAGCGCGAAAGAGCAATTAGGCTGTCTGTACGAACATCTAAGGCGCGAATTATACAGAAACAGCGTAAGCTGATGGCGCGGCGCAGACATCTTGCTGCTTCAAAACGTTTCAATACAAAATGTAGGTAGGCGACACTTTGCAAAATTATATTCAAGCGACGTGGCGCAGGCACGTCGTTTCGTCACTTGTTCGGTCTTTCGTCGCCTGCTCTGCGCCTGCGCCGCGCCTTCACCTTACGCCGTTTCTGTATATTCACGCCCAAGAATGTTTTCATCTCTTGTCGGACATTTTAATATGGTCCCACCCTCACTTAACACATGTTGCAGTGAAGTAACTTAGCCAATCTACTGATAAAAAAATGTCCTTATTACCTGTAAGTGTGCCTAGGGAGTCCTCTCCGTATCTGATGCCTTAACACCGTCTTGGTCAGCACATAGATGCCTTTTTCGACGGTGATAATGTCTCTGACTTCATCAGTTTCGTGTACTTGAAATGAGGTGTACTTCTGCATTCCGGGGCCATAGTATGACGTCACATGACCCTTAAAATAATAATTCGACGCTTGAAAGGCAATAATATCTAAGCGACATTTAGCAAATTTTTCAGTAGAGCGTTTTAAAGTTTTGATTTTGACAAAAAAAATCATAACTAATTAACCATTTGCTGCATAAAAATAATTGTAACTGTTTTAGGAACCTCCTAATTTTTGACGTTTTTTGAGTTAAATTAACAGCCCTGAAGATTATAAATTAAAAAGTTAACGTCGCTTAGTTAAAAATTACTTAAATTTACAAACAGGTAAAATCATCTAAATGGATCATCTTATGAATACCGTAACAAGTAAATTTAATGAAATACAAATATTCGAAAATGCGCAGTTGGTAAAAATCATATAAGGATATCTAAACATATTAATAAAATCGAGTAAAAATATCTATAGCTAAATTATTGGGTCAGACGATCGTGGAGAAACATAAATACGTGCATAATATTGTAAATCTTGTTATTCCTACAAACATTGAACTATTTAATAATCAGTAAATTTTAATAATAATCAACATTTTATTGTTAGATAAACATACTTACATCCAAAATATAGCATAATGATATAGAATTTGTTAATAGCCAACACTTATTTCTTTGGAGAGAGTTTCTCGCCTCAAATATACGATGAGCGGAAGGACATACAAAATTTCCTTATCTGAACATTTACAATGGCTTGCTTAAATATCTCTGTGTAAGCATAACTAGAAAGCAATAATATTATAATTTATTCATTGTGTTGGAAACTCATAATTTTCTCTCTAAATTTATTTTTGCTGAAAGCAAATACATACGTACACACCCACGCCCTTAACCCACAGGGGTAGAAAAAAAAAGACTATTGAGCACCACATTCTACGATCTTGACATACGTCTTCCACAAAGGTTTTTCATAGTACTTCGCAAAGACAAGTAAGTGTGTATAGTGTATACCAAAATGAAAAAGAGAGTTCAGGAAATAGTTGAGCAAAAGAAAGAAAAAGGAACTAGACCACAAACCTTCTCGTGAATCCAAAGCGAACCTTTCACTATTCTGGAAACAAATATGGTTGATCAGGGGAGAGTCGGGGACTTCAAAGATAGGAGTCATCAGAAATGAAGATGGAAGGGTGTTTAGAGTAGAAAGGGAAGTATTGCTTGGAAGTCCTACTTCAAAAGACTTTTTCAATGAGGCGATGGGGATGTAGCAGGTGGTTAAGAGGCTATAGACCTGGCTTACTCTCAAAACGAGGCTAATAATGAGATTACGGAAAATGGAATAGTGAATGCGATGAAAAGTATGAGGTTAGGCAAGGCTGCTGGGTGTAACCGTTAAAATGCTGAGATACGGCAAAAGCGTAGTAGCAAAATTGTTATGGCTACTTTCTAATATCTGGTGCAAAACCATTATTATATCCATTTTCAAGAAGAAATTTTCACAGCAAGAATATAAAAGCTACCGCAGAATAAGCCTTCCCTGTGCTGCCAGTAAATTGTATGCCAAGGTCCTCATTAAGAGAGTGATTAATGAGACTGAAAAAAAAGGGTGGAATGTCCAAGTAGGTTTTAGAAGAGGAATGGGTTACACACATCAAGTCTTTTACATAAGGTGCATAGCGAAAGAACATTTGGCTAAGTCCAAAAAAGTCTTTTATACCTTCGTAAACTTGGAAAAGGCTTATGATCGTATGCTGAGGAATGAACTGTTGTTAACATTGTTATTTATTTATTTATTTAAGCACTTCATTTACAAATGTATAAAGGCGGACTTAATGCCGTAGGCATTCTCTCCCAGTCAATATTAGGGTGGTGCAGAGATTGTTAACATTGTCTTTAATATATCGGATTGAGAGTCACCTGGTGAGGACTTTGAAGTCTCTGTACGAGAACATCGACGGGAGAGCTGCAAGGCACGAAAAATTATGTGAATGATGTCTTTAAAGAGAAGGGAATGAAAATTAATGTGAGCAAGATAAAAGTGGTTGTGATAGAAAGAGGTCTGGGCACGTGGAGAGGATGGATTCAAGACAGGTCATGAAAGGTTAAATACCTTTCGTAAGCTTTCGAGCTAATGTGGATGGTACGGCTGGAAGAGGGCACCAAACGAGAGCGTGCATTTATCAAATAAATTATCTCCAAAAAGGGTAGGTCAGGATTAGCCTCAACTGGCAAAAAAGTATACGGAGAGAATAGGTAAAATTGGAGTTAAATTATTATTAACGTATTGTAATACACAATAATGCAACATAAATATATTTATTACAAAAATAAATGTTATTAAAATTATAAAAGTCTATTTATTTGTAAAAAAAACTCACCATATCTACGTAAAATTGAGGCAAAATCATAAAAACGTCGGACGGCTGTCCTCTCTTAGCGACAACCAATACGCGCCGTACACGATCGCTCGCATATACAAATGACACTTTCAAAACACTAGGTGGTTCGCAAGCGGGTGTATTTACTTTATTATGAACAGGTAAATATCTCTTAGCAATAAGTATAACCACCTGAACATACCCGGTAAAATTATCTATGCGACATGACTGAAGTTAAAGGTTGTCAAGTAAAAATATCTAAGTATAAAAAATAGAACTTATATTATTCAGGTAAAATTATCTAACCGACTAATAATTACTTATTTTATTTTAAGTAAAATTGTATAAATGTACTATTAACAAAATATTTTATTAAGCTGAAAATATCTAAGCACATAAATATGGAGAGTATGGATCCAGGTAAAATTATATCTATGCCAAAGTTATAATTTTTTGTGTAGGTAATAAACAACTAATTAAAGAGCGAGCAGTTTTTTATTTCAAGTAAACATATATTAATGCAAAACAGTAATATCATGATTTCATGTAAAACACACTAAGTTCAAAATCAATTTCCTTAAGCGTACCAACTACTGTAAATCCAAAAAGTCGTAAAAATTTTGGCGGTAAGTGAGAAAAAAAAAGTGAAATTTACCGGAATCATCTAGTATCTAACCGCCAAAAAAGTTGTCCTAGAGCTACGAAACCCGGATCAATCGACGCAGAAAAATCTGGCGATTCCAAATATGTATATAACTCATTTTAGGTATTTTTGTCGCTTAGATATTATTGCCTTTCAAGCGTCGATATGTTTATTAAGGATACAAAACATAATATGAACATAAGCTCATTTATTTATCCTTAAAGGCTTATACAGTAATCTATACGTAGCAGCACGCCTTTTTCCTTTTTGAGGGGTAGGCAGAGGTATAAGACACCCACATTTCGACAGCTATGTTGGATCCCATACCACGAAGCGGGCTTATTGCCATGTACCGCGCACATTTCACACTCCAGGCAGATACTGAGTAGAAAACTCAATTTCAATATACCCAACCCGGGGATCGAACCCGAGACCTCAGCGCGATAGTCGTACCGCGCACACGAGGCAACTACGCCACCAGTTATAGTTATTTATTTACTATATCACTGTGGAAAAAAATTTGGTAATGTGGTGTAGAAATACGAAGCTAAGAAGACTACTAATCATATAGGACCAATATAATTAACGAAACACGCCTTTTATCCCCGAAGGGTTAGGCAGAGGCGCATCCAATGCACCCACTTTTCGTCGTGCGTATTCCGTCCCATTATGTGATAGGGGGCGAGCCTATCGCCATATCGGGCACAAATTCCAGAGAATTCTCCGGGCTGATGCTGAATATAAAATAACCCAATATCACTTTGCCCGACCCGGGGATCGAACGCGAGACCTCAGCATTGCAGTCGTACCGTCATACTGCCACCGAGGCAGTCAAAAAAAACTAAACTATAATTATGAGTAAATATTTAAACTATGATTTATTCACACTAACATGTTAAAGATAATTTTTTTATGAATGATTAATGATACTTTACATGCATTTTTTTATCTGACATAATATTATTCTCAAGGTTCAAAGACCTGTTGAATTGTCATTAGAAATATTAATTTAAGTTGTAATAAATCAGACTTGTTTGTTTTAGTAACATTTTTCCTCGTTTATAAATAGTTTACCGTAATTTCAATTGCTACTTTATCAATTGACAAGCTGTGCTTGTTACCCTAACAATAGGAATTTATATGCATAATTCACATAGGTATTTAAACATTTAAAGAGTCACCAGTATGTAATCTTTTTAAATTTTTTTATTGGTCCATGTCCAAAACACCGAAGAAACATTCTAGTAAATTAATACTTGTGTTTGCATAACATAATCAAATGCATATATTTTTTTAAGTGAAGTGGTATACCACTTCCCTTATATAAATTATACCATTGTTTTATTTTAATTATAGCTTGATTACATATTAATTAGTACCAAAAACTATGCTTGTAATAAAAGGACAATATTTTACTATATACTATAGCTTTAAAACTTTTGGCAAACTATATTTTCTATGGACGTTGTGTGACTGATGATGATGATGATGATGTTTTCTAGAACATTATATTATTAGATATAAATATATAAATTAAATTAGAATGTAAATAGTTTATACTTACACCTTGATTCCCCATCCAAACAAGCTCCTCAAATTTATCAAAAACAACTGCGGACACTCCAAACCTGTCTCCGCCATCGACAAGCACACTGCTGCGGACTTCATATTCAGCCTCTTGAGATGGGACCATATACTGGGGAGCAAAGTCCGGCGTGTATTGGCCTAAAAAAAAGAATAAATAATGAGATTTATTGCTTAAAATATAAAATTGATGTTCAAAAAACACCTTGAACGGTTGTGTGTAATGGCAATGCTTTGAAACAGCTGTTCTTAAAATATGCATAATATCGTTTAATTCACTTAATTAAATATCTAACTTTATGAACCAACTATTGGCATTTTATAAGTATACTAGCTGACCCAGCAAACATTGTTATAAATTCTTTTTAGAGATTATTTTAGTAGAAAAAAATGAATAATTGATGAGTTGCCAACCGGGGTTAAAAGTTATTAAATTACTAATATCGTTATTAAAAAAATTGGGGTTGATCGTAGAGGGTTGAAAATTTTGGGTTGTATGTATTTTTTAATGCTGTATCATAAAAAATAAAAACAAAAAATTTTATCTTAAAAATATACATAAAAAATTAGGGGTAACAACCCTTATCACTTAGGGGTATGAAAAATAGATAGTAGCCGATTCTCAGACCTACTGAATATGAATATATTTCATTAAAATCGGTTCAGCCGTTTCGGAGGAGTAAGGTAACTAACATTGTGACACGAGAATTTTATATATAAGATAATTTATAACAAACTAATGTCAAATATTTTAGTTGTATTGCTCTTTGCTCCCATCGTTTCTTGGTTTATCTCGGGTCGAAAGTTATTCTTAAAAAGTTATATTATTTTAACATCTACCCACTTGACATTGGCAAAATCACCGATGACACGGTGGAGCCATTTTTAAAAGAAGAAGAAGAAGAATTTATAACAGCAGCTTATTGTTAACTATTACTTATTCATAGTTGTATGAAAGTTTGTTTGATACTTCAGGACTTCCAATAGAAATTTGCAACAAACATATCTTATTGACTAATGGTTTTAAATACAAACTGGAATAAGTGGCTATTTGTTACGGCTTGGCTGTGCCTCTGGCATTGCTTATGTCCATGAGAGACGGAAGCTGCTTACCATCAGGTGGACCTGCTCATTTGCCTACTAAGGCAATAAAAAAACCTGGGAAATTTGGGTTGTACAGAAACAATATAACATTTTACAATACACTAAAATAGTTATAAACTACAAAATAAATATTATTGATACCTATATAATATATAGAAAAAATTGTATATAAAGTAAAGCTCTGAAACAATTTAATTTTTAGGCTATTAATTACACAAAACAAAATATGAGATAATTGAAGAGGGTAGATGATGTAGTTTCTTCCCTCTCTAAATAAGGTAAAGAAGTTTTTCTGAAATTTTTGTTGTGTTCTGCTTTGAACACATTGTAGCGAGTGTAATTACTGGACATTATGAGACTTAGCATCTAACATGACAGGAATAACAAGCTCCATTGCAGGGCCAAGCAGTGCTTTATATTTTCGACTTCTGAATCACTTTGTTAAGGGCAGATGTAATGCCTACCATCTTCCAGAGGAGTGTCTTACTTGTATCATTTCAATTTAAATCAAATTCCAAATTTAAACGATTACTACTTCTGCTTTTCTACTCTTTCTTCTATCTTTCAATTAGTGCCGTAGCTACACCTGTGGAGGCCTATGACTGTTTTCCCATAATACGACCCTAAAGTTACGCCACTGGTTTTGTTATTACAAGTTTAATAAACAAAACCAATGGGCCAATGAACATTCAAATTATCAGTTCACATAATCAAAGATTTAGCTATTGTAGTGAAATAAAAATAGTAAGAAACGGAAAACACAATTATTCAAAGCACTGAATAATAATAATAATAGGGACGATCAATAACTTTGATCCTAACATAATATAATTTAATAGCTTAATATATCATGTTACAATAAAAAAAAATCAGAACTATACCTGATAACAAGCTGTAATTATAAAATGATTTACAATAACTAATTGAACTTTTCTAAACTACTTGAATGCCAACATTCAACTAGTTTGCTACCTGTAGAATGTGCCAAAATGCAATTTACATAAATAATTAAAATGCTTTTCATTAAAAAAGTGTTTTTTTTTTTTGTTTTTTCCTAAAATTTAAAAGAGTGATAGCATAAACAACATGCAGTTTTGAGTTCATATGTTGTTCAAGTAGAAAAACATTAATGCCAGTATGGTATGGAACAATAAGATATACTAAAAATATACCCAACATTCCTACTGGATTCAAGGTATAATTATATGATGTCCATAAATTATTCCATACTATGATGCATTAATAAGCAAATTATAATCTCAGAATCTGTTTATGGATCACATCAAATGAGGGAGCTAGTGGCGTAGATGATTACATTAGAAATCAAAGTTCATACATATTTAGAATAAATAGGTAGTGTCTTCAGGTTTTAAGGAAAGACTAGTAAATAAGGGTCATACAGACCTAGAGAGGATCAAATGACCTTTGACATTTAAACCAATAACATATTTTTTTTAAATGTAGGTCACTTTCAGTCATTTCTTTTTTGCATTGACTATACGTGTACATAATCGACACACAAAACAAGCTTATATGTACATATAACGTACTTTCCAATAATTCCCATGATATGTGAAAATGCTCACAATATTAATTTCATCATATGAGAGACTGCATATAAAACAACATTATTCTGCTGTATCTTAAACATTAAAAGCAATTTAATTGTAATTTATCAGTAAAATATACTAACCACTAAGTAGATGATCCGTGGGTATGCATAAATCCGAATAATGATATTCCATATTTGTTATAACGTACTAATATTATGACGCGGCATTTATTGTCTGTATAGTTTGTTAAAAATTAATAATTATTTGGTAATAAATAACATAAAGGAGTCGGATTAAACGGTTGTGGTCCGAGCTACGACAGCAATTTTTTTAAAGGCACTAACTTTGACACGTTGGTGAGATAAATTCTTTGAGAAAATAAATCATCGTACTAAACTATGCCTTACTGGCTGGAGATAAGGTCCTTGACATTGACATTGTCTCTCACTGTGTTCATTTTGGAAAACGCTTCGAGATGCAAGCGAGTCTTGTCATTGTCAACAAACTGTTTTTTTTTTTTTTTTTTTTTTTTTTTTTTTGTTTTGGCCCTACCGGCCAGTAGCCTGACGCGAGTCGGCTTTTCTGGCCACACCGGACTTTCGGGTGAACGCTTTAGGCGCTCGCAACCCTTGATTTAAGTAACCATGCTGAGGGCAACCCACTAACGGGTTACGAACCTCGGCTCAGGACGGTCACTGGGAGAGGATGAGACATCAACGATTAGTGGGGAAGGTTGGTGTTTAACCTAATCCTATCCATTTATTTCGTCGGCACGCGGGCCGGAACTGTTAGGAGGGTCGGGAGGGCGACGGGGAACGCGGCGAGGTCCTCGGCGGCGAGGACGGAACTGCGGTCGTGTGGAGTGTAGGAGTTTTAGGAACTCGTTCTTACTGCGAATGGCCAGAGTGATATCGTCCTCTGGATCGGTTAGGACTGAACGCGGCCGTCTCCATTTGGCGCGGTCGAATGGAGTGTATATTGACGCTTTGCGGACTAACGTATTTGGGTGTTTAACCGCCCGGTCGAAGTAGCGTTTGCTGGTCATTTGCATGAAATGCCTGATGGTCGGCATGTTAGTATCCACGTGGAGGTTGCGATTGCGAACGTACCACGGGGCACCAAGAGCGTGTCGAAGAAAAATGTTTTGCAATACCTGCATACGCTTAAGACGAGCAGGCGGTATATGGGCGAACACGGGCGACGCGTATGTCATGATCGGTCTAATACACGTGGTAAAGATCCTAATCTTGTTGCGGATGGACATTTTGCTTTTCCTATTTATGAGCCAATGCAGTTGGCTCATCGCGAATGCGGCTCGCGCGCGTACCGCATTTACGTGTGGGATGAAGGTCAACTTCTGATCAAGCGTCACTCCTAAATATTTGGCTTTGTCCGTCCAGGGGATTACCTGGTTGGACATGCGGACTGAGTTGTGAGGCACATGGACTCTCCTTTTCAAAGTGAACAGGATAGCCTGGCTCTTTGTGGGATTGACGGTGATTCGCCATTTGCGGAACCACTCACTGAGCTTGTCGGCGGCGGCCTGCAAAGTGCGCACCACATTGTCGGGGTCTCTACGTGAGGCGTAGATTGCGGTGTCATCGGCAAAGAGCGCCAGATGGGCGTTTTTCGGTTTAGGGATATCGCTGGTGTACAGCGAGAAAAGAAAAGGTGAGAGGGCGGAGCCTTGCGGGACTCCAGCCGTGATGGCGTGACGGGAAGAGAGAGTACCCTCCACGCGATATTTGAAACCGCGATTCGACAAAAAATCTCGTATGATGTGCACGAGTTGAGTGGGCACGTTGAGAGTGTACAGCTTGTAAAGCAAGCCGTTGTGCCACACCCTGTCGAATGCTTTTTCAATATCGAAGAAGAGAGCACCGGTGGGCATGCCTATCTTGAATTTGTCGTAAACGTGCTCCGTGATGCGGAGCACCTGATTTACGCAACTGTGCCTAGCACGAAAACCAAACTGTTCGGGAGGGATCAGATTGTTGTTGTGAGCGACTATTTTGAGGCGGTCGAGGACGATCCGCTCGTAAATTTTGCCCAGAGTACTGAGCAGACTGATTGGCCTATAAGAGGACGGTTCGGATGCGGGTTTTCCCGGCTTATGTATACCTATCACAACTGCCTCCTTCCAGACCTCTGGGAAGAGGCAGTTTTGAAAAGCAGCATTGAATATCGCGGTGAGCGTTAGGACCAGATGCTCCGGAAGCATCTTAATCATACGGGTAGGGATCCTGTCGCCCCCGGGGGCTTTTCGTCTTTTGAGCGCCTTGATCAGAGCGATGACTTCTTCGATCGTCACCGGTGCAAGGGGATCGGGCGGCGGCGGGTCGACGTCCGGGTCGACGACGTTGGCGGTATCGGTATCGTTTATCGGTCGCGAAATCGAGTTCGGCGGTGGCCGGACCGCGTTCCTACTTTCGACGAGTGAATTAACCGCAACAAGATGGTCGTGGTCTATAGGTATTGTTGAGAGGGAACATTGAGACTCCAGACTGTCGGCCAACAGTTCCGCTTTCTCGTCGTCGTCAAACGCCGGGCGTTGATTCGGACGATTGAGCGGAGGCATAGAGGTCACATCGTTTCTCCTGAAGGAACGACACAGCTGCCAGAAGGCCTGGTGTGTCGGGTCGAGTTCGGCTAAGCGAGTTTCCCATCTCGAATCGACGACCTCTTTTATGCGACGTCTAACCTCACGTTGAAGGAAGCGCGCAAGACGTCGTCGTTCCGGGGTGGGGCTCGTCGCGCAAGCTCTGAGCGTAGCGTTACGCCTCCTCACCACCCACCGCACGTCGTCGGGAATTTGCCATTGACTGTGAACAGTCTCCGGCACCTTCTCGGAGCTTTCGCTCAAGACGTTTTGAAGGTGGTTGGTGAAGGAGCGTATCGCGCCAGTCGTTTCTTCAGGAGTCACGATGTTGGTCGGAATCGCGGAAAGATCTGTAGATGAGGTGTCCGCGAGCTTGGTGCCTAGGAGGCGCCAATTCGTTTTCACCTTCATCGGAACGTTAGGACCTGTGTTTGATGGGCCGTTTTGGGGAACTAGATCTAGGATCACAGGTCTGTGGTCAGAGTCTAACTCTTGTAGCACCTGCAAGGAACGCACGCGAAGGCTTACGTTCCTTACTAGCGCTATGTCGAGTATGTCGGGTCGGTGGTCGACAGTAGAACTATAGTGAGTTGGTTCAGAAGGAACCAGGATACTCATATCTACTATGTCAAGACAACGCTCCAGAGCGGTACCTCTCCCGTTGGTCGAGTTGCAGCCCCAGAGAGTGTTCTTGGCATTGAGGTCGCCCGCCAGAATGACGGAATCCCCCATTTCAAATAATGTAGTTAGCTCATTGGAGTGAAGCTCCTTTGAGGGCGAGAGATATGCCGATATGATAGTGATCGGCGGGTGTCCTGTCATAGCTAGCCTGCAGACTGAAGCCTCAATGTTCCTCAAAGTAGCAGGTGGGTCTAAGGGTATGCAATGCAGGGACCTTTTGAAATATATGAGAGTGCCTCCTAAAGGGCCACTGGTGCGATCGTTACGTACCAGATTGAAGTTAGGGATGTTGGGATTGCGGTGAGCTGGTTTCAGAAACGTTTCCTGGATGAGGAAAACGTCTAATTTATTTTCGCGGACAAAATCAGAAAGTTCGGCTCGTTGGCCGCTAATGCCGTTAATGTTGAAAAACCCCACTCTGAGGGAGCGAGGTTTGGTCCGCTTAGAGGGATTTAATGGTGACGTCGCCATTTAAGATGACGGAAAAAGTGCACCTACGGTGATCTGGTACATCCTCGTCTGGATGTGGACAATTTCCGAGACGAGATTGCTATCGGGACGCCCTAGGGCGGAGATTTGGGCCACGCGGTCGGCCATTTGGGCTTGGAGATTCATTAACTCCGGCGAGTTCAGAAGGAACTCGACTTTTGCGCCTTGCGCAGAAGATGATGTAGGGTGCGAGGCCGCCGCCACCTGTGGAGAGGTTTTCGCCTTGGCTGCCTTGGAAGGAGCCATGGAAGCCGAAGGAATGGGCGCAGGAGTAGGTTGAGTGGTGTGTGAGGGCGGGGTGGCGGGAGTGACTCCGCCGCGGGCCTGGAGGCGTGGGTCGGCGCGTGCCGTAGTTGGGAACCACGGGTTACGCACTGGCGCAGGTGCCAGTCTGAAATTGGCCTGAGGGGCTGGTGCCTTTGGAGCTTTAGGAGCTCTGAAGGTCTTTTTGGGTGCTCTGGGGCATCCGCGGTAATTTGCGGGGTGACCCGATTGCCGGCAGTTGGTGCACGAAGGCGGCTCCGTGCACAGGGACCTATCCTTTGGGCGTGGGCACGCCGAAGTGCCGTGCTCGCCGAGGCACTTAACGCACCTGGCGGGGAGGCGGCAGCCACGAGAGCTGTGGCCGTATTTTTGGCAGTTATGACACTGCCCTATTTGGCCTTTCTTGTGTGGGGTTTCGACGGTGAAGCCGCCTAACCCGGAAATGTCGCGGATCTCGTAAAGATGTTTCACGTCCGCGGGGGTTTCGAGAATGGCTAGAACCATCTCGTACTCTAAGCCCGGTTGGGAAACACGGGACTGGCGGTGCATTCGGTGCACCTCAATGGCTGAAATGCCTTTGGCCTGGAGGCCTTCCTTTACCTCTTGGGCAGACATTTGGACGGGGATACCTCGGATGACGTAGCGGAAGCGACGCTCATCCGGGAGGGAGAAGGTATAGTAATAGTAGTTCCTTGAATCTAGGAACTTGGTTAGAGCCCTATGGTCGGAGATCGAGCCGGGCTGAAGTGATAGGAGCTGCTGGCTCCCGTTCCACGAGTTCGTGGGAATGGAAATATGCTGGTTTTCCAGCTCTTTAAATAGGACCTCTATGGTCTTGCCGGGGGGAAGCTGCATGTTAACCCGTGGCGGTTTTTTAGGCCCTTTGGGTTGCGGCTGGGATTGGGAGTCGGAAGGTGGCGACGAACCCGCGGGATTCGCGGGACCCGAACTAGTGTCGATGGGCGCAGAAGGCGCGGGGGCAGGGACGTGATCATCCGAAGGCTGGGATGCGGCCTTCTTCTTTTTCCTCCCACGCTTCACCGTCGTGAAGCCTTCGTCGTCGCGTTCCGACGACGAGGCTTCCGCCTGTGATTCGCAGGAGGAAGAAGAGACGGTGCGTTTGAGGGAGCCCGAGATGGTGGTCTCCATCTCATTGTCGGAATCGGACACGCCAGAACCGACAGCGGTCTCGGTCGCTTGGCTAGCGGCCGAGGCCCCTGCCGACTCCAGCGGGTTCCACGACTCGGAGAGTTGCTCCCGCACATTGTGGAGCAAACCGGACATGTAGTCTCTAAAGTCCTTGTCTAGGACTACAAGACTGCGCAGCGCCGACTTCATTTGCGAAAGCGTGAGGCCGGGTGCGACTATGGGGTCATGTTGGGGTACAATGGACGCGGAACCGGCCATATTAGAGGCTGGGACCACGTCCATGGTTGGTTAATTAATTTGGGGGCCGCGTGTGTGTTCACTACCCCGGGTGTGTTCCGCCTGGGAAAGAACACACAAGAAACCAGGCGGCTCTCACACTAAATATCGGTCGCGGGTCGCGGAACGCGGAATAACGCGGTGACTAAGTCCCCGGGTGGGTGTGCCCGGGGGTGAGTTGAGTGCGTGGCCCTCCTCGCCGGGTATAGGCGAGGGGGGATGTACTTAAAATAGGTGTGCCCTAAGCTTGTATACCCTTTGCCAATCTTAATGTGCAAAGGGTCCCTATCAGTCCGTGTACCGTAAGCGATATTGGTCCGAGGACCGCACGCTCAGCCGATACACGGGATGGATTTAAGGGAAGGGTAAGGTAGGGAAGGCGATATGCGGCGGAAACTGTGGTGTGTCTCCACAGCTTCCAAATCCGCACCCGTCCGGCTTTGCTTTAGCCCTGAAGGGGCGCAGCGCGTGGCCGGGTCACCGCTAGCTCGGCTTGTTTACACCGGTAGGTTAACCACCGAGCTAGCCCTGAAGGGGCAAAATTAAAACTTTAGACGTTGTAATTGAGCGAAACCCTGTCCTGAGAAGGACGCAGTTCGGCCCGAACGGCTTCCAGGTAACAATAGGACAATAGCCCTATTGTTCCCTTTCGACCTTGACGTGCAGCGCGGTCGCTGCGATCCGACCGAGCAGGTACTCGGGGGAACAATGTGTGTCACAGCTGGCGCTATGACAAACAATAGGTCCGTCCGAGTCGGCTGCTCAAGACGGAATGACAACAAACTGTACCAGCGTTCCATTGTACGCAGTTTTTATGCAAAATTTTGGATGAACGTATGACTTTTAAAACCATTTTTCTTAGCTACTGTAATGTAATTATTTTATTTTTACCCGACTATTACATTATATAATTATTATATTTTTATTCACAATCGAACAATAAACGAGTAAGTCAGGGCTAGACAGGCTAAACTATATATTAAATAGGTCCATAGGTCCGTTTAAAATAGTGAGGGTCGCGTTGTTTAAGCAGAGCTTGACTGAAACGTTTTGTGTCCCCAGTGTACTACATGCATAATTATTCATATACTTCCTAATTGCCCGCGGCTCCGCCCGTGTTAAATAGTTTTTCCAGGATAAAACTCCTGCTTTATATTTTCCGGAGATAAAAAGTAGCCTATGTCCTTTCTCAGGCTTTAGACTATCTGTGTACCAAATTTCATTTAATCGGTTCAGTACTTTTGCCGTGAAAGCGCGACAGACAGAGTTACTTTCGATTTATAATATTAGTAAGGATTAAGTACGGATATAAAAAAAAAACAAAAAAAAAATCAAACAAATTGAGAACCTCCTTTTTTGGATGTCTTAAAAATTATGTCCGAGATTTAAATTTTTACATCTCATTAGACATTAATAATATTACATACTTCAAGAGAATTACCCATTTTATTGCAAAAAATAAAACAACACTAGCATAGCAATAATTTGTTTTATAAATGCAGTATTTATACATAGTTTTACTTAGTAGCATGCCATAATAAATATTTAAAAAAATGTTTAATACATAATTAAGCTTATAACTATTATTTTTTTTACATAACAAGCCACTAATTAACAGTGGTTGGTAAGAAATGTTGGTAATAACTCTTGGTAAACTCAGTCATCAGATCGGGTAATGCTTCTGGTAAAGTGGTGATGAGCTTCGCAGGACTACCAGCATATCTTGCAAATGATGGCACTACTGTTTCAGCTGGCAGGACCGAATTGTCTTCTATCATGCAGCAGTCTTTGAGAACACATCTCCTGCCCTGAAATTAAAATGGTTTGAATTAGCCTTATTAGAAACGAGCTTTTATTTGCAGCACCGCCCACATGACACAAAGATTTTCCAGGATAAAAGTCCTGCTTTATATTTTCCCTGGATCAAAAGTAACCTCTGTTACTCCCTCATAATGTAGCTTTATATTGGTGAAAGAATTTGGAAAATCGGTCCAGTAGTTTTTGTGTTTATTCACTACAAACATAGCGACGATAGCCAAGTTGGGAATGGAACGGTCTGCCGAGACAATGTACGCAGGTTCAAAACCCAAGGCACACACCTCTGAATTTTCAAAGTTATGTGTGTATTGTTTATCAATTATCGTTCGCTTTAATGGTGAAGGAAAACATCGTGAGGAAACCTACAAACCTGAGAATTCATAAGAATCTCGAGGGTATGTGAAGTCTGCCAACCCGCACTAGGCCAGCGTGGTGGACTAAGGCCTAACCCCTCTCAGTAGTAGAGGAGGCCTGTGCTCAGCAGTGGGCAATATATAATACAGGGCTGATGATGATGAAACAAAAATACAAATCATTCCTCTTTATACTATTAGTGTAGATTTATGCTATATCAGTTAAATGCTGAGGACATCCAGATTTAATCTAACCATGAAAGTAATGGAGAGCTCTAGTTAGAGATGTGTATATTTTTTCATTGCCTCTAAAGGTAGACCAACTAACAGCTCAGCTGATGCTAAGTTTTCACCATCATCCATGGACATGGACAATGCTAGTGATGCCTATTGTGAAAACTTTCTACACCTCCATAAAGAACATGCCATAATATATTATGCTAACTGCTGTAAGTAAATAACAAAGTTGAGTAAAAAAGTAAAAAGATGTTTTACTGACACAAGTGTTTATTTCGAAGTGAGGTAAATGCAGGAAAACAAATAAATACCTATAAAAATAGAACACTTAAAAAATGGCACAGACACACCAAAGGTTACATTCTATAACACTAACCAATGCTGGATGCAGGCCGCTTCTGACAGGTTGGTCTGGAAATCTTTGGGGGAGGCGCATGTTTAGCAGTGGACTTCTAAAGGATGAATAAGAAGAAAAACCAATATGAAAATGTACTTACAATAACAACATTTTTTCCAATGTAAACGTAAGATCCTACAACAGCAGCATTTACTACTGTATTTTCACCAACAAACACATGGTCACCCATTTGAAGTGGGAAGAAGGCCACACTGAAATGGAAACATTTTTATTTTTTACATCTACCTTCAAAAACAGGTACATCAAGCAAATATTTCATCACCAGTGTTTGCTTGTGGCATCTATTGTATTAAAGGACTGTCTACAAAAAGAAAAAGTAGCCTCTGTAATCTGTATGCCAATTTTAAACCAAATGTAATCAAAAGTTTATGTGGAATTGGCTTATAAACATCTTCATGTTTTTAATATTTAATTAGGATAACTATTTTAATATTCTTTAATAAATGCCTAATAATGCTTTAGACTAATGTAAAATATGAAATACTAGACTTCTGCTTGCAGCTTCGCCAGCGTGAAAAAGTTTTTCCGGGATAAAAAGTAGCCTTAATCCAGGACATGATCTACCCGTGTGCCAAATTTCATCGAAATCCGTACAGGAGTTTATTCGTTACAAACATACATACATACAAATCTTTCCTCTTTATAATATTAGTATTAAATATGACTAAAATGTATATTTCTGCCGAATAGACTTCATTTAAACTAAATATAGCCATGTAAGAAAGAAGTAATATAAAATAGTACCCTTTGCTAAATTTCTTAAAAGGAGGCCGTATGACAGAACCTTTGCTGATTATACAGAATCTCCCTGTTTTTACATTTGCCAAGTCGCCTCTTATGATAGCATCGCTCTGTACGATCACCTTGCCGTGTAAAACAATGTTTTGCGATCCACAGAGTACTGTTTGTCTGCTTACTTTATTTCCGGAAGCCTGAGAAGAATATATGAGGTTGTAAGTGCATTGAGTTGAATACTGTTAAGAAAAATGGATGAATGTAAATCCACTTACAGTCTCCACGTATTCTGACTTATTGTAATAAATGTCTTGGAGCTCCATTTTTAAGTTTTTGGGTTTACAAATGACTCAGACCAATAATTTTAATGCACTGAGAAATGAGAATTGAGATGTCAAACGAAAATGTAAACTTGTCAATGTCAATTGTCAAACGTTTTTTGTCATTTGAAAATGATATTACCTCTACATTTATAGAGTATGATAAGAATATAAAAACCCGTCTTCTTTAGAAGCCTTTTCAGCCTTTAGAAGTCCACTGCTGAACATAGGCCTCCCCCAAAGATTTCCAGACTAACCTGTCAGAAGCGGCCTGCTTCCAGCGGGTTCCTGCGATCTTTACAAGGTCGTCTGTCCACCTAGTAGGAGGACGTCCGTGTACGTGGCCTCCACTTGAGGCATGAAAACCCTACCATAAATTAATTAATAATTATTTATGAGTCATAGTCATCATATAGTTATAACTAAATTAAATTAAATAATATGTGATTTGTTCATAATCAACAATAACTATTATATTTTATTGACCAATTAATCACATAATTATACAGTTTCCCAACAGTGGCTATATGTATTCAATTTACTTTGCTCATTGTTTTAAGATTAGTATAAAAAAAACAACATTTCACATTGGCGCGAAATACAAGTTCTTACTTATCATTTTCATAAGTGAAATTTTCGAATAAAAAGGATTTCGTATTTGTGAAAACATGGAGCGTTACATTATTAGAGAACCCAGAGCGAACGCCGGTAAAGTTTTGATTTCATAAAATGTGCAGGTACTACGTGGGTAAGTTACCTACGAATTATAAAAATATGTAAGTCCTTTTCAGAGCATCCTCAGGGAAATCAAATGATAGCAATTTTAGCGAACGCTGGTGGGAGTAATGTAATGTAAGTAATTAAATTATTTTTATGCCTTATTGTTACGGTATTATACCTACCTATATTATATAATTTAGAAAGTTATTATTTAGCTACCGTAAAATGTAAATTGTTAAATATTATTCAGCAAATTGTACCTACCTAGTTACTATTGTAAGAAAATATATACCTTTAAGCAATAAGTATAGTATTAAGTAGGTTATTAAAACATATTGTTATAAAATAACAGTTTGTATTAGTAACCTACTTAATATTATAATATCTTTAGTAATGTTGTACCTACCTTTGATACCTATTACTTAATTATAAAAAGAGATTTAAAAAGTTCAGGTACCTACCTGCTTAGTGTTTTACAGTAATATTTCTTATAAGTAATTGCAAATATAAGTAGGGTCCTCTTTGAGACAGGTACCTAGGTAAGCTGCTTAGCTCTAACTTACCCAGTGGCGTACTTGCTGTGCTGGTCGCGCTCCTTGGAGTATCCGCTCCTAAGCTAGTGTTTCTTTCGCCCTTGCTTTGTTGCTATCAAAGTTGAGATTTAATTTACTATTAACTCAGATCCTTATAGGTGGCAGGGTGCTTGAAAGAAGAAAAAATAATAATAGAAAAGATGCATAGAAAAATCCAGCTGTAACAAATAACAATCCACAAATGTTGTTTAAAAGTAGTTAGTACATTTGGCATAACTCGGTACAATTGGTCTGATAAAAGTTCTACAACTGCAAATTACCAAAAAAATGTGTCGCGTGACATATTATATTTAGATACTAACAATAGGTACCATTTGTAAGAAATATATGATTGTGTAATTTTTTTTTACAATTTTTAGACCAGAAAACATTTATTACAGTGCACCTTATAACCCTGACTTTTCTAATATACAACATGTGCCGGTACCTTACATGGGAATTCCGCAAAAGAGCAGTTTATTCCCACAACCGGTAAATGTACGTTTATGACTATTTTATTCAGTACCTTTTTATTCAGTTTACTATAAAATGTCTGCCTACTGCATTGATGTATTAAATACATCAATGGCCTACTGTAATATATTTTTGTTATGTAGCAAATAAAAGAATATAAATATCCATCTCAATTTGAGATATATAAGTAATTGTACAAATTGTTGATACCTACTCACAATTAGAAAACTTATCGTCATCACCAGCCAGATGATGTTCACTGCTGAACATAGGCCTCCACTAAAGATTTCCGGACAAACCTGTCAAAAGCGGCCAACGTATTCGTGCGACCTGTGTTCATAAATTTTTATAATCACCCATAATTATTATAATTCGCTTTTGAATCCACCTGACTCAAGTCAGTTCTGGTTTAATAATTTCTGATCTCTAAAAGCCAAATCAAAAGAACATAAATACGCAAAGCTATTCCAAACAATACCAAGTGCGAACAAATTAATTTTGTAAATACCAATAGCACCTAATTTGCTTAGATCTATTGTGAAGATGAAATTTCGCTTTACAGCTATTGGCAGGCCAAGGCCAAATGTCTGGCATCGATCCTAGATACTTGGCCAGCTTTGGCGACAATAGCTCCCAGTTTATAGTAACAGGTGGGCTGTATTTGATTGTGGTATAAAACTTGTAACTTTACACCGTCCTTTTTGTTACGACTGATGTAAAAGTCTTCGCAATGGACATCCGTTTTGATGGTTTGTAGGATTACGAGCTATAAGAATGTTGTATTAAATTTGTAACCGTTATCTTAAGATTAAGCTCTTTTTAGAGTGACGAAAAGACATTTCTTTATATAATTTTGAATTTAGTTTCATTCGTCGACAAGGCCGTAAGTTTTAAGTTATCCAATAAAGCCATCAAAAATGATTTCACTTCTAAGTATCTATCTATCTATCGTTTAGCATTTACCAGTACCTTCACTACCTACTCATCAAAAGCTTACTGTACTTTCCACCTTGAAGAAATCAAGCTTATTCGCTGTTCACTTGTAGTTGCTTTTAGGCCACACTTAACCCAATATCCAGGTGCTCCTGACATACATTCTCATCAAAACATTTCTGAACATAAGTTTTTAGTTAATTTAGTAAATTAGCCTAAAACAATAGCACAGTAAAAAAATAATTTAAACTAAATACATTAACAATACGAAGCATAACGTTCACATTCAGGTCCACAAATTCATAGCGGAAGCATGCCTATGCCAAGTAATAAATTCGGCATTAGTTACGAAAATCGGAAAGTTGTGGCACCAGAAAGGAATAAAGCTACAGCATTCACACCTCAAAGAATAGCTGTTGGTAAGACCTACTTGCATCTATCCTTCTGTTTTAGAATGGAGTCAATTTTGAATACAGGCTCCAAACAATTTATTATCTAGGAATACATTGATGTTTTTTACATCAATGTAGGAATATAATTATATTAGTGTTTTCGTAGATAATTAGTGTTAAATAAAAATAATCTATTTAATGACTGGCAAACTTATAATAAGTAAGTATATTAACTGGAGTTGATGACGGTATAATAGGGTAGTCGACTAATTTATTTAAACACATTTATCAAAAATGTGTGTTACTCAAAATATAGCGGAAAAATAATCCTCAAAATCTACGCATTAATGAATGAGTTATAGAAATGATTTAGAATTTGGTGGAAGGGGTATCTGTCAAATAACGGAAACTGCAAACTGTGACGTCATCGAGTTCACCGGCCATAACGCTGCGGGCAGGAGAAAGAGATAGCACGATAACTTCACCACGCCCCCACTTTTTCTCACAAAAATTTTTCAAACAGTTTTGATGATTTCCAAAAATTCTTTTTGTGTTGTTTTCTGTTACATATAGATATAAAATAATGTACAAAATAATTCATAAGAAACTACTCTATTAGGTATGTGTAACGCATTCTAAGTTCTCTATAAAATATTCAAACATTGTTATTCGTGTCTGGGTTTATTATTATTTTTGTGTCTTGGACCAATTTCTTTCAAAACAATTCAAGGTTCGTTTCCTTTGTATGTTCACTTTTTTTACTCCGTTGTTTACGTAGTTTTCGATATCTTTAAGTTATTCAATTATTCAAAATGTTGTTTTCACAGATTTTCTATTATACCACAATATTCATGAATTCCAAGTCGATAATCTATTTGCTTTATCTCTTTGCTTAACGGTTTCAAATATTACTGTTAAATAAATAATTAACTATACCTACTATTCTAAAACAAACAAAACATATATTCTTCAAATTTTGTTGTATTAATTTATTGAAGAAACAAAAATGTATCAACTTAACAGATTAGTGTAATTTTTTTAACTACCACTTATAGTCAGACTTTATAGCTTGTTACCCCTAAAATCATATACGGCTAGTCTTTTGCTTCTCTGAATTTCTTGACATTTTCTTTACTGAAGTCGAAAGTAATTCTAAGGGCCTTCATATTAACAAATAATTTCACGTCTATATTATATATAATGTTTTTTATCCTGATCATTACACACCAGCAAATATATTAGGACAAGCAGTAGATATTTCGCAGTTTGCATAATCACACAAAGAACAAAGAACTGCATGTCGCATTGTGAACTTTTCTATTCATGCTCGTTGATGACAGTCAGCATATTTTAGACAGGTCGTATTGACTTAGCTTTGTCGCTACAGCTTCAAGGCGTAGGATTGTCGAGATGGCCCGCCTAATAAAGTTTGCAGGGGTCTTTGAACATTGCTGGCGAAGTCTAAAGGTCAAGACAATTGACATAGATTCTACAGTGGAATACATACAGCCATGAAATATTAATAGGAGCAGAAGGCTACCTTTATACATTGAAGACGCGCTTCAAATGCAAATAAAACGTACAACGGCATTGAATGCTTGAACCTACAAATGTAGGCGTTAAAATCTCGTAGAAAGTGCGTGTATGAACTACGAAGGATTAGGCGTCGTCAGCGTTTAAAATATGCCGTCTACATAGGTCTTAAAGGGCAAATGAAAATAATTTTAATATATTTTGTCAGTTAATTCACAAAATAAGCACCTACGATTTTTTAGTAGGACATAGGCTGCCCAATTAGGCCTCTGTCTACTTCTAGTCAAGAAGGGGTTTGGACAATAACAATTATCATTCGGGTCCAATGGTCCAATCGTCCAATAGGTTTCGAAAATTATAGTACGATCCTATATACTTTCATACATAAATAAAACGTGTATTTATTTCTTCCTAAACATTGCTTATAAAATCCATTCGATTCATAAATTAATGTGCTTTATTGTTTTAATTCGGTATTTATTCATTCTTTAATTTTTCGGTAAATTTACTAAACAGGAAAAAGCCGTACAAATGTTCCTTTTGAATTATTATGCCAAATTCATTTTGTTTTAATTAGAACCGAAACGCGAGGAAGCCCCTAAACCTAAGGAACTAAACGCGTGCCCATATAAAAACATCAAAGCTGAAGTAAAACAAGGATTTCAAAGCAATACAAACGGTGAGATTTACTATTGTCTAATTATAAGGTTTCACAATTATTCTATGGGCTTTTCTAGGGTATAAAAGACTATTAATCTATTTGATCTCGTAACGTACTGGTGGTAGGTCTCTCATATGTAAGAGTTCGTCTGGGTGGGTACCACCGCAATGTCTATTTCTACCGCCAAGCAGCAGTGTGCATGCACTGGTGTGTTTCCGTTTGAAGGACATTGTAGCCAGTGTAACTACAGGACATAATGAGACTTAACATCTTATGTCTCAGGCTGACGAGTGCAGTGGAATGCCACACAGTACTTTGTAGCTCAAGGGGCTGGATGGTGTTGCTACTGTTTATGGGTGGTTGTATCGCTTACCATCAGGCGAACGACATACTCGTCTCGTCATTAAATACCATAAAAAAAATGTGCATTAAATTGGGTTCTGCGACCTCTTTTTACGTGTAAAATGTTTTTCGCTTTCCGCTTATCAAATGAAAAACAGTTGTCTATAAAATCTCCGAAGAAAGTATAATATGTCTTGTGACCGTATTTCCGTATGGATAATCTCTATGGAATCAAATTTTGAGAGGTCAGCTTAATTTTCACCGCCCAAAACTCAATATTAGTTTCCCTCTTTACGTAGAAGATCACCGGAACCTCCAACTAAACACGTCAAACTCCAAATAGTTTCTGACTATTTTATATGCATACATACATAGGATCACGCCTGTTTCCCTTTTCAAGGGTAGGCAGAGGTTATCACACCCACATTTCGCCAGCTCTGTTAGGTTCCATGTAATAGGGGGTGGAGTTATTGCCATTAACCGGGCACATTTCCAGACTCGGGGCTGATACTGAGTAGAAATACCCAATATAACTTTTCCCGGCCCGGGAAACCCGAGACCTCAGCACTGCAGTCGTACCATAACACGCCACTGAGGCAGTCTGAGTATTTTAGGTTTCCATAACTCGACCGATATTACATTACTGTCCAATATGGCGATCGACTTTCAACCCTATCACGTCATTCACGATTCACAGCCAGTGCACGTTGCCACTCGACCAATGAGTCGCTAGATTGCTGTTTACCCTAGATTTTATGCTACCTTTTCTCGTTTAACTAGGTTATTGGGGTAGGTAGGGCCTCATCAATACCCTGATTAACTTGCGCTTTCATCTCCTAGACTCTCAAGTTTACGTAATAGCGATAAAATAGTTAATAGTTCGAACACCGATTCTTAAATGTGAGTGTGATAACACTTCTTACCACTTAAAAAGGATAAAGGTCTGATGCAATATTTTCTTATTTGATGTCCTCATGTAAGAAACTCTTGAGGAAGGTTTATACTTTGTATTTGTACTTTCAAATTGTGGAAAACCGGAACAAATTACTAGTTTCAATAAATTATATAATATGGTAAATACGGAACCTGTAATTGCCTTAACCCAGTGTAACACTCTATATTTTCGAGAGAGATAAGTTTTGTAGACAAAGTTCGGGTACAGCGTCCCCAATGGGTCATAAGTTCAAAAAGTCCTTGTGCTGAGCAGTGGCGGTATACTTAATTAAAGGAGTATGTACACCGTAAGTTGTATGATTTTGTATGATATAGGATGAAAGGTCAGCTGGTAAGTGATCACTGATGAATATGATACTTGAAACTATAGAGGTCACAGAACTATTTAAAGAGTTATATAGGACTTTCTATGAAATATAACTATTATTAGGGAAGCAGAATTTCAAACACTTTTGTAGATGATTTACACTTTTATTTTTCCTTAATCCTTTTTTTATCACAATCCTGTCAATTCCATCCGTACTATATCACTATGTCACATCAATGATTTCTCCACGAGAGCTCAAGCTCGACTGACTAACCGGAGACATCACTGTCTCCCACCTAAACTACGCCGGAAGGTCTGAATCGGAAGTAAGACAATTCATACTTAAAACAAAATAACTAATACATTGAAATTAAAAAATATAAAAATTACAAAAATAATTACATTTGCAATACTTGAATTTACAACAATATAAATATAATTTAAACTATAGTAATTCATTAAACGGAAGTTACAATGCATTAATAACAATCTGGCGTTTCCCTAAAGTATCCTTACAGTTCGGCCTTCCTGATCCACGCGAGTCCCTTCGCGATATTAATATTATAATTATTTCAATGTGCATGCGTGGAAACAATCATTACTAAAAATATATGTTACGCTTAAGTTCTAAAGTTCTTATTTTCTAATTTTAACCAATTTAATCTACATTATCAGTTTCATTATTAATCTCAGAAGGATAAGCAGTTTCATTGATGCTTTCATTTTCCGAAATTTCAAGTTCTTTACCACTATCTGAGTTATCATCAAATTCCCTGTCAAAGCTTAGCCATGGCTGAATCTTGTCCAACGCTACAATCCCTTCATATCTCCGTCCATTTTTGCGAGATAAGGGAGTGTCTTCTACAACAAATCTATCATGTTCCAGTACTTTTACTATGCGATAATTAGCTTGCGTTTTCAAAATCCGATATCTCTAGTGTGTTGACTGGTCGAGATAGGAAGAAAGTGAAAAGAGGAAAAGTAGAAACAAATAAAATAAATGAAGAGAAAAAAAAATGTATATAATATATGTGTACATTCATACAGTAATACTTTATAATAGGTATCAGGTGTAGAAAAATTTTCGCGTTGGGTAGTCAGGGAGGTAGGTAATTCATTTTGATTTTTTTTTTTTTTTTTTTTTTTTTTTTTTTTTTTTTTTTTTTTTTTTTTTTTTTAAGAGAGAGTCTAGCTGTAATTATGAAAATGTACTTACATTGCGTGAGCGTGAAGGAAGTTTTGTATATCCTTTTCGAAATCCCACTTCTGAACTATTAGGGAAGCAGAATTTCAAACACTTTTGTAGATGATTTACACTTTTATTTTTCCTTAATCCTTTTTTTATCACAATCCTGTCAATTCCATCCGTACTATATCACTATGTCACATCAATGATTTCTCCACGAGAGCTCAAGCTCGACTGACTAACCGGAGACATCACTGTCTCCCACCTAAACTACGCCGGAAGGTCTGAATCGGAAGTAAGACAATTCATACTTAAAACAAAATAACTAATACATTGAAATTAAAAAATATAAAAATTACAAAAATAATTACATTTGCAATACTTGAATTTACAACAATATAAATATAATTTAAACTATAGTAATTCATTAAACGGAAGTTACAATGCATTAATAACAATCTGGCGTTTCCCTAAAGTATCCTTACACTATATTGGGTTATTTCTACAGAGTGTTATTACTATGTTGAGTTAGCAGTAAAAAATATATTAAATATTTTGTATGTTAAATTGTGAATGCATAGAATAACGATATGAAAAGAGCAATCACCGTAAATAGCTAATAAAGCAAATATTAAAGCATTTCTACTCAATTTTAGGAATTCATATTTAATTTAGAAATTCTGCTGTGTTGAATGTAGTCTAGAAATTTAATTTTGTCTTTATTATATTAAAATAAAAAGGTATTGAAATTGCAGTAGAGAAGAAATCATTTGAAACCGAATCATACAAAGACGAAGCGAAGAAACGCACAATGAGCCGTCTCGATAAGCTCCAAGTGAGTTATTCACTATTCACACAATGAAAGTAGTTTTATGTATACGTCGCTTTATAATTAATCAACTTGTGAAATTAACACACATTTTTGCGCTTTGTCTTAAGCCCTTATGTCACGTTGAAAGTTGAAGACAGAATATTATGTTATAAACAGCGTGTTAAGTGTATTCACTTTTTATACGCATGCTCACGCCTTTTTTCCTCGAAGGGGTAGGCAGAGGCGCAACTAGTGCACCCACTTTTCGCCAAGCGTATTCCGTACCATGATGTGATAGGGGGCGAGCCTATCGCCATATCGGGCACAAATTCCAGACTCCGGGCTGATACTGAATAGAAAAATCCAATATCACTTTGCCCGACCCGGGAATCGAACCCGAGACCTCAGCCTTGCAGTCGTACCGTAATACAACTACGCCACTTTTTATAAGTACTTAGAAACTATAAAGTGAGTTTTTCATTAGCCAGTGGGCTTAGAATGTGACAAAAAAACACGTCACGTCTCCGTTTCGTCTTATTGGGATTGGTTGAGAGACTAACAAGTGACTGACGTATAGGTCTCTCGATCAATCACAAACATCAAAATTAAACGACATCGTTTTACGAGTTGCGTCTTCGTGTCACATTCTAAGTCCACAGGACTATTGATGTATTGGGTTTTTTAATACATCAATGGCCAGGACGCTACGTTGACAGTTTATTGCGACTAAACAAATGAGATTTTAAAATGTTTGCAAGAAATTGTGCATTGACTTTAAATGTCTTGTAGAATTATTTCACTTTCCATACCCCGTAGTATCTATATCATTTAAGATTATTACTGTGTGAGTAGGTATGTAGTTATTATGTATCTATATTCAATTATTTTATTACCAATGACCTCTACCTTTTATATAAAATATAGAATCTACTCAAATAAAATTAGTAGCCAGACATCGACACTGAAAAATGTTTTTTTTTTATAGCTTCGAATGACGAGAGGAGCATGCCGTTCGCCTGATGGTAGGCGATACGACCACCCATAAACAGTAGCAACACCATCCAGCACCTTGAGTTACAAAGTACTGTAGGGCACTCCACTGCGCTCGTCATCCTGAGACATAAGATGTTAAGCCTCATTATGTCCAGTAGTTACACTGGCTACAATGTCCTTCAAACCGAAATACAACAGTGCATGCACACTGCTGCTTGGCGGTAGAAATAGACATTGCGGTGGTACCTACCCAGACGGACTCTTACATATCAGAGACCTACCACCAGTATAAACAATAACAATATCCGATCTCCCAAATCAGTCATATCGTAAAACATTTTATCTGAAGATGTCCCAGATTTATGGCCGGAGTGGTCTATAACCGCGACCCTAATATCACACCTCATTCGATCATCCCAAATAATAGTGGCTTGAACCTGAGAGCTGTTTGAGTGGGTTGCTATGACACCGACGCGTAATGAAAAAAAAAGTTTCTAAGGCATTTGTGCCTTAGTACTAATAAAGATGGACGTAAAGTTGTGTTATAGGCGCTTAGTTATGACGGTTAATAGCTAAAATGATGGACTTCTTTAGGTCCTAGAATAACTTCCTTTTACTGGTGGTAGGTCTCTCATATGTAAGAGTCCGTCTGGGTGGGTACCACCGCAATGTCTATTTCTACCGCCAAGCAGCAGTGTGCATGCACTGTTGTGTTTCGGTTTGAAGGACATTGTAGCCAGTGTAACTACAGGACATAGTGAGACCTAACATCTTATGTCTCAGGATGTCGAGCGCAGTGGAATCCCACCAGTACTTTGTAACTCAAGGTGCTGGATGGTGTTGTTACTGTTTATGGGTGGTCGTATCGCTTACCATCAGGCGAACGGCATGCTCGTCTCGTCATTCAATGCCATAAAAAAAAAAACTTGGTGATAGCAATTCGCGTCCACGAGAAGGGAGTTGCTAAATATTGACAAAAATCACGGCTTAATGTGGGGCGGGATTTATTACATAGTTTCTAAATGTAAAAATGGATAAGTTTTTATAGTTTCAGGAAGGTATTTTGTTTTAATCTATACTAATATATAAAGCTGAAGAGTTTGTTTGTTTGAAGGCGCTAATCTCAGGAACTACTAGACCGATTTTAAAAAATCTTTCACTAATAGGAAGCTACATTATTCCTGAGTGCTATAGGCTACTTTTTATCCCGGAAAAACTTTTCCACGCGGGCGGAGCCGCGCGCAATGCTATATATATTTTACAGAATTAGTATATTTGTATTTATGTAGGTATTTATATATTTTAGTATGTATAGTATATGTTTTGTCTTATTTATGTTTTATATACACCCACTTTGTCTCATCTCTACATCACCCAAAGGTTGACTGTTAGAGAATGCCTCAGGCATTAAGTGCACCTGTATACATTTACTGTATATAAAGTTTAAAAATAAAATAAATAAAAAATAAGTAGCTATCTAAGGGTCGTATTATCAGATGCAAATCAATTTCGCTCTGAAGTACGATATCAGCTGAGACGCTCTCAAATTAAGGTCAACGTCTTAAGAGTCGCTATTTAATAAACCCATGTTAACATCAGCTCAAAGGACATCTTAAGTTACTATATGTAACTTATTTTGACAGCTAAGTTTTGTTTGTGTAACAGCGCTTACTCAGCTGAGAACAAGCTCTTAAGCTTGCTTTATTAAATAGTTCAATACATTTAACGTCTACTTGAGACTTTACTCATCGTGAGATGGATTTATGAATACCGCCCTTAGTGTTCAAGATTATTTGTCGTTGAAATTATGTTTAACAACAAACTTCGTCTGCTACTTTCCCACTCCCCATTAGGCTATTGCTTAAACAATCGATTTTAAACTTTTATTACTCATATTATCTATTCTGTACATCTTAAATTATAATTAAAAAGTCTATCTACTTGATCTGAAAATCGTATTTAATATTTGTAGATGGGGCTGTCATCCGCAGCCAATAAATCATTTTCGACAAACAAATATCTAGTGGACGATAGCCTAGTTGGGAATGGAACGGTCTGCCGAGACAATGTCCGGCGGTTCAAAACCCAAGGCACACACCTCTGATTTTTCGAAGTTATGTGTGTATTGTTTATCAATTATCGTTCGCTTTAACGGTGAAGGAAAACATCGTGAGGAAACCTACATACCTGAGAATTCTCGATAAGAATTTCGAGGGTATGTGAAGTCTGCCAATCCGCACTAGGCCAGCGTGGTGGACTAAGGCCTAACCCCTCTTAGTAGTAGAGGAGGCCCGTGCTCAGCAGTGGGCAGTATTTAATACAGGGCTGGTATTATATTATATTATAAATATCTAGACCAATAAGCCTTCGTGTAAAATACGCGAGTGGCGAATTTAAAGACTAATTTTAAACTCAAACATTAAACCACTGTTTATTAAACTGCGAATGACACGAGATTTATTAACATTGAACACGCGGCGTCGGTTAAAGGGCACTGAAATGCAGTTCCATTTTTTGTAAATGTGTTGAAACAACCGAGTGTTTAGATAATATATCGTCAGTCCTGCGTCATAAAGGGACTTCGTGTTTGAGGATGAACAATGAAATACGTTGGACGTAAATAAAATTTACGGCACGTTAAAAACCACGGAAATCTTGTATGATAAATCATGAAAGCAAAGTTTTAATTTCCCCTTCAGTATGCGGTGTAATTGATAGCCCCAAAAAAGATCTATTTAAAAAAATAAACAATTGTTTATAAGGTTTTGTATTTTCCTAAATATATAGTACGCACATAATATAAAAAATAATAGGAATACATTAAAACAGAATAGTGGTGAAGCAAAACCGAATAATATGGTTGAACATAATGCTGTGAAGGTTCATTCCACAGGTATCAATAAAAGATTTAATTTCACCTCTGATGAAATTAAATATGATATATTAATGCTTTTATGGATATTCGTAATTATTAAACTACTAATTAATATATTTGTGGTCATCAATTTATGAATAAACTAGTATTGCTCCGCCCGGGTGAAAAAGTTTTTCCGAGATAAAAATATTTTCCCGGGATAAAAGTAGCCTATAGCACTCAGGTGTAATGTAGCTTCCTATTAGTCAAAAGAATTTTCAAAATCGGTTCAGTAGTTCCCGAGATTAGCGCGTTCAACCAAACAAATAAAGAAACAAACAAACAAACTCTTCAGCTTTATAATATTAGTATAGATAACAGTACAATGATGGAATTTCGTAGCGCATCAATATTCAGTATTCATGGTGTTGTTACCACTTTTATTGGCAGCCCTTTTCCATTAGACAAGCAATTTGCTCGTCTTGATAGCCAGTTATTTATGTAAAAGAAGTTTGTGCTTAATTGACCGCATCGGGTAAGATGTCTGAGTGTCCCTTGAATATTTAAATTGGGTCTCAATTTACTTTGGAGTAAAATGTCTGATACTCAACATCTTGCTTATTGTGTATTAACTTGGCATCTTTCGTGTGTCTGATACCAGTTGTAACAAGTTGTGGATAGCTAAATAATAAAGTATTCTAGTAATTTTATAGTTGCCTTTCCACTTTTCTTTTTAGAGCCTGTAAAGCAAGCAAGATAGGCTTCAAATAACCGGATTAGTCTATTTCTGCATGTATTATCTTGTTTTCATCTTGCGTAATTTCGTTCTGTCCCCCTTGACTATGTATATCAAGCATGCAAGGTGCATTTCAACCAACCCTGCAGCGCTTAACTATCCTCTTCGCTTCCCTTCCACTGGATCGAAACGTATTGCAATATCCAATGCTACAAACATTACATTACATCAAAGATTAAGGGCTTGTTTCACAAGCTTCTGTTAAATTTTATTTGACAGTTATCGTATTAAACAGCTAATGTTATCTACATTAGCTGTCTCATTTGATTGGGACCATATATTTGAGTGTGATTTGTATTTGGTCGGCTGATACATTTATGTGACGTATAGCATTGACTTAGACGTTGTGAAACAGGCTTTTAATGTTAAATTTGAATCCATTATACTTACGACATTATTACGAATGTATGTAACACACAGAATTCCTTCGTACTCAAATTTAATTTGGCACAACCGTACTCAATCACTCTACTCGTACAAGACGTTCTGACAGGCAGCCCCATCAAAATGTACTAACTCCGCTCATAAAATGAAATCTCAGCTAAGAAATGTGCCGGCCATATTGGGTTTTGTTAGTGAAATTGTTTTCGACCCATCGAATTCCTTTTAATCTATGAGCCATAAAATGTTAACAGGTTTTGTTTAAATGCAATTATTCTTGAAGAAATGCTGTAGTTCTTAATCTCTATTAACACTTTCTAATAGATTTAAACAACATCTTGGGCAATTGTACAAGTTTTACTATAATAAATGCGACCTTTTGGATTGATGTTTGTAACTCAATTACGCCAGAACGGCTTAACAAATTTGGATGAAATATGGCACAGATATAAATTATAGTTTGGAATAGCACATAGGACACTATTATCCCGGGAAAATATATAGCGGGACTTTTATCCGTTTTCACGCGGACGAAGCCGCAATCAAAAGCATATCAGACATAGTGGACAAAATAATATCACAACCTCATCCGCTACTTCCCAAAACATTTGTTATCACATGAAAAAGCTTGCAATCAGCCCTGTATTATATACTACCCACTGTTGAGCACGGGCCTCCTCTACTACTGAGAGGGGCTAGGCCTTAAGTCCACCACGCTGGCCTAGTGCGGGTTGGCAGACTTCACACACCCTCGAGATTCTTATGGAGAATTCTCAGGTATGTAGGTTTCCTCACGATGGATGTTTTCCTTCACCGTTAAAGCGAACGATAATTGATAAACAATACACACGTAACTTCGAAAAGTCAGAGGTGTATGCCTTGGGTTTTGAACCTCCGGACATTGTCGCGGCAGACAGTTCCATTCCCAACTAGGCTATCGTCCACTAGCCTCGTTGGGAATAGTATGAACTATTGAATTGAAGGAAAATGCTTCCTTCTATTCAATGGTTAATATATTTTTAGGAGAATAGTCCTTCAATATTAAAATGAAACCATAGCACAATAATATTATAAACTATCCATAGTTGAAGTAGATGATTCTGATTGTTTAAATCGTGATTATTAATAAAAAAATCAGCAGTTTTTGTGTGAATAAATTCCATTTAGAATCTATTATAATGGAGGGTATTCCTTCCTTCCTTATCCTTACATAGTATGACACAAAGTTGCCCGCCACCTCTGTACGCGATAAACTGCACAGATTTCGATGAAATTTGGTATAGAGATTTTTTGAGAACCTGGGAAGGTTTTAGGCTACTTTTCATCCCGGAAAAACTTTCACGCGGGCGAAAACCCGAGCATAAATGAATAAATTTAATGACATTTTTATTTTACTAAGACATCTTATCGATCCTCCTAAATCAAAATATAAGCATATGATTAGTAATACATTTTATTGTCTTACAAAAAATGAAAGAAATTATGTGTAATAAAAGTAAGTAGGGGTCTTTGTCATTCGAGGCGTTGGAGTAAATAAAGCGAAGTCTATAGCGGGAAGTCAGCCGGTGCGCTCTTCGATGCAATATCCGCAGATTTTCTTAAAAAAATGGCTTCATAAATGAAGATTCTTGGGCTTTTACAACCCTTAACTTTATATAAACACAACTGACTGGTGGTAGGTTTCTCATATTTAAGAGTCCGTCTCGGTGGGTACCACCGCAATGTCTATTTCTACTGCCAAGCAGCAGTGTGCATGTACTGTTGTGTTTCGGTTTGATGGACATTGTAGCCAGTAACTACTGGACATAATGAGACTTAACATCTTATGTCTCAGGATGACGAGCACAGTGGAATGCCATACAGTACTTTGTAACTCAAGGTGCTGGATGGTGTTGCTACTGTTTATGGGTGGTCGTATCGCTTACCATCAGGCGAACGGCATACTCGTCTCGTCATTCAAAGCAATAAAAAAAATGATGTTCTCTACCAAGTAGTAAAACAAAGTAAAGTGTAAACGTGATTGTTGATGGTACACTGCAATTTTAAAATTATTCATAGAGTTACAAATATTGTACAATTATATAACCCTTACTTTTATAGAATTATAATAGTTTATGTATTCATTTATTTGAATAATACTTAATTTATTATTACGTATCAAAGTTACTCACTGTAATATTTACCACAAACAATTTTAATTTTTTATTAATCATCCTCTTGACTTCAACGTAGCATATTCCTGTTAGCTGTTCCCTCTTCAAATTTCCATCCAAGATAATTCCTAAAATTGACGATAAAACGTGAACTAATTTAGAACTGAAAGCTAAATTAAGTAATTCAAAGAAAGTACAGTAACTATTTAAGGCGCTCTAAGGCATCCTCTTTAAATTAAACAAGACAAGATTAGTGACGGTCCTAGGTTATCTCATAAAAGTTAAAAGATATTAAGTAAAATTTGCACACCTCCATTGTCGTTTGTTCAGAAAATATGGTGTTATTATATGAATGGCAGGAGACATACAAAAGCGGCCCTCGGGCGTTCTCCGGACCCGTCGACAAAGTACTGAAGTGGCATAAATCTCTTCAAGATATAGGCGTATTGGTGATATATGAAATTGTCGGTAAGTTTATTCTATTGTGGCATTTTTATTTAAGTATATTGGGGAGCTATTAACCTAATAACGGAATAAGTAAAAATGCGATCTCTTAGAGGTTTATCATTTGCTTTTATTATATTAGAATATTGTTGGATTTTGCATATATTACAAACAGCGACTATATAACCCCTATATGGTCGCTGATTACAAAGCAACGCGAGATCGTTTATAGTTGATGGAAGTAGTAGAATATTATCTATCATTATTATAAGAAAATAATTTTGAAGAAAAATAATAATGCCAAATATTAATGGCATGAAATATAATGAGCAGTATCCTATCAAATTACAGTGACAACTTGATCAAATTCAATGTCGCTCTGGGTAATGAAAATAACTTTAGGTAAAGTGATATTTTGTTTGTATGCCGTTTTGTGGCGCATAATATCATCGCCATTTGTTTACGCACAATATTTCCTAATTATAAAGCAATTTGTATGTTACATCCACTAACAATTCTAATAACATAAACTCAAAAACCTACTTTAAAACATATAGTTTTGAAATAGCTTTTTTCCAGTACTAAATATTTTTAATTATCTTTGACTCCTACTTTTTCTATGGTATTTAACTCTTATGATTCGTATTTGTAATGCAAAGGCGTGTAACGGAGTGTTAATAATCAAATATTCCGTGGTTAACGTACATCATAAAGGTCATTCAAATTGGAGTATATAAATAATTGGGGTTAACAAGGCCTAGTATTCATAGCATATAAAGGCTTCAATACCACCGAGTATTGTAAAAACAATATTAAATATCAAGAGTTCTGAATAATTCAAATAAAAATCCCATCACTCAGATTCGCTTTCCATTTTGGCACCAAATCCTAAAACAACAATTTCAGCCAAATGTGTTAGCGTGAAGGCAGGCGACCGCTGTGCCAAGAATTTAGTGGTGAGGGATGAAAACGGGCCAGCCATGCAGGTCGTTTATTATGAAATCGACTATCTGCTGCCCGAGTTAAAGCCCCCTTGCACTGTCAGGTAAGTTATCGAACTGGAGTTATTTACCTATTTTATTAGATTCCCTTGTAATTCATCCTCGTCTCATCGAGTTGTGCAATTTGTCGTGTTGCTTGTAGAGGTGTTTACAATATCTCGGAACAAGATTGTTCTTAAGTTAGGGCTATACATTTAAATTAATTTTTCGTATATGAGTAACTCAACATCATCGGTTACAGGACGACATCAAATTAAGATTACGACTTTGGGCCACTGACTAGTTACATTGAATTTTAATATTATTTCTATATCAGTAAAATATCATACATTACGCGATGCTAATAAGTTTATACCAAAAATTATCTTACAATAAAGTTTACTTCGATGATCTTCGTGATCACAAGTATCATTGCAAGAATCTGAATTATTTCGCTAAAACTCTGAAAATATTTCGTCGTTCCAACCGGTCTCAAACCTTTTAGGTTATCTGCGTCGATTTTGTTCAATTTATCCCCGGTTATGTGGTACGATATCGCCAGTCCATTGTAAGAACGAGTTGTGTGAGCCCACAAACCGTTATTATAGAACAATTTATGACTATTATATCGGTTACTATGTTTTTGTTTATCTCTTTCATTTCTTACTTATATTTTACTTTTACCGAACTAAAACCTCAATGAGAATTTTATATACTTAAAGAATATTCTGTACAAATATTAAAGAAATGCGGTGGCGTAGTTGTGTTACGGTAAAACTGCAGTGCTGAGGTCTCGGGTGCGATCACCAGGTCGGGCAAATTGATTTGGATCTACTCAGTATCAGCTCGGAGTCTGGAATTTGTGCACGATATTATGGCGATAGGCTCGCCACCTATCCCATCATGAGACGGAATACACAAGGCTAAAAGAGGTGCATTGGTTGCGCCTCTGACTACCATTTCGGTGATACTGATGATGATGTATTAAAGAAACATTATGATGTTCACATAAATACAAAATTGTTTAGTGACCCTCGACAGTAACCAACGACTGCAATTTACGACCTCTAGCCTATTACGATTTTATTCAAATTAGCAACAGAAAATCAATATTTGTCTGATTTAACAAGTCTTGGACTACGTTATCTGGAAATTCAATGGAATAATAGGCAGTTTTTTTAAATTGAAAGACACAATGTATAGGTACAGTCAGTAGCATAAGTAGCTGAAAATCTACAAAATTTCAATTTGCCTACATACTTTTGTGTTCTTACTAATCTTTTTTTTCTCTTCACAAAAATAAAATAAAAGAGATTTAATTTACTTCAAACGAAGAAAAAAGTTTCAGTTTAACTTAACGCGTATATAGGCGATTTGAAATTTTGATTTTGTTCAGCTACTTATGCTGCTGAGCGTACATAGAAATGTCCCTTACGCATTAGATGGAATTTTGTACCAAAGAAATTTAGCGTAATCTCTATCTTAGTTACTTGAATATTAAATATTAAGGCACAGTAGACAACATTTCGCCTTTTTCCCCAGAGTTGTGGGTAAAATGATGCCCGGAACGTGCCGCTTGCATGCATTCAACGTTCGAATGGCGACAGGCGACGATGTAGCCATGTTGCCGCGTCGCGCCGCTGTCGCCACGCATCACGTCGCCAAACTTTGCAAGGAGTATGGGAACGCTTAATACTGTTGTTCTTTGAAATTAATTTTGTTTTGTTTTTCAAGCTCCGTATGGCTCGTCTTTAGATTGTTCTTGTATCTTACAGAATACAGCAAAGATTGTTGTGTTCAATGTCAATAACTTGGTCATGAAAAGTTTTAGTAACTTTATTTCAATGTGGAGCTTGTATTTTAATAAAATAATGTAATTTATACATGTAGACATTTTTTTTATTTTGTTCTTTGTAACGGCAATAGGGGAACAAACTTTAAAGACAGAATTAAAGTAACTTATTCAGAAATACATGCGAATTCTGAATACTTGCCATCCCCACCTGGATGGAACGATTTGAGTGTAATATTAATCTCTTGACATCTTTTATGGTGCACTTGGAAATTGCGATTTCATACTCTGAAACTAGTCACTTTGGAGAGTCAACTCTCAGTTGAATTATTGTGTAAAAACTTAGACTAACTCAACTACGTTAGTATCAAGGGAATTTGAGGTAGAATAAAGCTTTTGTGTTCCTCGAATTCCTTGGAAACATTTTTTTAATACACGTCAATTCAAAATTCAGATGAAACCCTTCTAAAGGTCAGACATTATGTAATCTGAAGATGAATAAGTTCAAAATATATTTCTTACTAGCTTTTGCCAGCGCCTCCGCCCGCGTGAATAAGTTTTCCCGGAATAAAAGTACCGCTTTATATCACGCGATAAAAAGTAGCCTATGTCTTAATCCAGGACATGATCTACCCGTGTGCCAAATTTCATCGAAATCCGTTCAGTAGTTTTTGCGTGAAAGAGTAACAAACATCCATACATCCATACTTACAAACTTTCGCGTTTATAATATTAGTATGATACACTATAGTAGGGACAAACTAATATGGCCGGTATGACATGACACGATTTTGAATTTTTTGGGTAGACGTTCTCACAGAGTTATCGCTTCGGGAAAAAAATTGAATTGTCATACCGGCCAGCTTAATTTGTCCGAACTATAGTTCGGAATATTTAATTATCTTATTTTTTATTTGGGCGCGGTAAAGTGACCGAGATAGAGTATCGACTGACGAGAGATTCTCCCCCCCTGGCTATTTGACAGAATTATACCTGCCTGTTTAAAACGAGATATACTCAGGCTGATCAGCGGAACGCCACACACTTAGGGCCGTATTAATAAATCTCAACTTTGAGTAAAATCTCAAAAAGACATTTAATGTATTTAACTATTTAATAAACCAAGTCCAAGCTGTCATTTAAGAGCTTGTTCTCAGCTGTTAGCGCTGTTACGTAAGGAAACTCAGCTGTCAAAACTCGTAACATTTTGTCACTTAGAATGTCACTTGAGTGGCTGTTAATGTGGGTTTCTTAAATAGGCACTATCTTAAGATGCCGATCTTAATTTGAGAGCGTCTCAGCTGCTATCGCACTTCCATGCGAAACTGAAATGCGTCTATTAATACGGCACTTACACTTACGTAAGCCACCGTGGTGAGTTTTGACACCTTTAGTACGGTAGTCTTTATCCGAGCGGATACAATTAACATTTTATCACCAGTATCGAATAAAAAAACCGGTCTCTCATATGTAAGAGTCCGTCTGGGTGGGTACCACCGCAATGTCTATTTCTACCATTAAGCAGCAGTGTGCATGCACTGTTTTGTTTCGGTTTGAAGGACATTGTAGCCAGTGTAACTACAGAACATAATGAGACTTAACATCTTATGTCTCAGGATGACGAGCGCAGTGGAATGCCACACAGTACTTTGTAACTGAAGGTGCTGTATGGTGCTGCTACTTTTTATGTGTGGTCGCTTACCATCAGGCGAACGGCATGCTCGTCTCCTCATTCAATGCCATAAAAAAAAAGTCAAGTAAAAACACCGCCCAGACCTTAGTGAATGTAAAATATAGGTTGAACGTTACAAACGACTAGATTGTCGTGCAGACTCATTTAGATATCGATTAAGCAAAGCTGAAGCGATTAAAATGATTAAGTATCCCTCTGCTTACACCGAAGTGAACAAATTCACAGACTACAAAAACTCCGCCTAGAAGCATCGGAGGTTACTTTTAAACAAAGAAACTGTTTAATGTCTTTGCTTTTAAACGGTAAATACTAAGCTTATAAGTACCGAAGGACCTAATAATAATAAATTTAGATTTGATATTAAATAAGGAGCAAAATATGAAAGTTCTTTGGTACTTCACTATATAATCTGCTTCAAAAATACATTTCAGCTACGAGTACAAACTATAAACAAGCTAACAGGTAACATACATCGAAATAATGCAAAAAAACTTCACTTTAAACTTTCACTAAAATTTTGTGTCATATTTTTTTGCCAATAGCTTTGAAATTTTACCTCTTGATGATGCAGAATTCATTCCAACCAATGTGAAAGAAAATAAACCACCACCATTACTTCTCTATGGAGTTCAAGATGTTAACAAACTTACTGCCACCATCGAAACAGCGCTGAAAAAGGCAGATTACGTCTTTAAAATAATCAACAAAAACCAGCTCAGAATATCATGTAGATCTACAGCTGCTTACAAGTCTCTCATGTCTCTAGTCCGTGAAAAGGGCCTTATAGGTCATACATTCACTACAAAAGAAGACAGGTGTTATAGAATTGTCATCAAAAATCTACATCACACTACTCCTCACGAAGCCATAGTTGAAGAGATAGAAAAAACAGGGAACAAAATTAGAGGAGAAATAATAAATGCCAAGTACGGCCCTCAACGCCATCCTACGACAACATTCTTTGTTAATCTCGAGCCAAATGAGAAAAATAAAGAAGCTAAGAAGATCCGCTATATTTACAATACCGCAGTACTCATTGAAGACCCAATAAGAAGAAACTCCATTGTTCAATGCAAACGGTGCCAACAATATGGTCATACTAAAAACAACTGCTTCAGACCATACAGATGTGTAAAATGTGCAGAAGCACATAGAACATCAGACTGTTTGAAAAAGGACCGCACTACACCTGCTAAATGTGCTCTGTGTCTGGGAAGTCATCCAGCAAATTACAAGGGCTGCAAAGTCTACTTGGAAATTTCACAGCGGAAAATAAAAGCTAGACCAATTAATGCAACAGACTCGCAAGCACCTACACCCCAAATACCATTACGTGAGATAAAACATGATAATAGAGTGGTTCCAGAATCTAAACTTCAAATAACCTCACAAGAAAACATGCACCAACAACAAATTAAAGGACAAAAAGAAGCAATCAAGAAATCAAGCACTCCGTGTCAGACAAAGGAAAGAACAGGCCAACCGATGAATCTAAATATTTCATATGCAGATAAAACTAAAATAAACCAACCCTCAACAATTAATGAAGATGAAAAAATAGCATCCTTCATACAAGAAATTATAATTAAACAAAGTGAAAAAATTGAAAACCTCCTACAACAAATAAGCACACTTATTGGGCTTATAACAATACTCGTCGGAAAACTTTCGTAATGGGATCTTTTCAGATTGGGACGTGGAACATAAACGGATTAGCTCCCAACAAACATGAGCTTCAAACTTTAATTAAACTGCATAAACTAGATATTGTACTTATCTCAGAGACTCATTTCACATCACGAAGTTTAATTACAGTTCCAGGCTTCAATATATATACTACAAATCACCCTGACGGCACAGGACATGCCGGTGCAGCCATTATTGTAAAGGAAAAAATCAAACATCACCTCTTACCTGGGTTTCACACAGAGCATATTCAAGCTGCCTCAGTTGCAATTGAAGACAGACAAGGATATTTTAATATATCTTCTGTATATTGCCCGCCGAAACACAAAATTACTGAGGCTATGTTTAATCAATTCTTCTCCACCTTGGGTGGACGCTTTATAGCGGGAGGCGATTGGAACGCTAAGCACATACACTGGGGTTCAAGACTAAATACAACACGGGGAAGAGAGCTTAAGAAAAGCATTGACACTGGGAATTTATCCACACTCTCGACAAAAGAACCCACACATTGGCCAACAGACCCAAACAAAAAACCAGATATAATAGATTATTTTATTGTACGAGGTATGTCGCGTCACTATTTTCGCACTGAATCCTGTCTGGATGGCTCATCAAATCACACTCCTGTGCTGCTGACTCTTAGCACAACAATTCTAAATTATGAAAAACCATTAACACTGTATAACAATAAAACAGATTGGGATGAATTCCGGCAGTACATAGCGAATAATATCGAACTGAAAATCAGGCTAAAAACTGAGGATGACATTGAAGAGGCGACCAGATACTTCACGAACCTGATTCAAGAAGCCTGTTGGAAGTGCACACCATCATTAGATGAAAAAAAAACACACCATAACTTACCACGAGAATTGAAAGCAAAGGTCCTGGAAAAACGTAGACTTCGTAGGGTATGGCATACAAGTAGAAATCATCGCGATAGAAAGGCATATAATAAAATGATCAAGGAGCTAAAATCTGCACTCAAGGAAGCTGAAGACCTTACTCTACAAACACAGCTAGAAAGCCTTACAGCCACGCCTGCCACCAACTACTCACTCTGGAAATATACGGCTAAGTACAACCAACCACAACAAACGAAACCTCCTCTGAAAAAAGACAACAATTGTTGGGCAAGAAGTAGTGATGAAAAAGCAGAGTTATTTGCCAAACACCTCGCTACAGTGTTTGTTACAAATGAACCAAGGAACCAAAATGAAGTCTACTCTGACATAGACACAACTCTAGAAGAAGTCTTCCAAATGGATCTGCCACTTAAAAGCATAACACCTAAGGAAATATCAGGCCACATAAAAAAATTAAAGGACAAGAAAGCACCAGGCTACGACCTAATCACAAAGAAAGTTCTACTAGAATTGCCTAAAAAAGGGATCGTATTTCTGACGGTCCTTTGTAACGCCATCATAAGACTGTCTTATTTTCCTTTGCAATGGAAAATATCACAAATAGTAATGATATATAAACAAGGTAAACCGGAGAATGAAGTCACGTCTTACAGGCCGATTAGCCTGTTGCCTATTACCTCGAAACTGATGGAAAAGGTGATCTTAGACCGACTTAAGCCATTGTTAATTGAGCGGAACCTGATACCCGATCATCAGTTTGGGTTTCGTGAGGGACACTCTACGATAGAGCAGGTGCATAGAGTTTGCTACAAAATACGACGGTCGCTGGAGCTTGGAGAGTACTGTGTGTCGGCATTCCTGGACATTCAGCAAGCATTTGATCGTGTTTGGCATAAAGGCCTTCTTTACAAGATTAAAACCCAATTACCTCATGGCTACTATAGTCTCTTAAAATCATACCTCACAGGTCGCCTGTTCCAAGTTCGGGAGGCGGATAGCTACTCCGAGCTATACGAAATAAAAGCAGGAGTACCTCAAGGCTCCGTGTTGGGCCCTATATTATACACGGTATTTACGGCAGATATTCCACAAACCCCAAATGTGACTGTAGCAACATTTGCCGATGACTCAGCCATGCTGACTAGCCACAAAGACCCCATAAATGCATCCAAAAATCTACAAGCAGCACTAAAACTTATAGGCAGCTGGTTGAATAAATGGAGGATGACTGCAAGCCCATCGAAGTCTACACAAGTCACATTCACTCTTAGGCATGGCGACTGTCCTGCTGTTCAACTAGACAACAAAGACTTACCACAAGCAGATTGTGTCAGGTACTTGGGAATGCATCTTGACAGAAGGCTTACATGGAAATCACACATTAAAAACAAGAGAGACCAGGCCTGTATAACCATGAGGACCCTGTACTGGTTGCTGGGAAGAAAGTCTAAACTGTCACTTGAGAATAAACTTCTTATATATAAAGCTGTAATAAGACCAATATGGACCTATGGAATTCAGTTATGGGCTAGTGCATCAAATTCAAATATCAATATAGTACAACGACTACAAAATTCGATACTTAAATCCATATCCAATGCCCCATGGTTTATTACAAATGCAGAACTACATGAGTATCTAAAAATAAGTACAGTTAAACAAGAAATACAGTCTGCAGAAAAAACCTACAGAACGAGACTTGCCAATCACTCAAATCAGCTAGCTATGAATCTGCTGAAACCACAAACTATCAGGCGTTTAAAAAGGCAACATATATTAGATCGGAATTCATAAATAATTGATAGTATTACTAAATGTGCTATGCTCGCAGGAGCTCTGCACATAACATGTCAGTTTTATCAACATATTTGCTTATAGCTTAGTGGCTGATCGCAAATAAAACAAAGGAAAAAAAAAAAAAAAAAAAATATTTTTTAATATTATATTGCGTGGTTGAAAAATTTATGTAAAATACGAAGATATGACTACTAGATACTACAAAGATATTATTTTCAGTAAGTTGTATTTTAAGCATGAAAGTTTGGCTCATTACCTAATTCTGCACGATCAGTGCATAATTATTTGTTATATTTCTACGTCAATAAAACCACGCCAAAAATGATGGTAGGTCTCTCGTATGTGTAAGCTCGACTGAATAGGTCCTGTACCACTCCAATTTCTATTTATGCCGCCAAGCAACACTGTGCATTGTGCAAGCACCAAACCAGTATCATTACTAAGCATTATTGAGACTTGAATGTCTGAAAAAAACACCCTCATCCCACATTTTCAACAATCAGAACTTAATTCTGAATTCACACAAGAAAGACAAATAAACATAACACAAAGTTGAAATCGTAACAAAAGTAAAATCAAAAGAATACCCAAAGAGAAATAACATTTACTTTCAGACCTTTTCGAGGCAAATGTTAGTTATAACCGCTATTGTTTTAACAAGCAAAATCCGATCAGCACCTGCTCTCTTCGGATTTTAGTTTTTCTTGATCATTTTTCACAACGTGCTCATAACATGTTTACTTTATAAAATTATCATCTTTTCATACGTGAAAAATGATTATTTTAGTCTCGTAATCTTTACTGTCTTTAGACTGCCTCGGTGGCGTAGTATTATTACGGTACGACTGAAATGCTGAGGTCTCGGGTTCGATCCCCGGCTCAGGCAAAGTGATATTGGATTTTTCTAATCAGTATCAGCTCGGGGTCTGGAATTTGTGCCCGATATGGCGATAGACTCGCCCCCTATCATATCACAGGACAGAATACGCACGGCGAAAAGTGGGTGCACTAGTTGCGCCTCTGCCTACGCCTCCGGGTTTTAAATTTAAAGTTAAAGTTTTAAATTTATAGAATATAAAAGCAGCGATTACAATATTTTATCAAATACATCCCGACTGTCTCAGACTTGCTTAATCTTATTCCAAATGTCTACAAAAAGTATAAATCTGACTATAACATAATAGCAACTTCGCTGGAAATAAGAATCATTCTAAATGATATCTTCAATTTCCTTTAACTTCTGCTTGGGTGTTTTCCAAAAGAACGACTCTGTTATTGTTCATTCGGAAAGCAGATAGCGGCATTTACGAAACGTCCACACAAGATGTCGGACCGAATGTTGTTGAAAATCTGCCAAGATTTACAGACATCGTGATTGCAGACTCAAATCCGGTCAATTTGAATATCACGGAGTAACTGATTTCCCCAGTCAATTGAGCTTTATAGATAGAAATGGAATGCACCTTTTATGACATGTGTTTTTGGAGAAATATTAAAGTAGAAATTTTATAGTGGTATAGTTGAAAACTAAACGCAAGTCCAAATACGGGTCCAATAATTAATAAAATACCTAAGTGTTTTAGAGTATTCGAAAGTGAACAAAGTGATTTCTTTAAGCAAAAAGAGTTCTAAGATTATATAGAGCGGACATTGGGAAAATTGTCATACAAAAATTTTGAGCCTGTTCGTCAGTAACTCAATCTACCTTGAAATAACAAAATACCCATTAAAATTCATTAGAACATACTTTGACATGGTCGTAATGCATATATTAGCATATTTCCTTCTAAAATATTGTTTTCTTTTAACAATTTAAGCATACCGAGACGTCTTGTTACACTGACATGTCAGATAAGACAGCGACTTATTACCAATTTGTAATAACTTTTGAATGAAAAATTTGGTCCTCCGGTCTATAACTATACTGTTTAATGAATGTCTTTGTTTAAGCATGACTATTGGCTATAAAAACATGCTATATGCACGTATATTTACAGGTATACAGAAATAGCAGCAAGATTGAAACAACATGTTTACATAAAGTAAATAAAATAAAAAAGTTTCAAATTCTACACTAACTAAAACAACCTTAAACCACATTAAAATAAATTTAACTGCGCCTTGGCCAGTGAACACAATTTCATTGTTTCATTGCAATTTGTTGAACTGTACACTCAGGCAACCAGGTAACTAAAATAAAGCACAAAAGTACCAATTTTACTTATCATTATTTAATTTCAAGGGTGGAAGCTCAGGATAGTAGGTGCCTAGATGACAAGGAAATTCTCTTGGATTAATCTTAAAGTTGCAAGAAGTCAGAAGAAGTCAATCTAAGTTACCGAGTTCACAGCGGTGATAATAATTTTACAGGAGTCGTGTTAGAAAAACAGCTATTTGGTTTGATGATATTCGACGGCGGGCTTGGCTATGATTTTCGCTGTGAAGATTTAATATTTGAGGAATCTCTGAAACGCGCTTCAGCGGTGGCTTCCAATTTTTTATTGAGATATTTATATTTTGCAAATGATACCATTTTAAATTAGGTTTTCGAATTTATGTATTACTTTTGATAGCTCAAGACATATATGATCATCGAGATGTGATGATTAATTATCTACCTCCAAAATATGTTTTGAAAAGACGATTGATTTAATGCAAAATTGCATTGAATCAATTCAATCTGTTTGTACTGTTTATAATTTTGTATATTATAAACAGTACAAACCATCCTTATAATACAAAATATTTTTTAGCTTTAAGTACAAACTTTAAAGTTATTATTCCATAACATTCTAAGACCAACCTGTCAGAAGCGGCCTGCATCCAGCGGGTTCCTGCGACCTTCACAAGGGCGTCCATCCACCTTGTAGGAGGACGTCTCCGCTTCTGACAGGTTGGTCTGGAAATCTTTGGGGGAGGCCTATGTTCAGCAGTGGACTTCTAAAGGCTGAAGAAGAAGAAGAATATTCTAAGACTTAACATACTAGTCCATATTATTATATTTTCATTGCACTCTACAGCGACAAGAGATGAACACATAACTATTAATTAAATTCATGTCCCCTACAAAATTTAATTAACGACCTAAGAAACTTCATCTTGACGAAAATTAAGATTTTCCCTTCGAATGGACGATTAACATGCAAATTGCATATTAATTCCTGTGAAATGGACTGGCTATTAAAAGTTAATGTAGAAGGATCAAAGGATCGTCTCGTTTAACAAGTGGAGTAGTGATTTGTGTAATAACGCCTATTACTACAGTACCTACATTTTATAGACCGTCTACAACAAAGGCATTTATTAAGGTGTATTTACTACAAATTCTTTACAAAAAAAATGTTTATGGCATTGGAATGTACCCCCAAAACATCCTTAAAATTAATTATACTTAGGTATAATTTGAAACTTTTTTTTTTAATGGCATTGAATGACGAGACGAGCATGCCGTTCGTCGGATGGTAACTGAATTTACTTTTAATTACCCTCCAATTTGACTGCCTCGGTGGCGTGGTTGTATTACGGTATGACTGCAATGCTGAGGTCTTGGGTTCGATTCCCGATGATGATCAGTATCAGCCCGGAGTCTGGAATTTGTGTCCGATATGGCGATAGGCTCGCCCCCTATCACATCATGGGACGGAATACGCACGGGGAAAAGTGGGTGCACTCGTTGCGCCTCTGCCTACCCCTTCGGGGATAAAAGGCGTGAGTGTGTGTGTACCCTCCAATTTGCCTTATCTACAAGAAAATTGGGTTTTAGCCATTACCAACTAATGGAATATATGTAAAAGTGAGAACGTTCTTCGATAATAAAGTCACGCGATACATTGATTATGTTCATTCAGTTTGTCGCCTATATTGGCTCTGCTATTTCACCATACTATGCATTTACAATGTAAGCACTAAAAAAAAAAAAAAAAAAAAAAGGTGTTGCGAAATCTTACTATATGCTAATATTATAAACGCGAAAATTTTTAAAAATGTTTGGACGTTTGTGTGTTTGTTACAAGTAAACTCAGAAATTACTGAACGGATTTGGATGAAATTTAGCACACGGGTAGATGATGTGCTGAATTAACACAAGCTTTTTATCCTGGTAATTTGCCCCTATGGGAAATAGCGACATTTATTAATTTGATTTTTATAAAGATGACGCTGGCGTCGTGGTGTTTAGGTAGTTTGGAGGTGGTAAAGGCTTTTAACGCGGGTTAAGTCGCAAGCTAAGTCAACATTTTTTTTTTCATAGTAAGGCAGCAACTGACCCCGTAGATAAAGTGTAATCTAAATATAATGTCGACCAATGGGACACGTCAAGATCGATAGCATTATATCGACTTGTTTCACATGATATACCTAATTTAACAGCTAAAATTAAAATGCACCTGGAACTAGTCATTATGATATTTTTTTCACAATATGCATGGGTATACTAGTGGGGTATAAAATATATCCGATACCCGATCCCTCAAGCCCCAATACATTTTAGTTCAGAACTCAACGTAAAGTCGCCAAAGTGATATTGTAGAGAAATTGGACTGTTCCTACTTCCCGCGAATAGTGGGAAGTTGTATCAAAAAATATCGACGAATCAACTGTGGATTCATTGTAACAAGACAAGTTGCACCGTGAGAGTTGGTTTCTGTATCGGGAAATTCGACACGAGGTAAGACGCCGCCGGAAATTTCACGAAATATAAACTACATTGTGCACTTTTCACGCCATTTCCGACTACTATACTGTAAAAATGTTTGCTCATTTCAGAGCATAATGATGTTTACTATTTAGCAGTATGAGAAACATATTTAGTAGGTATATTTACTCGAGGGACCTATTTAAACAAATGCTGATTCATGCTTGTATTTAACTAATAAAAATAGAGTAAACCTCAAAAAATGTACGTGAAAAGGCTCCCATCATGCAGGTACTCTTGTGCCAGCTTCTTGTTTGACCTATTTTACTGATCATTATGTATCAATATGACCATTAAGTACTGTATAGTCAAGTACAATCCGTTTTCCCTCCACACTGCAAACCTGGCTTCATCAACATCATCATCAGCCACACAACGTCCACTGCTGAACATAGGTCTCCCCTAAAGATTTCCAGACGGACCTGCCAAAAGCGGCCTGCATCCAGCGTGTTCCTGCGACCTTTATCAAGTCGTCTGTCCACCTTACAGGTGAACGGCTTAAAGCTGGCTTAGGAAAGCAAAAATAGGTGCTAAAATTACCGTAAAAAATAAGGTCATATATTTTATATTTGGGACGAAAATCGAACAGTGAATACCCTCCTTAAACAGGTCCCACGACTCATCTTACATACTGTATAGCATTAACATTGTAATACTGTTTAAAATTTTCCTCTTTTGCTATAAAGAAATTGATGGTCTCATACAAAGTCTAAAATTTTATCTACATTATTCATCATTCTATTCTAGATTCTACACAAGCTAAATGTTAAGAACTTCACCTGAACCTAAACCAACACAAGACAGTACAGTTAATGAGTTTCAGTTTCCATTAAATGCAAGATCCACTAATTATGGTCGGGTAGTGTTAAAAGTTCAAATAGAATAGGTTGAACGAATGAGCTTAGCAATTAAACTAGCCTGGTAAGTTTGACCGGTACCCTTGCGGTGTGTCCCTTCACCGCATAATAATCAGTGTGCTGTGCTAGACGGCCTGGAACTTTGTAATTATACCTATGTATCTTGTGGAGTATTTTATATCTGGCGAAATAGGGAGAGGTTAGGATTACGATGATTTGGGTTGGTACGATGAGATTTGCAGTTTTGTCCCTTTATACTCATATTTATAAAGATTTATTTTTTATCAGATTTCGTAGGAAGCGGCGATAGCCTCGTTGGGAGCGGATCGGACTGCCGAGACGAATGTCCGCAGGTTCAAAACCCAAAGGCACGCACCTCTGACTTTTTTAAAAGATATACCGTGTTAAACTTATAGGTCTGCCAGTAGTAGTAGATTTCGTAGTAATGGCTTTATCTTTTCTATTTGTCTTTGTGCTACATCAATGTGGGTTACATTTAATCCGGGAAAATTACTGTTACAGGTAGAGTAGGTAATGGGTATTATTATTTATTCAGTGGTATAGCTTCGAGATCTCGTCAAGTACAATTTTCGATCTTCCTATCTGGATGATCGCGCAGCCCGTAATTTTATACGAAGAGTGCCAGAATACTGCCGACGCGACGTGCTCCGGCGACAGGCGTGTGATTGCGATGCATCGTACTTTTTTCCAGATGTTCCGGAATCGCTGCATTAAAAAGCGAAATGCCAATATATTTTGTTAAGATAAATTGAACTTATGACTAAACGTGATTAGCATTTTAAAGTACCTAATATAGAAGTAAGGTTAATGAATTCGGAGAAATTTTGAACACGTTGCTGGTTTTTACTGTATGGAAAATTATTGTAATTTTATATTAATAAGATATTTTTAGTTGTTTCTGTAAATTTATTCTCTCAGCTCTACTCTACTCTACTCTTCACGGGGAATTTTCGTAAATTCTGAGAAATTTATAATTTTATACTTAGTGATACTTATTATTTTTCTTAGATTTGGCTAATTAGTGTGTGAGTGATCGGTGCTTTTGTTACATAGATTGAGTAAAACACAGCAAATGTGAATGATTATCCTTATTTTGAGTATTCCATACCCAAATAGTCTACACGTAAATGTTATTACTGAAAATATTCACTTATAATACCACAAGAGCTTCAAAATTATCGGGTATTTTCCGATAGGTTCGTTGCAAACAAATGAAGGAGTTTTCAGGTTAAAAAATCACGAGCGCGAAGCGCGAGTGATTTTTCCTGAAAAACTTGACGACTTTATTTGTTTGCAGGGAACCTTGAGGGAAATGCCAGATAATTTTGAAGCTCGTGTGGTATTCGGGGGATTATTTTTCCGTCCCAAATGTCGGCCAATAGAATTGCACCATGAGATGAAATGAACAGTCAACAAATAAGAATTTCATAATATATAGTAACGACCAGAGAAAATATTCAAAAAAAAATGTTTCTTATTATATAGTAACGACCAGAGAAAATATTCAAAAAAAATTGTCAGTATAATACCATGTAGGTTGTACCACGTGACGTCGAATGGTGCAATTCTATTGGTCGATATTTGGCTCGGAAAAATAATCAGTATAATACCATGTAGGTTGTACCACGTGACGTCGAATGGTGCAATTCTATTGGTCGATATTTGGGTCGGAAAAATAATCACATATAATACCACAAGAGCTTCAAAATTATCGGGTATTTTCCGATAGGTTCGTTGCAAACAAATGAAGGAGTTTTCAGGTTAAAAAATCACGAGCGCGAAGCGCGAGTGATTTTTCCTGAAAAACTTGACGACTTTATTTGTTTGCAGGGAACCTTGAGGGAAATGCCAGATAATTTTGAAGCTCGTGTGGTATTCGGGGGATTATTTTTCCGTCCCAAATGTCGGCCAATAGAATTGCACCATGAGATGAAATGAACAGTCAACAAATAAGAATTTCATAATATATAGTAACGACCAGAGAAAATATTCAAAAAAAATTGTTTCATAATATATAGTAACGACCAGAGAAAATATTAAAAAAAAATTGTCAGTATAATACCATGTAGGTTGTACCACGTGACGTCGAATGGTGCAATTCTATTGGTCGATATTTGGGTCGGAAAAATAATCATTAGAATCATATTAGAATAATCTATTTGCGTACTACAAATACTATTACTTAAACAATAAAAGTATTCCATTAGGCAGTCTATTTCAATGGAGATGAAAGAAATGACTGCCTCGGTGGCGTAGTGACTGCCTCGGTGGCGTAGTTGTATTACGGTACGACTGCAATGCTGAGGTCTCGGGTTCGATCCCCGGGTCGAGCAAAGTGATATTGGATTTTTCTAATCAGTATCAGCCCGGAGTCTGGAATTTGTGCCCGACATGGCGATAGGCTCGCCCCCTATCACATCATGGGACGGAATATGAACGGCGAAAAGTGGGTGCACTAGTTGCGCCTCTGCCTACCCCTCCGGGGATATAAGGCGTGAGTATGCGTATGAAAGAAATGACATATTTATTCACATAAATTATTCATTATTTGGCACGTTCTCTACATTCAATTAATAAATTTATCGGATTCAATTTCCACTAATCAGTAATATCGCTAAATACAATGGACTAAATTAAATGCATAAATCATAATGACTGTGAATAACAGCGTAACGTTCTAAAATGTTACGTACCTACTTAGTTTTGGATATACATAATATACACCAAACACAATGTGGCTTGACAGTCGTCACATATGTTCGAAATTGATATTGAATTCATAGGTATAGTTGACTCACAATGTTTTTGATGATTATTGACAAAAAATACACCGTGACTGAAAAAGAGATTCAATTTTAGTCTTACCGTCACGTGGACGTAAAGTGAAAGATTCATTCAATGTTCGTTACTTTTCTGTTATACAAAAGTTTTTGTAGTAACGGAACGGTCAAGCCACATTTTTTGACTAGGTTGTAGAGTTTGTGAAGTTAGGGCGTGTAGAGTTAGCAGCTTGGCTCTACATGAGATCTGATAACTTTTTGACAGTGCGTGCCATATGATCTCGTCTTGGCAATATTGTACGCTAGCATTGCGCGCGGCTCCGCCCGCGTGGAAAAGTTTTTCCGGGATAAAAAGCCTATAGAGACTATCCCGCCCTCACACCCGCCACTACGACTCCTGTAAGCCAGGATCAATAATGGCACGCATTTTATGACACCAAGCGGTGAAGCTCGGCGAGTCTCAGGGAACACTAGTCTTTATCCCGCAACGAAATTAATCAAATAGAAAGATAGGGAGGAGTTGGAAATATTAATTGTCCACTTCCCTCCATAACAAAGCGGGAGACAAAATAATGAACTAAGGAGGCATTTTAACCTCAAGTATAGGGACGTTTACAACTAGAGACGCCAGTTGTAAAGCACCATGGATAAAAATTAAATTAAAGGGTTCTATCATTTGAGCTGTCAATTTTGATTCCAATAAAAGGCATGGCAAAAACGCCGGATAGCACGGAAATTTCGTCTAGTCTCTACAAGGTCCATGTAGTATACATCCCCGGATGTTATTTGCATACTATCTAAAAAGCCTATAGTACTCAGGAGTAATGTAGCTTCCTATTAGTGAAAGAATTTTCAAAATCGGTCCAGTAGTTCCTGGGATTAGCGCGTTCAAACAAACAAACAAACAAACTCTTCAGCTTTATAACACTAAGTATAGATGAAAAATATGTTTTTGGTGGGATGCTTTTGACTAACAAGCTCTTGCAGTAATATATTGCGCAAGAAATTCCAGATGCGTGTCAAATTTTAATAGTTCTATAAACATGAGACTTACCGCATGTTTTGCAAGCTTCAACATTTGCAGAAGTTAGCTTGACGTGATTGTTCACGCAGTGAAAAATGCTTGCTTTTCTTGCTGATTTAAACCCTTATCACACTAGCATTATTTATCTTAAAAGACTCTTACCACACTGGCAAATTGCATTCGAATTCACAATGAGGCGAAGGCGCCGCGCGATCGTCCAGTGTAATAAAACAGGTAACTTTATTTGACCACGGATGAGATAATAAGGGCTTAGTTTTTTAATTGCAAGGGCATAATTTAAAAGTGTTTTTGCAATAATGTTTTGAGCTATCTCACGATACTTTCGCATAGGAAAAAATATGCATTTTTTGTAAAAGTTAACAATCATGTTTTATTTTCATCCAATAATATTGTGACGGTGTTATCAACGATGATATCATTATCAAATAAAAAAATAAAATAAAACAATTTATAACAGAATGTGAATTCTTTTAATCGGTCTCTGTCCACACTATGTAAAGTATATATAACAATAATAATTATGGGAATCATTCGCAAACAAAGAACTTTTAAGAAAATAATCGAGGCAAAAAAAATCTGGAAAAAGGAATTTGTACCATAAACTAACTATCACAAGTTACATTATAAAATGTAATTATGTTCGTACATAAAACTTGGTCGACAATTAACGTTCCGTATAATTGATGTTCGGTTGATGCGATATTATTCCTATTAATCCGATTCGAATAGTTCCGCTGTTTGTTTAAATGATGAAATATTAATTACATTCCCAACGACGGATTATGACACTTCATATCTGTTTCATAGTTCACTCCGTGTTTTTGAATGTGCACATTGCATATTATTATGATTTTCAGCGTTGTTACATCTAATTTTTTAAAGTATTTTCAAAATTGTTTTACCATCCAAGACATTGTTGTGCAATCAATGCAATGCAATCAGCCCTGTATCATATACTGCCCACTGCTGAGCACGGGCCTCCTCTACTACTGAGAGGGGTTAGGCTTTAGTCCACCACGCTGGCCTAGTGCGGGTTGGCAGACTTCACATAACCTCGAAATTCTTATAAAATATTCTCAGGTATGTAGGTTTCCTCACGATGTTTTCCTTCACCGTTATAGCGAACGATACTTGATAAACAATACACACGTAACTTCTAAAAGCCAGACGTGTGTGTTTTGAACCTCCGGACATTGTCTCGGCAGACCATTCCATTCCCAACAAGGCTATCGTCCACTTATCGAGACATTGTTGTAAAAATGATAAATTGCCGTAAATCGTTGCAGTTCTAGGCCTGAGTAATTAAGTAATGTTATTTATTATTATATTTAGATTCATATGAATGTTAAAGACACAATATTAATTTCCCCTTCAAATCAACTCTTAGGGCTCATACACATAAACACGATGCGACGCCGTATCGTGGAAATCTACGACGAGCAACGCAAAAATTCACCACACGACGTCGCAACACGCCACGATGCACGGATTGGCGACGTCAAGACGCAATAATACGCAATAATTTCGTGTTTATGTGTATGAGCCCTTAGGCCCGGTTGTGTCTTCTGAGGTCAAGTAAAGTTAAAGGTCTTATCACACTGGCGAATTTCAAGCGAATTTACAGCGAGGCTAAGACAGTGCACGTTTATCCAGTGTAATAACTAAAAAGTAATAACACCGTCAACATTACTTGACCACGGATGTAACAACACGGGCTCTCTCATATTTTTTTTGGTACAGTCCGTTCTTACGAATCACTTGTCATCGGATGGATCCACACATAATTTACCTGCCTAGTGGTGTAAAAATCCACTTAAAGTGACTATTCTAATATTAAATGCTGTCAACTTGGCTCGACATTAAAAATAAACTCTCTTTACAGCAAACTAATTTGGTCCAAATAAACGTAAATCATTTAAAGCAATTAAATTTAGTACGTGTTTAGGCACAAAATTACATGTGTGGTCGCATCCAATGAGTTAGGGTTCCTAATAAATCCCGAATCTCTTTTGGCTTACACAACATCGCTATTTATACAATACGACACGCATAACATTGGGGAAGAACGCAGTATATGAATGAGATAGTGTGATAGCTTGGTAAGTATTTTTATTACTGGTTAAAACTTTACGTCGGACGATTACTCTTTTCCAGTACTTATTAATTTTAATAAATGATAGGTAACATTACTATAGTACCGGCACGCTATGGTGGCCGTTTTGACACATTACAAAAGTGAGGTGAAATCTCAAAAACAAGTACTGTTTTGTATCTTAAAATTATACATCCCATAAATTTTACTGCACATCACTATTGACAATAATGTACAGCAATTAGCTCCTTCAACGTAGTTATGAATTAATACGAAATTTTATGAGCGTACAACCGTCAAAACGGCCATCTTAGTGTGAAAAAACACTGAAATTGATTTCACTCCTCAAATTGAATTATTTATTACACAGAAATATAAAGGACCACAACCGTTGGTTATCTAATCATCGAAGTGTATGAACCAAATTAATTTGTTTCAAGCCCACAGGCCGAGAGAATAAAACATTATTATAAGTAGGTACATCATAGGACTGCCTCGGTGGCGTAGTTGTATTACGGTACGACTGCAAGGCTGAGGTCTCGGGTTCGATCCCCGGGTCGGGCAAAGTGATATTGGATTTTTCTATTCAGTATCAGCCCGGAGTCTGGAATTTGTCCCCGATATGGCGATAGGCTCGCCCCCTATCACATCATGGGACGGAATACGCACGGCGAAAAGTGGGTGCACTAGTTGCGCCTCTGCCTACCCCTTCGGGGATAAAAGGCGTGAGCATGCGTACATCATATTTAGAAACATTGCAATATTTTGACATTCAATTTTGCCTAGTAAACATTACTACAACACTGTACATTTCCTACATATCCCCACTGTTAGGAAGAGAGCTGGACAACGGTCGCGACGGTGCTGATTTATTATTGCATATATTCGAATATTCCTGTATTTATGCCCGTACGGTTTATTCTAACGCAAGAATACCGTCCACGCGCATAGCTAATATAGGAGATGATAAACAGTTTTTCGTAGAATTTATTAAGTATTGCTTTTGTGAAAATAAATTTATGATATTTTTATGTCATAAGACTTATTTTTCATGGTTACAATAATAGGTTAAGGGCCGATTTCACCACATTCTGATAAAATCCCTGACAGCCTATTCGGAACTAGTCCGCCATATAAACTACAACTTTTTGTTTCACAGGTCTCGAATAAAATAGCTACACCTATTAGCCTTATTCCTGTTTGTAGTCTGTGAACTAGATTACTTAAATAATGGACCAGGAATCTTTTGCATTCATAAAGGTACCTACTACCAACAAAAAACGATTGGTATGCCAACCTTAAGACTTTTCAGTGAAGTATCCAGAAAAAAAAATCACACAGCATAAACCAGCTTAAATTAAAATCGGCTACTGCATTAAGAGTAAATGACAATGGCACAAATTAAAGAATTGTATAAAACAAGAAGCCCCCTCGGTTGAAATTAAAGGACATGTCTAAGTGGACTCCATTTATTGCGGTCACAGCTCATTACTGCAGTTAATTTAACAACCGTAATAAGTTTTATATCCCGCAGATGGACACGGACACGGATAATATGAAATGTTTAATTGACGTCCATCCCTTTTAATTTTAAAGTTAATGTTGTAATTGTGGGCAAAGGAATTATTTATGACTGAAAGATTTATCTACGCTAAATGTATTTTATATCGCGAATTTATAGGAGGTCTCAGTGTTTTTAGTAATCGTGAAAGATAAAACGAAGTTTTGTAATGCAGAATATGGCTTCCGTAAATTGATGAGGTTTTAAGAATTGTGTTTAGTTGTGGAGTCCGTTGATCTGTCAATACCTACTGAATGATAATTAGGTCGCTCCCCTGATGAGCACAAAGCATTCCAGAATAGCAAAAAAATATCTCAAGCACTTTACACCGCAATATTACGGAAGCTTTATTCGGACCATGCTAGATATAAATATCGCATTAACCCTCAAAATATTAAGTAAAATTATCATTAAATTATGAATTCTCTGCAATTTTAACAGACAATTTACTGTAGTGCTTCTTTATAGCCCCAATTTTAGCGTTTTATCAAATTTTCCACGTAAAAGTTTCCCAATTCCATCACGGGGCACATCTCACAATCCCAGTAAATCAGAACCGATCATTCGTGAAAGATCTCTTTTCTCGAGTGCATCTATTCAGCGCGTAATATGTTCTCGAACATACGATATGCTGATAGTATAGAAATTTTCGTGTACCGGCGACATAGTCTTGAAAGTCAGTTTGTGGTATGCGTTGATAGTAGAGTCGATGTTTTTTGGGCTGTTGACTACTTTAGTAAAGATAATTATAAATTCGCATTATAACACAGAATACTGAATAGTACTATGTATTATAACTCAGGTTACCTACCATACCTACGGACGACTTTAGAGAAAAAAAAACAAAAAGTAGCTCTACATTTATTACAAGTGAAATAAAAATTTGAAGCTGTTCCAACAAGCGGATTATTTGCAGTAAGATGCTTTTAAAAGGTCATTTGCATGAATTCCGACTTGTAGCATATTACAAATCGCGTTCATTTCTAGAATAAATTTTCAAGATTTTCGTTGAAAAGCCATTGTAACACGAACAATGATGGCTTTTTGCTGCTGACGTAAGTAAATGGGACGGCGTAATTTTTGATTTTGTGCCGTATAATTTGGCACGTTCATTTCCTTTCAGACAGAAACTGCAGTGCTGTTAGTATTTATAAATTCAACAATGTTGATGTAGATTGTGTGCAATGTAATATATGAATATAATGCCGGGGAGATAATGTTTTTTGGCAAGAAACCCTTCACCACTATGAAAGTGACAGTTTCTAAATTTCGCTGAAGCAACTGTCAGTTTTAAGCAACAAGTTGACACAGACTGCGTGACGTCTAAAAAGAAAACGTACGAAGATATTATAATCATAACTTGTTGTGTGCCAAAAACAGCACCTAAGGAAATAGGTCGCGATACTAAAACCTAAACTACCAATAAACTTTCAAAATAGTTTGAATATCGAACGCGTACGAAAAAGGTTTCTTTGCCTCAGTTTGCCTGCGAATTCGTAAACAAAACAGAAATATCAGCAGAGATTAGGTCCAATAACCTGTGATAGAGTGGGCTATTTCCCGCTCCACTGTCGAACTGGCAAATAGATCCCAGCTCGTTTCATTACACTCGACGTTTTATTACTCACAAATAAAGCTGAGGCTTATGAATCATTTTAGTATTCATATTCAAAGATCTTTTGTATAACTCATTAAAGGTGAAGGCAAGGGACGTTTAAAATATTTGCTGGGATGGGGGTTGGGGCTAACTGGCAATTGTAATTTATTTCAGATGGCATGTGAATTTAATTGTTCTAGTTTAATCCATGCTCGATGTTGTCCAGCTATTGCGTATAATATTAATGACATTTCGTTGTGAGTTAGAATGCCTTCATGTAATGTTTAGGATAAACCTACAATATCCATTTATTCTAAGTGGTTAACTCACTATAATTTTCTAAATTCAAATTATTGCCATAAAATAGCAATTTGAGAAGGTTCGTTAGTAAAATTGTTCTAAATCTGAAAAATATTACTATTATTACACTTATTGCCCCGTAAATATTATAGCACTTATCTCAATGACATCACAAGCAAAGCGGTTTCCCAACACGCGAATTTACAATTTAGATCTTAACAAAATGACTTTAACGACATATTGTTATTATTTTACCTAAATAAATATTTGCCGACTTTTGTAGGATCGCCTTGAAGTGTAAACGAGCCGAGATCAATATGGAGTTTTGGAAGAATAAAGTTGCCGTTATTACCGGTGCTGCTGAAGGCATTGGTGCTAAAATAGCAGAAGATTTAGTAAAAGAAGGTATGACAGTAATTGGCTTTGAACCTTCTAAGTACAAAATTGACCAAATGTTTTGCAACATTGCTAACTGGGGCAAAGTGTGTGGTCAATTGATTCCGTGTATATGTGATATATCTAAAGACGATGATTTAGAAAATGCCTTTAAAGGCATTGTTGCTACATACGGTGGAGTTGATTTATTAATTAATAATGCTGCTATTGGTAAAGACGGTTTATTATGCACCGGTAATGTTGACGACTTTAGAAAAATAGTAGAAGTTAACATTTATGGGATGATAGCGTGCACTAGATATGCTGTCCAATCTATGATGAACAAGAAATACGCTCTTATAATTAATATCAATAGCATTTGTGGACATTACATGCCTTCATTTGAAATGCCTACAATAAATATGTATATTGCATCTAAGAGAACAATTACCGTTTTGAACACGCTACTGAATGAAGAATTTAAGTTGTTAAATCGGAATATCAGAGCCACAAGTATATCCCCGGGAATCGTTCGTACAGGAATTTTCAAGTCGGCTGGGATACGGTTCATGGACGACAAATATTTCGAAGAAAATCCACATTTGACTACAAAAGATGTGTCGGACATTATATTGATGGTGTTATCTGCTCCTCGGAGCTTGCAAGTGAATGAAGTAATATTTCATGCTTTACATCAAAAATTATAAGGATATTTAATTATTGTATATTTAAGCGAAGCATTTCGAAATGGTTACCATATTTTAATAAGTTTATATACTTATGGTAAATTAGCGCATTACAAATGTAAGCAATTAACTTTTAACTAGTTACGTGTCAAATAAATGCAAAATAAATAAATTACTGTATTGCGTGTAGTATAGAGTTTATTTTTTACTACTCACTAAGCACCGTTTGATATCTAAATAACTTATCAAAATTATATGAATTTGTCACTATATAACAAAATAACAGTATATTAGAAGGAACGACAACGCTTAAACCTGTTTTGTTTTACAAACAATACGATCGGTCTTTTAAAGATGTGTTCCTGGAGAAATAAAGTAGCTGTTGTGACTGACAGTGAAAGTGTACTAGGTTTAAACGTTATAAAATCTTTAACCGAATGTGGTGTGATAATAGTCGGATTCTGTAAATCAGTTCGCAATTTAAATAATGTAAAGGAAAAATTAGAAACCATGGGTGTTGATTCTACTTCCGAACAAGTCATTCTTTACGCTTGTGAAATTTCAAACGCAAATCAACTTGCAGCAATTTTTGAAGAGATAAAAGAGAAATATGAATCTCCGTCTATTCTGATAAATAATGCGTTTTGTAATATTGATTGCTGTGTAAGTGAAGGCGCCTTACAAGATGTGAAAACAATTATTGATACCAATATAAACGCTGTTGTAACATGTACAAGATTAGTAGCTGGGCAGATTATTGAAAATAATTGTCGTGGTCACATTATATTCATAACTGATTTGAGCAAACAGAAAATTATGTACTCAAATATGTTTATAGCGTCAACATTAGCTGTAAAGAGTATTAATGACATATTAAAGCAAGAATTCAGATATCTGAATGCGAATATAAAAGTTACTAACATTGTAAGTAAAAGTGCTAACAATTCTAAAGAATTGTTTTCAAGGGAGCCAGGAAACGAAATTTCACAAATGGTAAAATTTGTATTGAACACGCCCGAGCATTTGCAAGTGCATGAAATGTTGTTAGATTTGGTATAAACAGTGAAGGTCGAGATGCCAGAGTTTAAACTTTTATAATTATATTGGTGTTTATAAATTTGGATTCAGGTGTATGCATCTAATGATGAATTAAAGTTTATTAACTAGATTTATTTTTGTTTGCAAATATTTGCAAAGTATATTGGTTTTCAAAGAAAATTCTTCATTTTCCTAATGAATTTCTCGTCAAAGCAGACATGAGCACGCATTATCATAATTAAATGGATGGAACATTAGTGCTCATTACTGTATGCTGTTTCGCGCGAGTATTTTGCAAATCACGTTCAGTAACCCTACCGTTCCATTTCGTTGTACTCATTGTTTTAGATATGTAGTCTTAGTGGTGGATAATTTGGGGCAAGATAATTAGATTGTTCAGCGTTTATTCTATTGGTGTACGATAATATGTAAGTGGTGTAAGATATTTTAATAGAATTTAAAACATTTATGTATCCTTAAGAAAATAAATCAATGTAATTGGAATGTAAAATTTTCTTTCTGAAATTGTCATGTTGAATCACATTTATAAAACAAATTATTGTATTCATCATACAAAATGCTGTATGTATTATATTTAAACACACATTTCTACTAAATTACAAGAATGTGCAAGAACGTATTATAAATAAAACAATATATTTTATTACAAGGCGAGGAATTTCGCCTAATGGGTTTTAAAAATATCTGACGTGGTGATTCATTATGACATATTATTACGTTTATGCTCGTATTTAATCACATAGGGATTTGTGTTTTCCAGGTATGAGTAGTATGTTTTATTCTTAAACATTATGACTTATTTGCAACTGAAAACATTTCCTTTTAAAAATAGATTTTGATATAAGATTGTACTTACTACAACCTCTTAGTGGTAAAATTTACAAGATATTTTTAGAGTTCTTATGAAAATATATTATTCTTCGTGTTAAAGACAATCGTGTACTTAATGCCATATAAAATATGATGTAATCAGTGAATACGATATATTTTGATTAAATTACTTACACAAATACAGTTGTTTTTATTTTCACTGTCGAAATTGTTGATGGGCACAATAATAAGGGGCACAGTTTCGTCTTTTAAATCGATTGTCACCTTCAGATGGATGCAACTTCAATAAACCAAGGTGAGAGAATATTTCCAGCGTTCCACTGGTCTATTCAATGCAGGTGTCAATTCAAAGTTGTTGCTATTTGCTCTCTTTAGATTGAAGAACTTGATCGCCTGAAGCTATTAAAAATACGTCTGGCTCTGGATTATTGTGAGTGTTCCCCATTGTGTCATTAAAGTATACAATATACATTGCAGAGAAGGAAAAGTTTATTATTGTGACTGTCAATAATTATAAACAATAATTATTGTAAATATGTTTGTAATTTAATGATGCATAAACTATTCATTGGTTTAGAGTAAAATTTGGAACATGGACATTCTGGATTATTTTTTAAGCTATATTTCGTTCCAAATCTTGTTAATTATAAACCAGAATATCCAATTTTCCTATTCACATTGTTCTGCCAATTCTGCACTAGAAATTAGTATTGTCTTTGCAGTTGGTAACAGAAATGTCGGAAAACTTTCAACACGCAACACCCAAACTCGGCACAAATAAGTCCAAAACACACAAAGGACGTCGTCACTGTTGCCTACTCTCGTACTAACAGAAGTAATGCTAGATCACAGTCGTATAAAGAGAAGATGCACTTACAGTTAGGTACTATTCTATAGAAACTGTTCCATATCTATTCTGGATCGTGGAAGTGATTTTATTAATAAAATTAGAGTTATCAGTAAATGGCTGCGAAATAATGAACTTATCGGAAGCATAAGAAATTTTAACAATAACATATTATCGTTTGATATAAGGAGAAGAAAAAGGAAGCTTAAGTTCTCTGCGAAACGTAAAGTAGGGTTGAGTTACATTTTTTCAAAGCTAAATTGACTTGACGAACAAAAGGCACCAACACGGAGCTTTTTATTTAACAATGGAAAGAAGTTAATTAACTTCTTTTCTGTGTTTCTATCTGATGGCGGAGATCATTTTCATGTTTCAACTTGATTGTTTAGAGTTTAATTATTAATTACGCGACGTTTTTGTTAATTGAATCACTTGCATAATTGATTTATCGAGGTCTATCAAGATAGCAGTAGCACCTTAGCAGAATTAAAACGAATACATTTTATAATTTGTAGCTAATTTGTTGCTAATTAGTTACCACAATAACGATTTTGTTGCTCAAGCCGTTTTAAAAAAAAAGCTGTTACTGCTATCTTGATATCAAGATAGCAGGAAACTAACGAAACTTATTTATATGTAATCAAATGTAGTATAGGAATTTGTAGCTAATTTGTTGCTAATAAGTTACCACAATGCCGAATTTGTAGCTCAAGCTGTTTCCTAAAAAAAGCTGTTACTGCTATCTTGATATCAAGATAGCAAGAAACTAACGAAACTTATGTATATGTGATCAAATGTAGTATAGGAATTTGTAGCTAATTTGTTGCTAATAAGTTACCACAATACCGAATTTGTAGCTCAAGCTGTTTCCTAAAAAAAGCTGTTACTGCTATCTTGATATCAAGATAGCAAGAAACTAACGAAACTTATGTATATGTGATCAAATGTAGTATAGGAATTTGTAGCTAATTTGTTGCTAATAAGTTACCACAATACCGAATTTGTAGCTCAAGCTGTTTCCGAAAAAAAGCTGTTACTGCTATCTTGATATCAAGATAGCAAGAAACTAACGAAACTTATTTATGTGTGATCCAATGTAGTATAGGAATTTGTTGCTAATAAGTTACCACAATAATTAATTTGTAGCTCAAGCTGTTTCCGAAACAAAGCTGTTACTGCTATCTTGATATCAAGATAGCAGGAAACTAACGAAACTTATTTATATGTGATCAAATGTAGTATAGAAAATTGTAGCTAATTTGTTGCTAATAATTTACCGCAATAACGATTTTGTAGCTTAAGCCGTTTCCAAAAAAAACTGTTGCTGCTATCTTGATATCAAAGTAATGTTTTTGGTAGGATTTCACTTCTATGTGTTAGTTGCGTTTTATGTTTCTTTGAATCCTGAAACACGTATTTTTAACCCCTGACAGAAAAAGAGGGGTGTTATAAGTTTAGGGTGTGTATCTGTGTCGTTTTCGTTCTCTTAAACCAGTAAAGGTTCTGTATTGCGCGTACGTGCGTAGCCATCTGGAGTATGCGTCTCAGGTCTGGAACCCCCAATACAACGTGTACATACAACGCATTGAATCTGTACAGCGTAAGTTTTTACGTTACTTAGACTTCAAAACTCATCAACTGTCAGTTGATTATGAGCATCGCTGTAAACGATATCACTTTTTACCCTTGGAATATAGACGTAAAGTAAGCGATCTATGTTTTTTGACTAACATTGCGAATGGTTCTATTGACTGTCCTGAACTGCTTGGAAATATTTACCTTTACGCTAATAAAAATAATTTAAGGAAGCGTCCTTTACTACATGTTCCATTCGCATCCACTAATTATAGACGTAATGCCTTTTCTTTACGTAGTGCTATAACATTCAATAGTCTATCATTAAAATTGGATATTGACTTATTTTGTACCAGTACAACCAATATTAAGAAAAAACTTAACCTAGAATATTTTGATGATGACGACCAATAAAGGTTTTTTTTTTGTAACACTATAAATAATGTAATTATATAAGACTATGTCACTCATTAATTTACTTATAGTTCATTTGCTGAATTAATTAAGTTAATTCTATCTTGTTTCTTTTCTCTTAAATTTTCTATTTAGAAATTTTCATTTTAAGGTATATTTGCTTGATTTTGACTGAACATATATTGTCATTTAGTTATTACTCTTCATTAATATGTGAAAGCTTGTTATTAGCAACTCTTTCTTACGTACTGTAGATAATTCATATATTGCTATTTGTCTGTAAGCTTTTCTTAAAAATTAAATAAATAAATAAAATAAATAAATAAATAAAATAACAGAGTGTGTATATATATAAATATATAAATATTTTCCTATTTCCGTTCCAATACATAAGTTTCTAGAGAAAAAAACAAATAAATACGTGTGGCACTCGGAGACTACCGCGGTAAAGCTATTGCATAGCATTTTTATCACAAATTTTGATTGACTAAACACAAATTCGATCTTACGCTTACCACATAAAGTAGATTTTTAAACGCGAGCAAAGCACGTTTAGTCTTGTTATTGATAAATGTCAGTAACCAAAGTAGAATAAATCAACAAAATTTGAAAAAAGAATGTTACGTTCGATTCTTTTGTACTCGTACCGTGCCAACGCTGGGGAAATAGCTTCTACGCAATGTATTTAAGGTTCATTTTAGATTAGTAAGAATGGTTTTAATGACTTTAATAAATAAAATAAATACAAATATACTCGTTTCAAGAATTATAGCTTCTACGCATTGTATTTAAGGTTCATATTAGTAAGATAATAGCAAAAAGTGTCGTGACAACTTTCCGTCCAGCCCCCTTTCACAACGCGCAATAAGGAACTTCGTTCCAAAAACTCTAAAGAGTAAAATATTAAAAGTGTCTTTGTCGTTTAAGTACCTAGTAATATTTTGACCCAAGCGTCGCGTCGTCGCGTCGGGGGACCGCTAAAGAAGTATTTTCATCTCCCTGGTCCGAAGTTCGGTCCCTCGACGTTCAGCCCGGAGTCTGGAATTTGTGCCCGATATGACTATAGGCTTGCCCCCTATCACATCTTGGGACGGAATACTCACGGCGAAAAGTGGGTGCACTAGTTGCACCTGTGCCTACCCCTTCGGGGATAAAAGGCGTGAGAGTTTGTCACTATTGACAATAATGTACAGCAGTTAGCTCCTTCAACAACTTGATGAGCGGAAAACGTTAAAGCGGCCATTATACCCTTAGCTGGCCGCCTGCGGGTACTATATTTAACATGGAGGATAGATATTCTTTGTTCTGTGATAATTAAGTAAGTAAAATATTAGTAGGTATCTGTTCAAAGGAATAAAAAAGAAAAACATTACTTTAGTAGAGAATTTAGCTAATTACATGAGAAAAAAAGAACGGGTTGCACTCCGGTAGTGCCGGCAGAAGTGAAAACTTGAACATTAACGTTGTGCATTTTTGAATATTTTGGAATGGTTAGGGAATAATTTCGCACGAATTGCTTTATTTATCAGTATAAAAGTACTAGCATTTATGTGGTTAAATACAATATTTATTTATTGCGCTATCGTACACAAAAATGAAAACCTCTGTCTTACGAATTTTCGATCAGGTCACGTGTCCTGACGCGAGACTAACATTTTATACCCATCCCAAGAAAAGTGCTCAACGCCGCTAAAGAAGTTTTCACTTCAAAAATGATTGCTTACATTAACTTTATCGAGTTTTAACTACAATAAGTGCTTTAAATTTTTTCCTTCGTTAAATGATAAATAAAAATATTCGTTAAATCATTTCCTTCATTCTCAAAAAAGTGGCACCGTAACATGTCAAGGAGTGTTTGATATAATACTTAATTTAGGAAAAAGTTTTCTATAGAGACATTGTTGACAGCGTAATTACTGGGCATTATGAGACTTAACATACTATAATGTCTCAGGGTGACGAGCGCAGTCGAGTGCCATGCATTACTTTGTAATTAAAAGTTCTGGATAGTATTGCTACTGTTTATGGGCGGAACACATATTTTATCATTTTTGCCATATAAAAATAAATATATCAACAAATTATTGTGCTAGTTGTAGTTTCTTTTTTTATCCACTTGTGGCTCTTGTGTCGATTTTGTGCTGCCCCCTATAGTTCGTGCATGCTTCCTATTGCGGTACGACTACCGCGCTGAGGTCTCTGGTTCAAATCCCAGATCTGGCAGTGATATTGGGTTTTTCTATTCAGTATCAGTTGAAAAGTTGCTTCTCTGCCTACCCCCTTAAGGTTAAATGGCGTCAATGTGTGTTTATGTAAATTTTATATAGATTTGCTTAAAATAATTATGATTTGTATTTTTGGCGTTTCAGATACTAATATTTATAATGTCTAAACGTGGCAGGCCTTCAGCGGTAGAATCGCAAAGAATAGTGGAAGCTATTCTCGAACACTCCAAAGTAATTATTAATTCCAGAAGTGGAAGTATAATAGATAAAAATAATGAAATATGGGACACAATATCAAAAAATCTTGACGGTTTGATTAAACCCAAATCATTGTATGCTTATGTCTCCGATAATAGATTCGAAATGAAAACCAAACTGTTTGAACTTGAAGGCATTGAAATGGATCAATCTTCAAGTACTATTAATAGTACAATAAATAACTCAGTAAATATAAGTAATAACAGTGATTTTAGTCCAAATGAAAATATAAGAAGATCATAAGCTATTTATTTAACAAAAGCAGAATTTAAGGCTCTTATTGTAGTTAAGACAGACACAGTAAAAAATCAAAACACAAAATACTCAAGTACAAATCTATGGCGCCCGGAATTTGGGAAGATTTGCTGTCAGATAGGCTGATAGAGTCGGCAAAAATAACTTGTGGCCTGAGTTTTAAAAATCACAGCCTTACATGGGATGAAACATCAGGCACATTTTCTGGTATGTTTAATGTAGATTTTTTCTCATTTTATAAGCTAAATTCTCTACAAAATCTATTATTTTCTCTTTTTTTATGTTGAACAGACACTAATATTTAACTAGCTTATTGCTGCTTATAGCTTGCCTCGGTGGCGTAGTTGTATTACGGTACGAATGCAATGCTGAGGTCTCGGGTTCAATCCCCGGGTCGGGCAGAAATATTGGGTTTTTTTAATCAGTATCAGCCCGGAGTCTGGAATATGAGCCCGATATGGCGATAGGCTCGCCCCTTATCACATTATGGGACGGAATACGCACGGCGAAAAGTGGGTGCACTAGTTGTGCCTCTGTCTACCCCTTCGGGGATGGAGGGCGTGAGTGAGTGTGTGTGTGTGTGTGTGTGTGTGTGATAATATCCCTAATATCAGCAAGTAAATAAAATTATGATTATTTTTATTTCTAAATTATGACATATATATTATATTATAATGCAACTACATAGTAATAAAGTTTATTTGTATACCGGGTGGAAGGGAAACGCTATTGCACACGAATACAGGTGATAGTGCTGACTGCTGGTGATGGCACTAGAAATCAATCGAATGGTTACAATTTCATTAGGATTTTCTTATATTTCTGTACAGCGTCACGTATGGATGGATATATAAAACTATTTTCTGAAAAAAAATTAGTAAAAAAACAATATTAAAAAAAATCGTAATGAAACACGAACATCAGCTGACGGGTCAACGACCGCGCTCCGCCGGTGCGGGCGCAGCGCGGCGGACTCCGCCTTGTCGGCGTATGCTTTGTAGTTTGTACCCAGTACCTACGCACCGCAACACCAACGAGGCTGAAAAGCCCGATCTTTAGCGACCGCCTGCGTAATAAATAATAATACCTAAAACTGGCATTATCTACTACCTACTTTTTTTAGTGATTCGACCAAGTGCACAAAATCCCATCTATATACCTACTCACAATAATTTTGGTCATTAGTCAATTGAATATCCTAGTTATCTTAAATTAAGTTCAGTCATTATGGGAAGCTGTAGTATTTAAAACGTAGATACTAGATACGTAAATAACAAAAGAGTGTGTGTACTGTATTAAGTATGTAGTAAAAACTAAAAATTACAGGTTTTTTTACTTACTAATAAATTGCAACCATTCCAAATAGTAATAAGTACAAGCGATATTTACTAATTATTAGCACGGTAATATTATATATATCTGTGTACTGTGCTATTAGTATCACATACACAAAATGTTATTTTATGCCGTTTTACAGAAATTGTTTTATTTTTTATGTTTCGATCCGCGTGACCTAGTCATTGACATTTTATCGGGAGCCGCGAGCCACGTACTAGGCTTTAGTTTAGTCCTTTGTCGGTGTCTATACGTGCGCGATCGAATATTCGTTAAGTTTTCGAATTAGATAATTGTTGATTGTAATTACATGTTATTTTTTTTTTATTTGTGTTGTGGTAAACTATGATTTACATTTACAATGCTCGTGAATAAGGTGTTAATGTTTCCTACCTTTTGTACTTTTAGAGATCACAGAGTCCAATCTTCCGACCGGAACCTTGCTGACGCTCGTGTTATAACGGTAGCATCTCAGTAGGTTGCACGAAATCGATCGATGACTTTCCTAAGCAATACGACCTCATCATGTAAGGCTTGCGCGTTCGATTCTTGCTGATGTACCTATCGTGAGTGTGATAGTATTGACAGGGTATGAGGGTTGTGAGGCGTTTCGATAAGCTACGTGCGGTGTGCGGACTGTGCCGATTGTCGAAGATCCCACAATGATTTCCGTTTTCATAAGAAGACATAACTGGCTCGTTGCTTCCATCAATTACTGAACTAAATTTGAGAGAACTAAGACATTCAATCGACTAATGACCAAAATTATAAATTGTAAGTTGGCAAAAGCTATGCAAAATGAATTTTATGTACTTATAGTCGAGTCATTTTTAAAAGTAGTAGAAGTTTTGATTCATTATATTATATGTCTAGATCGAGTGACGCGCTGCAATGAAACTAAAATAACCCCCGACACAAAAAATCTCTAAAAAGTAAAATAGTAAAAGTGTCTTTGTCGTTTAAGTACCTAGTAATATTTTGATACAAACGTCGAGGGACCGAACTTCGGACCAGGGAGATGAAAATACTTCTTTAGCGGTCCCCCGACGCGACGACGCGACGCTTGGGTCAAAATATTACTAGGTACTTAAACGACAAAGACACTTTTAATATTTTACTCTTTAGAGTTTTTGGAACGAAGTTCCTTATTGCGCGTTGTGAAAGGGGGCTGGACGGAAAGTTGTCACGACACTTTTTGCTATTATCTTACTAATATGAACCTTAAATACAATGCGTAGAAGCTATAATTCTTGAAACGAGTATATTTGTATTTATTTTATTTATTAAAGTCATTAAAACCATTCTTACTAATCTAAAATGAACCTTAAATACATTGCGTAGAAGCTATTTCCCCAGCGTTGGCACGGCACGAGTACAAAAGAATCGAACGTAACATTCTTTTTTCAAATTTTGTTGATTTATTCTACTTTGGTTACTGACATTTATCAATAACAAGACTAAACGTGCTTTGCTCGCGTTTAAAAATCTACTTTATGTGGTAAGCATAAGATCGAATTTGTGTTTAGTCAATCAAAATTTGTGATAAAAATGCTATGCAATAGCTTTACCGCGGTAGTCTCCGAGTGCCACACGTATTTATTTGTTTTTTTCTCTAGAAACTTATGTATTGGAACGGAAATAGGAAAATATTTATATATTTATATATATACACACTCTGTTATTTTATTTATTTATTTATTTTATTTATTTATTTAATTTTTAAGAAAAGCTTACAGACAAATAGCAATATATGAATTATCTACAGTACGTAAGAAAGAGTTGCTAATAACAAGCTTTCACATATTAATGAAGAGTAATAACTAAATGACAATATATGTTCAGTCAAAATCAAGCAAATATACCTTAAAATGAAAATTTCTAAATAGATAATTTAAGAGAAAAGAAACAAGATAGAATTAACTTAATTAATTCAGCAAATGAACTATAAGTAAATTAATGAGTGACATAGTCTTATATAATTACATTATTTATAGTGTTACAAAAAAAAAACCTTTATTGGTCGTCATCATCAAAATATTCTAGGTTAAGTTTTTTCTTAATATTGGTTGTACTGGTACAAAATAAGTCAATATCCAATTTTAATGATAGACTATTGAATGTTATAGCACTACGTAAAGAAAAGGCATTACGTCTATAATTAGTGGATGCGAATGGAACATGTAGTAAAGGACGCTTCCTTAAATTATTTTTATTAGCGTAAAGGTAAATATTTCCAAGCAGTTCAGGACAGTCAATAGAACCATTCGCAATGTTAGTCAAAAAACATAGATCGCTTACTTTACGTCTATATTCCAAGGGTAAAAAGTGATATCGTTTACAGCGATGCTCATAATCAACTGACAGTTGATGAGTTTTGAAGTCTAAGTAACGTAAAAACTTACGCTGTACAGATTCAATGCGTTGTATGTACACGTTGTATTGGGGGTTCCAGACCTGAGACGCATACTCCAGATGGCTACGCACGTACGCGCAATACAGAACCTTTACTGGTTTAAGAGAACGAAAACGACACAGATACACACCCTAAACTTATAACACCCCTCTTTTTCTGTCAGGGGTTAAAAATACGTGTTTCAGGATTCAAAGAAACATAAAACGCAACTAACACATAGAAGTGAAATCCTACCAAAAACATTACTTTGATATCAAGATAGCAGCAACAGTTTTTTTTGGAAACGGCTTAAGCTACAAAATCGTTATTGCGGTAAATTATTAGCAACAAATTAGCTACAATTTTCTATACTACATTTGATCACATATAAATAAGTTTCGTTAGTTTCCTGCTATCTTGATATCAAGATAGCAGTAACAGCTTTGTTTCGGAAACAGCTTGAGCTACAAATTAATTATTGTGGTAACTTATTAGCAACAAATTCCTATACTACATTGGATCACACATAAATAAGTTTCGTTAGTTTCTTGCTATCTTGATATCAAGATAGCAGTAACAGCTTTTTTTCGGAAACAGCTTGAGCTACAAATTCGGTATTGTGGTAACTTATTAGCAACAAATTAGCTACAAATTCCTATACTACATTTGATCACATATACATAAGTTTCGTTAGTTTCTTGCTATCTTGATATCAAGATAGCAGTAACAGCTTTTTTTAGGAAACAGCTTGAGCTACAAATTCGGTATTGTGGTAACTTATTAGCAACAAATTAGCTACAAATTCCTATACTACATTTGATCACATATACATAAGTTTCGTTAGTTTCTTGCTATCTTGATATCAAGATAGCAGTAACAGCTTTTTTTAGGAAACAGCTTGAGCTACAAATTCGGTATTGTGGTAACTTATTAGCAACAAATTAGCTACAAATTCCTATACTACATTTGATTACATATAAATAAGTTTCGTTAGTTTCCTGCTATCTTGATATCAAGATAGCAGTAACAGCTTTTTTTTTAAAACGGCTTGAGCAACAAAATCGTTATTGTGGTAACTAATTAGCAACAAATTAGCTACAAATTATAAAATGTATTCGTTTTAATTCTGCTAAGGTGCTACTGCTATCTTGATAGACCTGATTTATCGTGAGTGTTGATTACGAGATTGTTTAAGACGGCTCTTAAAATAGCGTAGATTTCACTTTGGAAATACTTTTATGTTTCCATAATTTTCTTTGCATTTCACTTGTAGCTTACATTTGGAAATATGATTAAATTATATCAGAAGATGGACAGAACTGTACAATTATAAAGCATTACAAATTATTGATGTGCTGCGGTAACATTTTTTTTAATAAAACGTAAAAAAGTTTTTAAATGTAAAATACAGTAGGTATATCAAAGAGCATTATAGTACTACGGGAAAGGTACATATATTTTTTTTAAATGGCGTCCCCGCATACGCGATGATTCTGCCAATGTCGGAAAGGTATATTAAAATATGTATTACGCTCTTTGACAGTTTTCTTCGAGTGACATTGAAAAGACTGACAGATTTCAAGATACTTTTTCAAGATATCTTTATGTAACTTATTCTTGATATCACTTATTATTTATTCACTAAATATGAGCATACAAATGAGCCAAAGAAGTGCGGAAGACGAAGAAGATGACGAGGAGTTATTAGAAGAAACGCAAATAGAATGGAGTAACCTGATTTTCCTTCCTTTCCACCCTGTGTTTAAACTTGCGGTATTGTTCAGCGTCTTTGTGAAGAGTATTCTGGTTAGTGGAAGCAAAAGATACTTTATTGTTACTAAAATTTGATGTCTTTTGAATTGTAAGGCAAATTATTACGTTATGTTCATTGAAAAGTTATGGAATTTCTGAATAGTCATACTTTTAATAGTGTCATCTAAAAAGAACGATCTGCCGATTCTAAGATGGTGAATAGGGTACGACCCTAAAGTTCCGTGATACATGTAACAAAATCAATTTATCGCCAGTTTTCACAGAGACGAAAAGATGGTGGGAATACCTATCAAGTTCTTCATAAGACTTAGCATTAGACTGCTGTTTTGTATTTTGAAAATTAATATGAATATCTTTTTATTTAACCATCGTCATTGTTGTATTATTTTGACATCCTAGATCTATAGTAGCATAATTGTCCACTCAAACTTGTTTATAATTTTTTATTCTATTATCTTTTAGGGTCCAATCCAATCGGTGTATCCGATTGTTTACTGCTCCAACGTGATGGACCGGGACCCGTTTTTGTCCTTCATAAAATATTTCTACTGGTATTGTTGCGACGCGATATACGGAGTAGATACGTTTCTCCACATCGTTCACAGGTTATTGAATAAATAAATTTGTAATCTGATAGCGATAATAGACCTTTCTTAAATTTATCATTGGCTTTGTACGATCTCATTTATTTTTTATTAAAATGCCCGAGATGATGTTATTAAAGTTAGATTTTTAATTTTAATTAACTAGTAACCGATATAACTCGGTGGCGTAGTTGTATTACGGTACCTACGACTGCAATGCTGAGGTCTCGGGCTCGATCCCCGGGTCGGGCAAAGTAATATTGGGTTTTCTATTCAGTATCAGCCCGGAGTCTAGAATTTGTGCCCGATATGGCGATAGGCTCGCCCCGAAGACATCATCGGACGGAATATGCACGGCTAAAGTTGGTGCACTAGTTGCGCCTCTGTCTACCCTTTCGGGGACAAAAGGCCTGAGTGTGTATGTATGTAGTAACCGATTAATTTAGAATGTGTAATTTCATTATAATTGTCATTTCGAATCTTATCGTATCTTACTTCTTACTTATATTACAAATGCGAACGTTTGTGATTGAAATAGCTGAACGGATTTGGACGAAATTTGGTACACGGTTAGACTATGTCCTGGATTTACCCATAGGATTATAAGTAAAATAAAAATAGCGCTGGCATCGTACCTACAGATGGCACTATGGATCGGTACATATATTTAGAGAAATTTGTAGCGGAAAGACTTTTGACGCTGGCGAAGCCACGATCGTCACCTAGTATATGTAACACCAGTAGCTTACAAAGATGCCTAAGGCTTACATTATTAAACAGAATAATTACATTTGATTGACTCAGTCTGAGATCACTTACCAAATATAGTTTTGTTATATAAAGGTCATGTACAAAAACGGGCTTAAAATTCTAAGCAAGATGCTTTATATATATTTGGATAGTCCTCCCAAAAACTAGGCCTTTGCAATAAATCGTATAATTTTAAAGTTCTCCAATTTTGAGATTTATGTAATTTTATTTTGCTTAAAAAGGAGACAAAATGAACGTTTTTAAAAAAGTATGTTACTAATAGAGGGGTCTAAAAATATGTTTTTAAGGTTTCCAAAATCCATATTTTTGCCTCTTTAAAATACATAAAGTTTGAGCCTGGTTAGATTTTGAGGCCCAGCACGCATACAAAAAACGGACATCTCCTTTCTTTAGAAAACAAGATTAAATAGCGTCATTGATGTATTAAAAAACCCAATAGCGTGCAATTTCCTCCATCGATTTTCTTACAACTAAAATCATCTAATCTTTTCAATTAATACGTGAAGAAATATCTTTTTAACCACATTCCGCGCACGGAGCAATGTGAGATTTGGTATAATTAAAGTTCATAATATAGAGGAGGGTAGAAAAATAGGGAATTGTGGTCGAATTTCGACCAATAGTATAGTTAATTAACATAGGTTGTACTTTCAGACAAGTTACAGATAAGGCAATGAGACGGGAATATTTACCGAAGTCGGCATTTCTATTACTATTGGACTTGATATCATTGATTCCGTTCTTCCGAATGGTAGTCTCGGATATTTGTCCGCCGACTCAACTGTGGCCGAACGTTTTAGCTTTCACTGAGTTTGTTATGTGAGTAATTTGGATATTCTTATAACGTTGTTGTTGAAGTTTATAAAACCGCAATTGAGAGTAGATGCTTTGTTTTTTATATTAAATGCATTTCCTAGGTCTTTAGGCTTTACATTTGATTTTTGATTTTTCTATTCAGTATCCGCCCAGAGTCTGGAATTTGTGCCCGATATAGCGATAGGCTCGCCCCCTATCACATCATGTGGCCGGAATACGCACGGCGAAAAGTGGGTGCATTAATTGCGCCTCTGCCTACCCCTTCGGGGATAAATGGCGTGAGAGTGTGTGTGTGTGTGTTTTGGCTTTACAAAGCTTTTTAAGTATAGACAAAACTTTTAATTTAAAAAAAAATAGGTTTAACTATAATATAAAAAAACATGAGAATTTTTATACTACATTTTTAATAGATGTCATGTTCCATTTCATATGCCAATTGACAAGGCAACGCCTTAATAATAATTGTTTTATACATCAGTATATACAGGGTGGTTGAATACTTTTCTTTGGTCACAACGCATTCCTTCTGGAAGATGTTGACTGGTTTCCTACTCATGTTGACGAGCTGTATAAACTGTGTCACTTGTTTTTGGCTTCTGCTCACCAAACATGGACTGTGTGGGAAATGTGCCAAAATCATTTACGATTGGAGGCACTACGTCATACATAAGGTAAATATACTTCCGATAAATATAATCCAAAAATTAAAACCGGCGCTTAATTTGTATGATTCAAGATAACTCTCCAATTGGCTATGCCTTAAAAGCATATCTATCGATCTTTATTTGAACACATCTAGTCGTTTATTTACAATTCTTCCGCTGCTTTTTATAGCATCCATCCGTAAAGGATAAACGTCTCTTTCAGTTAAACGAAACGGATGAAGGCTTCGCGACTTACATTTATGGCGCCTCGTACGTTTTATCTTTTGCCATAAATAAAACACTAGATGAAACGAAACCATCAACGATACTTGAATTTTTCCTTATATCAATGCTAATGATTTTCGGATATTTATTAGAGATATTTGTGGTAATGCCGAAATTATTTGCCGAAGCCATTCTAAGACTCCGAAGAATTTGTACTTTCCATCCCCAAATTAACAGGTTGATTCAGGAAACTCTTCGAAGAAATCCCTCGCCTACAGCGCACGTGAATGTTGAAAACTTTTACAAATTAATGTGGAAAAAGCGAAGTGGAATAACGTGCCTACCCGAAGTCATAGCCGAGTTCCCCAGATATTTGAGATTGGATATCAAGCAAGATCTCGTTTGGCCGGTATTTTATCACAGCCCCACATTAAGAAAAACTTCATCTTCGTTCAAACGATGGCTATGTGACTACATACGGCTGGATTATAAATTGCCTGGTGAGAAGTTCTTTGCCGGACCACATTGTCATACAAACCTTTATTATATTAAATCTGGTATCGTACAAATTCTATCAGCAGACGATGGCACGACCTCAATTCTCTCCGTGACCGGTGGCACGGTTTTCGGAGATGTCAGTTTCTTATTACCTCCATGGAAACGTAAGGTGATAGTACGGTGCCTCACGTACTGTGAAATATTTTTTGTATCCCGCTATGATTTATTAAAAGCCATGCACAGATTCCCGGAAGACCGCCGTAAGATTTTAGCCTCGACTGCGGAGAGGATTAAACACGCACGAACGTTGTATGTTTGCAAACAGCATGTTAGAGGACTTGATAGAGCTGAAGATGAGGGCGTAGCGTGGGTCAAGAGACGATGGTGGGAAATATCCGATGCTGTAGCCAATTGGAATAAAAGATCCGGGAAAAAGGAGCAAATTAAATGTGAACTACCACCAGAAGAAGCGATTTACCACTGTGCAAAATATATTGGACAACTGGTCCTTTGTAACGATATTCAACTGCAGACTAAGTCAATGTTCGCCAATGTCAGGTTCCCGTGGATATTGGTACCGCAGTCCAGTTTCGTTGTTATATGGCATCGCATCGTCATTTTCACAGTGTTGTTGGTATTGGTGTTTTATCCGCCCAACATCACGAGGCACACGATTCCAGCGGCATTTAAATTTCTTCAATTTTGGACCGATTTTGTCTACGTCGCTGATATATGTGTATCTTTGATGACCTCGGTGTCTAGACAAGAGAATATCACTACTAATTTCGCTACAGTAATGTTTGCACGATGCAAGAGTCTTAATTTTCTTTTGGACGTTTTATCTACGTTGTGGATAGAGAACTTGGCTTTGGTTTTCGGAAAACCGGAATTTTATTATGTAGTGCAGTTCAACAGGTTGATCAAAATTTACATATTATTCACTGGTGAATTTATTCATTGGGATGTGAGGAACGATCCATTAATCATTGATTGCTATAAAATTGCATTGACCCAATTTAGTTTCATTTACATCATGAGCTATATTACCTACGTTCTCGCTCGTCATATTCCCCAGTTGACAAGGCCCTATTTTTTCGGTGACAAGATTTGTTCATCAGATGTTCCTGTGAACCAATGTGATCCAGCGCGCACCAATTTATTTGGCGTGGCCATATCTTGGACGTTTGAACTCTTATTCTTCGAATATCTTCCATCCACCCTAGTGGATATGTACCTTGGAACAGCTACAACGTTGTTGTGTTTTATGATTTACGTTTACTGTGAAACGAGATTTATTGCAGCTTTGTATCTAAAATATAGAGAAATCACCAACTACCAATACTTCGTGGCGAACCTCAAAAAATATTATAAGTACTATAGAATTCACCAAGATTTACTGAAAAGGCTTGACAGATATCTGACGTGTCACTGGAAATATTATCATGGTGTGGACATTATGCATCCTGATTTGTTGAAAAATGAACCTTATGACATATACTGGAAAGTGCACGGTGAGATAGCAGAGAAATTGATCAGCGAATCAAAAGCTTTTACTGGAGCTGATTCGGCTCTAATAAGAGAACTTGCGTATACAGCAAAATTTTTGATATTACCGAAAAATTCAGCTTTATTTTTATTTGGAATTCAATGTAAGAATGTTACCTGGATCGCTCAAGTAAGCACTTATCTATACTCGATCTGTAATATTTTTTAGTTGACATGAGATACGAGTAATATTTTACAGGGTTATATAAAAGGCGAGTATCATAACGAGGAAGGTGAATTGGTAAAGATTTTCCACGGCCGCGGGCACATGCTATCAGTAAAATCGGTGTTTCTGGGAAGGGTATCCCTCAGAACATACACGGCTCATACGGAATGCGAGGTTTGAACTTTTCCCAATCCTTACTTATTAGAAAACAAAGTCCCCCGTTGCGTCTGTCTGTCTGAACACGATAAACTCAAAAACTACCAAACTGATTTCAATGTAATTTGGTATGGAAATGGTTTAGGACCCTGGGAAGGATATAGGCTACTTTTTATTCCGGGAAAATACACTTTAAAACGCGGGCGAAGCCACGACAAAATTTAGTTGTTAATAAAATTTGTCTATGGGTTGAAAAACTTTCAACTTAAATCTTTTTATACAAATGAATGAAATGAACAAGACCCTGGCCCGATGATATGTTTACCCGATACTTTTACTTTATTCAATATTAATTTCAACAAAATTCGTGAGATTTGGTACTTTAGACATTATAGTTTATGCGAAAGTAAATAACATGTTTCTTACATAAATATTAAAATAATTCATCATTGTGAAATATTGAAGTTGTTTGTTTTTTTTAAATGTTTTATTTATGTAAAAATTGTTGAGGTTTTAAAAAAAGGAAACTTTAAAAATTCACTGTTGCTTCAACAATATTTCGTTTTCTTTGCGACACGTATTTAATTTCAGATACTGTATATAAGAATTCAAGACTTTTTCAACATCATAAAACGATATCCAAACGAATGGATGTACTTCGAAAACTGCATTCAAGAGTTCAGACCGGTTTTTGATGAAATGTGTCAATATTATGTCCGGAAGCATAGAGACGTATGATGTACTTTTACCGCAAAAAATCAGAATAGGTCATTTATCATTACATTCCCATAAATAAGATTTTGTGAAAAAAAATATTAACATTTTCACATCATACTAATCTTCCAACTAGATTTTTTCCGTTGACTATGAAATATCGGTTTTCAATGAGAAATAACTACTATTTATAATTTAACAGCTATCGGAAATCTTATTGAGCTATCTTACTTATTTCCAGTATCAAAACAAAATAAGAGATCGAGTATTTCACTCCCGGATTTCTGTGGTAACAAATAAGATGCCTCGTGAGTGTGTTAGAGGTCGGGCTATGCCTTTTGAAAGTGATTTTTGGAAGGAGCCCGAATCGGAGTAAGTATTCCTCTATAGTTTAATAGTAAACTTGAAATCTACCTTATCTACTAGTGAGTATTAAATAAATACACACACACATACATATAACGGAGCGTGAAGAAGGAATTAAGCTGGCTGGCATAACTGTGCCGACCGATTAGGGATGTTTATCTCTTGTCGGTCGACATTTTTTGGGTTTCACTTCTCTTACCATCAGTTGCAGTGAAGCCACTTTGTCGAGCCATCGACAACAAAAAGCATTATGCCTTTATATCCGAAGGGGTGGACAGAGGTGCATCCAGGGCATCCACTTTTCGTCATGTGTTTCGTTCCATGTGGAGGACGAGCCTATTGCCATATCAGGCATAAATTCCAGGCTCCTAATGAGTATTGAGTAGTAAATATATTATTATTATGTTTTTACTAACAGGTTTATGGAGTATTGGATGTTATTTAGAGCAATCATTGTGTTTGTGTCCATCGCCTCCGCTTCTTTGCAAGGTTTGTATGGAATTACTTTAGATCTCCAATATATTTGGAAGTGGCTGTAATTGATCGTTGTTTCACTTACTCTGTTTTTATTTTTATTCTGTCTTACCTAATACATGTTTTTCATAATAAGATGTTCTCTTACTGTATATAATGCATTAGGTCTTACACGTGTTTATTTCGTAGGTGGAATCGGTGCTATTTACAGATGGCCTTTGATTATGATAGGTTCATTTTGTGATTGTATCGCGTGGATAGACATCGTTATAAAGCTATTTGTGAGTTGTATTAAGTTTTTTACTAACCAGTATCTAAATATTATGTAAAACATTAGTAAATGGTGATAATACTGTGAGGTATTTATCTCCAAGTGGGTATATTTTTAAAATATTACTATTTACTGGAACAACTCCTTAAGAGTTTGTTCTGAATGAATTGCTCAATGCGTAGAATGACGCTGTTTTTATTATAATTGCTCATAGCAAATATTTGTTTCAGTTTAAAAAGTATCTGGCATTATCTTTTCAGTTGGCTTACTACGACGACCGTGGCCTCCTCATTTACGATAAGCGTAAATGTATGATACATTACTTGACTAGGGGTTTTCTTTTGGATGTCATTGGAGCATTTCCCCTATATGAAGTCCTCAAGATCCTTCTCTCAGCTCCTATCGACGATGATGATGCTATGCTCGTGAATACGTTTTGCAAGTTCGCTCATTTGTACATCTTGTATGGCTATTTCAACTACATCGCAGATGTTCCTACTACTAATGTCACCTATATTATGGTAAGTGTTCTTCTTTTTATTGACTGCTACCTTAGATTTAGTCTATTTTGTGTCTTGTTTTAAACCTTCCTATCTGATCGGTATCGGTGTCTAGTTTTAAATAGTTATTTTTTGCAATACCTAAATAGTATTTATATACCTTATAAAATTCTACCACAAATATACTTGAATAAAGTCAATTCTAAATTAGATTTACAATTTTATTGATTCCTTCAGCAAAACGGAATAATTCACAATGAAATGAAAGGAATCGATATTTTTGTCCGAAGTAATTCAAGCCAAGTTTTATCGAAATTAAATTAACCGTCTTGATTATCGAGAAACCATAAAACATCTAAACTTATTTGGGAGTTTGTTATATGGTAAATTAATCTTCCCTGAGTTAGACGCATAATATTTTTTTTCTACTTGTTCTTCGAATATCATGTATAATAGTCGTGCTGCCACATAAATGAAATGGTAAATTTTTTTTATGGCTTTGAATGACGAGACGAGCATGCCGTTCGCCTGATGGTAAGCGATACGACCACCCATAAACAGTAGCAACACCATCCAGCATCTTGACTTACAAAGTACTGTGTGGCATTCCACTGCGCTCGTCATCCTGAGACATAAGATGTTAAGTCTCACTATGTCCTGTAGTTACACTGGCTACAATGTCCTTCAAACCGAAACACAACAGTGCATGCGCACTGCTGCTTGGCGGTAGAAATAGCCATAAATTTAATTAAGGTTTAAGTTCTGTTGCAATTCTGTATGTTTAACCCCCGACGGAAGGAGGGGTGATATATTAAGTTGAAGGTGAGTATTTGTGTACTGTATGTCCGTCTGGCATCGTAGCTCTGAAACGAATGGACCGAATACGATGCAGTTTTTTTTGGTTGAAAGCTGGTGTGATCGAGTGGTTCTTAGCTATAATTTAGAAATTGGTCTATTGATTTATAGGTTGTTTTCTATTATACCTGCCTGTCACGTATTTTTAGAAGTTGTGTCTACAATTTACTAACTGCACCTTCCATCGCTCCCAGATCCTGAAATGGCAAGCGATACTCATATTGGTAATGCTCGGTGGCAGCCACTACCTGATGAGTTACTGTGTCGACTTCGTCTTCGATAACGCGGACAAATTCAGTATCATTAGCATCCAGCGAAGAAATTCGTGTTGGGTCCCCAAACTGTTTAAATTAAAGGAACAGGCGTCATTCGAAGATTTGCATCTTGTAAGAATCTACCTTTGCCTTTACAATCATAATAACTCTTTATATTTCTCAGTATTATTAAAGTATGATGAATATAATATTACACAGTAGATTTTTTTGTAATTTTATGCTATTTAGAATTCACAAAATTAATAATGTTTTTCTTACTTAAGAATTGTTGTTACCAATATTGAAGAATAAGTGAAGAATTAATATTTCCAGCTATTTGCCGAAAGTCTGAATTTGGTTCAATGCGGCTTCATGAGATTAAATTTTGGTAACTTTAACATTGATCGTGTTCAACTTGGAGTTGGAACGTCTCTGTTCTTCTTGGGATGTTTCTTCTGGTAAGATAAAAATACTTGAAGTTTAAGATCTATCGAATACCAATGTAAATAACACTAATTTACTACATACATAAGTAAACATTATATGGAAACTCTGTTACGTAATGCAGCTTCTAAATAAAAATTGATCTTAGCTGTATTTTTCTCATGCTGCACCATAGCAATGATTTTCATTATCTTGAAGTGTAAAAAGTTTAATTTTCCTATAGGTACGAAGCTTGCTTGTTTTTCAGAATGTTTATGATATTTTCCAATATGTTCTATTAGGTTCGTGTTTTGCTACTCACTCGCGTTATTACTGCTGAATTCCCGAGGAAACTCGCTATTCCAACACGGTGTTAGCCAGCTGAGAAGATTTTTACAAGCTGAAAGAGTTGATGAGAAGTTGATACATCAAACCGTCCGCCATTTTCGATATTGGTGGATACGGCAAGTACTCGTTTAAAATCTGTTTCTTATAGTACATAAGATTTCAACTTTACCTGGTGGTTGCCTATTATAGTTTCTATCCTTAGTGTAGTGTCTGACTGAAGATCGATTTCTAGCTGAAGCTGAATATTTTGAAACTCAAAGATAGTAGCATATAGTTCAAGCAATAATTAATAATATAAGTGATTTTAAAACTTTTAAACTGAAGGTTTATATTGACTATTCATTGACCATGCAGTTTATAGACGTTGAATAGCACGCGATTAGTTTTCGCAAACATCTCTAATAGATTGAACGTTACTTTTTCTTCTTCTAGTGCCTCTTCAATGTTGAGGGTTGGTCGTCAGCTTCTTGTATTCCTCCTTGTCACTGGCCAGGCGGAACAGGTGTTCAACGGAGGTGATATCGGTCCACTCCCGGATGTTTCTAAGCCACGATTTTTTCCTTCGCCCATCGCGTCTCTTCCCCTCTACCTTGACCATAATTACTAATTGCAGCAGCATATATCTTTCGTGCCTAAGCACGTGGCCGAGATATTCTATCTTGCGCTGTTTGATGGTTTGCATCATTTTTGGGGGCATATTGAAGGGAACGTAGCTTACCTTTTAATATTTCAAGTAATTTGCTACCACATTTTAAGGCCGTAAACATAATGTGGAAGACATTAACGATTTAATAAATATTATAATCGCCGCTTGCGCAAAACACTGGTGTTGTAAAAAAAGAATTCGGGTTTCAGAAAAATTGTCGGTGATAACTAGAACTAACTCTTAGGTACTATAACTTGATAGAAATTTACGAGATGAGCTTTAGGATAGTTATGCGTAATCCTTGGACGCCTGCGGTGGACACCGGTGTCCATTTATATAAGGAAATTAGCTTATAGCTATATATAAGCGGGCGTTGACGGGGTAAATGCGAATAGTATAAAGAATATTTTTGTTCAGCAAATCAATATGCTAGCTATTAATATTGGATTAATTGAAATCACGTAGATTCTTTTGCCGTTTGCATGTTACTACCGTTGAGCATACGAGGCTATGTACCTACTGAATTATAATAATTATACAATTCCATGGACTCCTAAATGGCTTCATTACAGTTACATTTATATCAGTAATTGATTTCAATTTCGAGTACCACAGTACCACATCATGCCAAACTATATTATTATTATTTATTGACTAGAATTTTGCTCGCGACTCCGCCCGCGTGAATAAGTTTTTCCGAAATAAAAAGTAGCCTTAGATGTTACTCGCTGATAATGTAGCTTTGTATTAGTGAAAGTTTTTTTTTAAATCGGTCCAGTAGTTTGAGTTTATTCGTTACAAACATACGAAAATACAAATCTTTTCTCTCTAAAACAATAGTATAGATGTCTTTAATTTTATATTAGATTCTTCGTACTCTATAGATACCCATATAATTCATTTCTTTAAATAATTGACAAGTGACAACGCACACCATAAGCCGGTAGTCATAGAAGAATAAAAATGCACACTGTGTTTCCTGATATAGGTATTTAAACTATACATGAGTAACAAAAGATTTCGGCAAATTCTACCACTAAGAGTTAAATTGACACGTCTTAACGCAAGAATTTTGATTTTATTCCGTTTTTCCAGAACTAAAGGCATCAATCTACATAATTTGACGAATGAGCGAATCGGTGTGGTTTTTAGACAAGATTTGAATTACTATTTCTTTAAAAAGTAAGTCAAATATCTACTAACGCAATCAGTGTATGATAATCTGTATAAATTACTGCTAAATAACTCCAATAAACAGAAATCACTGCTATTAATAGTTTGGTAGGCTAGTGATTAGGGAGAAAGTACCACGTATATTGTTGATCTACGAATAATTTAAGTGATCAAAGTATGTATTCCCCTGTATGGGATCAATAGTATCAAGCCTCCTTCAATTCCTACTTCAGTTTATCAATAACTCAGTTTTCTGACAGTAAGTATGGTCGTTACGTGTCCCGATTCAAATTCTATACGTTCATTGTGCAGCCTTGTTATTTCAATTGCACTCAAATCGGTTGTGAATGGTGAAGTGTAGTTTTCGTCTCAGGTCAAGCAATCGTGTATATTTTTAGTTTAAAAAGATATGTCAAATTCGAATCCATATCGCTTCGACCTATAAAGTTAGGGGACGAATCGACTCAAAAGCAGATGATTTCGAGGATAAACCTATCAAAGTGTGCATATCTATCCAAACCTTTGGCAGGACATTCACAGCCCTAGACACATTGTTAAAAGGGGGCGAATCTCTCCAACGGCAACTAGCTAGCACCAGTACACAAATGTACTACCTGCCTGGTGAAGAAATTTTGAGAGAAATGGACTTGGCTCCGTGGGTGTTCGTCGTGCATCGAGGAAGGGTCACGCTCAGTCAGAATGGAGAAAAGATCGCTACTCTCTCAAAGGTAGTTTTCCCAAACGAGGTTTTTTTATTGCATAGAATGACGAGACGAGCATGCCGTTCGCCTGATGGTAAGCGATACGACCACCCATAAACAGTAGCAACACCATCCAGCACTGACTTATATACTGAGGTAAAAGTGTACCTACTTTGTATGAAAAAAAAACTTGATGTGTATTTCTCCATCCTGAATACGGTTTATGCTTATCTTATTAAAACAGAGGAGGCTAGTGCGCATAGGCTAAGCTACGCTGCATTATCTTTACATATAATAAAGCAGTAGAATCGATGTGTCAGTACTTTTAAAGAAATGGGGTGACTAAAGAAGAGTAATGTTTTTTTTTTGTTATGTCATTACAGTCAGTAGCCTGACGCGAGTCGGCTTTTCTGACCACACCGGACTTTCGGGCGAACGCTTTAGGCGCTCCAACCCTTTACATTTAAACGACCACGCTGAGGGCACCCCCTAAGCGGGGTACGAACCTCGGCTCAGGGCGGTGGTTGGAAGGTGATTGAGACATCAGCGATTAGGAGAAGAGTAATGGAAAACAAATCCGCGGTTGTTGTATTTTTTTTCTGTCTGTCTGTTTTTCTGTTTGTTTGTTACTGCACATCTCCAAAATTACTGAACAGATTTCGATGAAATTTGGCACGCGGGTAGATCATGTCTTTTTATCTCGGGAAAATATAAAGCGGGACTTTTATCCCGGAAAAACTTTTTCACGCGGGCGGAGCTGCAAGTAAAAGCTAGTCATTAATATGTTCAGCTGTTGGCATCTTGTGGCTGGCGATGACGTATAAATGCTACGCCTAAAAATTTACTTGAAAAAAATATGTAATAGAGCGAACGTATGAACGAATGAACATATTTTGCATGCAGGGAGGAATTTTCGGCCAGTTAGATGGTATAATACCGCGTCCAGTCCGCATCTCAGCTGCTGCAGATGATTACGCTGACCTACTTCAGATAACTATCAAGCAATTTCAAGATCTCTTCACCAAAGACGTAAGAAAGAATTATAAAACGTTTCTTTTTCTGTGCATGGAGAATTAACTTACAATAAGCAAACCTTTTTTGAGCCATTTTAATTGTTTATTTATTGTAACAATATAATAAAGAGAAAATTAATTAGATTCATGACACCAAAATGAGGACTAAAAATTTTATTTTATTCATCTAGATCAGAAAAAATATTGAACAGAATCCGCAATCTCAAAACGATTTCATGGCGACAAAGAGTCATTTTCCGGAAGACGCACACGACACTGTCCAGTATATTCTTCAAGGGAGGAAAACTATAAAAATTCCGGTAAGTATTCCTTAATTTCAGTTCTACCTACTCTGGGAGTAAGGATGTCCTTCATAAACATTATTGTATAATGAAATGACCGCCTCGGCGGCGTAGTTGTATTGCGTACGCGTTACGAGTACAATTTGCGCGCTGAGGTCCTGGGTTCGAATCCCGGGTCGGGCCAAAAACATTGTGACTGGGTTTTTCCATCTTAAAAATTACTCAGTCGCAGCTCGGAGTCAGGAAGTTGGCGGTGTGATACCCCCGTGCCTCGGCCGTAAGCAAAGCACGTAAAGCCGTTGGTCCTGCGCCTGATCTCTCTCCGGTCATGTCGGATTGCCGTCTCACCGGACTATGAGAGTGAAGGAATAGCGAGTGCACTTGTGTATTGCGAACACTTTCGCACTATAGTATCTCCTGCGTACCTGGCTGATCTCCGTTGAGATTGGCCGCCGTGGCCGAAATCGGCTAGGAAGGGAAGGGATTATTATTGTATAATTGAATTTACTAACATGTTGACTCATTATCCTCACCATAATATAAGTATTCTAAATATGCTGGTTGGACCGTATCGACCGCCGTAGATAAGGTGTTTAAGCTCGCCATAGGGGCCCATGTAAGTGTGTTGCATTCTAGGATCAGCCTGTTCCTATCCGGTTTAAACAGACCTGCATACCTAATTGTGTCGACTGGTAAGGGATAATCATCTCATCAGTCGACACTTTTTTTGCATTGAATGATGAGATGAGCATGCTGTTCGTTTGATGGTAAGCGATACGACCACCCATAAACAGTAGCAACACCATTCAGCACCTTGAGTTACAAAGTACTGTGTGGCATTCCACTGCGCTCGTCATCCTGAGACATAAGATGTTAAGTCTCATTATGTCCAGTAGTTACACTGGCTACAATTCCTTCAAACCCAAACACAACAGGCATGCACACTGCTGCTTGGCGGTAGAAAACACTATGGGGTGGAGTCCAGTACTCCATTTACCACCAAGTGCAGTAGGATCAATTGGCCGTGCCTGTATCCAAAAAAATTGTGGATTTTAAAGATTTACCCCTCATTCCACCAGCGCATGGCACCGATGGAGGCTAGACATGGCAACTGGTATTCAAGATGGCTTTACTTTGTCTGGTTGGGAGCTCCTTTCGCTTCAGCTGTCATTGTCTTAGTATTGAACGTCATGCCTATAGAAGTCATCTCTACACTATCCTGGTTGTTAGTTCTACTGGATGTTATTCACTTTGCTCATTTTATTGGAGAATTTTATACGGTATGTTTTTTTAATAGTTGCATCACAATTGCTGTGTAGATTACTTATGGATTTTTTTATAATGGACGTTTTTTAGAGGTTTGGTTTGTAGATAGGCAAAACTATGGTAGCGATTGTTGTTTTAACAGTTTATTTGTCAAAATCATCGTTCAGCTCGCCAAATTTACCGTGCGTCCATTTTACGGTCGAAATAGTCATCCATCCGAGCAAGTTATTCGAAACAGCATTAATCGTTTTCGCACTAGACACACTATAATTGATAATATCCATCCACAAAGGCGTCTCACAGTACGCCCAGAAAATGTTATTGCTGCGATGAAGCGTAGTCTCGAAGAAGACCAGATGAGTCGATTCGGCATTGTACACAGGACGAACGTGTGATCTCACGCGTCTGGATTATTTTCTTGGGAATACGTTAAATTACTAGCCTACGCTGATAAACCATAGACGTCGGATCACTTGGAAGCCCACATTCACCGCATTATTGCAGATATACGTCCTCAGTTGCTCGATAAAGTGATAAAAAATTAGACTTCCCGATTGCGCTTCATTCGAGCTATCTATGACGATCCTATGCCCAAAATATATTTAACACTTATATTCACACTAATAGCAAAGAAATTTCATTTAAATAGAGCCAATATATGACGGCAGATGGGGCAAAAAAGTTCTCGAGTGGAGGCCACGTACTAGCAAGCGCAGCGTCGGCCGTCCACTTACAAGGTGGACAGACGACTTGATAAAGGTCGCAGGAACACGCTGGATGCGGGCCGCTTTTGACAGATCCGCCTGGAAATCTTAGGGGAGGCCTATGTTCAGCAGTGGACGTCATGTGGCTGATGATGATGATGATGAGAGCCAATATTTTGACTGTTAACACAATTTTGCATGTTTTATTTCATTTTGAAATTGTATACCTCTAAAAAAACACCCTATATAAATGTCTGAGACCTAACATTTTCATAAATTTCTGCGCCATATGTAGGTATTCAATTGCTGAAGCCTTGTCTAGGTCAGTAGATATTAATATTACAAATTTATGTTATACTTTAATATTTATTAGTACTTCTAGTCTATCTAGCTATAAACTGTTTATTCAGTTACAGTATAAGGATCGTGAGCGTCGATTGCGAAAGATGATTACCTATAGTAAATAAATTTTGTGGAATAGACTTAATATGAACAGCTTGTCTTAAATCTATTGAAATGAAGATTAATATTCTAGTTATGAGCAATAGGATATTTTTATTGTCAATATATTTTAGCAAGTGTTTGAATTTAGCCCGTGGATTTGCCGCGTAAATTTTCTCTCCCAGAATATAATATCCATGTACCTACACAAAATTTATACAGATTGGTTAAACTGTATAAAATTTACGTGATACGATCTGAATGGTTAAGAGATCCAGCATTAATGATTCAATACGATCTAACAATGAAGAATCATATTATGTAATTTTTTTAAACCAGTTACATTATATGACACTTGTTGAATCATATATCGATTACCTTGTCTGAGTAAATTTGTATCAATGTTCTAGATGGAAAAGACAATAGTGAACAACAAATGCGTGTACCGCACGGTCGGACCAAGGATCCTGAAGAGATGGGGTTTCTATACAGATGCTTTGTCGCTAATCATACCCATGCTGACATTCGTAACAGATGACTGGAGATACCAATTAGCAAGATTGTTACGACTGAGATTATTTTATGATTTCCAAATGTATTTCTGCACAAGTTTTAAGGTAAGTTCTGTGTACCCGTATCGATCTTACCATAAACAAATGACTATAGTTTGCTTTCCATTATTGAACAGAGCAAGGCTGCGCCAATTTTGTTGAAGTTTATCATTGTAATTTTGCTGTTACACGCGGCGACCTGTGGATGGATTTATGTTGCTTGCAGAAGTTAGTACATAAAAGGACATAACTGAATTTTGAGGGTGATAAAAGTAAATTTTAAATATTGTGGATTTACAATTTTTCCATATTTAATGGAATGCCTTTACAGGTGAATTTCCAGTAAAAGTATATATGCCTCTTGAAGTAAATAGGAGTATAGATCATGACCAATGGCTGACTCCAAATCAAAGATATGGTGGTAAGTACGATCCAAGACTTGGTTGTAATTTACTTGGTAACTTTTTGAGTATTGAGTAAAAGCAGTATTTATTAATTGGTACAATATAAATTTCATTTTATTGTCAGGATGCGCAAGAGTTACAAAGTATACCAAACCGGGAGACTACAACATGCCAAGTTTTGTAGTGCCAAGAAACTGGCAAAACGACTACATAGTAGCTATGACGTACATCATATTGATTCACACACACACTGCCATTGATGCGGTGCGTAATTTTCAAATTTAATATTAGGAATCTCTTTTATATTTGTTTTAAGGCTGCATTTGATATGAGCGATCTCTGGGTTAAATGTCTAGAAATTTTAATCTAATATCACTTTTAGATTTTTAGACTTTGACCGTGACCCCTAGGCGATGCCATAGTAAAGAATGCAACTAAAAGTTTAAAATTTAATACATCAATATTGAAAATAAATTATCATTGATGCCGCGAATCAATAGTTTCTTAGGGTGAAGGTATCTAATATTAACATTTAATAGCATTTTAGAAATAACATCATCCTCCCATCTCGCTTGTGGTTCTTTAGGCATCGCTCCGTGATCTGCGTCTAAGGTTACATCGTTATTTAAACATAATAAAAATCTACGACTATCAGTCGATTTTAAAATACATCTTAATCTTCGGTCCGATCCTGAGAATAAACCAATTAAAATAAGTCATTTGTAAGCATGTTAAAAAATCTTGATTCGGATTTGTCCATTTTTGCGATCGATAAAGGAGCGATTGAGATCCATTCAAATCGGCGGTTAGCAATAGATTTAATTGTCAATTCGTCAAACATTTTAGGTGATCCCTCTCTCTCTAAGCCAAGTCTACTACAAAGTCGTTCTGACCATGTTCATTTATTTGATCGATATGTGGATTATAAGCATTGCGATCAGCTCCATCTACACGAAATTCAGGGAACTGTACCAGTATGATTACTACGTGAACAATCTAACCACATATTTGAATCATAGCGGACTATCGCCTTCCTTGTTGGAATCTGTGAAGGAATATACTGAGCAACTTTGGAGGAGGCAGAGAGGTACCTTCTTGTTACAACTTATCCTATTGGAATAGAGGATTTACTTTGCGTTAGATATGATCTATGAGCAGAATCTCACTTTCATTAAAAACTTAACCAAAGTACCTATTAGTCAGATTAAAACAAGCCCTAGTGATTCTGACAGTAGGTAACTTTATGGCCAGGTGAAATAATTTTTCCTAATGAATTTTAGAGCGTAATGATAAAATTCTATCTTTAAAGGAGATGTCCGCTTTTTGTATGGGTGCTGGGCCTCAAAATCTAACCAGGCTCAAACTTTAGGGATATTAAAGGGGTAAAATATGGAACTTAGAACGTTTAAAAAAATATTTTTAGACCCCTCCATTCATAACTAACTTTTTTAAAAACGTTCATATTAAGTGTAGTTTTCAAGCCAAACAAAATTACACAAATCTCAAAATCGGAGGTCTTTAAAATTAAAGGATTTATTGCAAAAGGCTAGTTTTCAGGAGTTCTATCCAAATATATATAAATTGTCTTGTTTAGAATTTCAGGCCCGTTTTTGGACATGTCCTTTTACACAGTGTAATAGAAAGAATACAATATTTAGCTAAAAGTGCAACATTTTAAAATTGCTCAGCCCTGGGTCAAGATTTCCTTCGGTAATCAGTTACATAACGCTTTGTGTAATTGGTGGACAAATCATTCCTTGCAGGAAATTGGCTACCAGAGCTAGCACAGCAAGCGCCACCGTGTCTCCGAGAAGATCTGTTGGATGCGCTATACATGCATCATCTGATGACTCCGCCCCTATTCCGCCAGCTACCTAATTACTTCAGGCGACAACTAGTCGCTCGGCTTCATAGAATTGTAGTGTTTCCTGGTATGTGCTAATAGTGATCATTAATTGGAAGTTGTTGGAAAAATCGACCTAGTGTGTTGAAACTGTAGGGGTGACGGTGTATGACTTGCACGTACAGCCACGAAAATAGACAAGAGGTCCAACACTTAAAATCGTCCGTATACATACTTTTGTATCTCCAAATAATCTCTAGTTTAAAGTTTACGTTATCTTAGATAAATAACTGTTAAAGGTTTTAGGTTATGTACTTTAAATTGGTTTAGCTCTTTTTGTGTCTGACTGTGCTTGTGAAGACATTAATGAAAATTGGTAAAATATGTCAAAGAAAGTTGACTTGAGATACATCATTTTACGAATGGATTTACTGCAAAATTTCGAAACCGACCCTATCTGAACTCTACTCCGTATACCATCTATTGCAATGGGGTCACTTGACCCTACCCGTACAAAAATAAAACTTGATGTGTCTTCTCAAACCATTGAATCTTAAGAAATTTGTAAAGTGTTTTTAAATCCATGTATTACATGTTGTTATAATAAACTTCGTAAACTTTCCCGGTTACTTATTGTAGCTAAGCTCTAACATCTGTTGTAACAAAGACATTGTTGGTAGGAAAATGCCTGATTCAAGAAGGTGATATATTTTCCTGCATTTATTTCATACACGAAGGCGAAGTTGAGAAATGGTTTATTGATAAAGGGTAACGTCATTAATTTTATTAGAAAGTTGAATATTAACTTGGAAATATTTGCTATTTGAAAAGCCACCAAAGAAAGATGACAATCGTTATCATCAGCCACATAAAGTCCACTGCTAAAAATAACCCTCCCAAAAAGAATTCCAGACGGACAAAAGCAGAAGATGACGGTGAAAATATGGATTTTATGGAAAATTATATACTTAGAAAAGAGTAATTAATTAGTAATACCATTTCTTTCTCCTTCCATTTCAGCGGAGAGAATAAAATGATATCTTTGTTGTCTGTGAATGGATATTTTGGATTTATACCAGGATTGTTTCCGAATACACCATTTCAATTTACCTATTATACTCGAACGGTAATACAATTTCTGTGACTCTGTAATACACATTTTTGTTTAATACCTACGTTCATGTAATTTTTTAATAAGCCAAATAACAAGAAATGCATCTGGTAAGTAATAATGAAAATACATCGTTCCAAATGTATCATCATTATAATGTTATTTTTGGCAGTCGTTGGGTCGACGAAAATCTCATTCATCATAGAAAACGTAGTATATTAATTACCTGCGCAGTATGTGGTTTCTTATAAGGCTTAAGAACAATTTGATTGCACTTTCCCATTACTGTAGACAAAAAAGTGAGCACGAAGAATGTCTATGATGAAACTTCCCGCAAGAAACTCTAGAAACAAACCCCATTAAAAGTATGACAGCGCATAACTCAGTTTTTCGACTACGTCCAACATCATCATTAGTGAAAGAATTTTCAAAATCGGTTCAGTAGTTCCTGAGATTAGCGCGTTCAACCAAACAAACAAACTCTTCAGCTTTATAATATTAGTATAGATTAAAAACATGTAATTTGCAGGTTGTGGATTTGGTGTACTTGAGACTGAAGGATTGGCAAGACTTACTCGATTGTTACCCAGATGTGAAACGCGATTTGTACACGGCTGCCAAGCAACTCAAGAAGGATATGGGGAAATGATCCTTAGTTGAAAGTGATTGAAGTGTTTTTAGATTTATTTAGGTTTCAATATTTATATATCGAGATGTGATATATTTTATATTGAACTAGATAATTATTTTGTCGTATTTTCTTTTTTGCTAACTAAAATATATAGTAATATATGACTGATATATATTTTAAAAAAATCTATACGTATCAACAAGCACAACTCTTAAAAATAATCACATACGAAGGAATACTAAACTCCCAGGTCCAAACTACCCTAACAAGCTACACTAACTTCCGTCTTACTTATACGTATAAAATAACTAATTAAGCACGCAATTTAAAAACCTATTCAGGACTTCGCTGATCCAAAAAAAAAACTCACAAAATTAATCAAATTTTTATCCAAACAAATGCTCAAGATACCGCGGTTTCGCTTCAAGACTCCGTAATTTTATGAAGTTTAATTCACCGCTCGAGGAAGCTAAAACAATTTGGTATAATTTGCTTTTGAATATCTTATTCAAATATTACTGCTATTATCGCATTTTTGTAAGGGATAAGGAGGATTTTTGGGGTTAGAGCGAGTGAATTTAAAATTTGCTTTGGTATTATGGACGTTTATAAGCGGAAATCATTTATCATCATATAATTTATTTGAATGCACGTTATAAAGATATAATAAATTTAAAATAAAAAATTCTGAACTAGTATTACATTATTAATTAATGTATTAAAAATAAATTGTAGTAAAAAGCATTTGCGAATAATTTTTTAAGGATTTTTGTATAATAAAAAAATGTAAAAACCTTTACTGACTTGTTAACTGAAAAAAGTAAGAAAGTAAAAACGGCATGAAAATTAAAGACCATTCTAACCTCCAAACCGCAGCTTTGTAGCCCGCATTTACACCGGCAATTTTGAGGAAAATAATATTCCATTTTTCCTTTGAGAAATTTACGCACTATCGTGTAAATGACTTCATAAACATTTACTGATATTGTTCTCACAGAACGAAAATTGTTTTAATCAACATGAATTCCACTCTATGGATGAGTAAATTCTTTGATTAAATTTGTTTCTTAAGGCAAATGGCGTCTAAACGTGGGAATCACTGCCATTGGAGAAATGAAGCCATATTCTGGAAAATTCGACATGGGAATAACCGTTGTATGTTGAGATTTGGTGAAATTCCTGGATATAAAAGGCACCATTTTGCAACAATTTGCAGATTGTTTAGCAGACTGAATGAGCAGTTAACGTTTTCTGAGTCATGATTTTAGTAAAACACAATGCTAAACCCTTTACTTATACACTATGAAACTTTATATTATATACTAGCATTGCGCGCGGCTCCGCCCGCGTGGAAAAGTTTTCCGGGATAAAAAGTAGCCTATAGCACTCAGGAGTAATGTAGCTTCCTATTAGTGAAAGAATTTTCAAAATCGGTCCAGTAGTTACTGAGATTAGCGCGTTCAAACAAACAAACTCTTCAGCTTTATATATTAGTATAGATAGATAGACATAATATTAGTATCGATAAGTATAGATTAAAACGAATACAGGTAAAGTTTAAATGCAGGGGAAATACCAAAAAATACTGATAGAATTCTGAAAATTATGTCACTAACAAAAAGCTATGTACAACCCCTAATTTGTATATTATGCTATTTTTACCTTGGGGACGGACTTTAACGCACGCGGATCCGCGGGTAATAATATATGGTTTTTTGTTATTATCTACATGCTTTATGTATTTGTGTACAGTCAGCAGCATAAGTATCTGAACAAAATCTAAATTTCAAATTGCCTATATACTTTTGCGTTCTTACTAATCTTTTTTTTTTCTCTTCACAAAAATAAAATAAAAGACATTTACTTTACATCGAACGAAGCAAAAAATGTTTCAGTTTAACTTAACGCTATACGCGTTAAGTTAAGGCGATTTGAAATTGTGTTCAGATACTTATGCTGCTGATTGTACATATCAGTAAACTCTTTACTTATTAATCTATTTCCCTTTTGAACAAATTTCTATTAAAAATTGTAAGCTTTGCATTCTTGTATTGAAAAATGTTTCATTATGACAGTACAATGTCTTGCTCAGCTATTTAATAAAGTTGTTCATCGAGTAGTCTCTATAAATAAGTCTGAACGAACGGTTGGGTCGTTGATGCAATCTTCCTATTAATTCTCTGGCTATGAGGTTCAAATTAAACTCAATGGTGAAACGGACCGTGCCGGGTATAGTGTAAGTGTAAGGCGACGCGCTTCGACTTAAATTAGACAAAAATAGTCTACACACACACACACACACACACACACATTCACGCCCTTTATCCCCAAAGGGGAAGGCAGAGGCGCAATTAGTGCACCCACTTTTCACCGTGCGTATTCGATAGGGGGCGAGCCTATCGCCATATCGGAGACAAATTCCAGACTCCGAACTGATACTGAATGGAAAAACCCAATATCACTTTGCCCGACTCGGGGGTCGAACCAGTGATCACAGCATTGTAGTCGTACCGTAATACAACTACGCCATCGAGGCAAAAATAATTTAATCCGAAGGATATTTCTTTCAATTTCATACCGACACTTCCAGTTCTGCGGTGTTATTATATGTATAGATTGAAGTTACTATTTTTATCCCGCACAGTGGGACTTTTAATACATTGACGCGGGCGAAATATAAGACGTTAAGGATGATAATAATATTATTTTAAATATACGTCAAATACCTAACAAGATTAACCTACATATTACTGTGAATTGAACCTTGTTAATAATCGTGAACCTTTTTGAAATTTGAAATTTTAGACCTTACAAAATACCGACGAAATTGACAATATTGTTACAATCGCATTCGCTTATATCTTGTGCCGTATAATAATATTTCCTTATTTGCTATTTCGTATATTCAATTTAATTCAGCAGCGGATTAATTCGTTTTTAAGTGCATTTGTTATCTAATTAGATCGTAGATTTCCACTTAGATAACCTCACCAGCGGCGATTGCCAAAAATTTGTTTTCAAATGTTTTTTATTTCCAATTTTCGAGAAACCATTTGTGATGTAGCAATATTTTTTAATAAATTATTTTAAATCATGATAATGTCACATAGCTATAAAAAGAGCCCTATAAGTTGTTTTTTTTTATAGCATTTAATGACGAGACGAGCATGCCGTTCGCCTGATGGTAAGCGATACGACCACCCATAAACAGTAGCAACACCATCCAGCACCTTGACTTACAGAGTACTGTGTGGCATTCCACTGCGCTCGTCATCCTGAGACATAAGATGTTAAGTCTCATTATGTCCAGTAGTTCTACTGGCTACAATGTCCTTCAAACCGAAACAACAGTGCATGCATACTGTTGCTTGGCGGTAGAAATAGACATTGCGGTGGTACCCACCCAGACGGCCCCTTACATAATGAGAGACCTACCACCAGTAAAACTAACTATACTGTTGAATGTCTTTGTTCCTATGTTTTCAATCGTCAAGTAAATCCTATCTATGTGTCTAAATATTTTGCAAGTTGGTAATAAATGTTTAAAATTGTCAAAGAAATTCTTCTGATTAAATTAACTTATTAAAATTAATTAGCTCTAAATACTTACCTTATTCACCTTATTCATAAACAGTCTATAAACCTATTTTAGTTTTATAATGTTTTGTCTTCTTCCTTCAAACTCAATTGATAATTTGTTCGAAGAAGACAAAACATTCAATAACAACAAAAAAAAATAGGTTCATAAACTATTTATGAACAAGGTTGTAAGTCTGAAATTCATAGATTATAGAAGCACATAGGCTACTTTTTACTCTTGGGAGGATTACAATGCGGCGATTTTAGCAAAACCTAGTAGGTACAGTCACTAGTACTGGTTGTAGGTCTCTCAAATGTAAGAGTCCGTCTGGGTGGGTACCACCGCAATGTCTATTTCTACCGCCAAGCAGCAGTGTGCATGCACTGTTGTATTTAGGTTTGAAAGACATTGTAGCCAGTGTAACTACTGGACATAATGAGACTTAACATCTCATGTCTCAGGATGACGAGCACAGTGGACTGCCACACAGTACTTTGTAACTCAAGGTGCTGGATGGTGTTGCTACTGTTTATGGGTGGTCGTATTGCTTATCATCACGCGATCGGCATGCTCGTCTCGTCATTCAATGCAATAAAAAAGACGTCAGCCACATAAGTAACTGAACAAATTTATAATTTTAAATCACCTCTACGCGTTCAGTTCAATTAAAACATTTTTTTTTGTTTGTATGAAGTAAACTAAATCCATTAAATTTTATATTTGTGAAGAGAAAACGAAAATTGGTAAGAACACAAAACTGTACCGGTAATTTGAAGTTTCGAATTTGTTCAGCATGCTTATGTGGCTGACTGACCATACATCTAAACTTGCCCATTGACTGCTTCGGTGGCGTAGTTGTATTGCGTACGCGTTACGAGTACGATTTGCGCGCTGAGGTCCTGGATTCGAATCCCGGGTCGAGCCAAAAACATAGTGACTGGGTTTTTCCATCTTAAAAATTACTCAGTCGCAGCTCGGAGTCAGGAAGTTGGCGGTGTGATACCCCCGTGCCTCGGAAAGCACGTAAAGCCGTTGGTCCTGCGCCTGATCTCGCTCCGGTCATGTCGGGTTGCCGTCTCACCGGACAACGAGCGTGAAGGAATAGTGAGTGCACTTGTGTATTGCGCGTACACTTGTGCACTATAATATCTCCTCCGTACCTGGGTGATCTCGTTGAGATTGGCCGCCGTGGCCGAAATTGGCTAGGAGGATTTCATTTCATTCATTTCCTTTTTTCATTCGAACTGTCACATTTATAAAACACAATTTATATTCAACCTTGTGACAAATGTCTTATGGTACAATAAATACGTTAGGTATACACAATTATCCAAAGGTAATGTGAACAAAGCGAAGCGATACAATCTCAGCCTACCCCGCGCGCCGTAATCGCGCGCTTAAACAAACAACAAAACAGAGGGAATCCATGTCATTTCAACAAATACAGTGTTTGTAAAATTCACTGTGAGGGCGTTCTTACACTGTCACGTACTTACTTGAGATTATCTCCGACTATTTTTATTATTTAAGACTCAATACAACGCCAGTATAATACAATAAGGCAAAGGAACATTGTTTGCCCACTTTTTAAAATCCTCAGAAAGGTGTTTTATGAAAAATATAAAGAAAAATCGTCATCAATCATCATTCTTTAGCTCCATGTGTACTGCTCGGTACTGTTATTCTTAAACTATTTTCTAATAAACAATACTACTTGCATAAACGCACATTTTGATACTTAGAACGGGTTTTTTCAACTGTGGTTAGGGTAATCATCGGTGTTATTAAGCTGGACGCGCTCGCAGCGCCTCACGCCTGGCGCACTCGCAGCTCTGCGAACGTGTCCAGCTTAATAAGACCCGGAGAAAAAGATAACCATGGTTGAAAAAACGGGGCCTTAGTCACCGTGGTAAAGTAAAGTTAAGGGTTTTATTACAATGGCGATTTGCAAGCAAATTCACAGAGTCGAAAGCGCTGCGCACTCGTCCAGTGAAGTGAGACCGTTAAATTTACCTGATCATGACACAACCCGGCCTTAGCCTGCCAGCTTCTATGCCACTTCGAATGTCAAAAAATATTGTGTGTATATACATACGAATTCGGAAGACTCATTTTCGTACGAAAACGCATCCAAAGTGCTATCGGCGTTACGATACTGTGTAATTGCTACCGCCTTGTGTTTTGTTATACACAAAACGTCGCGTACACACTCCACCGAACAAATTATGTTGGTTCGCGTTTATTTTACGTTCCCAACGATAATGTTTTGTCGTGTAGCACTTGAAAGCGAGTGTTTTCACTACTCACACTTTGTTCGTTGCTATTTTAGACAAGTTCACGTGTTGTGGTTTCTACTTGAGCCTATGTTTCAGATTTACTGTTGCTGGAAGGTAAAATATTCCTAAAAGATTTAAAGTTATATAAGTTAACTAGCTGTTGCCCGCGGCTCCGCCCGCGTGAATGAGTTTTCCCGGGGTAAAAGTCCCGCTTTATATTTTCCCCGGATAAAAAGTAGCCTAAGTTACTCCTTATTACATCAGCTACCTGCCAATAAAAGTTCCGTCAAAATCGATCCAACCATTTACGAGATTAGCCGGAACAAACAGACAGACATATCGACAGACAGACAGACAAAAATTTAAAAAAATGTTATTTTAGTGTATGTACCGTATATATATTCATATACATATAGTAAAAAACGGTTATTTCAATATTACAAACAGACACTCCAATTTTATTTATATGTATAGATTATAGATAAGCTATGTCTTAATATTTTAAGGATACTATTTTATTTTTTCTGTTTAGCCTAGATACGGTTAAGGATCCATTTTTGTTTTGGATTAAGTACAGTCTCTATTACAATAATTTGGTCAATGCATTTTATAAGAGTCAGTGACTTTTCATACATAGATTATAGGTTCACATATACGGCTTTAAACGGTAAGTAATACAAACGACTTCACATGTTTTATGTGGGGAAGATGTGGTTCACAAGACAAATTATATGCTCTGTCTTTGACATAATAACCGAGAACAGAGTGAACCCAGTGAAGCGATGTTTACATAACTTGTATTATGTTGACTTGTTTGCGGTCTTTATCAACTGTTGCATTCAAATTTTTAAGCTGTCTGCGTGGATATGGCTTCAAAAGTAACAAAATGGAAAAATAGGTGCAGACTTATATAATAACTAGATTTGGCTCGTGACTCCGCCCGCGTAAAAGTTGTTCCGGGATAAAACTCCTGCTATGTATTTTCCCGGGATAAAAAGTAGCCTAAGTGCAATTCCAGACTATAATCTATGTCTGTGCCAAATTTCATCCAGATTCGTTTAGCCGTTTTTTTTTATTGTATTGAACGAGAGGAGCATGCTGTTACGACCACGACCTCGACAACAGCAATACGACCACCCATAAACAGTAGCAACACCATCCAGCACCTTAATTTACAAAGTACTGTGTGGCATTCCACTGCACTCGTCATCCTGAGACATAAGGTGTTAAGTCTCACTATGTCCTGTAGTTACACTGGCTACAATGTCCTTCAAACCGAAACACAACAGTGCATGCACACTGCTGCTTGGCGGTAGAAATAGACATTGCGGTGGTACCCACACAGACGGACTCTCACATATGAGAGACCTACCACCAGTAAAAGCCGTTCTGGCAATATTAAGTAACAAACATCAATCAAAACTTTCACATTTATAATATTAATATAAATAATCTCCTAGATGGTTTCACTGTCTAGTGGCACCGTAATTAGCTAGGAAATTCAGAAGAGCTGATTTCATCTAAATTATCCTGACTTGCAATTAAAATATTACGTGCTCGATTTGTTAATTCATAAAATTTACGGAAATACAATTTCCAATCTTGCACATCTCGTTGAATGTCCGCAGGTTCAAAACCCAAGGGCACACACCTCTGACTTTTCTAAAAAGTTATGTGTATATTCTTTTTGAATTATCGCTCGCTTTAACGGTGAAGGAAAACAGCGTGAGGAAACCTGCATACCTGAGAAGTTCTCTGAACTTCGAAGGTATAGGAAGTCCGCCAACCCGCACTAGGCCAGCGTGGTGGACTAAGGCCTAAACCCTCTCAGTTGTTGAGGAGGCCCGTGCTCAGCAGTGGGCAGTATATAATACAGGGCTGGTATGGTATGGTACATCTCGTTGCATCTCTGCCGATCCCTGTAGAACCAGGCATATATTCGCAACTCAACACCCTATTAACCTTTCACACGGAGGTCGGAGCCTGCATCCGTAAGATCACGTATAACTATTTTATCACGACCCTCATTCCGCGAATCTGCAGTGTGGTGAAACAATTTCTCACTTGTCTCAAGACCATATCTTAAAAGCAATTCCACTTTGAATTTTTCATCGCATTATGGAAGACGATAAAAGTCTTGAATATTTTATTATGCCGGCTTTATGGGCGATGATGTTAATAAAAGCCACGGTTTCAATTATCATCTTTCTACGTGGGTTTTTGCGCGCGTTTCTTCTGATTATTTCTTTAGTTTATAGCTTAGGGAACGAGGGCTTCATTTGTAATGTGCAAGGTTGTTTTTATTCTGCGTTCAAAGTTAAGCGGTATTTTTGTGGGGGTTAATGCACGCTACGATGCAATAAATTATATTATGTTTATTATACTTATGTTAAAAGAGGCTGTATAGTCGCTGATTAAAAAGTTTATTATTAACGGCTACTTTTGCTTTTACTTTAGCTGTTAGTTTTACTTTTATAATTCAAAAGAAAATAGCTATAATCATGTAATATCTTCATAAAATACTAGGTGTTACTGGTGGCTTCATCATCATCATCGTCAGCCACATGACGTCCACTGCTGAACATAGGCCTCTCCTAAAGATTACCAGACGGACCTGTCAAAAACGGCCTGCATCCAGCGTGTTTCTGCGACCTTTATCAAATCGTCAGTCCACCTTGCAGGTGGATGGCTGTCTCGCGGCTTCGCCTGCGTGAAAAGCTTTTCCCGCTTTAAAAGTCCCAAAACTACAGTACGACACTAGCGTCATCTACTTAAAGAATCTAATTAAAAATATCCATTATTTACCATGGGAGAAAATTACCGGAATAAAAAGTAGCCTATGTGTTAACTCAGGACATGAGCTACCATTATGCCAAATTTCATCCAAATCCTAAGTAAACCTGTTTTGAGTATAATATATTCTATAGATATCTATTTCTGGATGAGTCAGTGTTGAGGTTCCTTTTCATTTGTTATTAATACGTGCGATTCGATGTTTAACGTGATTTGCTGCGCTGTTTGGTTTTAATCTTATAAAAAGGTTTTCTGATCTTCAATGTTGCCAATTTTGTTATGAAAATATTTTCCCAATTTTGTCTTCAAACATTTCCTCTACGTGAGCTAATCTGAAGCAAGATATTAGATATTTTAAATAAAGATTGACTTTGTCTTATGCTCTTAACGTGCCCTGGTTTTAGATGGGAAGTGACAATTAAAATTTTCGTATCAGAAAAAAATCAAACTCAACAAATCAAATGCAATCAACCCTGTAGTATATACTGCCCACTACTGAGCACGTGCCTCTACTACTGAAACAGGTTAAGCCTTAGTCCACCACGCTGGCCTAAGAAATCAAATAATATTTAGATGATACATTAGCCATTGAATTATTAAAAGGGACATAGTTCATCCACATATTAATATCATATAACTAACGACTTCTTCAACGTCGGGAGAAAATATTAATTAAAAAACCGCGATAAAATCCGCAAAATAGTTTTATTTCAATCATATAACTAATTAACTATTAGTGCTATTTTACAGTCTCAGTGAACTCCAGAAGCTAGGACAAACACAACAGTAGAATTTCTAAAACAATACAAAGTTCATAATTCATGCAACATTTTGGTGCCAGAAATGCTTGCAACAAGCAGATAAATAGAAAGCATCATCCATAAAACACTGGAGGTTGAACTTTGTCGTTAACCGTTTGGCCGATAGTACGTTAGACTCCATGTCTCTTGGTTTTATCTTTAAATTGTTGTTAACACACGGGCATAAAACCCGTCTTGCAATGCGAGTTTAAACTAATGTATCTCTTTTGTACACTTCTTTAAAATCCTAACGTTCTGATCTGATAGAGCCACACTGAATCTATACTAATATTATAAAGCTGAAGAGTTTGTTTGTTTTTTTTGGTTGAACGCGCTAATCTCAGGAATTACTGAACCGATTTTGAAAATTCTTTCACTAATAGGAAGCTACATTACTTCTGAGTGCTATAGGCTTCTTTTTATCCCGGGAAAACCTTTTCACGCGGGCGGATCCGCGAGCAATACTAGAGTATAATATTGGTTGACAGCATGAAATGGATGGTGCGACCAGGTAAGTATCAACTTTTCATAAAAAACGTCATGAAGCGAAATCTTGTGAGTTCCTATTGGTAATATACTTTAAACAAGTGTTTGCCAAAGGATAATTCAAAGTGGTGCGGTAATCTGGAATACATTGAGGATTTACGAGAATATTTTTTATCTATTGAAAGAAGAAAGAAGAAGAAAGAAAGAAAAAACATTTACTGTCGCAGCAGTGAGCAAAGAATTGAAAACACAAAATTTATTTAAATGCAAGTTCATATTCAATTCAGAAATATAACAAAATACTTTCCAAACTTTAAAGGATTCTCATGAAATTTTAGATGCAGGGCTCGTAATAAAATCATGCCGTATGTACACATGTTTCCAAGAAACTTTGTAAGATTTACAGCTCACGTGACTTCTAAAGCGTATTGAGTTTACTTCTGAGAATAGCTCACAGGTGTATCGGTAGTTAATAAGATAGAATAAGCTAATATAAAGAATTAGTACGGTCTTTAGATTGTTTTTTATTCCGTTAAGAATGAAGGCCGTATAAGGAGCTCAATATGTTTTTGTTATGTTGATCTTTATTTATTAAGAACTAAATGTTGCTCGCGGCTTCGCCCGTGTGAAGAGCCTTTTCCGTTACAAAAGTCCGTAAATCACAGTACGACGCAAGAGCCATCTACTTAAACGACCAGATAAAAAATATCCATTATTTCCCATGGGAGCAAATTGCCGGGATAAAAAGTACCCTACGTGTTAATCCAGGACATGATCTACCCGTGTGCCAAATTCCATCCAAATCCATTCAGTAGAGTCTGCATTCACTTCAAACAAACAAACAAACAAATATTCTGACAAACTTTCTCATTTATAATATTAGTAGTATGTTTCTTTTATGCTTTGAGGTACAATAAAGAGTTTAAAATAAAAAAAAAATACGTGTGGCACTCGGAGACTGCCGCGGTAAAGCTATTGCATAGCATTTTTTATCACAAATTTATCACATTGACTAAACACAAATTCGATCTTACGCTTACCACATAAAGTAGATTTTTAAACGCGAGCTACGCTCGTTTAGTCTTGTTATTGATAAATGTCAGAAATGCAATGGTCATCACAACCAAAGTAGAATAAATCAAAATTTGAAAAAATAATGTTACGTTCGATTCTTTTGTACTCGTGCCGTGCCAACGATGGGGAAATAGCTTCTACGCAATGTATTTAAGGTTTATATTAGATTAGTAAGAAATGGTTTTAATGACTTTAATAAATAAAATAAATAAAAATATACTCGTTTCAAGAATTATAGCTTCTACGCATTGTATTTAAGGTTCATATTAGTAAGATAAAAAAGATGTCAGGTTTATTTTAGTTACGGAATTTCTGGATTCGGTCTCCACGCTCAAGGCCCGCGATAAAAGCTATGCAATAGCTTAATAAATAAATAGTAGGATTCATGGCTCACTTGCCACAACTGCTTTTATAGTTTTATCAAAACCTTAATGAACATTGGACATTGTATGTTTTGTCTAAAACTGAGTACCCAAGCAATGTTAAAATAACTATTTGCCTTTATTATTTCAACCTTTGTAACACGTTATATTCTGTGAAAATTTTTGTCTGCTACCTATTCGAACCCCTTTGATTCTTGGACAGAGAAAAACGTTCCATCACTACCCTGGAATCCTAAATAAGATGCGGGATAGAACAAATCATCGAAGCACACGGCCAACTGAAAATGTAGGGGTTTTAAAGGCCACCAGCCAAAGTGTGCATGTGCCTGAACGACATACTTCCTCATACACAGACACTCACGCCTTTTATCCCCGAAGGGGTAGGCAGAGGCGGAACTAGTGCAGCCACTTTTCACCGCGCGTATTCCGTCATAGGGGCGAGCCTATCGCCATATCGGGCACGAATTCCAGACTCCGGGCTGATACTGATTAGAAAAACTCAATATCACTTTGCCCGATCCGGGGCTCGAACCAGAGATTGCAGCATTGCAGTCGTACCGTAATACAACTACGCCACCGAGACAGTCTACTTACATCATGAGACTAAAATAATATCAGCAAAGGCGAGTACACTTGTTGCATTTTCGATGATATAAACGAAAATAGTTAAGTACTTAGTTCATAAGTAATATGAATTTCGACAAGCATTCAACGGGTTAAAATATTTCCCAAGTCTTTTAATTGCTTGGATTTTAACATTTCAGTTTGATTAAAAGCGTCTGAATGCTCAGCTACTAAATGCAGGACCAGTAAATTATATCCACAAGTGGTCATAAAAGTTGTTTTATGTGTTTCATCGTTTTTATATTTTTATTAAAACTATCGATATTTTTATCTTTGGATTCGTAGAATTTTATGGCATTTTATGCATATTAAAAATATCTGTATCTTTGTGAAAGAGTACTCGATATATTTTATATTTGAATAATTCTAAAAAAAGGTAATTCGTATAGACGAGTCAAACGAGTGCAATGAATTTAAAAGTTGGTTTGATATGCATGGATACTTTTCCTTGCTTCAACCATTTTTAAACTATCACCTTCCATCGGGTTTTCTGGACTCCACCGAAGTGGTTAACTTAATCAAAACCTTCAAAAGACGATGAAAATTTTCCAAAATGGCCTCTTACAACGTCGCTATGATACGACGTATCTCAAGAGTTAGACAAAGTACGCAGGACTAAGATTGAGTGCAATCTGCCACAAAGCATCTGCGACGGTGTGCGGAGTAACGCTTCGAGTGGAAACGTAAATGCTCGTTAAGTTGGAGTTACACCTAGTTCCCATGTAATTGAGTATAATATTTGATAGAACAAATATCACAAAATAATAAATGTGGCCAAGAATAATTCGCATTATTTTATAAAGAAATGGAAAGTTTATAGATTTTATTTTCGAGTATACAGATTTTGACAACAGAGACAGGGGTAATAATACTACAAATGGAGCCTTTTAGAGCATAATAGACGGCAGGCAATTTTATATTAATAGAAGGCAAGTATTTATTTCAGGTTTCATATTAAATAGATTTCAATTATTTTTCAAAATGCACCCTTTTCAAAATTGCCTATTCAATAACATTGTAAAGTAAATGGAAATCAATAAATTTAATATCCATTTCCCTGGTATTTTCCATATTTATAGGCGCGGCGATCATTTACCTCAGGTGACATATTTTCAATTTGCCGCTGCTATTATAAAAAAACATGTTTTATGACAAGCATTGCTGGCCATTAAAAAAAATGATTTCTATAAATTATGTTTTCTAAGTTTTAGCATATAAAAGTTAAACCAATACCCTTTAAGAAGCCAATTAAATTTGAAGGAAGGAAGTGAGCTTAAGTTACATTCAAGATAAAATCAAACCATAAATCCACACCTCCATAAAAGAAGCTCGGTGTGATCCAACCTTAATTTTAGTATCAGTCTGGTTTCTAATCCTGTAATATGCTTATATTATATGCTTAATAACTTGAACAAGTCTCGATTGCTTGTTTTACAACCGCAAGGGAGAAATCCAGGTGCTCTCGCGATGACACTCCGCTTTTACTCGAATATTAAATTTTACCTGCGTAAAAGCAAGTACTGAAACATGAATAAAAAATTTACTTTAATTTTTATTCCTTCTCGGCTTTTAATTCCGCAAATTTGAGTTTTAGTGGCCGTTATTGTCAATTTCAAGTCTTACTAACTATTACTTTTGCTATCAATTATAATGTAGAGATTGTCTGTTAGGTTTGTAGTTCTACTAAAAATACGATTCTAAAATAATTAATGCAACCTTTTAAACATTTTATCTTAAGGATTTTTTCTTTCATTCAATCTATTAGTCTCGTTTAGACGGATCAATCATTGCTAGCAATTATCATACGCAAGTATTGAACCCCGTCTGAACATGCGCAATAGCGAGGCAATACTTGCCCGCGTTTATGTATACGAAAAGGTTATTCAAGACGATTGTTTGTAATAATAATTGCTCCGCCAAAATTAACCTAATGTCTTACCGAAACTTCCTAAATGTTATAATAATTGATATTAATTCGTTTCCACCTGTTTAGAACTGGCGTCGTTATGCGTAATGCAGGTGTAATTATGTGGGACACGGAAAGCATTTCAGATCGCTATAAACGTCAGGTAAGGACGCGGTGATCATGTCAGCGGGTTTGTTTAAAACTAAACTTACTTGATGGGATTTAATACTCTCAGAGCGTATTCCCACCTAAAAGGTCGGCAACGCATCTCTTTTCCCCTGATATTGCAGATGTTCATGGGCGGCGGTGATCACTTACCATCAGATGAAACGTATGCTCGTTTGCCCCCTATATCATAAAAAAAAGACGAGGGCGTAGCCAGCGTTCAATTAAGGGAGGGGGGTGGCACACAATCTTAAATTTTGATCCTGAGGGGATAAATTGTATGTACGTTGCAACAAGATATCCCAGGATCGTCTTATACGCGCCCAAGAAGGCCCTCGCGGGTTTTGGTCGGTATGCCGGTTAGCGTCTACATAGTGTTAGGGTCTCGGACCAATGCTCGCTTGTAAGACGCTATACTCCCGTGCGTCGACATTGGGTCGTAAGACCGGTGAAACCAACATGACCGTTCCACTCATCCCTCCAGTGGCGGTAGCGATGACGCGATTTTACCCGCGAAAAAAAAAAGTAAGTACTAGAACCAAAAAAAAACGGATGAAAGTGCGAGTTGGACTCGCGCACCGTGGGTTCCAAACTTCATAAGTAGGTATATTAAGAAAGCATCTAACATTTTTGCTTCGGAACCCTAAAAAAGGCTAGATCCACTATTTAATTTCGAAGTGTTAATACATTTTTTTTATTTGTCTAACAACATTTTCGTAATCTTATCTATAAAGTTCAACCCATTACAAAAAGTAACGCAACTTCGCTTCGTCGTAATATAAAAGTTTTGAATTGTCACAAACATTAATAAAAAAAATATGGTGATGTTAAATTTCTTAGACAAAATAACAATATCTCTAAATATTAACTATTCTATAAAGTACCTTGGGGAAATTACCTTCAAAAGCTAATACAATTAATTTAGACAATCTTAATGATAATATTTATGTTAGTAATATTTGAAAGGGTTTGTGTATTAAAGTAATATTTATGAATTTACTAACTATAATAACGTGTTTTAGAAGTATAACTTGTAATATTTACAGAACAATGGTTAGTAGTTTATTGGTATGCACAGTTAGATAACTAGTGTTAAAGTTATGCTTTTCTTTGCAATGCCAGTCATCCTTGCAGTATCGCTACCACGAATAGTGTTGTTCGCAATTCAGGCCGCGAGAGAAGTTACTGCATATTATTGAAGTAATAGTATTATAGCAAAAGATTACGTATGTTATTTAGAGACAGATATAATGATATATTTATGTTTTTGTCTAAATCTTTAAAAAAATCCTTTCTTTAATATTTAGACACATTAGGTTAAATTAGAATCATATCTATGTGTAAAAAATTGAATAAATAATTGTCTTACGTCATAATATATTTTTAAAGTATATTCTCAATAAATAACTTCTAAAATATACTAGCGCACTTATTATTTAGTACCTCATTATATTTTCGAAACAAAGGTTTTTAGTGACAAAGAATTAACAACAATACAATACTTTTTATACGGTTACGCCCAATTGGCTTATAAATAATGAATATGCTGACGCTACAAGTTCATCCATTGCACCCGAGTATTATAATACCCAAAAGTTTCTAGAATATTCTCATACCAATTTTAAAGACATTAGCAGTACGCTAAACTCCTGTTATCAATGAACTTTTCGACTCCACGCTCAGTTTATTTCAAAAGAAAATCTTGCTTTTGTTCTATTCAGAGGTTTGATTAAATTTGAGTACTTATCAGGGATAATGCATTTGCAAGGGTTAAAGGCGACTATGGACTCCGAAGATCTATTAAACCTGTATATAGGTAATTAAAGTTAACTTGATAATTAATGGATCAATGTAGTGATACGGCGCCCTATACTTGATGGTTATTAGAAAATTATATTTTACCTTAAAAATAGCGAATTAATGCTTTTATCTATAGCAAATATATTCTGGTATCTTATTAAAAGGTATATTGCTTGTATGGGAGAATCTACATAGCATCACATTGGGTACAATATTACGGTTTGAAAGACTTTGTAGGCAATGTAATGATTAGGTATTTTGCGACTTAATCCTACTAATATTATAGACGCGAAAGTTTGTAAGTATGGATGTCTGAATGTCTGGATGTATGGATGTTTGTGATGATGATCTTTTACGCAAAAACTACTGAACGGATTTCGATGAAATTTGGCACACGGGTAGATTATTTCCTCGATTAACACATAGGCTACTATTTATCCCGGGAAAATATAAAGCGGGACTTTTATCCCGGGAAAACTCATACACGCGGGCGGAGCCGCGGGCAAAAGCTCGTATTTAATATTTCAGTAAAAGAAAAAATAATTTTCCTAGTAATCCTTTTATCTTGCTTGTTTTTTAAAGGTATCCATAACTGTTCGGACTCCATTGAACAAGGTAATAGGAACCCGGCATCGGGCAATATCTATCCGAACTTTAAAAAAATCGTACTTTAAAATTGATCTCTCTATGGGATACAACAGGGGCGGATTTAGATGATAAAAAACAAAACCGAAATATTGTAGATGTGATGTACTATTAAATAATTTTATTACCACCAAGTCGTGTTAAAAGTATTTTTTTTTTTTGAGGCAATTTATTTCAATAATGCAGAAAGAGGGGTTTTTTATTGCAGTTGAAGGACGGGACAAGCTTGTCGCTCGCCTGATGGTAATCAATACGACCGCCCATAGACAGTAGCAACACCATACAGAATTTACAATAGCAAAGAACTGCCTAGCACTCCACTGCACTCAACACCCTCAGACTTATGGTGTTACACGTCATAATGCTCAGTGATTACGCTGGTTACGATGCCTCTGAAACAGATCCTTTTATGGAGACATTTGACGCTAGCAGCACCGCGATTACATTGATTCTATTTTTAAAATTGTTTTATTTTGATAAAGTGTTTTTTTTATTTATTTTTTATTGCTTTGAATGACGGGACGAGAATGCCGTTCGCCTGATGGTAAGTGATACGACCACCCATAGACAGTAGCAACACCATCCAGCACCTTGAGTTACAAAGTACTGTGTGGCATTCCACTGCGCTCGTCATCCTGAGATATAAGATGTTAAATCTCATTATGTCCAGTAGTTACAGTGGCTACAATGTCCTTCAAACCGAAACACAACAGTGCATGCACACTGCTGCTTGGCGGTAGAAATACACATTGCGGTGGTACCCACCCAGACGGACTCTTACATATGAGAGACCTACCACCAGTAAAGTGTCTGATAAACCTCCCATTGGCGCTTTATTACGGGCCTGGCGCGAGCTGGAAAGGCTGTAATTTGGCCGCCTCGCCAGTTTATTTTCCCTTAATATCGAATCTCAATCGGAACTGATTGCACAGCAGCTTCAAAATGCGAGTCGTGCTGAATAATTTTTGCGCTCGGAATACGAGTGTCGCGGTAGTTGAGACTTTTCAATTCGAAATATTCTTTTTTTCCATTTACTGTTGACACGTACTGGTGCTTAATAGAATCTAAATTGAATTAACGATGTGAACAAGAATGTAGGTAATATTTTAATGCGTACAAGTTCTAACCTCTCTATTTAATGATTTATTTCGCCACAGGAGCTTCCAGTGAACCCCCTGCTCCCCTATTCAGCGTCTATAATAAAAAATACCTCGAGAAAAAGTCGTTGAAGAAATCATATTTTAAACCGTTCCTGGTTTCAAGAAAAAGGCATAGGCAAAAAAGCAGGTGACAGGTAAACATATTTTCGAAATAGCTTTTAAATAAAAATAATAAAGCCGTGTATACATCTAAAAACACAAAATCCGAGAGAGGAAGCGCACGTAACCAAAACATTAATATGTCCCGGTGAGTAACAATGACAAACGAGCCGCACAGACAGAATGAATGAGAGTGTTCTAACTGCTATAAGTGTGAAACATGATGGGCCTTATTGTATTATAATGTTTATTTATTGAATATTTGCCCGCGGCTCAGCCCGCATGAATTAGTTTTCCCGGGATAAAAGTCCCGCTTTATATTTTTCCGGGATAAAAAGTAGCCTATGTATTAATCCAGGACATGATCTACCCGTGTGCCAAATTTCATCGAAATCCGTTTAGTATTTCTTGCGTGAAAGAGTAACATACTTTTTTTTATTGATGGCTCGACAAAGTGCCTTCACTGTACCTGATGGTGAATGAAGTGAAGCCCAAAATAATGTCGACCGGCAAGAGATAAAAATCCCTGGTCGGTCGGCACAGTTATGCCGGCCTGCATAATTGCTTCTTCACGCTCCGCTTGAAGGACCCTAAGTTATAGGAAGGAGGGAACATGTACGCTGGCAAACTGTTCTACAGCTTAATGGTGCGGCAGAAATGTGAATTACCGAACCTTTTGGTTATACATACATTACTTACAAACTATCGCGTTTATAATATTAGTAGGATAAACAAAAATAGAAATTGTTAATATACGTCTTCGGAAAAGAACACATACTCTGCGTACTTAGATCAGGTCAGCAGTATTGTCAAAATTGCCAATTGCTACACACTAATAAAAAAATTACGCTCCTAATTATCTGATGCGGAAGTGAGACCCGCGGGCCTTATTAGATTCAATTAAGATAAGGTCAATAGGTATTACTGGCTACTTTAAAAGTATACAATTTTATTATGCGAAAGGTCTTTGACGCGAGCAGAATCGCGAGTAAAAGCTAGTAGAGTGCGTTGGGTTAATATCGGATCATCCTCGCTGGTGGTAGGTCTCATATGTGAGAGTCCGTCTGGGTGGGTACCACCGCAATGTCTGTTTCTACCGCCAAGAAGCAGTGTGCATGCACTGCTGTGTTTCGGTTTGAAGGACATTGTAGCCAGTGCAACTACTGGACATAATGAGACTTAACATCTTATGTCTCAGGATGACGAGCGCAGTGGAATGCCAAACAGTACTTTGTAACTCAAGGTGCTGGATGGTGTTGCTACTGTTTATGGGTGGTCGTGTCGCTTACCTTCAGGCGAACGGCATGCTCGTCTCGTCATTCAATGCAATAAAATAAAAATAAAAAAAATCATAGAGCATTCCCGCTGTTTAAAGATTACTGCTAAACCCGACAACATTTCCTAATACTCACAACACAGCTAGAAGTACTGTTTTTAATGTCTCACAATTGTTTGCCACTGAATTAGATTTAGTAACAGTTTAACAGTTATCTTGAAACAACGGAATAACCCCGTCATCCGGTAATACCCAATACACCCTAACATCATATCGATCCAAAATTAAAAGGTGTTTAGTTATTATACATTCGTAGCATAATTCACTCTTAAAATAATGTTATGAAGGTAATTTTCCACTTATTTTCTCTGCTTTTGACCTGTTTCCTTTATAATATAAATGCAATTTGCGTTCGCTGTCTCACGGACAGCTTAAAATAACTCTGAAGATGACACTCAGTACTCTCGTTTGAAGTAAATTATATACAGTTTTCATTTTAGATTTTTTTTTCTCATTTTTTGTTATATCATTATTTATTACACCTACCTATATTATTCATCTCTGCATCACCCTAAGGTTGGCTGGTAGAGAATGCCAACGACATTAAGTTCGCCTTTATACATTGCTGTATAAAAAGTAATAAATAATTAAAAACTAATAATACAGTTCGTAAATGTTGATAGTAAATTAATCGTAGTTCTTACTAATATTTTTATACGTTTGTGAAAATATTTGATCAGGCGCGGAAAGTGCAGAACGGATATGGATAAAATTTGGCATTTAGGGAGATCGTGTCCTGGATTAACATATTAAAGACTACTTTAATGCCAGTATAAGTGGGGCTTTGATACCAGGAAGGGTCTTTACCTTCTAATGTACCTACATAATATTACAATATGTATTGATGCTCACTCCATGAAAGTTAATTGTTTTTAGAAAGTTTACTGGTGGTAGGTCTCTCATATGTAAGAATCCGTCTGGGTGGGTACCACCGCAATGTCTATTTCTAACGCCAAGCAGCATTGTGCATGCACTGTTGTGTTTCGGTTTGAAGGACATTGTAGCCACTGGACATAATGAGACTTAACATCTTGTCTCAGGATGACGAGCGCAGTGGAATGCCACACAGTACTTTGTAAGTCAAGGTGCTGGATGGTGTAGCTACTGTTTATGGGTGGTCGTTTCGCTTACCATCAGGCGAACGGCATTCTCGTCTCGTCATTCGATGCAATAAAAAAAAAGTAGTCAACATATCGCAAACACGGTCAATCATTAAAAACACCACACTAGTGTTTCTACGTTGTGCTATATGGATTCCAGAACAGACCAAAACTCTATCATGTGATTAAAATTCGAAACGGTCAATATTTAATGACGATCGCATTCGATCCGCTTCGCACAGAAAGTTCTGGATTCAATTTAAACTTGCCCTGTGCGAATGAATATTCACACTTAATACCATTGTTATTAACGCTCATGTGTTTTAATATGACCCTTTAGTTTGTTATTCGAATGTAAGTTTATTAGGAGGCCCAAGCTCAGCAGTGAGACATTATTATTTATTGTCATAAATTTAGTTGCCTAGTAGTTAAACAGTTTACTAGCTTTTGCCTGCGGCTCCGCACGCGTGAATGAGTTTTCCCGGGATAAAAGTCCCGCTTTGTATTTTTCCGGGATAAAAAGGAGCCTATGTGTTAATCCAGGACATAATTTACCAGTGTGCCAAATTTCATCGAAATCCGTTCAGTATTTTTTTCGTGGAAGAGTAACAATCATCCATACATCCTTACATTCAGACATCCATACTTACAAACTTTCGCGTTTATAATATTAGTAGCATGCAGTATATCTTACACACAAAAATAATTCTATTGAATGTTTGTATTTGTTACTTAAATTTGTCATTTGTTTAGCGCTATTAAAAAAAATGTCTCATCTTATCTTACTTTTACTTATATTATAACTGCGAAAGTTTGTAAAAATACACATAGTCACGCCTTTATCCCCGAAGGGGTAGGCAGAAGCGCAACTAGTGCACCCACTTTTCGCCGTACGTATTCCGCCCCATGATGTGATACGGGACATCGGGCACAAACTCCAGACTCCGGTCTGATACTGAATAGAAAAATCCAATATCACTTTGCCCGACCCGGGGATCGAACCCGAGACCTCAACATTGCAGACGTACCGTAATACAACTACGCCACCGAGGCAGTTGGTAAAAATGTTCGGATTTTTGTTGGATGTAAACGCAAAAACCGCTGAACGGATTTTGATGAAATTTGGCACACGAATAGACCATGACCTGGATTAGCACATAGGCTTTTTATCACTATACTTTCCTGGCGTAGCTTTTGTTTTTCTGCTCTTTTAAATAAATGGCATTGGCGTCGTATAGATGGCGGTATGGGTAGCTACAATAATTTGGGGACTTTTATAGTAGGAACGACTTTTTACGCAAGTGAAGTCGCGAGCAATACTTAGTACTAAATTATTTACACCTCATCCCAGAGAAGCAACTAGAAATACCAATTCCCTTTTTCAATTTGCGCGCAACCGGACACTAACGTAAAGTATCCACATTCGTATTAAAAGTACATTCAGTAAATGTAAAACAAGTTGGAACCTCAAAATCCGCATATACCGAATCCTACAAACCGTCTCCAGCTCAAAGCGATAACGCCCGTGGTTTTTCCAATACCTCTCTAATTGCGGATTTGGCGAGTACACAACGGTCAGTGATAGTGGATTAAACCGTGCGGGTCAGTGTTGTAATCCTACCTCTTCGGCTGCAGGCACGGATCTTCGATTTACACTGGCTTATTGTGTTAAATGTTCTTTATTAAAAGTGGGATAGGAAGTGGACTTGATAACATAATTTTTATGAGTGATGATTTTTTACATGAAACATGGACGTAGTCAGCTTTCAAATCAAATCTCAAATAATCTACTTGCGGGGCAAGTGGCAATTTCATATAGCTTTACTGGGGGTAGGTCTCTCAGGTGAGAGGCCGTCTGGGTAGGTATCACCGCAAAGTCTATTTCTACCGTCAAGCAGCAGTGTGTATGCACTGTTGTGTTCCGGTCTGATTGGACATTGTAGCCTGCGTAATTACTGGGGTTTTTTTTTTATTTATTTTTATTGCATTGAATGACGAGACGAGCATGCCGTTCGCCTGATGGTAAGCTATACGACCACCCATAAACACTAGTAACACCATCCAGCACCTTGAGTTACAAAGTACTGTGTGGCATTCCACTGCGCTCGTCATCCTGAGACATAAGATGTTAAGTCTCATTATGTCCAGTAGTTATACTGGCTACAATGCCCTTCAAACCGAAACACAACAGTGCATGCACACTGTTGCTTGGCGGTAGAAATAGACATTGCGGTGGTACCTACCCAGACGGCCTCTTACATAATGAGAGACCTACCACCAGTACCACCACCGGTATTATGAAACTTCAGAAAGGTGGACAGACGACTTGATAAAGGTCACAGGGACACGCTGGATGCGGTCCGCTTTTGACTGGTCCGTCTGGTAATTTTTGGGGGAGGCCTATGTTCAGCAGTGAACGTCATGTGGCTGATGATGATGATGATGATGAAACTTTTTGAAATAGATGGCACTGATGTCGTAAAGTGTTTTATGGACTTTTGTAGCGGGCTCATCACGCAGCGAACCCGGGAGCAACACCTAGTAAGTAATAAAACAAAACTTTGTTCTAATAATACGATTAGAATTGTTTATTGACAACGGCAGTTAGCTGATAATAGAAGGATACATCTTCAATATTAGTTCGATCGATTCATTTTATTACTTTTTTGACGTCACCGAGCTTAGGTCATAGGTACTTAATGTCAAATCTTTTCCATCATATAAGATGTCAAAGTTTCTTTTTTAAGTAAAAAAGCGGAGAAAAGACGAGGTTTTTAAACTTTAAAACAAGAAGGGACGCGAACTGGTCTGTGATTTTTGGCAAGATGTCCAAGTCGCTGCGCGGAGTTTTTTCATTTTAAAGTGAACACTTTCCAAGAGCATTGTTTTAGTTTTTTCTTGAGAAACGGTTGACGAAAACATTATTGAAATATGGAAACAGTAAAAACAACGAAAATAGTTTACAACTTTTGAAAGTGAGAAAAGTAAAGGCAAGCATATAATTGACTAATAAAACTCATGAAAAATCTACATTGCATCACACAGAATGTATTAACCAAAAATATTTCGTAAAAATGTTGAAATCATTTGAGAGGAGCATTAATAAATCATCGAAACATCTGAGTGCATTACAGAAGGAGTCGTTACACAAAGAATTACTTACCGAGTCTCGTCCCTCGGGTGAATGGATCAACTTGAAATTATACGTTTATTTACCGCGAGATTTAGATGGAGATTCATGATTAAAATAACATATAGTTTTATATCAAATGGCTTAAAATTAATGGGACTGAGGACTAAGTGCCGATTTCACCGTACAATTGTGATTTATCACATAAATCTATAAGCCGACCAAATATAAAAGTCAATCCCTATCTAGGAGCACAGATAAGAGTGAGAGTTTTGTGTTTGGTCGGCTTATACATTTATGTGACAAATATAGTTCAACTCGCAAGCGGTGAAATCGACCCTTAGGTTTACATGTAACAGATAATAGTTTGGAAGATGCCCTAAAATGTATACAAGCTGTATATGCGTAAATATTATACTTATAATTTTTTGTGAACCGTCAAATAATTTTAGTCCATACCATACCAGCCCTGTATTATATATTGCCCACTGCTGAGCACGGGCCTCCTCTACAACTGAGAGGGTTAAGGCCTTAGTCCATCATGCTGGCCTAGTGCGGGTTGGCAGACTTCACATACCTTCGAAATCAGAGAACTTCTCAGGTATGCAGGTTTCCTCACGGTGTTTTCCTTCACCGTTAAAGCGAGCGATAATTCACAAAGAATACAAACATATTTTTTTTTTAAAAGTCAGAGATGTATGACATTGGGTTTTGAACCTGCGGACAATCGTCTCGGCTGTCCGTTCTACTCCCAACTAGGCTATCGCCGCTTCACTATTTTTGAAAATCAGCAGTAATAAAAAGTTAACTATATTTAAAGTTAAAATATTACAAAAACATATTGATCTAAGTAAAAAGCGTTATAGAATCTATATACCAAAACATTGTCAAAGAATTCTCAATTTTTGGCATTCTCAGAACAGTTTTACATCAAAATATCTAAGAGAAGTCTCAAAGCCCCCGGGATCAGACGTTTCCGTGTTGTCACTTATTCGACGATAATCAGTTGTTACAAAAGCATATTATTGAACGCTCGAAGATATTTTCTAGGTGAGACTTCAATTCGGACGAAGTAATGGAATTTGTTATATCCTTGCTCTTTTTATTGATTCTAGTGGAGTTGAAGAATTTATTGGAAGTACTTGTGGTTTTAAAGCGAAAGTTAATACGATACGAAAACGTTAACCGAAGAATACATTAGAGTCTAAGTTTAAGCACACTGCGTATTTTGTATATATTTTGTATTCTTTGTGAATTAACGCTCGCTTTAACGGTGAAGGAAAACATTGTGAGGCCATCTGAGAAGTTCTCTATAAGAATTTCGAGGTTATGTTAAGTCTGCCAACCCGCGCTAGGCCAGCGTGGTAGACTAAGGCTTAACCCCTCTCAGTAGTAGAGGAGACCCATGCTCAGCAGTGAGCAGCATATAATACAGGACTGGTATGGATGTATGGATGGATGGCCGACGCGCTTCACATGCAGTTGAAAAGCGGAATACACGCAATGCAATCGGGATCTGTGTTCAGTCTCATAATGTCCAGTAATTACGCCGGCCAGACATGTCCTTCAAATCGGAACACAACAGTGCATGTACACTGGTGCTTGGCGGTAGAAATAGACATAACGGTGGTACCTACCCAGACGGAATGTCGCATACGAGAGACCTACCAGCATTGTGCGCGATTAAATCATATAGAGAACGCGAGTACAACAATGCGCGACGTCGGCGTGTATAAAATATGCCAAAGAGTTCTATGATTATATAGAGCGCAGATTGCGAATTTTTTCATATAAAAATTTTGAGGCTGTTCGTCAGTAACAGTAACTCAATCTACCGTGAAATAACAAAACACCCATGTGAAATGTATTAGAACATACTTTGACATGATCGTAATGCGCAAATTGGCATATTTCTTTCCAAAATATTGCTTTCTTTACTAAATTTGCGCATACTGAGACGTCTTGTCACACGGATGTGTCAGATAAGACAGCTACTTATTACCAATTGGTTCGGACGAAAAATTTGGGCCCGATGTCTAACTATACTGTTGAATGTCTTTGAAATATGCCATCTGCGTAGCGTGATAAAACAATTATCCCATTAATACTTACCATAATACCTAGGACCGAAGTGGACGCTAGCCTTGTTGGGAATGGAACGGTCTGCCGAGACAATGTCCGGAGGTTCAAAACCCAAGGCACACACCTCTGACTTTTCGAAGTTACGTGTGTATTGTTTATCAATTATCGTTCGCTTTAACGGTGAAGGAAAACATCGTGAGGAAACCTACATACCTGAGAATATTCCATAAGAATTTCGAGGTTATGTTAAGTCTGCCAACCCGCGCTAGGCCAGCGTGGTAGACTAAGGCTTAACCCCTCTCAGTAGTAGAGGAGATCCGTGCTCAGCAGTGGGCAGTATATGATACAGGGCAGATTGCATTGCATTTCACAATACCTAGTCGAGTTGTGAATTGCAATCATAAAACTAACTCCTGTAGTAACATTTTCCAACGCTGCCCTCTAACAATACCCTAATTATCCAAAATTTTGAGCTATTTGCTGTTCTTACAATCCTTTGTACAAGCCTTATTTCCTCAATCTCGTTTTGTTCGCGCCAGACACCATTTGCGTAAAAGCATGATCCATTTACACCGAGCATTGTTACTTGAAACATACAAAAACCTACGTAATGTATTCTACAAATAGGTCGAAAGCGCCTTTAAGGTTTAATCAAGTGGATAGTACTGGAATCTGTGTGTGATACTCGACTCTTATGTACAGTCGGTCACATATATAGCTGAATAAATTCTAAATATCAAGTTGGCTATACGGATTCAGTTCACTACACAGTACTGGTGATAGGTCTCATATGTAAGAGTCCGTTTGGGTGGGTACCACCGCAATGTCTATTTCTACCGCCAAGCAGCAGTGTGCATGCACTGTTGTGTTTCGGTTTGAAGGACATTGTAACCAGTGTAACTACTGGACATAATGAGACTTAACATCTTATGTCTCAGGATGACGAGCGCAGTGCAATGCCACACAGTACTTTATAACTCAAGGTGCTGGATGGTGTTCCTACTGTTTATGGGTGGTCGTATCGCTTACCATCAGGCGAACGGCATGCTCGTCTCGACATTCAATGCAATAAAAAAAAACAATTAAAACATTTTTTTTGTGTGAAATAAAGTAAATTCATTTTATTTTATTTTTGTGAAGAGAAAACGAGAATTGGTAAAACAAAACTGTATAGGCGATTTGAAGTTTTGAATTTGTTCAGCCTGCTTATGTGGCTGACTGTACGTGATGTATGTGAATAAGCTTGCGAATATGGTATTAGCTTGTAATCGAGAGGAAAGGTGGAAAATTGTAACACATAAAAGAAAATATATACTGTTAGCATTTAAATATTTTGTGAAGGTATTTTTGATATCGAACTAGTAGTAGAAGTGACAGTTGGGTGTATAAAAATGGTGCCGTATCGGCATTCACGTTCATTCGCGTCCATTCGCGTGCAGTCGCGCCCACTCGCGCTCTTTCGGTCTCAGTCCTAGCTCTGTTGTAGTCTTATATCTTTGTGAAAGTATTTCTGTTAAATATATTGCTGTAAAATCAGTGCTAGATATTTTTATTTAAATCAAAATCGGTTCAGTAGTCAGCCTTGAATGTCAAAAATATGAATGACGCCAATTTTCAATCATTGTTTTGGTGCATGTAAATAAATATAGGACATACCTATGTGTATTGTATAAAATCTGTGACCGGTGCTTATTAACCCTGTGTGTGGCACGATATATTATAGCGAAGCAAAACTAATATCAGAAACATTTTAACTTTAAACTAAATCAAATACTAAAACCGAAAAGCCTTTGTTAAATTCAATTCAAACTTTTTGAATCCACAAAGAATACTTTAAACGAAACGGTTATAATAATCCAAATGAAACTACAGCTGTTCCAAGAATTTGCTAACAAGCACAGACGAAGCCATAACAATATTAATCGAAGTGTAAAATTTCAATTGCAAGTTCTTTAATTAAAGAACGTTATCGATAGTTTCAGACTCCGAGAGATGTTAATTGGAGTTCGGAATATTCTTGTCGGCGCTTCTGAACTGACCAACACCATCGCCCTACAAGTTCTACGTTTCTTGCTAGAGGTGATTTAGAATTTCTGGATGAGATATTGATGACTTTTGAATTTGGATAAGTAGGTTGTGGGTTTAGGACAGAAAGAACGAGTGTTCTATTTAAAGTCAATTTATAACCCCCGCGGGCAAACAGAGAGGTGTTATAAGTTTAAGGTATCTGTATGATTGTTTGTGCTTGTGTTTGCGAATGATCGTAATTCCCAAATGAATGGGAATTCTAGTGAGTTTTTTTGTTGTACTATAGTCTACATCTGTGTTTTTGCACACTTTGGCAGGTAGGCCTCACGCTGCCGTTGACGCCAATGGCGTCCTTCGGTGCGCGGGGCTTCTGAACTTACAAAATAGCAAAAAATAATGGCAAAAGGAAGTGACTCAGGCTAACTGCTGTCTATTTATTTATTTATTTACAGAAAACTAACAGCTAGCATACATATGGTTTGTATAAATATATGTAACAGAACGCCAATTAAAAGTTTTCACAGAAAAGTATACATTTATGTTAGAAGTAATTAGCAGACAGCTCAAAAGATTACATAAATACTTTGTTTAAATAAAACGTTAAGAGAAGTGATACATATCATAAAAAGAAAGTATCAGCCAAGATTTTCTATAATTTCGAGAAACATGTAAAAAATAAACCCAAATCAATGTATTTTGTCAATGAATGAATGTTCTGCTGACTCTGGATATATAGGAGTTTCTACGATGAACCGACTTCGCAGTGGGTACATGCAATATATATGGTTTCCTTATATACCTAGTATGGGTACGTAGCCCTGTTTTTGTCAGTAGCTCGGGACAGTCCACCGAACCGTTCCCAATGTTAAAGAAAACGCTAAGTCAGCTATGCGCCTTCGTTCTTCTAATGGAAGAATGTGATTTTTTGCAGCGGCTAATATCATTTGATAAATACTTGTGGGAGCGATATTGTAAATTCCTCACAAACTTTCTCTGAATGCTTTCAATTCTATCAATATAACAATTGTAATTTGGATTCCATACTTGTGAACAATATTCGAGATGGCTACGCACAAGATTACAGTATAATACTTTAACTGTTTTATATTGTTGAAGTCAGACGATATTCTCATTACAAAACCCACATCTTAGATGCTGCCTTGCCGATTTTGTTAATGTGGATGTACTTTATGTTTTGAGTCAAATGTTACTCCTAAGTCTTTGATAGAATTGAAGTCTAAGCTATAAAACTAGGCCAGCGCTGATTTTCAGCTACCCAATTATGACCGATATTACAAAATAACAATATCAATATTCCTTCCAGTAAGATTTGGTTTTCATGTCAGCTGACGTGTAAGTTTTGAATAATAATGGTCGGTCGAGGCATTCACTGGACGTTCCAGTAACTTGGGAACAGATAATGCGAACGCTTTTAGCAAATTGGTCAACAATTTGAAACATCTTACACATAGGAACAAGCCTTGGATTCGCTTCTGACCAGATGCAAGCCGCATTTATATACGCAGAGAGTCAATTTACGATTTGTTTATACATTTTATAGCTGGTATAGCTTTTAAAGTGGATGTTTTAGACTGAAACGTTGAAGAAATTCTGTTTATTGATTTAATTATCGTCATAAGAGTTTTAACCAGCCAGTGTTCAGACACTTTCTCATCATCACGAATTAAAGAATGAAAGAGACAGAATACTGATTGGGCTAATTAATGAAACTAGTGATTGCCCACTGGTGGAAATTCGACCATAATTCATAAATTTTATTTTTTGCACTCTATACGAACCTTAATTATGCCAAATCTTACATTCCTTTGTGCAGTCAATGTGCTTATAAAGGCATATAAACACGTTTTTCTTCGTGTATTTATATACTATACATAACTATGAGTATAGGTCTAAAATATATGTTATTCATATAACCGTACTGCAGTTCTGTGTCACTGTTTCTATAACTACATGCAGTAACAGAACGTTGAATTTGCAGTTTGTAGTCGCTTTGATTTATGGAACTTGCAATCATAGACCGATTAAGAGGCATGTAACGACTTCCTTCCTGTGTCTGATTCTAATTGGATTGTAGGTATGAGATTTGACTTCTCTAATCACAATTTAATGAGCTAAGTTTGCAGAGAATATGTAGGAGTTATCTGTCACTTCAACACCGTGTTTATCATATTTTAGCAGACAAGTTTGGTTTATCTAAAGCTATTTTCAGATGTGCAGTGTGTACTATTCGTAGTTTTGCATTTCATATTATATCATTTACTATAATTAAGGCCCTTTTTGCATATAGATCCCGCCAGAATTATATAATACTAACTTTTGCTCCCATCTACGCACGCGTGAAATAGCTTTTCCGAGATATAAGTCTTAACATATACTTTTCCCGGATAAAAAGTAGCCTATATTCTTCCTAAGGTCTCAAACTATCTCCATAGCAAATTTCATCGAAATCAGTTCAGTGGTTCCGCCGTGAAAGCATAATAGACGGGCATACAGATAGACAGAGTTACTTTCGTATTTATAAGTACGTTCTTCTGTCCATATATGAATGCACCTTTTATTTACTAAGTTGATCAAATACAATTAAACTATAAGTTAATCAGGTACGTTTTATTTGTGGAAGAATTTCTAGAATCGCTTCAATAGTTCCACAGCTTTCTTTCTTCAAATACACTCAAGAACTACTTTTATATATAAAATAAGTTTATGTTGTAAATTTTAAAACTATTGCCTCATGTTTCTTCCAAAGAACTATAAATGAACGGGTGAATTGACGTGCTAACATAGAAAGAGTATTAGGTGCTACTTCCTCGCGCAAAGTAAAATATCTTCAAATAAATAACACATTTTGAAAACTGCTGCTAATCTCTCAACTCTCATTCATCATTCCCCTAAAATACGCCTCTTTGTGAGCACTTCTATACAACTTTCAGCAAAAAAAGTTAAACAGTTGGGGTGTTATTCTCGGACATGTAGGTACCTATTTAATATCGCATGAGAGTTGTTTCAAATATTTAATATTACGTGCTTTTTATAATAATAATAGTTCCAGCCCTGTATTATATACTGTCCCATTGCTGGGCACGGGCCTCCTCTACTACTGAGAGGGTTAAGGCTTTAGTCCACCACGCTGGCCTAGTGCGGGTTGACAGACTTCACATACCTTCGAAATTCAGAGAACTTCTCAGGTATGCAGATTTCCTCACGATGTTTTCCTTCACTGGTAAAGCAAGCGATAATTCACAAAGAATACACACATTACAGGTTTTGAACCTGCAGACATTCGTCATGGCAGTCCGTTCAACTCCCAACTAGGCTGTAGCCGTTTTTTCCGTGTTACGTGTTTTTTAGGACAATATAAAATAAAAAAAATACCTTTTTGCTGTGATGTTGTAATGCTTACAAAAAAGCGTTATGTTAACCTAGAATATAGTATTTAAAGTCTGAATAGCATAATATATAATTAATATTATAAAGATGTGTTAGTTTTTTCTACACTACTAATTTAGAAGGTTTTTAAAGATCTAAACCATTGATAGGATTTTGCTGAAATTTGGCACAGATAGAAAAGTTATATCTATAGGTACCTATTAGGACTTAAATAATGATTTTTCATACCCATTTCCTGATAAACCGTCTTGCGCAGGAATCTGCAAGCAGAATCTAGTTTTGTAATAAATTAATCACGTGTTACTCCAAACTTGGTATAGTTAAATAAGTACCTCAACAGAATTACTAAAATAATGTCAGCAAATTCTAATACCGTCATCCAAAAACGTATCGAATCCAACACAATAGTCACCCATTTCGTAAAGTATTAGACAGATAGAGTACTTTCACCAAAAAGCTTGCATTTCACTACCGGAAACTTTGTTTCGCATTTTCAGTTCGGATTTGCGTTTATTATTTTCTTTTGTACAAGTATCGACTTGTGAACGGTGTTAATTAAAATTTTAGGTACACGACAGAAACTTTTTAGAATGCTCAAGTAAATATGATATATTTTAATGAGAATGGATTTTTAATTTCAGGACGGGAGTGTGTGTGTATGTTTGTGTGTGTGTGTAGTTATGATTTATGTTATGGGCAATCGCTTTAATTACCTGATGTTTCGATCTTATATGAACTTATATAAAAAAATATTAACACTGAAACATTCTTCAACATAATTTCCCCGTAAGTAGACGAAGGGCTAAGCCTAATCTTTTCTGTCATATGCTTAATTATTTTCTCGAACCCCACACAGAAGTGGTCTGAGCACAGGGTCATAAAAAGAGTGTAAAGATACTTTCAATAACACTTACATTATCTCTGAATGTTCTTACCGTAACTCATAACTGAACTGAAGGTAAGGCGCTTACACTAATTAAAATTAATGCAAGTTGAAAGCTGCATCTTTAGAAAAAATCTAATTGAGTTGACTGCGGGCGCATGGTCCGACAACATGGCTCGGCCATATCGAGTTTTTCTTTTTAATTTTCTGTTCCAATGGGTCTAGGTAAATTTTTAGGTTATGATTTTTTGTTGGCCGAGGCAAGGCGTAAATTTAACGGCATTAGGTTTTAAATTTCAATACATTGCTGTTATCACTGATGAAATATGCAGTATTGTAATTGAAAATTATGTTGAAGGAAACCTGGAATCAACTTAAATTACAGCGAACAAAAATACTACTTATTTTTTTTTTATAACCACAGTGTACACATTACAAAACTTAAGCAAGGGAGCTTTATAACAAAAATACAAGGGCTAGTTTCCTTTCCCTTAGGTATGTAATAACGTTCAGAAACGCAAAGTCGGCTCCAGATGTCACTGTAACATAATAACGCTGTGAACAAAAGCATTAAAAGTTGGTTGAAAAATTAATCTTAATTAGAGAAGACGTCTTAGTCAAAGCCGATTAATGTCTTTTCTTAAAGCTTCATTAAAATGGAGCAATTTTCTTGCCGCACACGTGTATTTCTTTTAAGGACAGGTGAGGGAATTCTTGCCTGCGTTGACAGGCAATACTTTCCAGACTTAAAAAATAATTGAAAAGCCTTTTTTTGGATATTCAAACAAATTATATGGTACTCCCACGTTCGAGATCAAAATCGACGTACTAACGTAAACGGGAACCAAAACACATCGAAATATTTACTACTAATGCCACACAGTACTTTGTAACTCAAGGTACTGGATGGTGTTGCTACTGTTTATGGGTGGTCGTATCGCTTACCAACAGGCGAATGGCATACTCGCCTCGTCATTCAAATAAAAAATTAACAACGAGTAAAGGACATGTCCAAAAACGGGCCTGAAATTCTAAACAAGACAATTTATATATATTTGGATTGAACTCCTGAAAACTAACCTTTTGCAATAAATCGTTTAATTTTAAAGACCTCCGATTTTGAGATTTATGTATTTATGTTTGGCTTGAAAACTACACTTAATATGAACGTTTATAAAAAAGTTGGTAATGAATGGAGGGGTCTAAAAATTTTTTTTAATGGATTTAAGTTCCATATTTTGCCCTTTGCATATCCCTAAAATTTGAGCCTTTTTAGATTTTGAGGCTCAGCACTCATACAAAAAGCGGACATCTCCTTTTATGAGCTTGTGGGTTGGTTCCCGTTTGAGTAAGTAGGTCCATTAATGTCACCGCGTAACCAGTCGTAGCTGACAAGAAAGTTTTTTTTTTTTTTTTTTTTTTATTGCTTTGAATGACGAGACGAGCATGCCGTTCGCCTGATGGTAAGCGATACGACCACCCATAAACAGTAGCAACACCATCCAGCACCTTGACTTACAAAGTACTGTGTGGCATTCCACTGCGCTCGTTATCCTGAGACATAAGATGTTAAGTCTCATTATGTCCAGTAGTTATACTGGCTACAATGTCCTTCAAACCGAAACACAACAGTGCATGCACACTGTTGCTTGGCGGTAGAAATAGACATTGCGTTGGTACCCACCCAGACGGCCTCTTACATAATGAGAGACCTACCACCAGTGGCTAGAGCTTCTTGTGCTCAAGCGATAATTGTACAACATAATCACATGCAGTGGCGTAGCGTGGTTGAACACGCTAATCTCAGGAACTACTGAACAGATTTTGAAAAATCTTTCATTAATACGTAGCTTCATTACTCCTAAGTGCTATAGGCTACTTTTTATCCCGGAAAAACATTTTCACGCGGGCAGAGCCGCGAGCAATACTAGTAGATCATAATATTATGCCTGATAGAGGTTGTTAAACTAGTTCAGAAATGTCATTAAACTGGTCACTACATCTAGAAAGTTATGTCGCAGTAAAACTGCAGATTACACGATGATTACGACATCGTCGGACAATCGTCGAAATTACCAGGTGTGGAATTGAGCTTTAAACTGACCGTGTAATGTTTAGGGCTGTTCGTAAAGTGTAATTGTGTAGTATAGTAAGTTAGTTAACGTACGTAACCTTAAAGGCCAATTTCACAAGTTTCAAGCAAATTTGACTGCTTCGGTGGCGGAGGTAGTTGTGTTACGGTACGACTGCAATTCTGAGGTCTTGGATTCGATCCCCGGGTCGGACAAAGTGATATTGGATTTTTCTATTCAGTATCAGCTCGGAGTTTGGAATTTGTGTATAATATGGCCATAGGCTCGCCACCTATCACATTCATGGGACGGAATATGCACGGCAAAAAATGGGTGGATTATTTACGTGGACGATAGCCTAGTTGGGAATGGAACGGTCTGCCGAGGCAATTTCTGGAGGTTCAAAACCCAATGCACACACCTCTGACTTTTCGAAGTTACGTGTGTATTGTTTATCAATTATCTTTCACTTTAACGGTGGAGGAAAACATCGTGAGGAAACCTACCTACCTGAGAATTCTCTATAAGAATTTCGAGGGTGTGTGAATTCTGCCAACCCGCACTAGGCCAGCGTGGTGGACTAAGGCCTAACCCCTCTCAGTAGTAGAGGAGGCCCGTGCTCAGCAGTGGGCAGTATATAGTACAGGGCTGAATGCATTGCATTGCATTTGCGCCTCTGCCTTCAGGGATAAAAACGCGTGAGTGTGTACGTAAATTTTATTTGACATTCATAGTATGTAGACGTTACTCATTTTATTATCATTTATTTGAGAACATAGATTAGAGTGAGACTTTTGTGTTTGGTCGGCTTATATATTTGTGTGACGAGTAGCATTTATCAGGATGCGGTGAAATCGGCCTTTTATCTGGCGAATGACTAGGTAGAGGTGATTCTACTAGACCGAGAATTTAAAAAAGGAATATGACCAGACTTATTATTGTTTACAAATTATTGTTCGCTAAAACGGTGAACGGACACATTATGAGGAACCCACGTACCTAAGAATTCTCCTTTAGAATTTACTCATTCGATTTATCGAATGGTAAACAAAAAGCCGCTTTGTGTCTTATGAAATAAAAATTGTTTTCAATATTCCAAAGTCAACACATAAGGAGCAATAAATCGGAGGGTCGAAACCTAGCCGTAAAAATATAGACACTGAGTAAAATTGTATGTTCTTAGTCAAATAGCAAAAACGTTAAATTAAAAAAATTATAGCTATAATAATTTCAGAACAGTATCATATTTTGCAAGGATCAAAATGCAGATTCTCGCATAATCTTATTTATGGAAGTATTCTGAATGCCAGTTAGAAACTCGGAGCAGCTATTAGGCAACACCCTGCGATTCAGTGAGCAATCCTTCCTAATTGGGCTACCTGTATTGTTCAACAAGCTTGCATAACTTTGCGTTTATCAACGCCATATCCCAAGGGTATAAGATTAAATTTTGAGTAAATCATATGTTTGATGATGTGTTTAAATGTCAAGAGTTTTATTGTAACTTTTTAATTAGTGGCGCACATTGTGCCACGGTTATGAAAAGCCTAGATGATTTAAAGGGCGCATACTGAAGCTACTTTCCATACATTATGAGAGGAACTTATTTTTTATTAGCATTGAGTACGTTTGATAATTATATTTCAGGTAACTGCGAGTTCATTACCTCGTGAGTTGGCTGTATCGTTAATAAACAAAACATAATATTTTTTTTTAAAGAATTAGAAGCTCTATTAGCATAGAATGTTCAAAAAAGAAAATAATTACTTAGCAAAAAAAAAAAAATTTGGATATGGGATATTCCACTCTATATCTTTACATGGAAATTAACATAGCTGGCGATATGTAATGACACTTCTGCCTACATCTGAAAAGGGAAAAAAGTGTGATGCGATGTTTGTATGTATGTATATCTCTTTCACGATATGAAATGGCGTGATCATAAACAATCCTAAAAAATGTAGCTTTCATCATCGTAGCCAAGAACAGTATTTTATAGATAGAGAAAATTAACCCATCTGTACTTGAAGGTACAATCCAAATATTTTTTTAACCATTGCCAGAATTGTGCCGGCCAGCCTTATTTATTCCGAAGGTAGGGTACCTAATATTTCTAGTATCCTTTCTCCAGCATAGTGTTCGTAGTCTCTACATTAGTCTAAATTAATCCAAACAAACCAGATTTTCAAGGTAGATGTACCTTCCGAACAGGGACCGTAGTCAAGATAACTTTCTAAAATCAATAACTCTAACTTTATGTATGGGAATGACACATTCTAGCGATAGACTCATCTTTACTGGTGGTAGGTAGGTCTCTCATATTAAGAGTCTGTCTAGGTGGGTACCACCGCAATGTCTACTTCTACCGCCAAGCAGCAGTGTGCATGCCCTGTTGTGTTTCGGTTTGAAGGACATTGTAGCCAGTGTAACTACTGGACATAATGAGACTTAACATTTTATGTCTAAGATGACGAGCGCAGTGGAATGCCACACAGTACTTTGTAAGTCAAGGTGCTGGATGGTTTTGCTACTGTTTATGGGTGGTCGTATCGCTTACCATCAGGCGTACGGCATGCTGGTCTCGTCATTCAATGCAATAAAAAAAAAATGTCATTCCGATATTTTCTTTATTTCTATTACCGTCTTTGATTATGGTAAAGCATCTTGGTTACGACCTCTACACACTAGTGATGTGTGATGTGTGTTCGATGTGTCTTACGAATGCGAAGGCGAATATTCGTTACACCACTACTACACACTCTTCGCTATCTGCATCCTGTTCCCCAGATTTAAGAAATGTTTTTTAACTCTTGCTATTCTTACCTCATTAACCATTTGTAAGCTCATTAAGAATGCTTTAGTATAGAGAAAAGACTTTCTTAAGTTCATAGAACAATGCATCAATGGAAATGGCCGTTTTCCATGCCCTGAGGACAGGTTACAGGGATTTATAAAAGGGTCCCAATTATAATCAACAATAAGTTTGGAACAATAGTTTGCGGAGCGGACCGACGTTCCTGTGATGGTATAGGGTCGCCAAATGTTAAATTTTGGGCGCTGTAATGTTTTTTGGCTTAGTGCTAAGCTAAAGTAACCTTAGGTAAGGTTAGGGTTTTGTCTATTCTTGGTTAGTGAAAAAAAGGACTCCTTTATATGAAATAAAGAAACAAAAAATGTTGGGCTGATTGAATTTAGGGGCTAACTTCAAATATTCGTGGCTTTGAAATAAAATCTCCGAAATGAATAAGAGACTGAAAGTAAGTTTCCTCTCATAAAATATAGTATATTTTGAATGATTCCGTTAATTCTTATAACAATGATTAAAATAGGTAACCCTAATACGAACTCTGCAAGTTTAACTATATTTGAAGGAATTGTTACCCCATAGAACAAGTACTACGAGATTTACTTGATGCTCTGTAAAATATTGTTTCAAAGGATTTGGATATGTCAAATATGTATGGCATGGGTGAAGTTACATTACTTAATCATTTTACGCGGGAAAGTAAGGAGTAACGTTTATGTCTGAAATTGTATACAAATATTCCGTCATAGCATTCTTTTTAATTTTATGTCGTCAACAAATAATTATATAATGGATTAGAATATCGAAGCAGCAACTACGAATAATTTAATGCTACTTTTATATTTTTTGTGCTATTGATACCTACACTTATAACTTTAGGTACTTTTCCTTCTTTTTCATCCATATCATGCCTCGGTGGCGTAGTTGTATTACGGTACGACTGTAATGCTGAGGTCTCGGGTTCGATCCCTGGGTCGAGCAAAGTGATATTAGATTTTTCTATTCAGTATCAGCCCGGAGTCCGGAGTTTGTGCCCGATATGGCGATAGGCTCGCCCCCTGTCACATCATGGGACGGAATACGCACAGTGAATAGTGGGTGCATTAGTTGCACCTCTGCCTACCCCTTCGGGGATAAAAGGCGTGAGTGTGTGTGCGTGTGTGTTCATCCATATCAATTCTACCGGTTAATACTATATTCAAATAAAACTAGTTCCAAAGAAATAATGAATCCTTATCATCGAAAGTACCGTATTTTCCCCCGTCCATCGTTTCGCCGAGCTAAGCTAACTAAACATGCTTTCACTGCAATATAAACCTTATGATCAAAGGCCTGAATATAAAAGCATTACCGTCGGAATGAAGTTTCATAAAATACCCGAACAAACTCAATCTTCGCTGCCTCGTAGGCAATACGTTATGATTAAAAATTAATTAACTAACGTATCGTGCGAGCTAGGTTTTTGCAATTAATGAACAGCAATATTGATGGTGTGACTATGAACAATTTATAAGTAAAGAATAAATAAAATAGGATATCAGGAACTTTTGCTGTTGAGGAGTAAGGAGAGGTTTGACATTTCGTAAGTTAGATCTTAATTAATATGAGATAATACTATTGCCATTAATCGGACATATCTCAACACTCCAGGGTGATACTTAGCGGAATATATCACGCACCTAATCAGGGCATTAAACCTACAATTATACTGTGGCAGACTTACCTACTTGATACAAACTTTACTGCATCACCAAGACCCACAAGTAGGAAACTGGAAATGTAATTTTTCGCCTAAATTAAAATCAAGGTTCTGAAAAATAGCATTAAGTATCCAATTTCCAGATTCTATGGCTTTCGATGGTACACAGCGACTGGTTATATAGTCGCTGATAGGGGTCGCAATACCGGACTACCTTTTCAATACCGGTATTTTCGGTACTGACCTCAGATGAATCCCGGTATACCGGTATTTTCGGTATTTCCGGGATTTGAAGAAACTGTAGGTACTATACATACTAATTAGTAATTCAGTAGCGACAAGCTTGTTCAAAACTTATTCAGGAGAGAACGCATGGTTACATTGGTTCCCGGTAACCCTTGCCGAGGTTTAAGTATACGCTGGAGTTGTGCGGTCCATGGCTTTATACGGTTGTCCGGTCTAGGCCGAGTCCCTAACTGCTCGATGCGACGCTCTTCTGCGTAAGACGCAGCGTTTGGTAGCGCAGCGACTCATCTGTGGTTATCACACGGTCTCCAACGAGGCGGTCAGTGTCTTTGCTGGTACCTACTCTTTTTTTTTTATTTCGTGGAGAAAGTGACTTATTACTACCGCCCAGCCTTCAAGGGGGGCGACTGAGCGGTTATGTTGAGTTCACCGTGCCTTACGACCCGGCGTTGAGCCGCCCGGGGAGATGTAACCATCGGATGACCGCCGGGCCGAGTCCCTAACCTATGTACAACGCACGGCATACCAACCAAAACTCCGCAGTGGCCATCTTCGGCGCATTAGAGACGGCTGCGGGCTTCCTCTGACGGAAGTGTCTAAGTTGTCGTCCGCAGCCGCCCCTGCGCGGTGCCGCCTAGTACGGCCCGTCTCGTGTTGTGGGAGGGCTCAGGAGCCCCCGGGCACCGAAGGACGCCCTCGGTGTCAACGGCAGCGTGGGGCCTACCAGCCACGCTGCCGTCCATCACAGGAATCGCTACAATGTGCTAATAAAACACAAAAAATTAAAGACGGGCAGCCCCCTGCCGCCCGCCTGCGACCCCCGGTGGCCCCTATTAGTCGCCTTTTACGACAGGCAGGGGATACCGTGGTGGAATTCTCCAAATGCCCCCAATCCACAGGGCGGGTGGTACCTACTCTGCCATGAGAATTGGATGCCAAACATCTCTCTTTAGTATTCTTTTGGCGTGAAGAGGCATCCCGTCTCAGGCGGCGACTGGCCCCGAGGGAGGTGACAGTCCAATTGGCGTCCATCGGCAGTGCCGGCGTGGAGGAGTGGCATACCAGGCTGTAGAGCACGAGTGCTGGCTTATGGATCGTCACGACAGTGCGACCTGTCTTCTTATGTCGGCTTGACTGGCGCCACGGTACACCGAAATTCCGTCTGACACAGATGCTGACGGGCCACGACGGCTCGTTCCTGTGGTGGATCGGAAAGGAAGAGTCCGCCGTATGTTATCATTATGATAATGGTCGCGAAGTCCAACACAATTTCGAGGAGTGCCCAGCCTGGGATCTACAACGCAGCGCTCTTAGAACAGCTGCTGCTGGCCGTGATGTTTGCCATGGTCGGCTGCTAGAGGTCATGCCGAGCGATGGCATCCTTCTGTGAGTGCGTTATCTTGCGGAAGGAAGCGAACAGCTTAGCGTGTTCAACCCAGCCGCGTGCATATTGGGGAAAACTATAGCGCCGAGCTAAGCATGACAGTTTCTATGTGGCGTCTCTCATACGTTGTCATAGTAATTGGCACGCCAAGACAATGCGACGTGAATGCCACGTCCAGCTCCGCTTCCTGTATGGCGAAGCCTTTAGAAAAGGCTATGATAGAATGATAAGGGGTGAAGGTGGCCAGCTTTGCTTATTTTTGAGATGAACGGTAATCTGAATCGAAGACTGGATTCTGGATAATTGATTGTTATTTTGGGACTAGAAAATCAACCAAAATTGAGGTGTTTAAAGGGGACGAAAGTATGACAGAGTTACATTGAGTAAGAGATTTTGTATATCTGGGATGTATTTTCAACACAATTGATGGTATATGGAAGTGACATTGATGCCAAGTGAGTGCAGGTGAATGGGGCATTACATACCTTTATGGACAGTGGGAAGGTGTCCAAAAATGCACAAGTGACTGACAGAGTTATTGTTGACTCTTATTAGGAGAAGGAGCATAAAAGTTAAAGCACGGAAAATTAGAGCGTTAAGAAGCACGTGTAGGTGACAGTGAATGATAGAGTACGGAATAGGTAAAGTAGTGATGGATCTGTGTGGAGTCATAGAGGCTGTAATGACTAAAGAAAAAAACAAGTATGTTGTCGTGGTCTGGCCATTTGAAGAGGATGGATTATGGTAGGTTGACGAATAAGATAGTACTTATATAAGGCTAGTATGTATGGTACCCTAAAGTGGCGATAATACATGAGGAGATTAGTAAATATAGGTGAAAACAAAGAAATGTGCGAGAATCGTGCAAAGTAGCAATCCTTAGTCTCTGCCTACCGCATTCAGAGGCAATAATATATGTATTCATAATTTAATTTAACAAATTTCGAAAATACCGAAAATCCCGGTTGTTGTAAAATCAATACCGGTATTTATAAGTCCTTTATTTGGTCCGGTATTCCGGTATTTTCGGTATCCGGGATCCCGGTTTGCGACCCCTAGTCGCTGATGGTACAACATACGCTCGTCATTCGAAACAAACGTTGTCTCTTGCCCAGTAATTACACTGGCTAGAATGTGCTTCACCTCGAAACACAATAGTGCTAGTGCTTTTATGCTGGGTTTAAAATCAACAAACATAAATCGCCTTTCTCATTTGTATAAAAAATATATTTGAAAACTATCATGAAGATACTACCTTCTAAATACAGTTAATGTCTCACTAATGAATTAATCGTGTACTATCCTCATTATTAAAGATATTTCGGAAAGCACCAAAAGCTTAAAGAATTTTCTCCCCGAAATGAAAACTGCAAAATTTTTGGGAATAAGGATCAATTTGGCTTTTAGTTATTTACTCAAGTCTTGACTGAAATTAAACGAAGATTACCACGCTGACCTCTTAAGTCTCTGTTATACACCGGCGAAACTTGGAACCCGACTCTCCTGAAAAAGAAATTGTAGCTGATTTTTCACCATCATACCCAACAAAAATAAAAAAAATCGATACCTACCATAAAATATCACAGAACTTTTGAATCACGAACTTACCACAGCTAAAAAGATGAAAACAGCATTTCCAGACTTGTCCATTCTTTCTAGCTACATTTCAAGCTTCTACTTGACTAATATGACATTTTAATGTGTTCTTAAGTTTATGACAGTGCTACGCCTTAGCTAGGCTAGAGCACTTGAGACGTCAGAATGGACTTAAGTTTCCTTGCCTTAGAATAATGGAAAAATATTAACAAGTTTTATATTTTTATACGGAAAATGTAGGTAAGTAGATTTATTAGCTTACTTGGAACAGTGAGAATTATTACTAACTAAAAAGTACCGTATGATCTTTTCTGAATAGAAATACAGGTTCTAAACAAAACTCTTTTAGATTTTAACAAAATAGTGACACGTTTAAAATGAGAAACAAGTCACATCCTCCTAACCCCACTAAAGGAACTACAGCATCGTTTCTATCCCACTACACCATCCGAAACAAATATTTGCGAAATTTACATATATTTGTCTTGGTGCAAATTGTTGTTCCCGTTCAGACTTATCGCCCGTTGCTCTATTGTGGTACCAAAAGCGTAATGGAATATATCTATACGTATAATAAAGCAGTAGAAACGGTGTGTCTGTACATTTAAAGATATGCGATAAAAAAGAAAGGAGGCGACTGAAGAAGAGTAATCGAACACAAATCTTTCTGTCTGTCTGTCTGTCTGTTTTTCTGTTTGTTTGTTACTACACATCTCCGAAATTACTGAACGGATGTCGATGAAATTTGACACACAGTTAGATCATGTCCTGGATTAACACATAGGCTACTTTTTATCCCGGGAAATTATAAAGCGGGAATTTCATCCCGGAAAATATTTTTCACACGGGCGGAGCCACGAGCAAAAGCTAGAGAATAAACTAACCTATTATATGATTGGCTGATATAACAGCATGTCTATAAAAAAAAATGTTGTTATACGAAAAACGTCTTTATTTGCACACGTAACCTTTTTATACAAGATAGCTAGAGCAAAATGGTTGAAGTAACGTTTTTGTTAATCAGTCGACGTATGCAATATTAGTCTTCAAATATGCTTTAATATCAGATACGTGAGATTAAAATCATATTGGGAAACTAACTTTATGTTATGAAGATAATGTAATTTGTTTTTTTTTTTTATTGAAATATGTTATCCAGATTTTTAACTGGGAAAGAATGATGGCAAGTTTATACCTGATTGTTTCAGTAAGCGTCTAAGATTAAGATATGTAAAAACAAATATAATTTAAATAGCTAATATTTATCACAGTTTTAGTTTTACTGTTAAAGGCCACAAAGTAATGTTTATAATTAAAAGTTAATCATTTGTACTTCCGGTTACGTTATTTGTGATTTGTAGTGATATATAAAAAATGTTGCCACTTGAGAATAAAAGCGGCTGAACGCGGTAGATATATTTATGTTTTATTTTAATAGTAAAGAAGTGGTAATAATATGTAATAATTATTTTTAAATACTAATAATGTAATAAAATAAACACCAATCGCCTTTTTGCTATTAAGTGTCAAGTTCGCATAAAATATTGTTCCATTACCCAACCTACTAAGGTAATTATAAAAAAAGTAATAGCAACCCAGCCGATGACAGCGAGCGTAACATTATGACGGAGTTTTGGCGGGAACTTGGAAGTGTCATGAGGTGCTCTTGTTTTAATTCATTATTTTGCTGATACTTAGTGTTATATTGCATAATTATGGTGGTATATTATCCAATATAGTTCTATTAAAGAGCTCAAATGAAGTGAATTGAAATAATTGTGCTAATCAAGTGTTTTTTTGTTGCCGCCAAAACTCCTCGATAAAGTCTTGGTAAGGTAGCCACTGCTTTACTTCGACATACTACAGATAATAAAATAGACAAACCTAACTTGACATTGGCAAAATGTGAACACAAATGCCATAAAAAAAAAAAACATTATGACGTTTATACTGTTTATTACTGTTTGTGTTCGCGAAACATGTTTGGAAATCGCAATGGCTGCAGTAAATCAAAATCTTCAGCAAATACTAATACTCCACAAGCTGGAACAGGCCAACTAGGCTATACTAATGTTTGTATTTTGTGTTGCTGTTCACATGCACGACGGCAAACTGATAAAGTATTGAAGGATAATCCCACTGACTTGCAGCAGACTATTATTCTGATAATTCAAAGCCAGAAAGAACCACAACAGATGTGTAGTTCCATTTAATTTAAAAGTCTAAAAGATTACTTTATGATATAATATTATGTGTAGTAGTTATTGGGCTTTTAGGATTGCCATTTTTATTTAACCTGGTATGTTTTGTTCAATGGGTTACATTACATAACTGTAATTTTGTTTATTACTATGGACGTTTGTTTTAAAATATTTCCTTTATCTAGGACTGGATTTTGTATTAGAATTATACATCTTATTTCTGTCACACAGATAACATATACAGACTAAGTATGCCATGTTGTTGGTTGCATACCAAAAGTGAAGCTGTCCGTAATATTCAGGCTACCGAATTAAGATTACGCGATGGAGCAAGAGATCAACATGACGATGTTGACGATGAGGAACATATCTCCGGGCTGAATGCAGGGAGTTCAATAAAATAGAACCAACCCAGTGAGGACTCTCATGTTGTTGATGATGCCAGGGCATAAGGATCACAGAATATGGAGTCCAGAACAATATTATTCCCTAACTACAGGAGAGCGGCCAACACCGGTAACCACTGTCTTTTTCCTGACTGCCCAACTGTTGGTACTTTACAGAGTGTGACTGATAAACTATGAGCCATCAAATTATGTAATAATATGTTTTATGTGCCACAATTGGCCCGTGTCTGTGGAGTCCATTTGTTTAGGAGTTCATGGGATGAATTATATTAATCAGAAAATAGCATTAATGTATTTATTGTTGATCAAGTGCAACACATTTTTTAATTTGGCAATGCATTCAACCCTACATTAGATTTCGAAAATGATGAGGAATAAATAAATTGTCAATAAATCTAAAGCTTGTTTTATTTAACCGAAAGCCTATCTATCAATGGAATTCCATTTTTTTTACCTGAGATGGACCATGACAAATAAATATAATACATACATAGATATTTATGATTTATTGTGATGTAGATTACTATTTCAGAAATTAAGGCTTGGGTGTAGTTTAACATTGTAGAACTCAGCTATCAAATATTATTAGTATTTGTATGTCAAGTAACCATGATTCAAATAATTAGTACACATGAAAACTTATTCTATTTTAGTAACAATTAAAGCTGTGTTCTAATAAACATCCAATTTCTAATTAGTAACAGAATCATAGTATGTTTGAGTGTTCAAAGTCAGTGACCTAGCAGTGGGAGTAGAGTAGCCCACCCTCAAAATAGTTTAATAAAATATACACCTACATATTGTTTTGATTAGAAAAATCATTAAGTAGTTAAGTATTCATTTTTAAGATATATTATATGGTATTAATTAAATACAGTCTATATCTGCTGTCATATCTCATTGACAGATAACCTCTAAGTATGAAAATGTTAAATAACGAATAAGTTTTTTTTGTGGCCTCCTAATAGAAAAAATCTTTTTGATTTGGTTCAGGATAAGTATATTCTATGGTTCTTACATTTTTTCATTCCAAGACGCGTCAAATCGATATCAGGTAAAACGTTGTATGGAAACTTGCCATCATTCGTTGGATATAATTCGTTAGGTAGTTCGGAAGTTGTGCAAAATCGACCACTGTTAGTCACTATATTCCAAATCACACCAAAGTTTAGGCAATTGTAGCGGATATATTCTGTAACAGATTTAGAAATACTTTCATTACTAGAAATCGGTATTGTACTAAGTACCTAACTAGTAAATAACATGGACTATCTTTCACATTATTTAAACTAGTGGTTGCCAAATCGACCGCAATTCATAAATTTGAATTTTCTGGGCTCCTTCTTCATATGAACTTTAATTATGCCAAATCTCTCTAAATGTGCTTAAAAAGAGTTACAAAGGTTTTTCTTCACGTATTAATTAATAGATTGAAGGAGACTTTAAGGCAGACGAATCCGCGAACAAACTCTAGTCATACAACCGCCCACCACATTCCAAAAGAGAAGATGTTCATTTCAGCGAACATTATAGATACAATACACAATTCACACAGCTCCTTAGGTAAGTAGGCCGGGGGTCCGAAAGAATTTAATGATCCGTGAACTTGAGTGCTAATCGACGACTTCGGGTTATGATGGGTAAAAACGCGTATGCTATGGACTTGTAGTTTTATATTTGTACAAAGGGATAAAATAATGCAAGGATCAAACATATAACAAAGTATTATAAAATTTCGGTAGGCAACGACTTGGCTGTGCCTCTGGCATTGCTTTAGTCCATGGGTGGCGGATGCTGCTTACCATCAGGCGGGCCGCATGCTCGTTTGCTAACCAAGGCAATAAAAAATAAAAAAAATGCGAAAGTTTAGGAAGATTTTTAAATGTTTGTTGAAAGTATTGGAACTGCTGAAGGGATTTCGATGAAATTTGACACATAGATGTCCTAGATTACCTTTTTTATGTGGACAAGTCGTTAGCTGCTCAGTAATGCCTAGATTGATTTATGAACTGGGACTAAAGGGTAAAATAACTAGGAAACCAGAGGAATGAAGAGATAATAAATACCAGTATATATAATACCAGTTTTGTGACCCTAATAAATATAAAAAAAGAATAATTAAAGTATGAAATCAAGTATGTAGAAAACCTGTTCGATAATGTTCAAGAAATGTCGTAGTTAATCGTGATGAATACAATAATGAATGGCACTTGATAGTGGAGCCCAAGGACCTCAAAGTAGCGCAATAAAAAAAACATACAAACACACGAATTGAGAACCTCCTCCTTTTTTGGAAGTCGGTTAATATAAGCTAGATTTTGAGGTCCTTTAAAGGAAATTAACATAGTTGTACACAATTAGACCACTGCCAAATAAGTTTCCGTAGTGTAGCGGTTATCACGTGTGCTTCACACGCACAAGGTCCCCGGTTCGATCCCGGGCGGAAACAATTACTTTTATATTGTTTTATACTAAAAACACTGGTATATTTTTTCCTTAAGGGTCTATTGATTATTTTTGTCTTATTATATAGACGCATGCTCACGCCTTTTATCCCCGAAGGGGTAGGCAGAGGCGCAACTAGTGCACCCACTTTTCGCTAAGCGTATTCCGTCCCATGATGTGATAGGGGGCGAGCCTATCGCCATATCGGGCACAAATTCCAGACTCCGGGCTGATACTGAATAGAAAAATCAAATATCACTTTGACCGACCCGGGAATCGAACCCGAGACCTCAGCCTTGCAGTCGTACCGTAATACAACTACGCCACCGAGGCAGTATCTTATTATATAGATTTTAAATAATTCATTATATAGGATAGCCGTAGGTCCCTCTCACTCAGTCAGATGGGTCAATAGGGTAGTTTCCTATATATGATTTTGTAAATTATTATATATGTAACAGAAAATAATTCGAAAAAGAAATTCTTCTGTGAAATCAGCATCAAAATTGGTTGAAAAATAAAGCAGTAATTCATATTTGAAATATTGTTGTGAGCACAAGCGGGGACGTGGCGGGGATATCACGCTATCTCTTTCGCACGCGCGCACCGTTATGGCCCGCGACTCTCGGTGACGTCACAGTGTAATATTACTGTTATTTGACAACTACCCCTTCCACTAAATTTTAAAGCTTTAGATATAACTTAGTAATTATTGCCCCAATTTTGAAATTTATTTTTCCGTTAGATTTTTGGTGGCATACATTTTTGATAAATGTATTAAAAAAAGTAGTCAACTACTCTATTGCAAAAGCTCAGCGGGCCGCAGGTTGAATATATCTGATCTAGGGGGTTCTAAGTTCGACTCTCAGGACCGGCAATTCTATGTTCCGATTTCAACACGATTTGCCTAGAATTTAATACTTTCGTGGGAAGAGGGAAGTAAGAGAAAAGCTAAGTCCATAGTTACAGCGTTTTATTGGCAGCATCGTAAAATCAAGTTTGGGAATTTGAGTTGATATCGCTTTGAGGCAGGCGAGGACGTGTCGAATTATCTGGAGACATGACGTGATTGTAAATTATATTGATTCCGTATTACACATATTCCATCTTTCCTTAACGTGATAATCGCTAAGGGAGTTGTCAAACTATGGAGAATTTTGGAGTTAAAGATTGGAGTGCTATCTTGAGGAAGCTTGTAAATTCTCGTGTAATTTTTTTTCTAACAAGTGGCCAGTTTCAAATATAATGTTTAGTCCACAGAACAATAACTAATGCTTGTTATATTTCTGTGGTTTAGTCAGCTTCCTCTATTTTTATCTGTATGGGATGTACGGTCTTAACAATAGTTTTAAGGCCTACCGAGTACTTTAATTTGCTAAATTAAACACAAAAAAATAAATTCCTTATAATATTTTTTTAATTATTTGGTGTACGCAGACAAACGTGTGTAGGACTCGCAAATATTTGCCAAACCCGATAGTCTCTCATTATTCCCTGCTATAGATGGATAGGTAGTGTACTATATTATATGGCTAGGTGTTTAAACTTGTATAGATTATGAAAATAGGAATGCGTTACTTTAATTTTTAAAAAATCCTATAGATTTATTAATTTCCTAAGAACTCTATTGATAATAGAACAAAGAACAAATACAGAAAAACATTTTCTATCCATGAAACTTCACGCATCACAGTTTCCCAATTACACGTACATAGGCGTCTTTCGGGAGTATGCCTTTACTCTTAATTAATTCCGGAATGTTACGCTCGAGTAGGCCTATAACGTTAAGGAAAATGTTCGTCTTGTATGAGCAATCTAAGGTATTTGAGGATCCCTTGTTCTTTACTGTTAAAATCGGTTGAATATCTTCGATGTTATTCAAGAAGTTTCGATTGTCTCGTCTCTTTTTTTATTTCTGCAATAAAAATCACGATTAGCCACATAAAGTCCACTGCTGAATATAAGCCTCCCCTAAAGTTTTCCAAACTTACCTGTCAAAAGCGACAAATAAAAAATAACTCATTTTAATTCTGGACTTTATTAATGTGCCTTTCTCCAAATTCAGCTGTTTGTGTTTAATTTGAACATCTTCACAAACCTTAACATAAGTACAGCTGTGTAAAGAAACTAGTATTAAATTGTGGCTTCTGTCTATATTAGCAACAGGCAGCCTACAGCATCAAGCCAAAGCAAACAAGCAAACGTGTCAAACTTTCTTTTCAAAATAATTTGTAAGCGCTGAATGCAGTCCGCGAGGTGCTACCTGTACTATAGTTTAGATCAGCATTCCTCAAACTATGGGTGCGAGCCATTGATGTATTAAAAAACCCAAGATGCACAGTTCCTTGCAAATAAGACATCAATAAGTGTCGTCGATAAGCCAAACTAAAAAAAGAAACAAACGATTACAAATTTTGATTGACTAAACACAAATTCGATCTTACGCCTACCACATAAAGTAGATTTTTAAACGCGAGCAACGCACGTTTAGTCTGTGGGGTAACTCCTGAAACTGATTCGATTGTTCGATTGTTTCTGGATTCGAACTCGAATCGATCTCGAATCGAACTTGAAATGCGCACTCCCGACGTCGATCGACTAGCTGATCAAAAACGGCCGTTATCAACTCGTCGATCGAGTATTTGTTCACAGATTATAGCTGTATCCTGTAGATCACGTCATATTTATGTGGCTATGTTCTATGGAGAATTTCATTACAATAATATATATTTAATTTATTTTACTTATAAAACGATGCTCCAATCGTTGTTACATACATATTTATATAAATATAAGAAATTATTACGTTGTTTATTGAGCTTTTTGTATTAATTCAGCAACCAAAGATAAATTGAGTTGCCCAAATCTATTTAGTCTATGCTATGAACTATCAAAATATCTGACATTGTCAGCGTCACGTCACAACTATGTAAGTCGTAGTGGGAAACTCAAAATACAGTTTTCGGTTAAGATTTAGAATCTTGTAACAGGAGTTTGAGGTCAAAAGTGGCATTAATTGGATTATTTATTGTTTTCACTTATAACAAAACCATTTTCAAGCTTTGAAATATTTTTTTTTGGAGACTAATATCGAATTATTTTTACTTTTATATGGTTAAAATAAGTAAAGTAATAATTTACTGGTCTCTCATGTGTAAGAGTCCGTCTGGGTGGGTACCACCGCAATGTCTATTTCTAGCAGCAGTGTGCATGCACTGTTGTGTTTCGGTTTGAAGGACATTGTAGCCAGTGTAACTACTGGACATTTAACATCTTATGTCTCAGGATGACGAGTGCAGTGGAATGCCACACAGTACTTTGTAACTCAAAGTGCTGGATAGTGTTGATATTGTTTATAGGCTGGAGTCTGGAATTTGTGCCCGATATGGCGATAGGCTCGTCCCCTGTTTCATCATGTGACGGAATACGCACGATGAAAAGTGGGTGCGTTAGTAGTAGCGCCTCTGCCTACCACTTCGGAGATAAAAGGCGTGAGTATGTATGTGTGTAAAGATAAAAATAAATTGATATCAATTTCCAAAAAAAAGTTACAGGCAAGTTCTAGGCTCAAAAATGGTTTTATTATAGGTAAGTGAAAACAAAAACAAAAAAAATTTATTCTTTTCAGTATCAGTATTTAATTAAAGTTTGAACATAATATTATTTGTAAATCAGAATGATTATAATGGTTATGATATGAATATAATAAGAATTAGACTTCACCCAGTGGTCAAGATTAGACTGTTATGTAGGTTTCCTCACAATGTTCTTCAAGACAGTCAAGAGGCTGTCTCGAAGAACATAGGTACTCATTCCCTTGGCTTCAGTCCCGGATTTGGAAGTTCTTGTTACGTGGGTCGCTGTCCGGTCAACTTTGGGAACCACTGGTTTAGATAACGAACTGAGCGTGCCTTGTATGGCGCCTTTCCACTGTTTATACTAGTTTGCTTAGTTTGTGGGTATTTGCATTTCAATGTTATCTTGTTTATTTGTTTGTCCTTTTCACTGATACTTTTTGGTTCTATTTCATATACCTCCGTGACGTATTGCATGTACGATTATTGTTCTGAGAATTTGCCTCTTGTGTTGGTAAGTGATATCTGAATTTTGTGATGTTACACTGGAGTCTAAAGTTGAGTCCTATATATGGCAATCCGCTTATATGATCGGACCTAAAATAGATAGCAAAATATGGGTCTGTTACAAAATACTGGTGGTAGATCTCTCATTATGTAAGAGGCCGTCTGGGTGGGTACCACCGCAATGTCTATTTCTACCGCCAAGCAATAGTGTGCATGCACTGTTGTGTTTCGGTTTGAAGGACATTGCAGCCAGTATAACTACTGGACATAATGAGACTTAATATCTTATGTCTCAGGATGACGAGCGCAGTGGAATGCCACACAGTACTTTGTAAGTCAAGGTGTTGGGTGGTGTTGCTACTGTTTATGGGTGGTCGTATCGCTTACCATCAGGCGAACGGCATGCTCGTCTCGTCATTCAACGCTATAAAAAAAAAAAAAAAAAAAAAAAAACACCTAGGCCAACCTATGAAAAGGTGCACGAAGCTATACGTAGTCAGTTTGACATTGCGTTACTAAATGAAACCACATATTTATCTCTTTGAAAATAACACTTTCAATCCAGTTATTTTAATCATACATGTTAAATAGATAACTGTAAGTTTCGAACAAATTAAATATCAATAAAAAGTAACTTTAAGTTTACACGCCCTAATGCCACTACTACTACTATAAAAGGATTCGTTGCAGCGGCAACATTACACTTTCAGTCAGAAAAACACTCACGGACACGCCATATTCGCACTTAAGTACAAAATGATAAAAAAGTTACGACAGTGAAATTGAGATTTTGGGTGGAAATATTAGTTTTTCATTGATGATTTAGGGCACAATATTAACAGAGTCAAAGAAGAGTATGTGGTTTCATTTATTAACGCAATGTCAAAATGACCTTATATATGTTATTTTTATTATAGCGAAGAACAGCATTAAATATAGATCTACATACATACAAACATTATGTTTGTAACTATGTATGTAGAGATATTATATTTATGTGCTTTCTTATATTTTGATTTGTTTCTTTCTTCTTTTTGATTAATTAGTTACTAACATGTAGGTACGTCATGAACTACCCCTTTTCGCGGCTTCTTTTATTCTCCATCTCATGGTTGTTTTAAGAGATTGCCTCGAGCCATAAGACAGCAATTTGTACCACCTCTTTGCCTTTATCATGTGAAATATTGTATGTTGTGAGGAACTGTAAAGTTTTAAAATAAAAAATAAATAAATGTTAAAAATATTTGGAATCAGATCTTCTTGGCTCCTACTCAAATTGTAATTCGTAAAATTAATAATCCATCAAATATTGCCAAAGAGCATTCTAGTATTACTGTAACAAACTTTTTAATCACATAAACGAGAACTAAAATGAGCCAGAGAACTAGTTCGTTCTGCACGCTGTGGTTACCTAGTCTGTTTATCAAGTTTGGTTCCCAGTTCGGACTTCGAAGTTTGGAATGCAATCCATTTAGTTATTGTTAACTACGTGTTGCTTGCGGTACGGCATTCGTTAACGATATTCCCGGAAATCTCGCTGTTTGCTTTCAGGAATAAAACTCACACAAATCTCACTGGTAGTAGACTATAGTGCCACTTGGCATTGGAGGGGATAAGTAGGAGCAACTCCGTCGCCCTACAATGAATTAAGGGGCACAGTGGCTATCTAGGTAACGAGGCAGCAGATGAGCTAGCTAAAAGAGGGTCTAACCAGGTAGTATTCGGACCCACTCCATTAGTACCACTACCTTTTTACCAGCTAAGATCATGGCTGCGCCGCAGTACACAAGAACAACACGCGGATCAATGGGCAAGTACAATCACCGAACACTGCTCATGAAACAAACATTTATATGTTTTAGGTATCACCGACAGCCCCCACTGCAGGGGATGTCTGCCGGCTGACGAAACAGTCTCCCACGTATCGAGGAATGCGAAAGAGAAGCTGCTGAACGGGCTGAAATCTTTGGCACGCAGTCAGTGCCGGATTAACTACGTAGCAAGAGTAGCAATTGCTACGGGCCCCGCGCGAAAGGGGGCCCCGCATGTTTAAACCCACTCATCTCTGCCTGAGCGTAATTTTTTGAGTGAAACTTGTTAAGATGTGGTATGTTGAATTTTTTTGATGTCACAAAACAAGACACTCGGTGCCCGATTATTTCCTTGGCGTAAATAATTTAAATAATATCATACAGTAAACGCACAAGTTCTACAAAAAGTTGCTTGTATAAACGTGAAGAATTTCAGTCGGCGTGATAATCAGCTCTACAAAAAGTCTGCCGCATATGTAAGCACTCTTACCCGACACTTAGTGTGGATGTGTAGCAGAATTAAAATGGCTCGATTTAAATTGTTAAAATTATCTATTGATTTGTAAAGTTAACAGTCTACATTATTTTTAGTATAATTTAGTAACCATATACCAAAAACCTATTTTCTAGAATATAAGTATATTGAGTTATAGAAGTTATGACTAAAAAAAATTTTTATTACTTCAATAGAGATTTCCTCCAATTTAATTTTTCATAAACATTTCGTAATCCTGATATAGTAGGATCATTACCAAATGCATAAAAAGCAATGCATTCAATAAAATATTTCCAGAACAAAAGAAGTTTAAATTCTAGACGCGAGAGTCTAACGCGTGTTTTTTTAAACTAATGATAGGTATCCTATCCCTTGTCGGTACAATGGGCACCCGGCCAATGCAAATTATTTGTGATCGATGTTGGTAACACTGAAAAATTAACCGGGGATTCCCTGACATTGCCATTGAGAAGGCTTTTTGTAATTGTCCGAGCCTAACAGCGCCTATAGTAATTTACTACACTATTCATAATCACAAAATTGTAACCTATAGATAGTAAATAAATGTATCGAATATTGAATTGTATTTTTACCACTCTATACTTAAGAACCCATAGCAGATCAAGGGCTTTTTGAAAGAATTTGCTACGGGCCCCGCGCTTGCTTAATCCGGCACTGCACGCAGTGAGAATGAGAAGCCTGTGAAGGAACCAGGAAGATCCTGCGCTTCTGGAAGAAGTTGGGATGGCTGGACTTCTAGCTGGCATATCACGTACAAAAGCCCGACTTTCTACGGGATAAGTGCGGAACAAGGAGCCCCACAACAGTAACAGTAACAGTGGTGGTAGATTTCCAACTCCATATCCTTCTATTTGATTAATTTCATTGCGAGTCAAGACTAATGCTCCCAGAGACTCGCCGAGCTTCACAGCTCGGTGTCATTAAATGCGTGCCATTGCCATTCTTGGTTTACAGGAGTTGTAGTGGTGGGTGTGTAGGCGGGATAGTCTCGTGGTAGGTCTCTCGTATGCGAGGGCCTGTTTGAGTAGGTACCACTATGATGTCCATTTTGATTCATCCATTGATTTCGATTGTCGATTCTACCATCAAGTAACAGTATGCATGCACACTGTTACTTGCTTCAACGGGAGCACTGCTGTGTTCCCGTTGAAGGACATCGCAGCCCGCATTATTACTGGGAATTATGAGACTTAACTGCTAATGTCTCAGGGTGTCGAGGGAAGTGGAGTGTCAAGCAGTTCTTTATGATTGTAAATTCTGTATGGTGTTACTATTTATGGGCGGTCGTATCACTTACTATCAGGCGAGTGGCATCCTCGTCTCGTCATTCAACTGCATTAAAAAAAAGCTTAAGTTAATCTACATGGTTTATCTGTGTATAAACATCCCAATTTATTATAAATTCTTTTTTGAGTTTCAGAAGCTCTTTCTGAGAGATCTGTCTCAATATGAATTACAATATCAAATAAAGTTTCATTTATATTAATCAGATATATCCATGGACATGTCAATGTCTTGTTACGTGTATAACTTTCGAAACAAATCTAAGTTTAGAGTTACGTCAACAACTCCATTAATTCTGGGGTGAAATCTGTATAGACAGACAACGGTTTCCCATTATATTTACATGAATACTAGAAACAGGAATATATTTTATAGTCTATAGATAAATAGCTATTGCTTGAGGCTCCGCCCACGTTTAAACTTTTTCCGGGATAAAAGTCCCGCTTTATATTTTCCTGGGATAAGTACTAGCACTCAGGAGTAGGTAATGTAGATTCCTATGAGTGAAAGAATTTTCAAAATCGGTTCATTAGTTCACGAGATTAGCGTCTACAAACCTACAAACAAAGTCGCATACTTTTCTTTAAATTTAAATTCATTAAATTAAATTGTAATACGCTTCTTTAAATATTTTAATTAGATTTATAATTATTATTATTTCGGATATATTAATACATTTATGAAATTAAAAACGATGTCTACGAGACAGGCACAGCCTAGTGTGAAAATCGCCGTTAAAAATAATTATGTACCTATAACTTGAATAAGTAACTACCTACCAGAAGATCGATAATCGAATCCTGCAAAATAAACGCCGATGGGAACTTCATAACCGCCAAATTATCATCGAAAGTGAATATAACCGCTACCACATTTCACATCACTGATTTGAATTCACATTTCGAACAGAATTTTCACTACATCGCAGCGAACGCGTCGGCTGCCGAATTGCGAACTCGGGATGACACGATTAACGAAATTGGCGGTCGAAACCGAGTGATGAGTTAGTTACGCGACGCGATTCGAAATTTCATTACATTGGTGGTATCGAGTACCTTTCAATCAGAAATAACTGTATGACTGGACCTAGTTGACGTGTCTATTAAGGGACATTATCAGACTCGCTCGCTGGCGTAGTTGTATTGCGTGTGCGGTACGACTATAGCGCTGAAGTCTCGGGTTCGAATCCCGGGTCGGGCAAAGTGATATTCGGTATTTGTCCTCAGTATCAGCCCGGAGTCTAGAAATATACCCGGTAAATCGCAATAGGCCCGCCAATTACATGGGACCTAACACAGCTGGACGATAGCCTAGTTGGGAATGGAACGGTCTGCCGAGACAATGTCCGGAGGTTCAAAACCCAAGGCACACACCTCTGACTTTTCGAAGTTACGTGTGTATTGTTTATAAATTATCGTTCGCTTTAACGGTGAAGGAAAACATCGTGAGGAAACCTACATACCTGAGAATTCTCCATAAGAATTTCGAGGATGTGTGAAGTTTGCTAACCCGCACTAGGCCAGCGTGGTGGACTCAGGCCTAACCCCTCTCAGTAGTAGAGGAGGCCCGTGCACAACAGTGTGCAGTATAATATAATACTGAGCTGATTGCATTGCATTGCATAACGTAGCTGGCGAAATGTGAGTTCTTTCACTTCTGCCTACCCCTGAAAAAGGAAAAAGGTGTGACGTATGTATGTATTAGTCTGACTACGTAACGAATTAAGATGAAGAGTGCAGTGTAGTGTTTTTGTAGGTTTCTAATGAATGTCTGGATGGTTTTGTTGTCTAGATGCTATTATTTATGGTTCGGGCAACCGTGGCGCATTGCCTTAGGAGTCGATCTCGTCATTCAATAAAGCAAAGGAGTTTTGTTCACAGAGCTTCTGAGTTTATAAGGAAACGCTCTGAGATATTAGAAGACATGTCTTTTCAACTTAGCAGTCGAAGTCGCGTCAAATATCTCCTAACAAAGTCCCACTGGGATTATTGGAAAAGAACTAGAACTAGTCGAAAGTTTATTTGGGGATCCTTACGCGTGTTTATGGAAACCTATGACTGAGGCCCATCGTTTGTCTATTGTGTTGTGTATTTTATAGTATAAATAAGGAAGAAACTGGACCTAAACCATCGATTTTTGAGTCCGATTCGTAGATGGCAGGGTTTTTAATTTTGTCTGGCTGCCTGTCATATTATGAGAAAATAACCTTTCAATTTGCATGTAATTGAATTACTTTTCATAAAATTCTAAATTGCCACTCGAAAAACAGAGGTCCATTTTAATGTAGGTAATTCCTTAATTTAATATGGATATATCATTTTCTCTATAATCTATCCTAATATTATAAAGCTGAAGAGTTTGTTTGTTTGAAGGCGCTAATGTCAGGAACTACTGGACCGATTTTGAAAATTCTTTCACTAATAGGAAGCTACATTACTCCTGAGTGCTATAGGCTACTTATTTATAAATTACTAGCTTTTGCCCGCGGCTCCGCCCGCAGGAATTTGTTTTTCCGGGATAAAAGTTCTGCTTTATATTTTCTCGGGATAAAAAGTAGCCTATGTGTTAATCCAGGACATGATATACCCGTGTGCCAAATTTCATAGAAATCCTTTCAGTAGATTTTGCGTGAAAGAGAAACATCCATACATCTATACATCCATACATCCATAGTTACAAATTTACGCGTTTATAATATTAGTAGGACACTAAACACCAAAAAAATATTTAACTTTATATACAAGTTAATAATAAAATATTAAAACGCAAGCAATGTAATCTTATTCCTTATTCAGGAAGTAATTTTCAATGGTAGTCAAACCCAAATTCATGGACTATAAAGTAAGGACATGACATTTTTCTTTACCGACTTCTTTATTGCCTAATATAACGTTAAAAACTAGCCAAATCTAGCCTAGAGCTCTTAAAATAAAAATAAAATACTAACCTTACTTTCATGATAAATCATGACGGCATAGAAAAGTTATTTTTTCTCGATTTTGCATAAAATGGATTTGACTACTATTGATAATTACCTCCGGAATTAGTGTTTTTATGTTTCTATACACATTAAATATTTTTTCAAGGCAGTGCCTAATTTAAACTGAATATTTATTAGCTTAGCTAATTTAAACTAGGGAACAATTCCAAAAAAATTTTTAGTAACACGGGGTAAAAATTATCGCTGAATAAATATTTTTTTTACAACGAATACATAATAGAAGCGTATTAAAAAGTGCTCCTGTACTCAAGTGGAGTGTCAAAATAAAAAAAATGCTCAGTAAAAACTACGGTAAAACATTCAGTTTATAACCTAAAATGTTTTCAAAGGCCTCGAGCCCACATATTTATAGATGTTTCTTCTAAAAAGGGCCACTTCTGAGATTTCCCTTAGGCATCTCTTTTCTAAAATGTAAAGTATAGGTTCTCTCGTGGCTTTTTGTATTTAATCGTACATTTGGGATTCGTATGTATTGAGCACTTAGCGCTACGCAAATTTCCTAAATAATATGGTAGAAATTTGCTCTATATTATTTTTTCTAATAGGTATCCTAAGTTGTATGCACAGGTGGTTATTTCTTAGCACATAATAAAGTTTATTATACTACATAGGTGGAATGTAAGTAGTTTTTTTATTACTAACTAACAATTTCGTCACATTGAAACATTTACAAAAAGATTATACCAATATAAATAAAGCTAAATTCACTAAGGTAATCACAGCATACGATAGGACGTGTAATATCAGTATATTTTAGATACACAGTTTAATACTAATTAATTAAAAGGTTTAATACTTTCACAAAGTATAAATGAGTGACAACTTATATTCATAATAGATCTTATTTAAGTCTTAGTTTTTTTTTTTTTTTTTTTTTTTTTTTTTTTTATTGCATTTAATGACGAGACGAGCATGCCGTTCGCCTGATGGTAAGCGATACGACCACCCATAAACAGTAGCAACACCATCCAGCACCTTGACTAACAAAGTACTGTGTGGCATTCCACTGCGCTCGTCACCCTGAGACATAAGATGTTAAGTCTCATTATGTCCAGTAGTTATACTGGCTACAATGTCCTTCAAACCGAAACACAACAGTGCATGCACACTGTTGCTTGGCGGTAGAAATAGACATTGCGGTGGTAATAGTTAGCTTGAAATCCATTTGTCTGTTCTATCATATTGGTGAAAGATATAATTTTCTCTGTGTCTAAGGAATCATTATAATAATCTGTTTCTTCAGATATAAAACTTCAAATATTAATATTTAGCGTAAAATTCTTAAAGTAATGAATATTAATATTAATACCACATAAACGAAATGAATATTATTTTTAATGCTCAGTTATTTTCGAGCGAATTTTATGTGACCTTCGGTGTTCGGTCTGACATTAGCCTTTGACCTCCGACGACTAGAAATATGAGCGTGGAAGAGGTCCAAGAGCTATGTCATTATCGTGGCATGTCGCGCTCAGTAGTCTCTCCTTCTCTCTGTCTTTGTGTATGAATATAATATTACTTTATCATTTCGATTTCTGTACATATGTTGAGCTTAATTCATTTAATCTTAATAAAAATGTAATGAGTTAACACAACATTCATTGATTCTGAAGCGATACGAAGTTCGCCGGGCCAGCTAGTTCATAATAAAAAATGGTGCATTTAGTTACGCAATGGCAGATTTATAGAAAACTTAAAAAAATTGTAAAATTCTTCAAATCGGATCGTATGCTTCTACAAGACAGATAACATTTTAAATAATCTATACGTTGACTATTTGAGTGAAGAAAACAGTGATTTGTCAATACTTTTATTAACCTTTATGAGGAGGTATATTTTATAATTTATACTCTATAACGGACTGGCAAAATTTAGAGGAGGCCTATGTTGGAGGACAAGCTGTTGAGAAAAACGACGATTGAAAAAAAAAAATGTTAGGCTATTTTTATTTTTTAATTTAATTTTTTATTTTATTTATTTATTTATTATATTCTATAACTTATTTTAATACGGTCACAGTAAATTGACCCCACTGCACCTGATGGTAACTAATTATCTCTCGCCAGTCGACACAATTATGCCGGCTTTCTATGATAGCAATACTACGTGATTGGAAATGTAATTGAATTTAAAAGAAAACCATCAATATGGCGCACCGATATCATTCCGCGGGGTTTAAGGGAATGATACCATAATCCTTTAATCGACCGACGACTCGGAGCGACTTTGAGTAATACTACCCTTGTTCCCGTCAGTGTTTTTTGTATAAGAAATTTTTCTCTGGTATTCAGTATTTTATTGGAAATTAGGCCATTAAGTCTTGACTAATGTAACGGAGACCAGTCTAGTACTTGCAGTGGGTTTATATTGGGGAGAAGACAAGCTGCATACTTTATAAGTTTTAATCATTTGAAAGCCATTGAATATTCATAAGTTTTACCACACTAAAGTCTCATTTAAACCTGAACAACGATTGCTAGCAATAATCGCACGCAATTATTGAACCCAGTCAGAACATGAGCAATGGCGAGGTAATGAGAGTTGCCTGAAAGAGCCCACATTGACGCATACGAGCCTTTTGACAGATATTCAAAAGACCATTAGATACTACTAGTAATAATTACGTACAATTATTGCTAGTAGGGCTTCCAATCCCACAGCCTATCTTCAATCTCGGTATTTGCGGGACCGAAAATTTTCAATCCCGCGGGATCCCGGTATTTGTGGGTCCAATGTGTCGTTTCCAATATGAAAATCGGTCCCGCAAATCCCGCGGGATCCCGCACCGATAATATCCCGAAATACCGAGATCTCGGTATTGCGGGATTGGAAGCCCTAATTGCTAGCAATCATTGATCTACCTCAATGAAGATTTACTGATTTAAGACAAGCACTAAGAGCTCCATTAATCCTACTAATATTATAAACGCGAAAGTTTGTAAGTATGGATGTCTGGATGTATGGATGATTCTTACTCTTTCACGCAAAAACTGCTAAGCGGATTTCTATGAAATTCGGCACACGGGTAGATTATGTCCTTAACACATAGGCTACTTTTTATCCCGGGAAAATATAAAGCGGGATTTTTATCCCGGGAAAACTCATTTACGCGGGCGGAGTCGCGGGCAAAAGCTAGTAAACAATAAAACAAAACTATTCACCTAACCTCACAAAAACAAATCGAACCTTACATTAACACTATTGGCACAATGATAAGACAATTGAGACATCGACCGAACGTCGGATATATTGGCCCATTAGTCTGCGAAGCCGTGGACTTACACTCGATTGGCCCTTGATTGCCCTCTGTCTTCATGTCGAATGTTCGTTACATTGTTCTTTTTGGTGGCAATTATTGAGAATGTGGTATGTTTGCGTGGGATAGTTATTGTGGAAGAGGATTAGGTTATCTTTTAATGACATTTTGTTGGTAGAGTGTAGTGGATGACAAAGGGATTTCTTGGGCACAAGATCAGTTTAATACTTAGATGGACCTAGCTGATCCATTTTATTGAAATAATGTTTGTATTGACCATAAACGAGTACATATGGGAATGAAAGATTTGGCAATGAAAAAGTGCGTACAAATATTATTAAATGCAATATTCGATATATGCTCACAAACTAGTCCATGTCGGGTTAGGAGCTTTAAAGTCATACAAGACTCTTTTTATACTTCAACTAACCCCGTAATGCTGATCAAAATGACGACATTAACCAAAAATCCCTTCAAAACAAACACTTTCGTAATAAGCATAACATTTGTTGTGGATTTTTTCCTACCTGCCACCAGGCATATGAGAAAACTTTGAAATAAAGTAAATTCATAACAAAATTCGGCGACAACAAGCCACGTCATTGTTGGCGATAACTTCCAACAAGTTTGCTCCAACTTTGGTATATTGTGCTGATAGTTCCACCAACTTTATATTGAGTCTTATATTTTATTTCGCGTTTCATATTTGGTGACGGTTGGCGCGCTTGTAACCCGACTAAGTATTTTGCGTAATACTTTATTCATAGTTTGCAATATGTTTGATATAAGAACTCTTCTTGATATGTAAAAGTATGTTGTGTTTCGGTTTGAAGGACATTGTAGCCAGTGTTACTACTGGACATAATGAGACTTAACATCTTATTCTCAGGATGACGAGCGCAGTGGAATGCTACACAGTACTTTGTAATTCAAGGTGCTGGATGGTGTTGCTACTGTTTATGGGTGGTCATATCGCTTACCATCAGGCGAACGGGATGCTCGTCTCGTCATTCAATGCCATAAAAAAAAAACCTTATTCCATCATGATATTAGTTTTACCACCCACAATGTGATATGATGTACCATGTAGGTACAATCACCTAATTTGGTGCTACTACACTTTCTCAAGATAGAACTCCCATTTATCATATTTTACCAAGCAGGTGCGATCATTTCGGAGATGTAGAAGGGAAACAGCAGATACCTCTTATTGTATACTTTATTTGTAAGTTGCATGTTGCTGACAGACGACGCATAAGCGACTTATTTAGAACCTTAAGGTGGTCGAGCATACGCCATACACATTTCTGACTGCACATATAGTTCATAGTTTCCTTATGTAAAATAAGAAATAAACGTGAAACTTAATGGTAATCAACAAAAAATGCTAAATTGGTAATGCTTTACCCCATTATCGTTTTCGCTCAAATGATCGGACATCACTCATAAGAACCCTTAATATTAACTCAAAGGAATCCCGCCGTAAAAGGCACATTTGTAACTCAAGGCCGATTTTCATCTTTAACAAATCTATCGGAGCAGAATCGGAACATCCGGTATATCATTGCCTTTCTCATTTATTTTTGGGATTTAGGTTGTTACGTTGGAGTGCCTATTCTCGACCTATCGATATTGTGATAAAGGAGATGTCCGCTTTTTGTATGAGTGCTGGGCTTAAAATCTAACCAGGCTCAAACTTTTTTATTAAAAGGTCCGAAATATGGATCTTGGATGCATTAAAAAATATGTTTAGACCCCTCCAATATAACTATTTTTTTAAACGTTCATATTAAGTGTCCTTTTTAAGCAAAATAAAATTACATAAATCTCAAAATCAGAGAACTTTAAAATTGTTCGATTTTTTGCAAAGGCCTAGTTTTTGGGAGTACTATCCAAATATGTGTAAAGTATCTTGGTTAGAATTATTTTAAGCCCGTTTTTGGACATGTCCTTTACGCTGTTCTTGAAAGTGTCATATATGATTATCTATCACATTAATTGTAATTGTTTTGTAGGTATAGAGTATGGAAACTAGAAATCCTCAACCTTGTTACTTTTAATATTTGCTATTTCGGCCTAAAAAGTAATGCTGTCAGCTACTTGTTACACGAGTCACGAAGTTGGAATACTGAGTTACTAAACATGGTAACACCAGTGTCTATAGAGATAAATTGGTGATTTCGGTAAATGGTAATTTATTAGAAACTAGCTTTTGCTCGCGGTTCCGCCCGCGTGAAAACGTTTTTCCGGGATAAAAGTCTCGCTTTATATTTACTCGGGATAAAAAGTATCCTGTGTGCTAATCCAGGATATGATCTACCCGTGTACCAAATTTCATCGAAATCCGTTTTGTTGTTTCGGAGATGTGCAGTCAAAAAAAAACAGACAGACAGAAAAGAATGCTGATTTGTTTTCCATTCCTCTTCTTTAGTCGCCCCCTTTCTTTTTTATCACATTTCTTTAAATGTACAGACACACCGGTTCTACTGCTTTATTATATGTATAAAAGCGAAAGTTTGTGAAAATGTTTGGATGTTTGTTAGAAGTAAACGCAGAAACAACTAAACGGATTTGGATGAAATTTGGCACACGGGTAGATCATGTCCTGGATTAACATATAGGCAACTTTGTATTCCGGTAATTAGCTCTCATGGGAAGTAATGGCAATTTTTAATCCGATTCTTTAAGTAGATGGCGCGGGCATTGTACTATATTTTAGGGACTATTGTAGTCGGGAAGGCATTTCACGCGTGCGAAGCCGCGAGCAACACCTAGTTATAAGTAAGTTTTTTTTCCATATTACACACACACACTCACATACCTTTTATTCCCGAGGGGACTGCGCAACGTGTGCACCCTCTTTATACCATGTGTATTCCGTCCCATGATGTGATAGGGGGCGAGCCTATCGCCATATCGGGTACAGATTCCGGGCTGATGCTGTCTAGAAACACCCAATATCACTTTGCCCGACCCGGGATTAGAACCCGAGATCTCAGCGCAGCAGTCGTACCGCAATACACCGACGCCACCGAGGCATTTTTCCTTGTTATACCTCCGAAAACCGCAATTCATCGAATTCCAAAATCAAAATATCGAAATACTGAGAATTCTATGGACTATCAATAATTGATTGTTCCAAGTGAGCCGGGAAATAAGATCTCACCTGCGGTATCTGTGGAGTCCCTATAAACGAAAGGATTTTAATGTAATACTGGCCATTGTTTGAGAGATTAAAGTTAATGGCAGTCATAATTACCCATTTGGATGGTGCTGGTGTAAGATATAATTAATGAAAACTGCGCCTTAGTGGTTGCAGGGAACTTGAGTTTCTCACGATGTGAAACATAATATTTTGTTTAATAATATTTTAGTTATAAAGGTGCTCCCACACAGCAGTTATATAACGTTACAGAATGTTGCGTAACATTTGTTGTATAACTTTTTTTAACAAATTGTAGCAAAAGTTATAAATTTTTAGTAATGTTATACAACGAGTTGAACCAGTGTGGGAACGCTTATAACATATAACAGTCTTAACATATTGTAGCAAAATGTTATACACTGTTATAAAATGTTATCGTGCTATACAATGTTTTATTACTGTCTTGGAGCATCTTAAGAAACAAATTTTATTGAAATTGGAATTTGTGATATGACGATCCATTAATATTATTTTAATTTGTTTGATAAATAAAAAAATATCGTTAACGAGTACCTATATACCCAGCTTGAATAGTTTTCAGGTAGCGCAACTAAATGAGTTTTTTCGAAATTATAGTTTGTGGCTTATGGTATTTCATATTTTCAATTTCCTAATTTCTAAAAAAACAATTGCTATATGGCAGATTACCCAGCCTGGGATTAGAACTCTGGCCTTCAAGCTACATCTTCCAATAGTTAGACTGTGTCATATTAAGCCTGTTGGAGTTTTAAAGAATTTTAATGAAGTAAATATGTACATAACCCTGCGATGAAACGCACAATTATGACTAAAATGCTGCAAGCTAGAATTTATTTCCTTCCTAGTAAATTCCCCATCTCGCATTTCTTACTAAATTCACTCGTTAAGCATTTTTTCTCTCTAACAAGTATAATACCACTTTAATTAAATTGAACGACACTACTCAAACTTGATATTAATGGAGCCCGAGTTATGAATCCAATGATATTAAATTATCTTTGGGATGGTTTTATTCTTCTATATTTTGTTCTGCTTGTTATTTGACTACGATGGTATTTTTACGAATGGCTCTTGTTTAAAAAGTGAATCTATTAATATAATTTATTATCGGTATAATTTCAAATTTATACGTATTTGGGCTGTTTCATGTTCACTTTCAAGTGAACTTTCATGTTCAATTCAGCAGACGGGATTTTTTTTCTCTATTCCGATCGATAAGAATATCGGATAAAAACGTATCGATGTGGGGATGTGCTAGTGCCCTACTGTTACATCATAAGACGGTTATAAGGACGGCTAAAAATTGCCCCAATTGTGCTTCTATGTATGTATGTAATATTATCTCGTTATCATTTTAGCTATGGGTTATTTATAGCCTAAGGCATATTAATAAACATTTCATATAAAATCCTAAACAATCGGTAAACGGTATTTACATTGAAAATTTGAATACCAAGCGCGTCGACAGTGACAAGTCAGATTACTGGGTAATTTAAAGGCAACGTTGCGATCCCTCAACTGGAGCGGACACGGGAGAAAATTGTAAACTTTGCCCATTTATTTGCCGTTGATAAATTCCCGAAACGTTTATAAAATTAGCTTATTTTATTACATTTGTCAGCATGATTTCCAGTGAAATGTTTATGAATTATGTTTTCTAGTTACTCAAGTTTATTTGGCTATTTGTTATTGTTGTAATTTTATTTCTTGTAAGCATTTACTCATGTCTTACAAATCACATACGTGTCAAATTGAGAACTTTGTTTTTGTTGTCCGTCAACAGTCACTTGAAACTTATTTTAAACAATATTTAATATTAAATTAATGACTTTCAAACTGAATACATATTCGTCCTTCTTCAAATTTTTGAAACAAATCTCAAGCAGCATTTAACTTAATAAGTTAAATATGAACTCGTCCCAAGTTATCGGCAAAATGACAATTGGACCGCACTTTCTGAAACTCAATAACCTGTAATTTTTCGCATCAGTTTTCTTGTCAAACTATTCAAGTTCAATCGAACTTGGGTGATATAAAAACAGATAAAGGTTTATACACGCTGGACAAATTGTATTTAAATTTTCTTTTTATTTTCAAATCAAAGTGGTCTCAATGCACCTTGTATTAATTGTGTATTGAAATGTAATTTTTTTTTCTTAATTCATTAAAACGGTGACGAATTAGTATAATACGTAAAGATTTCTTTACCAATTCACTTAACTAAATAAAAAATCTGTCTTATGATAAAGCTTTGTCTATTTCTAGCGCCAAGCAGCAGTGTGACACACTGTTGTGTTTCGGTTTGAAGGACATTGTAGCCAGTTTAACTACTGGACATAATGTGACTTAACATCTTATATCTCAGGATGACGAGCGCAGTGGAATGCCACACAGTACCTACTTTGTAACTCAAGGTGCTGGATTGTGTTGTTACTGTATATGGGTGGTCGTATTGCTTACCATCAGGCGAACGGCATCCTCGTCTCGTCATTCTTATTAATCACACTAAAAATAAATATATATTAATGCACAAGTTTATGAAGGTGTTTGTTGGAAGTAAACGCCGTTGGACTGAGATAATATTTGGCATACAGATAGACATGTTCCGGATTAATACATAGGCAATTTTTTATCCGGAAAAATGTATTTTACGCGGGAGTAACCACCAGCAAAACCCAGTAAAGAATAAAACGCTAAACAACCGGCTTAATTCTATGGAACAGCCACTGGATCCACGTAAACCGGGCATAAAGGTGGCCAGACATTAGAGTGTGTTGGGATCTCATAAAATATTAATAAGCAACCTCCATGCCCCAAAAACTTTGACAAAGAATATTTGATAAAATTATGACGGTAAACTTTCAAGGAGGGACGAGTGGAAGTCGTAAGTGCGGTGTATCGTTTGTGAAAAAATTAATAACAAATAAACTAATATAACTTATTAAACGTTGTATTTATATTTATCTGTATTAGATAGTTGTCCAGACTTTCGACCTTATTCATCACGGCGTACACTGTCGTCAGAGTTATTCATAAAGAGTTTATAAACCTATGTTGGTTATAAAATGCTTTGTCTTCTTCCTTCAAAATTCGTTCAATGAAGACAAAATATTCGATAACTAAAATACGTTTATAAACTTTTTATGAATAAAGCCGTTTATGTGTGTCTGTGACTTACTATGATACATTATTGAACTTCAAAAAAAGAAAAAAGAAAATGTTACATTTCTGAACTGATGTAAGTGATACAAATTAGTAAGGACAATAATCTTGATACTAGAATTATTATGTAAGACGATGAGAGACGATTATACATTGTTAGTTGACACAATTATGCCGGCCTGTTGGACCGGATATACACCGGCTGATCGCGAAACGCTACACAAGTATTTAGAGTTATCAAAGTCAAACGTAAAACAAATATTTACAGAATTTTTCTTGGTGCGGAAATCGTATCAATAGCCTCATTTGACACCAGTTACATGGCTTTTTTTTTCGAAAAGCGTAAAGCGCGTGTGGGGTATCTTTGTTTACTTTAAATACCTTGGCAGACGAAGTCATATTTTCAAGGAAAATATGCTTAATAATTCAAGGCAGTCGGCAATATAACTTGTTCTATTTGCTCCTGTAGAAATTATCGAGGTAATTAATATTTAGTTTTATAGGATTATCTTTAAGAACCTAAGTGTATGCGTTTATACGGAATTAACATTATTTAATACTGCAGACTGTTTAGTACGAAAATTATTAGCATTTCGCTAAAGTTTTAAAAATTTGTCAGCAAAAATCAAACGAAGCAATAAAATACAATAAAAGATTCCATCAAAAATCGCTCACATATCGTGTAGAATAAATATTCGTAGTTATTCAGGCGTCCGTGGACGTGTTCGGAAAGATACAGCGAGTGTAATGGAGCGAGACACGAGATAGTGACAGATCTGCGGCGTACGTGATGTTTGTTTATTCTATTGCCGAGTTTAACCGTACGCTGTTGAAACCGTGTTTTTAATGAACAATGACGACTTTGACTTCAATGTACAAGTGTATGAGACGAGGTAGATGCTCGCCTGGCGATCAAATAATCACAAAGTATTGTGTGATATTGCACCTTGTTTCTCACGCTAAAACTGACTTTTCTAAAAAACGATGTGTGTATTTTTTGTGAATTATCGCTTGAATTAGCGGTGACGGAAAACATTGTGAAGAAACCTGCAAACCTGAGAAGTTCTATGTAAGAATTTCCAAGGTATGTGAAGTCTGCCAACCCGCACTAGGCCAGCGTGGTGTACTAAGGCCTAAACCCTCTGAGTAGTAGAGGACGCATGCTCACGCCTTTTATCCCCGAAGGGGTAGGCAGAGGCGCATCTAGTGCACCCACTTTTCGCCAAGCGTATTCCGTCCCATGATGTGACAGGGGGCGAGCCTATCGCCATATCGGGCACAAATTCCAGACTCCGGGCTGATACTGAATAGAAAAATCCAATATCACTTTGCCCGACCCGGGAATCGAACCCGAGACCTCAGCCTTGTAGTCGTACCGTAATACAACTACGCCACCGAGGCAGTCGAGTAGTAGAGGAGGTCTGTGTAAAGGGCTGATGTTATTATAGAGCCTAGTGTCGAGTTCAATAGCATACAAAACATGCCTAGATATCTATTCTAGGTTTTTGGCGACACTACTTTCAAATACCGACCTACGAAGTAACTGGATCTCTTGTCAGGGTTTACAGCTGTTTTTGAAAAGGCCAGAGAGGCATCAACGGCAATCACAAGATTACCAAAGCTCAGTCAAATTTTGCTTGTTTGAGAGGGATTGAACCTAAGACCTCCTTACTGATATCGAATAGCCTATCGAACTTAGGACTTTGTATTTAATTACTTAGGGAAACATACCGAATGAGGAAATAATATCGAAATAAAATGTAACCAACGACTAATGTTCTGCTAACATCCCGTGCAATCATTTAAATTAATAGATAGCTACATGAACGTAACTATTTCAGCTAAATAGTAAAATTGTTCAATTTCACCTGAAGTTGTAAAAACATTAGACCAATTACATACGAGTACGGAACACATTCAAATTATTTGAAATAATTCACCACCAAGGTGGGTAGGTCTGGCAAAGTTAGGACCGTAAGCATAGTTGTAATGGTCGCTAATAACAGAGCGGTTAATTGTAGCGGTGACGAGGTGAGGTTTACGTAACAACTTTCCAACTTAGTTGTGCCTATGCTGGCGTTTTTCCCCTCTAGGCACGACACGATATGTCGTGCCGATGTAACGAATAATCGTATCAAGTGTTCATTGACAAAACGACGCACGCTAAGATCGGTAGCTTTTCCACGGAAGATGCTGTTTTTAACCACCGACAAAAAAGCGTGGTGTTATAAGTTTAGGGTGTGTAACTGTATGTCTGTCTGTGGCATCGTAGCTCTTAAACGAATGGACCAATCTTGACGCGGTTTTTTTTGTTTGAAAGCTGATATGATCGCGATGGTTCTTAGCTATAATTTATGAAGATCTGTTCAGGTGTTTGAAGATTATCAGCTCATTTCCAATTTAAAAAGCCCGATTGAGTTTAATTATTATTCATTTTGTCAGTAAGTTACATTAATGATGAGTTTGATTTTTAGTGTGATAATTACCCGTCATTTTGAACGACGTTAGCGAAACCTATATTTTTATAAACCATTAGCTTTTTCTCGCGGCTTCGTCCGCGTGAATCTTTTTTCCGCGATAAAAGTCCCGCTATACATTTTCCCGGGTTAAAAGTCTATGTGCTTTTCCAGTTTATAATCTATCTCTGTGCCAAATTTCATCCATATCCGTTCAGCCGTTCTGGCGTGATTGAGTAACAAACATCCATCCAAACTTTTGCATTTATAATATTAGTACACACACACAAACCCACGTGTTTTATGTCCGAAGGGGTAGGCAGAGGCGCAATTAGTGCACCTACTTTTCGCCGTGCGTATTCCGTCCCATGATGTGATAGTAGTTTTCCAATATGCTTAGGGACGTATTAGTCAACACCATGTTCGTACATTTATCGCTGATACAAATAAGTATGAAATTTTATTAGTGTATATCTTAAAGATCACTCAGAACTTCCACACGTAATACCAAATATTTTTTGGGTTTACATAAATAAATCTATCCGAATGAAGTCTTTATTTCAAATTTCCATGGACTCCTATTTCAGTGGCATTCAGGAAACAATTAGCAGTAATAACATTAGCATGAGACCGTTTTATAATTCCTGTTATGTCGCCTGCAGGGAAGTACATTCTTTCCATTTGTGCAACTCCTAATTGCAAATGTTCACATATTTAAACCTACCGCGTTAGTTAATATGATTATCGTCCTTTCTGTTTGTGCATTTTAGATTGAGTTTAAGAGTTTTCCGAGGTGCAGGAGACAGCAAATAATACAGAAATGTTAAAAAGTTATTTTGTATTAAAATTTATACTACGATAGCCAGTACGTTTAGATAAACTACTATTTTATTGTAGGTATACCTGGCATTCTGTAGAATGCATCCTCTTATTAATACTTAAGAATTCATTTTATAATTACCTTATTGTTTAGTTTTGATTTCTCATATTATTTCAGATCTATCAAGAAATAAGAAATTAAATAAGTAGATTTTTTAAAAACACCTATGTCAAAACTTAAACGCGTATATTGTTGTAACCGCGTCCATCTCTTCTCCTTCCAAAAAAGTAATGAATCACGGATTTAATTTATTTTTTTCTTGTGTTGAATAATTTGTTAGTCGAATTACTTATTCAAGATCTTTAATAGGTAAGACCTTCGATATTTATAACATTGTTATTATTATAAACAACTGACCAAAGACACGGTAGATTTCAAAGAAATTCTATCGCAAGAATCCCTTGCACCAGTAAATGGCCATTTTGAAGTATATTCTAAAGGATACCGTTCACAAAGCAAGACGTCTCACTTTTATAGCTTTACTGTGATTTTATTCAGCGCTGATCCAATCCAGTATTGACTTTATCTTATAGATTATTTATACTTATAGCAGGTATTCTGGAAGATCCTAGAATTATTATTGCAGATTAAAAGAATATTGGAGTTATTTTATGCACACACGATACGATTATATAAACGAATGCCTCGTTGGCGTAGTTGTATTACGGTACGACTGCAATGCTGAGGTCTAGGGTTCGATCCCCGAGTCGGGCAAAGTGATATTGGATTTTTCTATTCAGTATCAGCCCGGAGACTGGAATTTGTGCCCGACATGGCGATAGGCTCGCCCCCTATCACATCATGGGACGGAATACGCACGGCGAAAAGTGGGTGCATTAGTTGCGCCTCTGGCTATCCCTTCGGGGATAAAAGGCGAGAGTTTGTGTGTGTGTGTGGTGTTATTTTAGATACTTATATAAACCTTTTTTCAATTCCAGGAGAAGATGACACATCCACATTACGCTAAGTATGTATATATATCTGACAGGCCTATTGCCATTTACCGGGCACATTTCCAGACTCCGATCTGATACTGAGTAGAAGAATCTATTATCACTTTGACCGACCCGGGATTCGAAACCGAGACGTTAGCGCGATACTCGTACCGTACATGCAATACAACTATGCAGTAATTATTTTAGATATCCTCATCATCAGCTACATGGTGTCCACTGCTGAACATAGGCCTTCCCTAAAGATTTCACGACGGACCTGTCAAAAGCGACCTGCATTGACTTTAGATATCATAATTTTCTTTTGTTTATGTTCTGCACTATTTTTTAAGTTATTTAGATTGACTTTACAATTATAGTAACATTTAATTCCATTAATAGGGAAAATGCTACTGTCCTTGAATATAATAACATTAACTAAATCACTAACAGAATACTTAGTAACGAAATCTAAAACCCATAATACAAAAGCCCCATCACGTGCACCATACAATTTTTTACAACCATTTACCCATTACTGTACAGCTAAGGTAATATTTTTCAAAGTCCCCCTTTGTACATTCCCGAAAGTTTTCTTAGATCTCATGTACCAAATTAACTTCGCGTTCTCCCAATATTTGCTCTGCACGTGTAGTCTCTATATCAATGAGATAAGATGCATGTTCTCTTTTAATGGTGTTTTTGGGTGGTAATAATAAATTTGTTGTACCTTCTGAAGGTTTCGTGACGTCTATTTAATGCGCTGAATGAATAGGTGATTGATGTCATCGTGCGCTAGCCGTTTTCGTAGTTCGTTGGTTTGTTACTACAGTAATTACGTGGTTTTAGCGATTTAATACCTTGATTTATGTTGTTCCTTATGTCTAAGTATGGGGATCATTAATCTAATCAAATCATACCGAAAATTTCAAAAAGTTGCAACGGAAAATCTCTACTAATAAAAGAAGTGAAGTGTGTAAATTTGGATGCAGACTTTTTCTTCAGATCTGTTGGTCAAAATCTGAAAATTACTAAATTATATAAAAGCATTTGAGTATTAAAATATTTTGTGAATTAATCAGAGAAGTTTTCAAATTATACTGAGATTAGGGATGCGGAATGATACTGTTCCACGGCCAGATTCTAGGGAATTACGTATATTCCATCGGGCTTTGACAACGAGCATTTTTATAGAAATACTAGCTGTTGCCCGCGGCTCCGCCCGCGTGAATGAGTTTTCCCGGTATAAAAGTCCCGCTTTATATTTTCGCGGTATAAAAAGTATACATGATCTACCCGTGTGCCAAATGTCATCGCAATCGAAAAGTTATTAAATTACTAAAATGGCTATTAAAAAATAGGGGTTGATCGTAGAAGGTTGAAAATTTAGGGTTGTATGTATTTTTTAATGCCACATTATAGAAAAATAAAAACAAAAAATTTTGTCAGAAAATTAAAAAAAAAAAATTAAGAGTGAACAACCCTTATCACTTAGGGGTATGAAAAATAGATGTTGGCCGATTCTCGGACCTACCCAACATGCTCACAAAATTTCATGAGAATCGGTCAAGCCGTTTCGGAGGAGTACGGGAACGAACATTGTGACACGAGATTTTTATATATAAGATTCCAATATATGCCAATATAGTATTAAACCAGAATTGGATTACTGTACCATTATTCTTTATTTCGGGATTGTTTTCATATATTGTATTTATTGTTCTTATGATATTCCTTTCAATCATCTTATGATAATTATGGTACTGCTACGAAATATGTAATTTATTATTATTCGCAGTGATATATTTAAAATCTATTCACGAGAATTCAAAATCCAACAGGTAATCGATGCTCTCTTTATTCTGTCTATAAAATTCGTTTCAATAAATGTAATCTCAAATAAGTAACTGTCTATCATTAATTCCAGGAAAGTAGGCACCTTCGTTTAGTCACAAATTCCAATTTACCTCCAACCTCTTACATCCGTAAATCAGGAATCCCTCGGCGCAGGGACGCCAGGCATCCGGGATATCCGGGAAATCCGGTAGCGCCCCGGAATTTCACGCCTTGTGTTTGGAACTGTCCTGGGATTTTTTGTTCTAATACCTACGTAGTGTCGGAAATGTTAAAATGATTCACGCTAGTTCACAATATTATAACATTTAGGCCAAATTGCACCATGCTCTGTTAGTTACTTTAACAGCCTATTAAGTAACTCTCTAGATGGACTGTTCAGGTTTTTCAGTTTCTCATCATGCCCTAATAGGTGACTATCTTCCTTAACTAGGTGTTCTTTCATAGGATGCCCGCTAATTTAACATTCGTTTCATTTTAATGCCCGATTAACTAACGCCCGTTATATACGAAATTGGTGATATTGGACCACAGTTTTCTGAGGAAAGATTTTATCTGGAGTGACACTAGGCATCTTCCTCGGTTCAATTACCTCAAATTAAATATATTAAATAATAACTACGCACAAACCTTTGGCTCTCGAAAGTCAATTCCTGCAATATTTATGTCTCAATTATTCTACCTTTCTAAATTTCGAAGATGGCCATGCTCCTATTGTACTAGATTACACTGCTTTCTAGACAAATCGATTTAATTAGCTATTATTATACAGTAATTTTGGCTCCATATGACAAATAAAAAAATATCCCAGATATGTGTCGGAGGCAACCCTAAAACCAACATCGCGAGTTCCCGGGAGCCTACTTATGTTCAACGGTTGGGTCTACCTTCTCGTTTGCTATGATTATTGCGTAAAAAGGTTAATGACCAATCCCGAGGGAACGAATCTTGGTCACAAAATTGAGTTAATTTTGGCAGTAAAGAGTATCACTGAAATGTTCGTGTTTTAAAACAGTATTTATTTATTTATTTATTATGACACACCAACAGCACATACATTACTACATTCTAAAAATACATTATCCATAATGATAATAAATCTAATGCATATGCCTAATATAGGTATGTACAGTATTTGCTGAAAATATGCATACACACCAAACATTAATCTCCTACATCAAAAAACAAGAAAAAAGAATAAAAAAGCAAACATCATATTAACGAACAATTAGAACATCGTATTGTGTACAACTAAACATATAAATTAAATTAAATGAAAATTTATGACATTATAAAAAAAAACAAAACACTTATTATGTTAGTAAACAGTAGACATGTTTCTGTGTTTATCTGTTTATTAGCTCAATGTGTTGTATTTTAAAACCACCATAAAGATTTAATGTAATTGTTAGTCTATATAATCCAATAAAACTTAAATGCGATACACAAAATATCGATATTCTTCGGAAGAACAATATAAAAATAAACTTAGGTAATCTAAGTCAATTTCGCAAGTAAAACCAACATACAAATAAATAAACAAAACAAAAACAAGACAGATACACGCCTTTATTCCCGAACGGGTAGGAAGAGGTGCAAACAGGGCATCCACTTTTCCTGTGTGCAGTCAGTCCTATGATGTGATAGGAGGCAAGCCTATCGCCATAATAATAATATGCCTTGTATTATATACTGTCCACTGCTGGGCACGGGCCTCCTGTACAACTGAGAGGCCTTAGTCCATCACGCTGGCCTAGAGCGGGTTGATAGACTTCGTAATTCTTATGTAAAACTTCTTAGGTATGCAGGTTTCCTCACAATGTTTTTCTTCACCGTTAAAGCGAACGATTATAATTAATAAACAATACACACGTAACTTCGAAATGTCAGGGTGTGTGCTTTGGGTTTTGAACCTGCGGACACTGTCTCGGCAGACCGTTCCATTCCCAACTAGGCTAGCGTCCACAGACATATTTTAAAAATCTTGCCGTATTAAAAAAAATGTATATAAACTATAGGACGGAAAAGTTTTCTTTTTTATCCTCATGTGGCTCTTGTGTCGGTTTTGTGCTGCCACTTATAGGTCGTGCACGTTCCCAATAGCTCAGTCACATAAATCAATGTCCATACATACTGAAATACAACAGGAAGGAAGGCGTAATATTTTGGAAACCTTTCAGCGTCGTTTAGGCTTTGTCAGGTGTGGTTTTGAATAACAGTAACGACGTAGTTACCGTATACTGAAAGGTTCTCGGGTTTGCATTACAATAGTGAAAGATATAAAGCGAAAAAGGGATAATGTTACCTTTATGCTGATGTGTATCGTGGTAAGATTGAATGATATTAATTTAGTTGCGTAAAATATTATAAAAGTATACACACACACGCCCTTTATCCCCGGAGGGGTAGGCAGAGGCGCAACTAGCGCACCCACTTTTCGCCGTGTGTATTCCGTCCCATGATGTGATAGGGGGCAAGCCAATCGCCATATCGGGCACAATTTCCAGACTCCTGGCTGATACTGTACTCAGTAGAAAAACCCATAATACAACTACGCCACCGAGGCAGTCAGTATTATAAAAGTATATAGTTCAATTTAGGACAGAACATAGTATGTGCGTATTTGTTTTTATGATAGTTATCCTAAATATTTTGTTTGCAATAATTAATAAATGAATATCTAATAATAGCAGCAAATAATAAACAAAATATATTTTTTTAAACCAGCCAGGATTGGAAATACCACCCGGTTATTAGTCCTATGTAATAAATTTGTTTGCTGCCGTTTACTAAGCGAGCGAATAACTCCTTATTACTTATTTGTTAAAAAGAAGTGTCTCTATCATAGCAGGCCTATTAGACAAGAAACGTAGCACGTAAAGCCGTTGGCCCTGCGCCTAATCTCTCTCCGGTCATGTCGGATTGCCGTCTCACCGAACTATGAGAGTGAAGGAATAGCCTGTGCACCTGTGTATTGCGCACACACTTGTGCACTATAATATCTTCTGCGTACCTGGCTGATCTCCGTTGAAATTAGCCGCCGTGGCCGAAATCGGCTAGGAAGGGGATTAATTAGACAAGAGAGTGACAAGTCTTCAGACTCTAATAAATTAGAATTTGACCCTCAAACTAACGCCATTACATTTACAAAACAAGTCCGTTTGACCAATTTCCTATTTTCCACACAATGTATTTTATCATCCTTGCTTATAAAACTTTTACAAGACCGCGTTAAAAGCGTGTCTTTTGTAATTTAGTTAAAAGGGGACCGGCAGGGTCGACCGTCGCATCTATATGTTAATTATGATTTCGTGCACCTACAGTCCTGTAATACACATGTTCAGAATTAAGCATGAAGGGGTCCGAATTGCGGACCTTTCACAAGTGTTTTTTCGGGCTAGTTTCAAATTCAATTGCTGTAATGAAACTAAGGAACCTAATACGCTTTTATGTTGGGTCTGAGGGACCTAATTTGACGGAGTGAAAAGTCAATGTTTTGGGATCAATTTGAACTTACTTGGAAGGTACGGTACCCAATGCTTTTAGAGATCAAATCTTGAATTACGGGGCGTCAAAGTGGGTACGTTTTTATGTAGCCGAGAGAAGGAGATAATAGTTTTCTTGCTGGCGGTGAGCGCCATAAACAACAAATCACTTTGTGTTGCAAAATTCTGCATGACATTATACTGCATCAGCTATCCAGAGATTTAAGTATCCAGTTTTATGACCAGTAATTACTGGTTACAGTTATTTAAACTAGAACTTTAGTACATCCACACTGCTACTTCAATTTAATTATTCTAACTTTCGACAAAATGCTTTCACACAACATAAAATCACAACTAATATTATTATATCCTTCAAAAATTAAACCCATGTATAAGAAATGACCCCTACAATATCAATATAAGTACAGGTATGAATAGGTCGTGTTGAGTGCCGGCACTCTAATGAGACTGAAGGCTACGTTATTAATACTAATGGCCTTTGCAGCCAACTCTGGATACGGTTTTATAACTTACACTGAATTTCAAGTTTTCCTTTGGTTTGTGTAATGGCATTCGGATGTGATTTGTCTTCATTCATGGATTGGGTTTCTGAATGCACCCAATTGGTATTTTGATTAAAAGTCTTTACATTTTAGTAATCTATACTATGCACTATGCTCAGTGACCTGAACCGAGTTTCTCAACTGATAGGCCTCAGGATAAACATGGACAAGACCAAGATCCTGTCGAATGTTCATGTTGTGCCAACCCCGATTACCGTTGGGAGCTCAACTCTCAAAGCTGTGGACGAGTACGTTAATTTAGGTCAAGTAGTCCGACTAGGCAAGTCTAACTTAGAGAAAGAGGTCAATCGTCGAATCCAGCTCGGTTGGGCAGCGTTTGGGAAACTAAGCAAGGTCTTCTCGTCTAAAATACCTCAGTGCCTGAAGACAAAAGTCTTCAATCAATGTGTGTTACCAGTGATGACATACGGCACTGAGACGTGGCATCTGACTATGGGCCGGCTCGAGGTCACTCAGCGAGCTATGGAGAGGGCTATGCTAGGTGTTTATCTGCGCGATCGAATCAGAAATGAGGAGATCTGTAGAAGCACGAAAGTCACTGACATAGCCCAGCGGATTAGCAAGCTAAAGTGGCAGTGGGCAGGGCACATAGTTCGAAGAACTGACGGCAGATGGGGCAAAAATGTTCTCGAGTACCACGCACTGGTAAGCACAGTGTCGGCCGTCCAAGTGCAAGGCGAACAGACGACTTGATAAAGGTCACAGGAAAACGTTGGATGCAGGCCGTTTGTGACAGGTCCGTCTGGAAATCTTTAGGGGAGGCCTATGTTCAGCAGTGGACGTCATGTGGCTGATGATGTTGATGATGATGAATCTATACTAATATTATAAGTGTTTATTATTCAGTCACGCCAGAAGGGCTGAACGGATCTGGATAAAATTTGGCACAAAGATAGATTATAGTTTACTTTTTATTTCAGAAAAATAAATAGCGGCACTTTTATCCCGGAAAAACGCCCCTTTTACACGCTGGCGGAGCCACGAGCAAAAGCTAGTATTTTAAAAGTCGATGAAGATATCATGAGTTTGAAAGTTCTTTACTAGTAAATATCGAAAATGCTGAAACGATTGAAATCAAAGACACACTGATAGAAGATAACATTAATTAAAATATTATAGTCTACTTAGGTTACTTTTATCTCACAAAAGTATCTAGCACGGTGTAACTCATTCTAAGAAGGTTCTTTCATTCGAGTTGAGCCGCGAAGATCACCTAGTCCATTATAAAAGTAAAGCAATTAAGGTTTTAAACGTATTAGAAAATAATAAAATACAATGCAATGCAATCAGCCCTGTATTAAATACTGCCCACTGGTGATTACGGGCCTCCTTTACTACTGAGAAGGGTTAGGCCTTAGTCCACCACACTGGCCAAGTGCGGGTTGGCAGACTTCACATACACCCGAAATTCTTATGGACAATTCTCAAGTATGTAGGTTTCATCACGATGTTTTCCTTAACCGTTAAAGCGAACGATAAGTGATTAACAATACACACGTAACTTCTAAACGTCAAAGGTGCCTTGGGTTTTGAACCTACGGATATTGTCTCGCGAGACCGTTCTATTCCCAACTAGGCTATCGTCCACTTATAAAGTATAAAGTACTAACTTAGTCCTACTATTTATAAATTGGAGTAAGCGAACGCACTGACCTCTATGAGGCTTTAATGAACTTAGTAAACTAATGCAAGTACATTTACGGTCTTAAATACCTGATATTCGATTACTGGCTTGATCCCCTAAATAATTTTAGGACATGCACTTGTGACCAATTCGTTTTGAGCTTTAGCTGTAAACCTTTTTAATCACTGAAAAGGGGGTGTTTATTTGATTAAAGATTCGCCCCCTATCACAGCACGGGACGGAATACGCACGGGGAAAAGTGGGGGAACTAGTTGCGCCTCTACCTACCCCTTCAGGGATAAAAGGCGTGATTATGCGTATTAATATTCAGTTATTTCCTACATTATCTATTTCCATAAAAAATGGTTCTTTAGTCCTAAGGAAGCAAAATACAGGACATCTGAATTCACAACTCATGTACCTACTTACTACTACAGAACCAAACATAAAAGATACTTTAATGCTATCTTAATAACAACTGTAATAAGAAACAAACGGCAAAGGTGCCTTACCTTAACAAATTCATAAAACGGAACCGAAAACAATCAATTTCAACACATACCAAGATTGATGTGTAAAAAAACTAAATACCAAAACAGGTGTTTATAAAAACTGTTGTACATCGATCAACTTTTTGCAACATGTCAAGAGGAAGACAAATGAAGGCCGTGTAATGGGCGAGACATCAGGGCGAAAACGAAGCTTTGAAATTTTTGTTGTGTCTCTAATTTGGTTGTTTGAGTAGACCGTGTTATTTTAGCAATATTTACTTATTACTTCAGCTTCTATGACCAATTGAAGGTTTCTATTTGATTGATTAAAGGCATATGATTGGACCTACAGGAGTAGAGATATTTGCACATATGATAACGTTTCCTAACTTCATTCAATAAACTGATAATAGACTAGAGCTATGAAGTAGAGATACACATCTTAATGTGAAAACCTTTATAGAAAAGGTCACTTTTATATTTAAATATTAAAATAGGCAAGAAAAGAGGTTAGTTTATTTTTCAATAGATTTTACGCAGCTAGAACTGCAAGCGAAAATTGATAAATAATAAAATATTGTCAAAATAAATTCGAATACCAGAACCGAAAGAAGCCGCTGTCATTCAAACATGTCCAAACATCTTTACAAATCTCATCAATCTTGCCATCGGGACTCGAAAGCCAAACTTTGCCAGAGGCTGCATTCAAAAGTTTTATTAAGTTCACGCCACTCGTCGTAACAGGTGGGTAAATATTTCAGGAATTTGCCAACTAGTTGGAGTTAGTCGAAATCCAGTGATTGGTTCGACATGGGTCTAGCCGATTTCGTCTCGATAATTTATGTTTATACGAAATTCGATAGTATTTACTGAATACATAGTGGCTCACTACAACCTTCTATTTATATTAAAAGATTGCTAATCACACTATTAGATCCTACAATTATGTTAATGGTAGTATCCTGTACTGGACAGTTTTATCTAGAGTGTGAATACGCTGATCTTGTTTCACAGAAAACCGGCGTAAAATTCAGCTCAGCTGTTGGTTTCTCAGGGCTAGGAAGATTGCATAATGTATACAGTCCCTTGCCTATAATATTATATAACTTATTACACTTATATTTCGGTGACTTTACCTCGTTATTGATGAAAATTTGTACAAGTACTTAGAGGTCTGGTCTGGATTATATTTGTTTCACAGATAAAGCTGACGACGTAACCAAAAAGCACAATCTAACGTTTTCCTACTATATAAGTCTACGACAACAGCTCCATCGGGTAACACGAAACCTACACCAGGATTAACTCGTAAAACTTTATCTCGGAGGAATAGTTAGAACACAACCGAGCTTTCAGGCGTTAGGGCAATTTCGGCACTAACTTACAAGCCTTTTATAATTGGATCTATAAAAGCACTTGCCCCATAAATCATATCTGATAATATAAGGAGTTACGATCCAGACATAGTTACTTCTACTTAAATAGTTAAAGAAATGGGGCGTGATGAAAAATATTTGGATATGGACGAATATGTGTAACTAGACTAATGCGAGAAATGCAATATACAATTTCTATTTGTTTTGAAAACCCGAGAAATAAAGAGTTTATCTAATATCCTACAGTTATTTAACGTAGATTAATAAAACTTAAGATCCAAGAAGGATAAAATTATATTATGTAAGTAATTTTTAGTAAATAATTTTACTTAACCTATTTTTACTGATTTGAAGTATTTGTCTCCTGCAAGGTGGACAGACGATTGATAAAGGTGGCAGGAGCACGCTGGATGCGGGCCGCTTTTAACAGATCCGTCTGGAAACCTTTAGGGGAGGTCTATGTTCAGCAGTGGACGTCATGTGGCTGATGATGATGATGATGATTTGTCAAAGAGAGCACAAGAGATTAGTGATGTATAGAAATCACAATATCGCATCACATTATTAAATAAATTTGTTCTCAATTTGATAAGATATTTAATTTCCACTTTGTTTTTTTTAGATAATTATCACCCACTAACAAACCAACACGGATATTGATATAAGTAATGAATTAAAATTATTACCATTACTCATTTTTCATAGATGCAACATGATGAGTCCTTGACGGCCAGCAGCAAGATTGTGGTTTTTTATTGCCTACGCACTTTAATAAGCTCTCCGTTCTTCTTGTTCTCATAATAGATTTCCAGTACCTTCCTTAATTAAATCCTACTAATATTATAAACGCGAAAGTTTGTAAGTATGGATGTCTCGATGTTTGTTACTCTTTCACGCAAAAACTACTGAACGGATTTCCGTGAAATTTGGCAAACGGGTAGATTATGTCCTGGATTAACACATAGGCTACTTTTTATCCCGGGAAATATAAAGCGGGACTTTTAACCCGGGAAAACTCATTCACGCGGGTGGAGCCGCGAGCAAAAGCTATAATACTATAATAATAAAAAAATATGATTGATTGTAAAGTGATTGTATTTTAATGTATCTCATTTGTCGTATAAAAATATTTAGTTACAGGTTTGTAAAATAAAAACAAAACAATACAGTTAAACACAATTTTATTGTTTCATTACAATTTCAGCCTTGCTTTTACAAATATACATTATTTACACCACAAACTTCATTCATTTTTGAGTACAAATTCTGTAAAAAGTTTACTTTTAAAAGATTAATTTTGCCTTTTTCGAGATATGAGAAAATAATTTTCATTTATACAATGATAATATGAATACAATGTCCAATAATAAGAAGTATCGGGGGTGGATCCTGTAAGGAAAATAAATGTGGATCCATACACTGGCTTCTTACAATAACGATCATAACATTCCTAAATGATTGTCTGTAGAGCGACACTCGCTCTTCTCGTACTGTCATTGCCGCGATAACCCTAAGCTATTAGCTAATTGCGAACACCGAGCGACCACTTCATCTTGTAGGAGGCTGAACGACATCGCTATTAATATTAGCCCGAAAACTAAATACGCGCAACACGCTATCATCTGTACATATTCACTTTTTGAATTGTCTGTGTTTGTTTTTGATGTAAGGAAGCTTGTAGGAACGAAATCCCCGAAGCCTATGGTGGCTAATGCTATGAAACAGAAATACGCGGCGTCTAGGAAACTCCAGTTCTCCCAGGCAGAGAATATGGCTGCGCCTACGCATATGTATGCGAGGAGGAGGAATAAGACGATGCCAACTGGTATGTGGCAGTGGTCGACGCCGTGGTGGTGCTGCACGGTGGAAGAGCTGCTGCTTGGAACAGCACAGTTTTTGTTTTTGTGGTTCTCCTCGTTCCAGATCAAAGGCACTCGTGATGGGGTGTCGTGTGGACATATTCTGTGGACAATGCAGGAAAATGATTGTATAATTTTAAGAGTCAATTTTTGTATTACAATGTTTCTTCAGTAATTATTATTTAAAGCTACTACACTTAGAATCAATCAAATTAAAAAGACCACTCTTTTACCAAAGTAGATCAGTTAACAGCAAACTTATGCAAAAGTGTACGAAGCTAAATCAAACAATAGTTAATAATAACAACTAGTGGTTGCCTAGATCGTGCTAAGAACCTTATTTCCAATATTGACATTTAAGTTCACTGTAATCAGGATTTATTTTATTCAATTCGCATTCATGACTCCCGTGATTTCATTATTTTAACTCTTCATAAAACACTGGATTATTTTTGAAGTCAGAATCTGAAAACCGTATTCCAGTATTCGTATTCGGTCGGGAGAGATTGGTTAAGTTTTAAAATCAACAGAAGTTTATATTGGCTCATTTCCACCTTTGCCAATTCCCAGGAATAATATTAGATTTGGCTAATACTTGCTCGTGTTATTAAAATAACTTTGAATAGACTCTATTGTAAACTTTCTAAGGTACTTTTTCGATTAAACCAAATACTGGAGATCATAGTATAACACCTCAAATACAGACATAAGAATGATTTTTCAAGAGCAAGTAAATTATATCACTACTGATTTTAGACATTTTTTGTTGATACGAACAGCTATATTTATTTCTTGTTATATTTTATCTCATAAATCGTTATTATCTATCAGACCGTAAATGATTTTATCTCACCCTTCATCAGGATCCTCTGAATCATCAAGATCATCTTGACTCCTGTTCAGCGTCAGTTCTCCGCACTCTTCGGCTATGAGCTGCTCTATAGCCGGTCCCCTTGGCCTCTGGATGGTACCCTTCCCTCTCCCCCGGCCAGGTCCATGTACAGTGGCCATGCATTTCATACTCGTCGTTTTCTTTCTGTCCAAAGTTTGAGTTTGAAGAGCTGATGATGAGTGGGGCTCTGAAAACAAAACCGTTTTAAAGAACACTATATAATTTTTTTCGGTTCTTTTTATATCATGTTGAATTTGATTTATAAGGCCAAAAACAATTTTTAGACGATAAAAGGCTCCATAAACTAGTTTCAATTAAATACCACAAGGCATTTTGCACGATAAAATCTAAATATCCGAGACAGTACAAAATGCCTTTGAAGAGTTTGTTGGCTCCCGTACACCTGACTTCTTCAAGAAGGGCATTGAAAAATTACCACGCGCTGGCAGAGGTGCATCGATAGCATGGGTGCATATTTTGATTGATAGAAATAAAAAAATATTTATAAAAATATGACTTTTCGAACTTTTAGAACTTATAGTCTTTTAGAACTTTCTGTACCTATACTAAACGGCAATTTCATAGGTAAAGACCCAATATAAATCATATTTACCATCAGTCAAGGCACTGCGCTTCACTCGACCCAGGGTAGCCGCTCTGGGACTCGACGGTGCTCTTTCGAATACTTGAGAGTACTGTCCACGGTCCCCTGCCCTGGCCTTCACAGTGCCAGGGGATCTGTGGCTCCTGGGCGGGAATGACGTGTACTGGTTGTTCTCTATTGGCTGCGGTAGCAATCGTTGTTGTTCGTGCAGTTGTAGGTGGTTTTCCAGCTGGAAATATGAATTACTTGTAGAATTTGTGTATTATGTAGATTGCTATAGTAATTTAGGTAAAATATTTTGTCGTATGAAGCGTGTCCGATGAATTTTCGAATACCAGATGATGGTATACTATGACTATTGTCTTTGGAATGGGAAGAAAATTGTTTAACCATCAATTATTATTTTTTAATCTTCAAACTTTATATTCACTATTCATCATGAGGAAGTTTGATTAGATACCATCAATTTCAGATTATAATATATAATAATTGGAAAATACCTCTCCATCTTTTCCCCAAGAATTAGGCATTTTTCTCCTGGTAGCTTTTAGCCATGCCTTTCTTGCCAGTCTTGCTAGCGAAGCTCCTAGTCCTGCCAGACATGCCAAAGTTAATGGCACGCCAGCAGCAGCGTATGCCACTGTTGCCGCTCGACCAGCAGCAGTTCGCGGTGATACGTTTCCATAGCCTATATAAATAAAAAATATGCAATGACAGAGTACATGAACAGTGCAGTGACTGATGACTGGATATAATTTTACATTCTGTGACGTCATAAGTTCGTCAGTGATTTTAATAATTGCGAATTAAGATTTCATTGCAATATTAAAATTTCTACCAGGACTACGTGGATTATGTTTGGGTTATGCTAAAAAGGTAATTTAAGAAATTGATTTAATTTTAACGATTCATCGTAATTTAAATTACTCGATCAGTATGATAATTTATCAACTACAAGTGCTCCAAATCTGTTTTTAGATTTAATATATAACCTATGTGTTTATTTGATTATTTTTAAAGCAACAGCATACATATTAATACAGTTATACACAAACACTGGTAAGGTTACCTATAGTAGTGATTAGAGTGATGCAGTATATGAGCGCTCCCGAGAACGTCCACTTTGAGTCTAGCGCCAATTCTGGAGGCTGGGACTCTGGTGACTGCCTCGCCGCGGCTACAATGGAAGACTCAAACTTTCGCAGCTGCTCATGGACCAGTCTCGTCCAATTCCTCTCGTATAAGACGTTGAGGCGTTCTGGAACAATAGAAAAGAACTCAATTAAGGAATTACGAATTAACGTTGACAGACGAGACGTTTGTTTTTACTTGATATTTGGCCTACACTATGCGACTTGCATATCGTTAGCCTATGTTATTCTGTAAGATCTCACTATCGAGCTCACTTCTGAATGCGCAGTGTAATCTACACTAGCGCCATAAGGTGAGAATGTTGGAGAAGCGAACTACACTCACTTACTAATAAGTGAGTTCTTACATGTATTATGCTAATCGGATTCTGTAAACAAAGATTTCGATCGTCACACTGGATTTGTGTCGTAATCTCACCCAAGATGTCGTCCATATCCATAACCAGCCCTGTATTATATACTGCCCACTGCTGAGCACGGGCCTCCTCTACAACTGAGAGGGTTAAGGCCTTAGTCCACCGCGCGGGCCTAGTGCGGGTTGACAGACTTCACATACCTTCGATATTCAGAGAACTTCTCAGGTATGCAGGTTTCCTCACGATGTTTTCCTTCACCGTTAAAGCGAGAAGTCGAAGTCACCTCAATTCACGCTAACTGTGTTTCTACAGAATTGCACCGTTGTTATTAATTAGTCGAATAAAATTTCATCAGATCATACTACTAATGCACGGTTTTGACCACGTGTAAAGTAGTCATTATTTGAGAACAAAATATATCTTGAAGCAACGATTCATTAAGCCAAAATATCTTTTGAACCTGTAGCCCGTATAGTTTCATCCTTAGTCCAGTAAAGTTAACTGTCTCATTACACTGTACGAGCGTGCAACACCTTAGCATGGGAATTCGCTAGCCTTTCGCCAATGTGATAAGAGCCTTAACTTCACCAAACGACAGATGGAACAACCAGATCTTAGTCTCAGAGTAAGGGGCATTATTTTCAATCCTGGCACGGCAAAATTCATCTGATGACTGATTCTCAATGGACTTCAAGCAATATATCGAAAGAAAGACCGTTCGTTAGTTCTGTTACGGCTAACGAATCATCTAGAAAATAAAGTGTACCGTTTGAAAACATTTAATTAAAAGTTACAAGAACAATAACTGTTGCTGAAGAATTTTATTACAGTTGTTAGTTCGCAGGTAAGTTGATTTCGCTGGAGTTGCAAACTTTACACGCGCTTTGAGTAATTGAATCCATAATTTTAAATTATTAGTTTGAAAACGATTGAGATTGTATGTCGGAAGGCGGTGTTTCGTTTCGCAAAGCATTCACAGAAATAGTTTTACTTCTTGAATGGATAGATGCGTTGCATATTGATTTAAGTCAATTTCAATTTATTACTATGTTGGAGTCGATATATGTGTACTTTCACCAGGTGATTGTTATTAAACTGTTCTGTTTAATAAGAATACATCATGTTTTGAAGCTAAAGAAATCTTGTCTGATTTTTTAAATTTAATTGCCAAATCCCAATCCTCTGCCCTCACAAAAGAACAAGGAGTTTCAGTCAGTTCAGTTCAGTTTTTCGGTCAGTTTCAGTTTCAAGAAAAAGAGTTAATATAATATAATATAAGTACAAATAATTAGAAACCTACAATTTTTCTTTGCTCTATAGAATAACATGATTTCGTTGCGGGTTAAAACGAATTAGTGTTCCCTGAGACTCGCTAAGTTTCAACGCTCGGTGTCATAAAATGCGTGCCACTGTCGATCCTGGCTTACAGGAGTTTTTTTTTTTTTAGGTAGGTGATCCTGCAGTCAACACCGGGGGAAACCTGCGAATGGGATACTGGAGTCCCCCGGCTTGACGACTGCAGGGGCCTGGGAAGGAAGCGGAATAGGATGATGTAAGGAAAGGTGGGGAATGGAGAAAGGTTCTCAGGATGGGTGGAAAGGAAAAGGGTGCCAGGAAATGTTCGCGGGCCCTTTTAGGCCTCAATGTGTTATGCAACCAAGAGGTATACACACTGACTGTGTGCCTCGGCCCGCGACTAATGTTCCCCCGCGCATGGGCGTGCATTGGGTGTGAAGACCCAAAGCACAAGAATTGCCTCGGGGGGCGGCTTACAGGAGTTGCAGTGGCGGACGTTAGGGCGGGATAGTCTCCAATAGCAAAACAAGACACAAGAAACGGTGTTAAAATAGTAAACAGTTGGCACAAAGGTTTAACAACAACAACAATACGTTTGGAAGCTACTTTCAAAACTTCTTATCCGATGCAATCCGTGTTTTGCTTATATAGCGTCGCGACGACTGCATTACCAACGAACTTGCATTTGTATCTATATACATGTTTACAACATTATTATTTCACGTTGAAAACAAATTTACCGATTGTCAACTATGTATAGATGAACTACGATAACATGGCTCGCCGATAATTTGATATTAGTGACACCGCTAATCGAGCAACAAACCCTTGGGTTTATTTTTCTTATTGACGGCCCACACGGCACGCACTTTATGCGTTGTGAGTCTTGGTGGGGGTTTTTAAATACTTTCACAAATACTTTAAACGTTTTGAATTTTGGAGGCGTGAGCCATGTTATCGTAGATGATCTATCCATTTGTTTTTGAAATAAATTTATTATTATATATCTATAGGAATTTCTAAGAATTAGGTATAATTTGTATAGAGGACAAAAAAGTTCGGGGATGAAATAGAGCTACTCTGAAACAATTTTTAACGATATACTTTGCAATAAATACACATGGAGCTTTAGAAAAAGAATCAACAAGTCAACGATAAAATATGTCCCTTCCTAGCCAGTTTCGGCCACGGCGGCCAATCTCAACGGAGATCAGCCAGGCACGCAGGAGATATTATAGTGCACAAGTGTGTGCGCAATACACAGGTGCACTCGCTATTCCTTCACTCTCATAGTCCCGTGAGACGGCAATCCGACTTGAGTATTATAGCATTGTAAACTGGTTTCAAAGGGAGAAACACTAGAGCTAAAATTACTTTCTCTGGAAAATTTTATGAACCTCCTTGCCGCTCCGGGTGATAAAAGTTGATCGAAGTCAAATATTTTCATTTTCATGTTTGAAATATTTTTTAAAATAATGCTAATCTCAGTGTAATAATCAGACTTATTAATATTATATTACAATGTAGTAATGCTGTTAAATAAATAAAAATAAACGATAAATTACATAAATAAGTACTGTATTCAACGTGAGTATTTTTGGCAACAACAATTTTCGCATTATGACAAACCATACAATTTTGCGGTTCTATAAATAAAATATTTACTACCGTTCATAATAAATACAATTTATAATTCACACAGTTGAACAAATATACAAAAATGGGCTTTATTTCAACCACATAACGACTCAGCGTCTGTAAGCCAAGATCGTAACAAATAAAAAATATAAACTCTAGTATTTATGCCTGGAAGGTTTGGTTACTAACTATTGTTCCACATTTCGCCGAGCTTATTATATCCATCTTATGATTTAATATGGCCGAACCATTCATAGGCATACGCATGCTCACGCCTTTTATCCCCGAAGGGGTAGGCAGAGGCGCAACTAGTGCACCCACTTTTCGCCAAGCGTATTCCGTCCTATGATGTGATAGGGGGCGAGCCTATCGCCATACCGGGGACAAATTCCAGACTCCGGGCTGATACTGAATAGAAAAATCCAATATCACTTTGCCCGACCCGGGGATCGAACCCGAGACCTCAGCCTTGCAGCCGTATCGTAATACAACTACGCCACCGAGGCAGTCTCAACCAGTCGAACCATTCATTATAAGGAACAAAATTCTCTGGGAACTTAAATTTGTCTAATATTTTACCTGCTATTGTTACTACCCACCTAGAAATACAATCATTTATTAATCACACAGGCGAACATAGTTGCACTTATGACAGGTCAAGATACATGACAATAATAATTATTATAATTAACAGTTATACTTATATAACAACGTATATTTCCAGACATTTATTGCTAGAAGTAAATTTATAAAAGGTAAGCACAATATAACTAAAACACCCATTTTGGGGCTGGCAGGTAAGAGGAGAAAATACATGCCTATCCTACTATAGTACTATAGTAGGATAGTAGGAAGTATCCTACTATCCTACTATATCCTATCCTACTTCCTACTATATTATAAACGCGAAAGTATGTAAGTATGGATGAATGGATGTTTGGATGTTTGTTACTCTTTCACGCAAAAACTACTGAACGGATTTCGATGAAATTTGCCACACGGGTAGATCATGTCCTGGATTAACACGTAGGTTACTTTTTATCTCGAGAAAATATAAAGCGGGACTTTTATCCCGGATTTTTTTTAACGCGGGCGGAGCCGCGGGCAAACGCTAGTATTTTAATAAAATAACGTCAACAACGCGTCGTGATTTTAGAAATCAAACCAAAAACAACCACAACCATGCTTCAAACAAGACAAGTAATACCGAGCATAAAGGTCGAGACTGAAACGACTAGTACAAAGTGATTTATCACTAAAGTTCTAAACTAATAAAAAAGTTTAAAATATTTCTTTATTGACAGTGATAGACATACGACCGAATGACGCCAGTTATACAAATGGCCTTAAACGTTTTTAACTAGTGATTAAAGTGACTGTCTAAATTATTCAGCGTAACGAAGAAGGCAACGAGCGTTTCGTTAAAATGATGATTAATAACGTTTTTTTAATTAATTAAGAGACGAGCAAACCGCTCGTCTTATGGTAACGTCTCGACTGCTAATAAATAGTAGCAACTCCACCCACATTTCTTTTATTCCATAGCACTGCCTAAGTCTACATTGCCATTTCACTTGAGACATTAGATGTTAGTTGTTACTATGAATTTTGATTTGTGGTTAAGATTTTGTTATACGATATCATATAGGTATGTACAGTCAGCAGCATAAGTACTTAGCTGAAAATCAAAATTTCAAATCGCCTATATACGCGTTGAGTTAAACTGAAAAATAAATCTTTGTTTGAAGTAAACTAGATCTCTTTTATTTTATTTTTGTGAAGAGAAAAAAAAGATAAGTAAGAACATAAAATTATGTAGGAAATTTGAAATTTTGAATTTGTTCAGCTACTTATGCTGCTGACTGTACATGAAAACAAAAGTCGCAATATTTACAGTGAAGGAAAACATCGTGAGGAAACCTACAAAACAATTCTATGGTATGTGAAGTCTGCCAACCCGTACTAGGCCAGTGTGGTGGACTCAGGCCTAAACCCTCTCAGTAATAGAGGAGGCTCATCCTCAGTAGTGGACAGTATATAATACAGGGCTGATATTCCTTTACGTTTATATAACAGGTGATTTACGCGCTACACCATCTATCGTCTATGAATATTTTTTTTGATAAAGAATCTAGGCTATATCCAACCTAGATAGCATTTATCGCACGCGATGAAGGCCATCGCGAGGTTTTGTCGGAATGCCGACAAGGTATTCGGCATAAGGGGCTTATATTTACATATACGTGATATTTCTCGACGTGCCAGTGGGTTGGGAGGACGATGACCTCGATACAACTATTGGTCTTCCATCAAGACTTGAACGGCGTCATAAACGTAATTCTAAGTTTATCAAATTAATGTTTCTAGTGATACGCTGTAAATATATTACGGAGTCAGTTTCTTTTGAGTTTTACCACAGTACTATTACCATTTCAGAAAATTGGGTGGCGGTAGGTTTCTCGTATGCGATGTTAAGTCTCACTATGTCCTGTAGTTACACTGACTACAACGTCCTTCAAACCGAAACACAACAGTGCATGCACACTGCTGCTTGGCGGTAGAAATAGACATTGCGGTGGTACCCACCCAGACGGACTTTTACATATGAGAGACCTACCACCAGTAGTAATAGTAATAGTTTTTAAAAAAGGTACAATTCCCAAAAAGTTATATAATTCTGATATTCACGCAAAAAGCCCAATAACCCTCGAAAGTTAAACGACACCTTTGATTAAACTAAACAGAGGATTGCGGCTCTTGTTAATTTGAGTGGCCGTTTGAAATTATAATTGGTGGAGGGATCTTGGTTCCAGAACTCAAAAGCCAATTTCCAGTTACATTGGCCTATTCTGATAATAATCCTTTATTGAGTGATTAGTATGTTATTTAACGTTAAGCTGTATTATTATTATTTTTTTTAAATACAAAAACACTTTTATAATAAACATAAATTGAAGATTGTAAAAATATTGAATTAAAAGTCCACTTACGCTATATAGGTACATTTAGGGTGTATACTCTTATGCGACTTATTGACTTATTTATACATACATACATACACTCACGCCTTTTATCCTCGAAGGGGTAGGCAGAGGTGCAACTAGTGCATCCATTTCTCGCCGTGCGTATTCCGTTCCAGAATGTGATAGGTGATGTGGGCAAGCCTTTCGCCAAATCAAGCACAAATTCCAGACTCTGGGCTGATATTGAATAGAAAAACCCAATACTACTTTGCTCGACACGAGGATGGAACCCGAGACATCAGCATTGCAGTCCAGTGGCGAAGCGTCCATATAACCCGATTCCTACCGGCTTCCCTTTTAGGTTTTGGGTACTTCACAATATATTTGATAAGTAAATTATAAATTTAGAAAATACTAAGCTAGGAATAATAATAATCGTTATAACTAACATTAATGATCACTTAATAATGACATCTATTGGCCATCTGCCTGTTGTTTGTTAACATAATCGATATCGATGTGTTATATTAATAAACAATGTTTAAGTAACGTTAGATGGCGCGCCTTGTATTTTTTTTCTTAGAAATTCCGTTACCAATATGAAATTGTGGAGCCACGGGCGCGAGGTAACCCGCTGGCCACCGGGTTCATGTCGTAGTATGTTATTGGACATAGGTGGCAGCACTTTCTAAGACTTTCTATGACTTGCTATCTCTCTCTGTGCGTCGGAATCGCGCCAAAGATATGGGCAAAGGGAACCCGAGCCTGCTCGGCTTCATGTTAACCGACTATGTATTGTTGTCACTTTTTACGTCATAATTTATTATGATACCGATTTACGATGTCTGTGAATTGTCAAATTCAATTTATTTATTGACAGTTATGTGTTGTTTTTTGTTTAGATGTTGTTTTTTAATTAGTAAATACAAATTAATGTAGTGCATTGTTATGGAAATTACTGTTTGTGATTAGTGTAGCGTCTCCTTTCACGTAAGTATATTATTTGTTTGTAAATCTGATTAGTTTTTAATTTCAGACATGAAATGTTTGTTAGAAGTAAATAATTATATTTTCTGAATTTAAAGGGCACTTCGATACCAAGTAAAACTTTACGAATAACGTTGATTATTTATATCGATAATATGAGGTATTTATGAACACGTTAACTGCTGGTCTGTTTGACGAATAACATATATTTTGTTAGTAGAAATTACATTTACTAAGAAAGTTATAACAAATTAATAAACAAATGTAGGTATTAGATATCGTAATTATATTTCTAATACTTATGTTGTTCTTGTAACAATTTAGACTAATCCACTGTCGAAGTTTTAGTTTTCCGTTAAATTGACCTATACCGTGAATACCATGCGATATGTTAACTGAGGCAAAAATAGGTTGCCTCGGGTTCCCTTTTGAAAATTTTCACCCTTCGCCACTGTTGCAGTCATACCGTAATAATACAATTACGCCCACCGAGGCAGTCTGTGTGAAAGACTTATTTATAAGTAACTTTTATTAATTGTTGTGATTATTATTATTGGACTGTAAATAACGGTTCGATTACCCATAATCACCCGCTACTGTATTTGGTGAATTAGGTAATGGATCTATCGAAACATAAGAGGTTATTTGGGTAGATTTGTCTACTCCAGCCGTCAAGCAACGTACGTGACATCGGAGTTAAACGATTTAATTACCATTACAACATAGATCGATGATTTTGATAAAATATACAGCCTCAATATTTGAGATTGCTTTAGCCTGATCAAAGAAAATTCACACGCCCTTAAAATCTTGCCATTTTGCTTAACTAAACATTAATATTGGGTAGTATTTATTACCAATGTAAACGAAAGACAGTAATCACCTTAAAGCCTTCCTCTCGAAATAAACAGAATCGACAGAAATTAGGAGGTATTTACGACAAACTGGCCTACGTCAGGGATGTATTTTAGGTAAACAAGCAGGGGCCGGATCTCCTTGGTTTAAGCAAACGATCTAGTAGATACATTGGCAATTATTAAAATTAATTATTGTTACATTTTCGTTATAATATTTGTATATAAATAGGCAGAGCAACTCAAATACTAGTCGTTCTATGTTAAGACTTACTGAATTAATTATCTATAGAACATTAGAAAAATTAAGACCTACGTATTTCTTACTTCTACTATTCTATACTTTGTTAAATCTAAGGAGAATAAAATTCTAAGGCAGAACTGACTAAACCACTGTATAATCGTTTTTTTTTTGCATTGTTTCGAGTATTAAACCATAAACAAACTAATTGGTCCCCCAAAAAAACCCAAACGACATCCTTCGGCATTATCAAGTATTCCATGATAAATAGGCTTCTAAATCACAACTGATTACTGGAATTATTTCAATGAGCCCATTTCGACTGTTTAAATCTTTTCTACGTGATCGAACTTTTAAACGGTTAATTAAAATTCCACTTGATTAATCTCTAAACAAACCATTGAATCGATGGGGTCGTGTTAATTGGATTCAGGATATTAAACTAACAAAGAAGATCAGTGGTCCAAGTTTTGGAAGTATTTTAATTATAACAGCAAAGACGAACCACATCCGCGATTGGATATCGGTAATTTTAAGGCAAGTGCTTTGGAAGATCGACTATAGCTCTTCGACTCTTTTTTGATTGAACCTATAAGTCTATATCGATGTAAATACTACTCTATATTGAAAAGCCAGGTCTGAAATCTTAGCAATGTTCCTTTAGCCTTTTTCGAAGGCTCTAACATATTTTTCTCTTCTCCAACCTTTCTTTTCTTCAAGAGTGACGTCCACGATCAGTTTTTTTGTGGATGCTTAAGATCGCTCAGCATGAGGTGATTCAAAAGGCTTTAAAGGAAGTTATATATTTGAGCTGCCTCGGTGGTGTAGTAGTATTGCGGTACGATTGCAATGCTGAGGTCTCGGCTGCGATCCCCGGGTCGGGCAAAGTGATATTGGATTTTTCTATTCAGTATCAGAGTCTGGAATTTGTGCCCGATATGGTGATAGGCTCGCCTCCTTCAACATCTTGGGACGGAATACGCACGGCGAAATATGGGTGCACTAGTTTCGTCTCTGCCTACCCCTTCGGGGATAAAAGGCGTGAGTGTCTGTGTGTATATGTTTGAACAACACAACGCTATACTGAGATTTAGTGCTACGATCCCTCACGCATGAATTCTCCCTAAACCTGAAAAAAAAATACAACTGGCCAAAAAGTAAAGGCATAGCTGATTTATAAAATAAATAAGGCAATTAAACAATATGAATTAATTCATCGTCGAATCCTGCCGAATTCATTCGTAAACGATGTAAATATTTACGAATGGAGAATAATGAAAGGGGCGCCTTGTATTTTTACCGTAAAGAACCGGGCTTTAATTATCTTCTTTGTTAAACACCTCTTTTTATTTGTATGTTTTAATATATAATGAATTATCTTTAGGGCCCATAGCCCATGCCTTTCTACAAGCGTTAACGCTAGTAGAAAACAAAAATGTATGCGAATGACACATCCGATCGATAAGTCTTTCGCACGGATACGTCATTCCCATACATTTTTTTATTGCTTCCGTATGACGAGACGAGCATGCTCGCCTGTTGATAAGAGATACGCCCGCTCATAAACGGTAGCAACACCATACAGAACTTTTAATTACAAAGTACTACGTAACACATTGCGCTCGTCATCCTGAGACATAAGATGTTCAGTCTCATTATGTCCAGTAGTTACACTGGCTACAATGTCCTTCAAACGTGAACACAACAGTGTATGCACACTGCTGCTTGGCGGTAGAAATAGATATTGCGATGGTACCTACCCAGACAGCCTCTAGCATACGAGAGACCTACCACTAGTAAAAGTTTAAGTTTTATATTAGGACTAACTTATGCCCGCGGCTCTGCCCGCGTTAAAAAGTTTTCCGGGATAAAAGTCTCGCTTTATATTTTACCGGGATAAAAAGTAGCATATGTGTTAATCCAGGACATGATCTACCCGTGTGCCAAATTTCATCGAAATCCGTTCAGTATTTTTTGCGTGAAAGAGTAACAAACATACATACATACATCCATACATATATTCTTACAAACTTACGCGTTTATAATATTAGTAGGATTGACGACTGTAGAAAGGCGTCTTGGGTACGGCCCTAACAATCGTTAGATTTTACCTTCGACCCGACATTGCGTGCTCAAATTGTAGCTTTAATAATAGCTGAACAAATAACTTCGAATGCCTACTTAAGCATGTTTGTTTAATTCAACCAGTTTGATTAATTAAACAGCCATTAATTTATTTATAAGTGACGTCGGCAGATCGATATCTCGCCAACCGAACATAAATCACACTTATCATTTCAATATTAGGACGTAGGACCCTAAAGTTGAAATCAGTTTCAAATTAAATTAATGGGTCAACGCGATCGGCCATTACTACCTGCCGATAATGTTAAATATTTATTCAAAAAATAAATTAAAGTATTTTTAATAGAACATTCGGAAATGTGATTAAATGAAAATGTAGCCCCAAATCAAATTAAATGTCAATAAAAAACATATATAAATTATCGAATTATCGATGTAAAACAGGTCCTTACCATACCATACCATACCAGCCCTGTATTATATACTGACCACTGTTGAGCACCGGCCTCCTCTACAACTGAGAGGGTTTAGGCCTTAGTCCACCACGCTGGCCTAGTGCGGGTTGGCAGACTTCACATACCTTCGTAATTCCTATAGAGAACTTCTCAGATATGCAGGTTTCCTCACGATGTTTTCCTTCGCCGTTAAAGCAAGCGATAATTTACATAGAATACATTCATAATTTTTTAGAAAAGTCAGAGGTGCGTGCCTTTGGGTTTGAACCTGCGGACATTCGTCTCGGCAGTCCGTTCCACTCCCAACTAGCTATTGCCGCTTAAAAAGGTCCTATATATTGCCATATTGTTAGCCATCAAGAAAGTAATTTGCTCGTCCCATACATTCACTGATATTAAATTACTTTGAATTTTAAACAACCCTATCGCTGATCGCTTCACGCCATTCAATTTACGGGAAAAAATCGTGAGCGAATCCTACACCCTTGTATCTCGCCATCGCACGACTGAATTGAGTTCGTGATCCCGCATCCAATCTGACAGTGTACACAGGTAAGTTGGTTCAAGCGTTCCCGATAAAAGACATATTGGAAATTAATAAACTGAGGTTTTTAGACCGTAGGTATAATAGCTCTGTATTATATTTTGATCCATGCCGTGCCAGGATAATCCAACCATTTCCTTAAGTAAACAAGTCTAGCATCCTTTCACTTCCTTTAAAAATTCTTGAAGATTAATTATTGCCATTGATGTATTAAAAAACCCATACATCAATGATTATTGCCAACGTCTTCGCAAGCTGTTACCTTAAGTATTATATTATTTGTTTACAACGGTTTGTCAAAAACGAATTCGAATTTAATTCCAGTTTTGAATACTAAATATTGTCTGTGTTTTACTTAAAGAAAGGAAAGCTTTCGCCGTCTACGGTGTTTTGAATACCAATTATCGTTTGTAAACTTTATGCCAGAGTGAATCATACACTTATACTAAAACTATCCATACTATTTATTGCTCATCCTTCCTTACATAATATAAAAAAGTCGCCCGCAGCCTCTGTACGCGATAAACTCAACAACTACCGAACGGATTTCGTTGTTATAAAGATAGTTTGAGACCCTGAAAAGGTGTAAGGCTACTTTTTATCCCGGGAAGATATAATATATAGCGGAACATTTTCACGGAAAAACAATTACACGCGGGTGGATCCGCGAGCAAAAGCTAGTATTATAATATGCGAAGAAGTGTGTGCGAAATTTAAATTTAGATGTCTTACGTTTATATTTTATGGTATTGAATGATACGAGCATACCGTTCGCGTGATGGTAAGCGATACGACCACCCATAAACAATAGCAACACAATCCAGCACCTTGAGTTCCAAAGTACTGGTTTACGGTATATGGTTAAACTGCTGTATTTGGCGTATTTTTATATGACTGCCTCGGTGGCGTAGTTGTATTGCGTCCACGTTACGAGTACGATTTGCGCGCTGAGGTTCTGGGTTCGAATACCGGGTCGAGCCAAGAATATTGTGACTGGGTTTTTCTATCTTAGAAAAATTACTCAGTCGCAGCTCTTAGTCAGGAAGTTGGCGGTGTAATACCCCCGTGCTTCGGAAAGCACGTAAAGCCGTTGGTCCTGCGCCTGATCTCTCTCCGGTCACGTCGGATTGCCATCTCACCGAACTATGAGATGAAGGAATAGCGAGTGCACCTGTGTATTGGGCACACACTTGTGCACTATAATATCTCCTGCGTACCTGGCTGATCTCCGTTGAGATTGGGCGCCGTGGCTGAAACTGGCTAGGAGGATTACATTTTTATATCAAGAGCGCATAAGAAACTTGACTTTATGCTACTTTTGTCTCGAAAAATATAAATCCTCCTGCATGATGTAGCGGTAGTACAAGCCATCATATACAATCGAGGTCGCCTAAAAATGGTAATTTTTAAACTTTCCATCGCACCGAAGCCACGAGGAAAGTACGGAATGCAACATTCTGCCTCTTTGTTATGTATTTATGAAGTGTTTTAGGTACAAAGTCTAAGAAAGTTATACGAAGTTGAGTAAACGAATTTGAAATCTCGGATGGGAGTAACAATTTAAGCTAATATACATAAAAAATTTAATCTAGGTTCATGAAATGCTATTTAATCATCACCATACCATACCAGCCCTGTATTATATACTGCCCACTGCTGAGCACGGGCCTCCTCTACAACTGAAAGGGTTAAGGCCTTAGTCCACCACGCTGGCCTAGTGCGGGTTGGCAGACTTTACATACCTTGGAAATTCAGAGAACTTCTCAGTTATGCATTTTCCTCACGATGTTTTCCTTCACCGTTAAAGCGAGCGATAATTCACAAAGTAAAAGTGAATTTATGTTTAGATACAACTTTAAACTAGTCTTGCAAAGTCACTAAGTATTTACCTAAGCCAATTTTTTTTTACAATCTAACAATATTTTTGTTAGTATAGCAGAAGACATCTAACTATCTACTGAGTCGAGTCAATGACCTAGGCTTACGAAGTTACTAACTTAGTACATCAAATTAGCGATGTCCATTCCAGGTGCATTAGAAAGGAATTTGTTTGCTGTTTTAGTTTACTGAGCATAGAAGTAAACGTCTACATGATTTTTACCAGTTGATTGCTCTCTGTAAATATGTACTGCCCGTGTTCTGCTGGAGGATGCATCTTATCTTACTTTATAATATTATAAATGCGAAAGTTTGTGAAAATATTTGTACGGTTCTTAGAAGTAAACGCAAAAACAACTAAACGGCATACTCACGCCTATTATCCCCGATGGGGTAGGCAGAGGCGCAACTAGTGCACCCAGTTTTCGCCGTGCGTATTCCGTCCCATGATGTGATAGAGGGCGAGCCTATCGCCATATCGGGCACAAATTTCAGAATCCGAGCTGATACTTAATTGAAAAATCCAATATCACTTTGCCCGACTCGGAGATCGAACCTGAGACCTCAGCATTGCAGTCGTACTGTAATACAACTACGCCACCGAGGCAACCTAACAACTAAACAGATTTGGATGAAATTTGGCACAAGGGTAGATGGATTAACATATAGACTACTTTTTATCCCGATAATTTTCTCCAAAGGGAAATAATTGATAATATTTTCAATCTGATTCTTTAAGTAGATGGCGCTAGCCTCGTAGACTTTAGTAGCGGGAAAGGCTTTTCACGCGGGCAAGGCCGCGAACAACACCTACTCTAGTATTAATAATCAACCACTAATGACCATTGCCAAAACCGGCAAATTTTCATAGATAGTATCATCATTATTTATTTATTTAGGATTGCAAACTGAGTTCACAATGATAATTTATAAATATATCACACATTCATAATAAAAAAAATTGCAACTCTGATTATATGCAACTACACATTATGATTCCTATTATTTATATTGTAAGTTAGAAACAATTTGTGCAGATCAGGGTTAAAGCACCGGTACAAATACCGCCAATGCTTCGTTCTAGAAAATTCTATATGAAAAATTCCCGACGCCTATCTCCCAACCACGGTCGAATGATTCGGAAATAAAAATCGTGCTCGTATAAATCTCGATTTGAGAGCAATGTAAGTTGCATGTATCGCTGAAATCGGGGGAGCGGGAATAAAAATCCAGCCAGTGCCGATTCAGGGACATTTTTTTTTTTTTTATAAAACAATTTTTTAATATCAATTCTTTTGGATTTAGCAGCATCGTGTTTATTGCTTTGGATGTCGAATGTGATACTATAGATAAAATTTTACGTTTTGAAAATTGTATCAGCTACTAAGTTTAATATCATTTTTTTACCGTCTCAAAGAGCATCTCAAAGAGCAATTGTAATGGTAAAAATATTACAGAATATGAAAGCTATTGTGTGAATATAGTTCCGCAGATCATAGATTCTAGACTTTCAAAGTTTTATTTTAATTCACAAACAATTGTAATAAAATTTTAATCACATTTTTGTAATAATTATGTCAGTTGTATGCGATTGAATTCTGAAGTAATTTTTGCGAGTATAAATCCAGTATAGCGCGATATTTTTTTTATTGTATTGAATGAGGAGACGAGCATGCCGTTCACAGATGATAAGCGATACGACCACCCATAAACAGTAGCAACATCATTCAGCACCTTGAGTTACAAAGTACTGAGTGGCATTCCACTACGCTCGTCATCCTGAGACATAAGATGTTAAGTCTCATTATGTCCAGTAGTTACAATGGCTACAATGTCCTTCAAACCAAAACACAGCAGTGCATGCACACTGCTACTTGGCGGTAGAAATAGACATTGCGGTGGTACCCACCCAGACGGACTCTTACATTGAGAGACCTACCACCAGTATGCGTCCTTAAATATTATGCTTTATTTTCACAGGGAGACTTTATGTTTTACGAATTTCCTAATTTTATTATATAGTTAACTTATTAAGTTAGTAACTTAAATATATAATCTAACTTACCTTATAATTTTCCAAACTTTCAAATGTTCCATATTTATTTATTATATTATTTTACTACAAAGAAAATGAATACCAGTTTTTACATGTAATTTGAACGACACGCGAGATATCACTCGATCTTTGTCTTTATTGTGGTTGAACGATTATTTTGCTTTTATTTAATATTTACAGTGAAATTACAAGCTGTTGATTTTCATAACATTTTTTTATATAGTAAACAACCAATCATTCTATTATTAAAGTCTCAGAAGAATTAAAGTTTACATGTTGTGGTCGATATTATTGACTTTTAATTGATATTTATGTTTACAATGATAAAGATACGCTGTAGACAAATTCGTGTACAGCATGAATGTGCTACCACGGCTGAAAAGATAACTTGCTCGTGCGTTTCGTACCTACTAGTCCGTTTGAAGGTCTACTGTAAAAAGTATAGAAGTGCTCTTTCAACTCTAAAACCAAAAATGCCCCTTTTGTAGTTCTTTTTATCATTATTATTATCAAACACAGGAATTGCTGGAAATAGGCCCCCTAAAGTTTTCTGTTTTATAGCTTTCGGATTTACTTACTGCACTAAAGATATCCTTAACTAAGTGATACGCAGTTAATGAAAATGAACATTTTCTTCTTCTTCTTCAGCCTTTAGAAGCCCACTGCTGAACATAGACCTCCCCCAAAGACTTCCAGACCAACCTGTCAGAAGCAGCCTGCATCCAGCGGGTTCCTACGACCTTTACAAGGTCGTCTGTCCACCTTGTAGGAGGACGTCCCACGTTGCACTTGCCAGTACGTGGCCTCCACTCGAGAACTTTTCTTCCCCATTTGTTGTCAGTTCTACGAGCTATGTGCCCTGCCCACTGCCACTTTAGCTTGCTAATCCGCTGGGTTGTCTGCAACTTTCGTTCTTCTACGGATCGATATTTTGAATTCGAATGAAGATTTTAACGAGGACATATTTTTCCTATTAACCTAATTCATGGAAAGTCAAATTTTAAATTGGGTTATATGCCGGCATTCTGTTTTATGTTTTAACAAATTCCTCACATTTTTCGCAAGAATTTCTAAACCATTTTTATTACAAACATGAGGATAATTATATTTAACGCAAAACGATTTTTATGTTAAATATTTAAGTTACTTTATTAGAATATAATTTAACTTATATTTGCCAATTTTATAAATTTCTTTGATATAAAGCTTGTAGAGCAAATTGAATCAGTATGCTAATTAATTACTTATGTTACGTAATATAATTTCGTTGGGGTAGTTGTATTGCGTGCACGGTATGATCACAGCTCCGAGGTTTCGGATTCAAATCCCGGGTCAGGCAAAGTGATGTTAGGTTTTTCTTTTCAGTATCCGCCCGGAATTTGTGCCCGTTATGGCGATAGGCTCGCCCCCTATCACATGGAACGGAACACATAGGCGGAAATTGGGTGCCCTGGTTGCACCTCTGCCTTCCCCTTCAAAGATAAAGGCAAGATGTGTGTGATACTTTATTTACACGGGCTATACGACCCATACATTCCGCAGATAAAATGTCTGAAGTTGATCTACCGTTTTCACGTAGACGAAGCCGTGGGCAACGCTAGTATATTTACAATTCACTTGTCCACATTGACAGTGAAAGACCTCCAACGCATTTTTTGTAATAAAACTATCTAAACTAAAACAAATACTGTCTCAGTTATTAAACGATCGCAATCCAAGTAAACTTCAATCTTGCACTGCGCGATTAAGGTTCATTGTAGTTTACACGTTTGACTAGCGTCAATTTTGTAAGCATGAAAGCGGTGGGTTTTTGACATGCGGTAATGGGTAAACGTCCGGTTTGGGTACAAGTTGAATTTAAGGGCAAGTACAGTGACCCGACTACCCTAGAAGAGAGTTATGTTATTTGCGAGCTTGCAAACAAACACACATCACGCCTTTATCCTCAATAGGGTAGGCAATAGTGCATCAAATTACGGTCTTGTTCCGTTCCATAATAGGGGGCGAACCTATCGCCATATCGAGAACAAATTTTATACTAGAGGATGATATTGATTAGTTTTTTTTTTTTTATTGTAAGACTATCCAGTACTTTATAGTTACTAGTTCTGAGTCATGTTGCAACATGTTTGCAAAAGTCGCTTATGATAATACGAGCAATCTATTGTCTAAATTTACTACCTCAGTGGCGTAATTGTATTACGGTATGACTGCAGTGCTGAGGTCTGGGGTTCGATTCCCGGGACAAAAGTGATATAGGGTTTTTTTACTCAGTATCAGCCCAGAGTCCGGAAATGTGCCCGATGAATGGCAATATTACATGGAACATTACATAACTGCGAAATGTGGGTATGATACACCTCTGCCTACCCCTTAAATAGGAAAAAGGCGTTATGTTTTGTATACATAATCTATATGTTATCTAATCTTTTTACACCCCTTAAAACAAACCATACGCGGTCGCCTGTTGCTGGTTCCATAAAAAACTTTATTAGCTCACACAGGGATCAGAGGGGACGGAGCTACAAAACCCCCAAACATTTTATTAACATCAGATTTTTACACGAAGCAAAGGTGAAAAGAATTGATATTAAAATTTTTGAGGCTTTTTTTTAAAGGTACAAAGAGAAAATTTTTATTAATTTTTACGTTGATTAGCACGTACGTAAACGTAATCCTCCTAGCCACGGCGGTCAATCTCAACGGAATTCAGCCAGGTACGCAGGACATATTATAGTGCACAAGTGTGTGCGCAATACACAGGTGCACTCGCTATTCCTTCACTCTCATAGTCCGGTGAGACGGCAATCAGACATGACTGGAGAGAGATCAGGCGCAGGAGCAATGGCTTTACGTGCTTTCCGAAGCACGGGAGTATCACACTGCCAAATTCGTGACTCCGAGCTGCGACTGAGTAATTTTTCTAAGATGGAAAAACCCAGTCACAATGTTCTTGGCTCGACCCGGGATTCGAACCCAGGAACTCAGCGCGCAGATAGTACTCGTATCGCGTAAACAATACAACTATGCCACCGAGGCAGTCACGTTGATTATTGCATTTGAGAATATCAAGATACGTAGTGATACTTTAAATTAAAGGAATATACCTATTTCGTTAACAGAATAAAACTTATAATTTATAGTATCAGATATAGATCGATGCTCACTATGCTAGAGCTTCCCATGGTGACTTTGCTAGAGCTCCCCATATCTAAAGAATAATGTAAGGTAACCTAAAAAGGAGATCTTTTAATTTCGGAACTTATCTTGTTTAGTTCATTCACACGACATATGAACAGTCTTTTTAGTTATCTAGTTTTATTCGCAGAAAGGCTTTTTACCCGATCGAAGACAGGAGTAAAAGCGAAGTGTATGCTAATCCAGCAGCGCTTAAATGAGCCCTCACAGAGTCACCAACAGATGCCTCAGCTCTCTGTATTTGATCAAACACAGGCCAACCTCAAATGTAGTTTGGTTGTGCATTTGATCAAATATTGGAGAACGTCAAATGTACTATTGGTGGGCTTTCAATCAAGCAGAACACAGCTTAATAAATGTGTCTTTGGTTTATTAAGGCCCCGCGCAAACGCTTTCTTTGATACCAAACACTAAACTGCATTATTATTGGCAGATGCTTCAGATTAAGCGCTGTTATTGTAGTGCTTCTTAGCAACAAGTTGATGTTGTCTGGACTCTGGAGAGAGCCTCATAGTTCCATTCAATTGTCCGTGGCAGGTGCGGCTCACTGAAAGGTTACTATAGATTTGATTTAGGTGAACAATTTTATGTAGGTAATTTTCTAGTCACAGCCTGTGTCCAGAAATTAGATCTTGAGTATGATTGACCTGAGGCAAGACTGATCAAAAAAGTAAACAAAAATACTATATAGGAGGAATACCAGAGTCACTGGCTGCTCAAAGGACATGTCCAAAAACGGGCTTTAAATTCGAACCAAGAAACTTTATATATATTTGGATAGTAGGTACTCCCAAAACTAGGCCTTTACAATAAATCATATAATTTTAAAGTTCTCCGATTTTGAGATTTATGTAATTTTATTTTGCTTACTTAACAACTATACTTAAAACGAACGTTATTAAAAAAGTTACTTATAAATGGAGGGGACTAAAAATATTTTTAATGGATCCAAGATCCATATTTTTGCCATGAAAGGTCATATCCAAAAAGTTTGAGCCTGGTTAGACTTTGAGGCCCAGCACCCATACAAAAAGCGGACCTTTATCATCAAGTCTTTGCTAACCTTAGCACGTAAAATAGCCAAATAATTTACTTTAACTTCAAATAGCAGTAATTTCAACTGTTTACCAACAAGATCCTTGTAGCTAAAAGGCCATGCTATTATAATCTTAATTTCACGTCTCAAAGATTTCACAAGTTCGAACAACAACCTTTGTTTTGGTTACCAAGTCAAAGCAAACAATGGATATTGATCAGGAATAGTCCAACAAACCATGTTCCATGGAACATGAACATTAATCAAACTAATAATCGGATACAGCAGTAATTGTTATATAAAACTCTGCAGTAGGGGAATAATAGTAATTGGAATAAAAATAGATTTAGATTGCATTAGGATGTCATTGAACTTGTTTCGTCTATTTTTTATCACAGTATAGTGTTTGTGTTCTTAGATAATCGGGTAACAATCCGATACAGTGTAACTACAGGACATAGTGAGACTTAACATCTTATGTCTCAGGGTGACGAGCGCAGTGGAATGCCACACAGTACTTTGTAACTCAAGGTGGTGGATGGTGTTGCTACTGTTTATGAGTGGTCGTATCGCTTACCATCAGGCGAACGGCATGCTCGTCTCGTCTTTAAATTCCATAAAAAAAAAAAACTATAAAGGTGACTACCAAAATATGCAACATCACTGCCAGAACAAAAAATCTCTAATAGGAGGTCACTATCGTTAATACCCATTATCAGTTAGCAGTTCTACCCTTAGTTTATTAATATCTAGACGTCTGCTCGCGGCTTCGCCCGCGTGAAAAAGTTTTTCCGGGATAAAAATATTTTTCTGGGATAAAAAGTAGCCTATGTGTTAATCCAGGTCATGATCTACCCGTGTGCCAAATTTCATCGGAATCCGTTCAGTAGTTTTAGAGTTTATTCGTTACAAACATACTTACATACAAATCTTTCCTCTTTATGATATTGATAGAGTATAGATAATACCATCCCTATATTATAAATATTATTCCACTGCTGGGCACTAGCCTCCTTAACTACTGAGAGGATTTAGGACTTAGTCCACCACGCTAGCCTAGTGCGGGTTGGCAGACTTCACATGCCTTCGAAATCTTAATGGAGAATTCATAGGTATGTATGTTTCCTGACGATATTTTTCCTTACCGTTAAAGTAAACGATATTTGATAAAAACGTGCGGCGGTTTGGCCGCAGATAGTTAGTAGAGACAAGAAAAACTCAGGGTTTAGGTACACGGTACGAGCTATATTTTTGCACCTCCGCGTTACACTCGGTAGTGTTTGCTGGTGGTATGCAAACGAGAGTCACTGGCCTGCGGGGACTCCGATTCAGGCGAACGGCACGAAGCTGATGCACGTGGCTAGCTCCGGCGGCAGCTCGCCGGGCAGATGGTGAGCCACGTGGTCTCCGCAGCGGTGGTGAAGTGGTGGTGGTGAGCCAATACGAGACAACAGTGATTTTGATTGGTAGTTAAAACTACGTAAACGCTTATCATTCAATTTAAACTAGAGAATGTTCATGAAGAGCGTTAACACGTTCACTGCGCGACCAGTTAAATTTGACTGGTACGTGACTTACAGTTGGTGCGCGGACTCGATTCCACGGTTTTACCCCTGGTGCGCAGGGTTTTTTTTTATTAAATCTTGATGGTAGGAAGAAGTGAATTATATATAACGATTTTATTCTTCAAGTACTATCTATTTACGTGTTTTAAAGTAGACCAGACATATTTGCCTGGTGCGCACTGAACGGTAAAAATTGTCGTTCTGTGCGATACAAGTCACAAGTGACTGGTACGAGACAGAGAGCCAGGGCGGTACATGCATATACGAGTTATCGATATTAATAATTATGAATTAAAGATTATATGCATAAACATAATAAAAAAGTCAATAAGCATACTAGATTTGTGTACATAAAAAATAAAATGAAAATAAATAAATAATTAGAATCATTAATACAAAAATTTATGAAAAAGAACTTAAATGATAATACCAAAACAGAATTAAAGGAAAAATACATATATTTCAGAAAAAAGTTATTTTATTTTTTACTTTAGTAATATAAAAATCGAATTATTTCTTTTATAAAATATATATCTACGTTTTACGTCGATATTTTTGTTTTAATCATTGCCCCATTACTAAATGCTTTCGATTTGCTATTTATGCCGGTGCTGTACCGGGTATAAAAGACTGGTATTTTCAAAAGCTTGTATTTCAAAAAATATATATAATATCCTTGGGCGACGGCACATTGTTATATCTTCATTCATATATTAACCTCTAATACCCTTAAAAAAGGATTTCTTACTTCCACTGCAAAAATATAACCATTTTAATGAAGGTATCTGTACCAGTCCTTTAAGACTGGTAGCGCCCCAACTGTAAGTCAAGGTACCAGTCAGAATTAACTTGTATCGCGCCGAAAGACAACTAAGCAAAAACGGCTGCGCAGTGAACGTGTTAACGTTTTTGGCAACGTTACAAAAGATATACGTTAATGCAAAAATGAAGAGGTGTGTGCCTTGGGTTTTGAACCTGCAGATTTTTATCTCGGCAGCGGTTCCATTTCCAACCCTCAATTTGTCAAGGTTAAATAAAATCAACTCCGAATCGTTTTATAATTTAAACCGGTAGAGAAACAAACAACCAACGAAACGTCGGTTACGCTTTCACGTTTCAAATATTCAGGTGGTATAAAGTAATTTTTAAGGTTTTTAGTCAACGCGATACAATATTTAGTAGAGCAGCTTTCAGTGTAAGGTTTGTTTCAATTGGTTTTATGGTGACGGGTTTGAGCTTTCTGTTTGAATTATGTTTTTTTTATGATATAGGGGGCAAACGAGCATACGGTTCACCTGATGGTAACTGATCACCGCCGCCCATGAACACCTGCAATACCAGGGGGCACAGAGATGCGTTGCCGGCCTTTTAGGTGGGAATACGCTCTTTTTTTGAAGGTCGCCAGGTCGTATCTGACCGGAAATGCTGCTGGCGGCAATTGGTTCCATAGTTTAGTAGTACGTGGAGAGAACTTAAATTATTTTTAAAGGTAGTTTAAAAAAGTGCGTACCTACTTAAAATGTTAATTTTCAAGTTGAATGTCGGCAGACGGTTTCTTTTCTTATTGCTTCTGAATAACGAGCATGCCGCTCGTCTGATAGTAAGCGATATGACAGCCTATAATCAGTAGCCACACCATACACAACATAATATGAATCTCATTTTAAGTTAGTACCTTTTATAGTGATAAACACTTACAAAATCATAATTGGGGTTGTGTTGGAACTTTTTGAAAGAGAGTTTAATAGAAGGAATATATTCTTGGTCCACAGGCGATTGCCGAAGTCGAAATAAACTAAGTTAAGACTTAAGTTTCGTCAAAGAAGTTGCTGATGGTTGCATAAAATATATTAGCTAGTACCCAATATTGATGGTTTAAATCAACGTCCACTCTGAAGAACCACTGTTAAATAATAAGTTCGAAACTGGTCTTGTGATTGTCACAGATAGATCGATCGAATTGTTGTTTAAAACTCAATTATAGACATCATTATAATTAAAAGATTTGGAACATTATGATAAATTAGATAAAGGTTAGTTTATTTAATCAAACTTGTCCCTATTACCTCCTGCTTATTCATTCCAAGATACTTCAAGTTATATACCAACTGTAACAAACATCAACTTGGAAATTGAACGAGCTGTAAGTCAAACGGACTATGCAATAATCCTCTTAAGTATAGCACATTTGAGCACCTCAGAGGTACCTTTGTACATGTAAATACCCTACAGGGTTGCTGCTAACTAATTAGTCATGTAAATGGAAACTACACAGCGCGTCGTTTGGTGACACTACGAGCTTGAGGTATTACTTCTAGATACGACATAATTTATAGAAGCAAGTTCAAAACTCGGAAAGAGACACTTGTATTACCAGTAAAACACATTTTTTAAGGATTTCTTTGCGTACGTTCGACTGCTTCGGCGGCGTAGTTGTTTTACGGTACGACTGCAATACTGAGGTCTTGGGTTCGGTCCCCGGGTCGGGCAAAGTGATATTGGATTTTTCTATTCAGTGTCAGCTCAGAGTCTGAAATTTGTGACCGATATGGCGATAGGCTCGCTTCCTATCACATCGTGGAATGAAACACACAGATGTGATGTGTGTCTCTTTATAAACATTGCCAATTCAACGTATTAACGCTATCAAAATAGTATCAAATTTGTGTGCTCTCGAGGAAACATGAATCTCGATCAAGCGTGAGCACGATCGGAAATGACGCCACTTCCATGAACTCGATTGCAATGTTCGAATGCAAACGCATTGATTGATCAGAACTATGCCACTATGCCTGTAGGTATATTATGTTTCTTAACTTGCATCTGCGAATACGTAATATCAAAGACAAAATTATATGTTATGGCTTATTAACTTTTTGGTACTGCCTCGGTGGCTTGCTTGTGTAACGATACGACTGCAATGCTTAAGACTTGGGTCCGATCCCCGGGTCGGGCAAAGTGATATTGGGTTTTCTATACAGTTTCAGCCCGGAGTCTGGAATTTGTGCCCGATATGGCGATAGGCTCGCCCCCTATCACATCATGGCTGCATGGGATAGAATTGGCACGGTGAAAAGTGCGTGCACTAGTTGCGCCTCTGTCTACCCTTTCGGGGACAAAAGGCGTGAGTGTGTGGGTGTAATTTTAACTTTTCATATACATCTCTTTCTATTTATATGTTATATGTTATTGGTATCATAAGTGCAGATAGATTTCTAAAACAAACTTGTTTGATATAAGTGATGGCAGGTTAGCTAAAAATATTTTCGGCTCAAGATTGATATTATATTTAGTAAAATGTAATGTACCCTAAAGAAGAAGTTATAGTAACTAACACCTGGGGCTGTAGTCAAAATGCACTGCTACAAAATAAACAAAACAATAAAGACAGCTAGTATTTGTCACAGCAACTATATGGTCGCTGATTTGTCATTAGTATGTGTATCGTATAAAACTATCCCAATTGGGTTAATTTCGAGTCTTCAAGTTACGTGTGTTGATGACATATTTACCTCTTTGTTATATGGAATATAATTAATAAAGAATATTATATGACATATATTAATACGTGTGGCACTCGGAGACTATCGCGATAAAGCTATTGCATAGCATTTTTTATCACAAACTTTGATTGACTAAACACAAATTCGATCTTAGGCTTACCACATAAAGTAGATTTTTAAACGCGAGCAACGCACGTTTAGTCTTGTTATTGATAAATGTCAGAAATGCAATGGTCATCACAACCAAAGTAGAATAAATCAAAATTTGAAAAAAGAATGTTACGTTCGATTCTTTTGTACTCATGCCGTGCCAACGCTGGGGAAATAGCTTCTACGCAATGTATTTAAGGTTCATATTATATTAGTAAGAAATGGTTTTAATGACTTTAATAAATAAAATAAATAAAAATATACTCGTTTCAAGAATTATAACTTCTACGCATTGTATTTAAGGTTCATATTAGTAAGATAAAAAAGATGTCAGGTTATTTTCGTTACGGAATTTCTGGATTCGGTCTCCACACTCAAGGCCCGCGATAGAAGCTATGCAATAGCTTAATAATTCAATTAGACATTTCTATATGATGCAGGTACAAAAAACACATCTTCAAACTTCACACAAAGAAGAAAAAATACCCATAAAACAATATCTTCTTCCAAAACAAAACTCAAAGAAGCAACTGAGAAAATGTTTACGATTTAATTACAAAATAGAAGAATAATATAACAGAATTTCTAATTGTTTCTTTCTTTACAGCAACAATTCTTAACGAATCAACACTGGCTAATGAATTTGTCATTCCATTGCTTGAGGACGCTTTAATTGTAGGGCGCTCAACAAACTTTTTTATTGCGATGCTCATCAAAATTTCCTCCAAAAGGACCTCGGAGTTTTATAATCTCAAGTTTCGGTTTATGGGTGTTCAAAGTTGTCAAGCTTTAAAGTCAACTTTTAATTACTGTGATAATGTCAGGATGCTGAATTCGATTTATTTCGGTGACAACACAGAATAGAAAGTTTCCGCATTTGTTAAGTAATATATACCTATAGGGTCATTTTGACATTGCGTTAATAAATGAAACCACATACTCGTATTTGCTTTTGCTCTAACATCGTGCCAAAAATTATCCATGAGAAACGAATGTTTTCACCAAAAATCTAAATTTTATTTTCAGATTTTTTTATCATTTCGTAGTTTAGTGCGAATATGGCGTGTGCGTGAGTGTTTTTCTGACTGAAAGTGTGATATTGCTCCAACGACGAATCCTTCTAGAGCAGTAGTAGTGACATTAGAGCGTGTAAACTTAAAGTTATTTTTATTGATATTTATTTTGTTCGAAATTTATACTTTTTTATTTTACATCTATAGTTAAAATAACTTAATGGAAAGTGTTATTTACAAGGAGATAAGTATGTGGTTTCATTTAGTAACGCAATGTCAAAATGACCCTGTATACAAATATCTAAACCTAGATTTATATATGAACTCATTTATATTTCACATGTATGAAGTAGATTTCGTTTAAATATAAAACACTGTTTTGTCATACCTACTAGATGAAACAACAAGATATCTCCATATATAAATACGCATTTAGCTACACTATTCGACCATGGCTTACTGGCTCATCTAAGCAGTGAAATAGGTGTTTTTTTACTGCCTTATTAATAGGGTTAATAAGGCAGTTAATAAACACAGGAAATTGTGTTTTAGATGCCTTAAGGCGCGGCGCATACGCTTTCAAATTATACCATACCATACCCTACCAGCCCTGTATTATATACTGCCCACTGCTGAGTACGGGCCTCCTCTACAACTGAGAGGGTTAAGGCCTTAGTCCACCACGCTGACCTAGTGCGGGTTGGCAGACTTCACATACCTTCGAAATTCAGAGAACTGCTCAGGTATGCAGGTTTCCTCACGATGTTTTCCTTCACAGTAAAAGCGAGTGATAATTCACAAAGAACACACATGACTTAATTAGAAAAGTCAGAGGTGTGTGCCATTGGGTCTTGAACCCGCGGACATTCAAATTATGCACTATGTAATATGTATATAATACAATTTCTGAGGATTGATTAGTTAAATAGTTTGAAGCAGCTGACAACTAATCCACTGTTGGATAAGTCATCATTTTCGTTACAGTCACTGTCAATTTCATACTAATTGTTTGAAGACGGATCATAATAAAAACTCTAAAGACCTTCCCATCCGAAGATATTCCGAGAATGCGTGATTGATCAAACGTTTGTCAAACGAAAACAAACGTTGAGGCATGCATTTGCCCAATTAGCATAATGGTTTTACGACATCAAAAGGCCGTAAATGTAATTTATGACTAACCAAAATCTAATTTCCTTACAACCTGAATTTAAATATTCCAAGAAAGGATTCGAGGGGCACAATGTCGCCATAAAGTATTGTAATTTTGATAAGTAATAGGATTTTGCATAATAGCTGTTCGGTGCAGGCCATTTGTCTGACTTTAGCCTTGATTTCGATATGAATTTATATGTAAAACGTTTCATTTATTGGAAGTAATAATGTCTTCTTAGGTTGTGTTATGAATAAATTTTATACCTACTACATTTCAAAAGACATAGACAAGGACAAATATAAAAAAATGAGCGATATTTGTGTATTGGGAATAAATGTTAATGATCTAATGTGATTATTGCAGGCTGGCATAATTATGTCGATTGGCGAGAGATAATCGACAATCTATACTTTGTCCTGGAGACCATTTCACTAACATATAGGTGCAGAAGAAGAAGAAGAGAAGAAGGGTCAAATATCAATTTAAATATCCATCCGGCATAATCAAAATCTAAACGTTATTTACGTAAAAAATATATAGCTGCAAACGGATGCAATACAGTTTCAATTTCGAAGCTTTCAGTAAAACTGAAACGCGTTTTTCTAAAAATAAACACGTGTCCGTTTCGCCTGTATCTCATGAAGGGTGGATGGAAACGAATTGTGGAAATCCGGCAATGTCAGGCCACTCGGAGCGCCGACGAAAAATCTAAAACCTACAAATTTGGACGCAGTCTCGCGCTCTTTTCAACCGTAAAAGTTCTGGTTAAATTGAGTTGTGTTTTGGTGGATATTCAATATTAAAGGAAATAGCGCTTTAGATTTAGATTTTGAAAATAAATTTCTTATGGGTTTAACTTGTAATTAGTGTTGTATAGTAAGAAAGAGGCTGCTTGATAAGATGGATTAATATCATGCAGAAAAACATAATGACGTTGTAGATTGGCTATTGCTTCCCATGCCGCAACAGAGAAAATGTTTGTTATTCTTCTTACATTTGCTATCTATCTATGAAAATTCACACACAATTCCTCTAGTATAGGTATCATTGGTAAATTAATGACGTGTTTGTTCCTTGGACTTAGCAATCGTTATCCTCTGTCAATGGTTATAGAAAAAAACAAAATAAATGTTTCGAAAGTTTTTTTTATCCTGGCTCCGAAATGACCCCGGTGTCTAATTCAATGAGGTCTAAGAAAATATTGATTAACTAATGCCGCACCATTTTATGCTCAGCGTAAATGTGCCTAATTAATTGCTCACATTTAACATTAACGTTAAAAAAAATATTCTCAAAAAGACGAAGAAATTCACTTACATGAGAATAAAAATAAAAAAACATAAGTAATAATTCAAATACCATACACAATATTATAGGAAGACGTATGCTAACAAACTATTCCACAACTAAAGAAAATATAATAATAAATGGATAAGACAACCTAACAACCCAACAAGGATCACAATTCCAATTAAATTGAAACCGCTACGATAATCAAGCGGTTCATATCGCGGATATCCGAGTATAATATGTATCCGAACGGAATTAATGTAACGCATCAAAGAGGGTTCATATCGCGTATTAGTTTATTGTGGTAAAGGATTTCGGTATTCGTATTATTGTGTTTGATTTTATTACGTCCCTTGACTTTGGGCATTGTTATAAATGAGTTTCTCCGACATAAGTAATTTGAATCAATCCTAATCAGCGTTTTTGATTAAAATTATTTGACGTAATCAGAAAACAAAGATTCCAGGCCGCAATAAATGACATTCTTTTAAGGTTTTGTAGGGCCAACAATGTCCTGCTACCCAAGGCAATTTCAAAATTAACATCAAATACTCATAATAGTGATTTTATGAGTAATATAATGATTCACCATCAAAAACCCGTTGTAACTATAAATAAAATTACAAACAACTCAACTTGAGTAGGATGAAATGAAACGTGGTAAATTGTTTCAAGCAGTATATTTGCGTTGCGGACAAACAAACGCATCAAAGTTACACCGCGCAACTTTTATTTGCTGCGCCTAAAGTTATGCAATATTAACGCGCGACCAACGTTCGCAGCGCTCTCTGTATGTGTACTAGATGTGGCTCAAGTCTAAAAACCAGTTTACACAGTTCTTTTTGTCAATGTAGATAGTACTAATTCTATTAACATTTATTTGGGAGCATAGATTAGAGCTACTTTTGTATTTGGTCGGCTTTTACATTTACCAGTGCGTCCTCCCCGTAATGACGTACGGAGCCGAGACGTGGACACTGACGGTGGGGCTAATCCATAAGCTTAAAGTCGCTCAACGTGCTATGGAAAGAGCTATGCTCGGAGTCTCTCTGAAGGACAAAATTCGGAACGAAGTGATCCGTCAGAGAACCAAAGTGACCGACATAGCTCTGAGAGTTAGTAGGTTGAAGTGGCAATGGGCTGGCCACATATGTCCCAGAACAGATAACCGCTGGAGTAAGCGTGTTCTGGAGTGGAGACCGCGTCTTGGCAAACGTAGCGTGGGATGCCCTCTGGCCAGATGGCGGGACGACTTGCACAAGAGGGCCGGCAGCGACTGGAAGCATAAAGCAGCAGACCGGGCTCTGTGGCGTATCTTGGGAGAGGCCTATGTCCAGCAGTGGACTGCAACGGGCTGATGATGATGATGATGATACATTTATATGACGAGTAATATTTATATTATGTTGAGGTATCGGGTTCGATCCCCGGGTTGGACAAAGTCATATTGGATTTTTCTATTCAGTATCAGCCGGCTCTGGAATTTGGGCCCGATATGACGATAGGCTCGCCCACTATCACATCATGGGATGGAATACGAACGGCGAAAAGTGGGTGCATTAGTTGAGCCTCTGTCTAACCCTTCAGGGATAAAAGGCGTGCTTGTGTGTGTGTAATATTTATCAGCAAGCGGTGAAATTGGCCCAAAGCGTATAGTAACGGTTAGGTCTTTTTTTTTTTTTTATTGCTTTGAATGACGAGACGAGCATGCCGTTCACCTGATGGTAAGCGATGCGACCACCCATAAACAGTAGCAACACCATCCAGCACCTTGACTTACAAAGTACTGTGTGGCATTCCACTGCGCTCGTCATCCTGAGACATAAGATGTTAAGTCTCATTATGTCCAGTAGTTATACTGGCTACAATGTCCTTCAAACCGAAACACAACAGTGCATGCACACTGCTGCTTGGCGGTAGAAATATACATTGCGGTGGTACCCACCCAGACGGCCTCTTACATAATGAGAGACCTACCACCAGTGTCCACCACCATGTCTAAATCAAATTAGCATAAATTCGATGTTAAAAAAGACTTTATCCGAAGCTAATATTAAAAAAAAATCTTTTCAACGCGCAGATACACACACCTATTTGCGCTTCAGCGAACGGCTGACGTTCATTCATTTCACGAGTAATGGCCACAGAGCTCTTATACATACTTAAAATTATAAATTCATGATTCATTCATGAGAAATGCATTGCTTCGACTCTTCGCAATGCAATTTGAGTTTAACCTTACATACTATGCTGTTATTGATTATAATTTTTCCAAATGATAAGATGGTGGAAATTACTGTTTTCTATAATTAACTTAAAAGCGATCAATGCATATCCAACGAGACTCGTTTCGGTATCTGAGGTATACTGAGATCGTAAGTGGCAAATTGAAATGATGATAAGTTAAATTAAGTGTAAGACGATAAAATTAAGATCCAATATTCAAAAGGAAGCCTTTTGTTCTCCCCCTTTCTTACTACGTTTTTAGGCAACACCATTGACTTAAAATAAAAGGATGAGTCCGCTTAATGCCAGCTGTAGACCAAGAACTAAGTAAAGTTATAGCTCGGATAGTCAATACAATTACCTCTGCTACATAACTTAGTTTACATAGTTTGCAGTTTGCACACAAGTATAAAAAATATCTGAGCCATGCGAGCTAGGCTAAATAAAAATTAGGTCAGTGCTTAGTCTGTTACCGCGTCAGTGCCCTTTTTTGTTTCGCGGACAAAGTGCCTTCATACTACCGTTGAGCCACCGTTGAGCCACCCGGATAGATGGAAAACATCAGGCACCCGCCGGGCCGAGCCTATAACACTATATACACCCTACGCACGGCATACCAACTAAAACTCCGCGGGGGCCATATTTGGCGCATTAGCGTCGGCTGCGGGCTTCCTAGCTAAAAGGTGTAAAACGCAAAATAAATCGTAATCTCTTAGATCGTTAACGAAGGATACTTTTTTTTAGAATATTGTACTAGTCTCGGCGTCCATTCGTTAGTAAGTCAAAGGAAATAAAAATTAGACGGAAATTTTGTAAGTGGCCTGCGTTACTTCAAAAATCTCATTAAAACTAAAGAATTCCCAAGATCGCTTGAGCAATATGCTAATCCTATAAGAATATATCATTCTGATTATTATGAATACTTTTATTATTTATTTAAAATGAATATAATATTTAAGTTGCGTTTTCAGAAACTTACCTAGGTAAATGAATTTACGTTGTGGCCTAAGAAACCATAACTAACACGTCGTTTTGTCCCGTGTAAAAAAAGTTTGAATACTGATCTAGACCACATCTAGGGTTTAAATTTCTATGAGCGAACGCGGGGTCACAAATAAGCATGACGCTGAGCGAAGCATTCATAAATATGATTACCGCGGGTACATACATACCTTCTGGAATAATGTGCTTAGTTTTATCGATATGAGTGCTTACAAACTTGTTAGGAACTTCTTGCACTTCGCGTGTTTTTGCTCTGTTTTCTTCGTTGAAGTTCAGTTTAGTTGAATTCCTTAGCAGCCCTCGGTCTACTTGGCTTAAAGGCTGCATTTCGAAGTCGAGGAGCTTTTCAATGTAATTCGTTTACGTTTAAACAAATATTTGTTTTTAGTTCTCATTGTTTGTTAATTTGTCAAGCGGACCCCCGTAATATGGAATGTATAGCTTAGAAGAGAGAGAGAGAAAGAGAGTGTTTTCATCATAAATCCCATGCTTTGCTATTCCTTTATCTGTTTACTAGTTACCTGTACGAGGAAGTCCGTCGGCATGGATTTTTTTCTCATTTACAACTCTACTTACTCGATTTTTAATGAATTTTCACTCAGCATAAGAATGAAACCTGCATCAAAATCAGCCTGCATCACTCAGCCGTTTCAACGTGATGAGCGAACTCGAGGCTGATACTTGAGACGATATGAAAAACAAGAGCAAAGCTGCTACAATCGATAAGGTACAACACAACCTACAGTTGAATGTCTGAGTAAATATTTTTTTGCGGTGCATCCATACTGGTGGTAGGTCTCTCATATGTAAGAGTCTGTCTGGGTGGGTACCACCGTATATTCCATTTCTACCGCCAAGAAGCAGTGTGCATGCATTGTTGTGTTTCGGTTTGAAGGACTTTGTAGCCATTGTAACTACTGGACATAATGATACTTAACATCTTATGTCTCAGGATGATGAGCGCAGTGGAATGTCACACAGTACGTTGTAACTCAAGGTGCTGGATGGTGTTGCTACTGTTTATGTGCGGTCGTATCGCTTACCATCAGGCGAACGGCAGGCTCGTCTCGTTATTAAATTCAATAAAAAAACTCTACACCTCTCTACTTTACACAAAATCGCAGTCTGCTTCTGATACCAGGTGTTATGTATTTAAGATGTTCATACATTAATATATGTGATCTGGCTGGTGGCAACTGAGACCTCGGCCGCCGTGTCGAACTTCTCGTCCTAGTGTGCGATACCAATACGTAATAATAAATAAAAATCACTCACATGTACGGCTGGTTGTGGCGTCTTTGGGTTGCAACCCCTTTGCTGCTCCGAAGTATTAAAAATATTCTTTAATTTTGCTCCCGCGAGCTGACGAACCGTCTCGTCCCGATATTTTTCACACACCTTTTTTTGACGTATTTTTACGCACCGCACTTGTTATTTATTTTATTTTTATTTATGTCCACCAAAGAGGATAATATATGATAAACTAATAAACTACAATATATATATTAGTGTTTGTATATATGTATGTATGCCTAAATTTATTCGGTCTAATATGCTTCCGATCAATGCCCATAAATATTAAACATACCCCCGCCCGAGAAAGGCTGTGAAAAGCCTTTATCAATAAAACACAAACTCCTCTTTTTTTTTAAGCAAAACTATCTCTCCGGAAAACGGTTGACAATATAAATTAAATTAAAAATTAAAATGAATACTATAATCTAATCCAGTGGCAACTTAGCAATTTTACTACTGGCCCCAAAAAATTCTCTGAGAGAGTTTTTAACCTCACAGTCCGGATCACTCCATCCTTCCCATGCAAAAGTTCTATAACTCTCCCCCGCTTCCATTTAAGAACAGGAACATAGTCCTCTTTTATCAACACGAGGTCCCCCATTTTAGGTGGATCCTCCGGCGTTGTCCATTTGTTCCGCTTCTGGAGACAATGGAGGTACCGGTCACTCCAATGCTTCCAGAATCATTGAGTTTCAACCTGTACTAACCAAAAACGCCCTAACCGCATAGTAATGACGTTTTCCAAATTATATTCAGGTACAGATAGTAACGATTTGCCGACCAAGAAATGTGCTAGGGCCAACACTTCGAGATCCGTAGAATCATTAGATAGAGGATATAGTCGACGAGAGTTGAGTACCGCTTCAACTCTGGTAAACACCGAGTCCTCATAAGTCAAAATCTGCTCCCCAATCAACCGCTTGAATAAAGTTTTTGCAGATTTGACAGCCGCTTCAAATAATCCCCCGAAGTGATTCCCAAAAACGCATTAAAAATATAACCGCTAAAAAACCGCTCTTGGCCGATAAATTCGTCACATTATACTTAAATTCCTGCAGTAGCTTTGGCCCAGCATGTAATCTATTAATCATTAAACCCCAGTCGTAGTCTTACAGCTAGCACCAAATACCACACGAATTTAATCCGTAAATTTTCACAATCCCGCATAAATTGCACTTTTCACGCGTATTTAACCGTGATACCGCATTTGAAATTAACCGCTTCACTATAGCCATAAACCGCTCCTTGACTATCGAGATTAAAATACCCGGATTCATAGTCTAAAAAATAACCGCACTGCAAACTCTCTATTTGCTCCCGTTGATGCGTATCACGAAACCGCCTTTCGCGACCCGCATCTTCAGGACTAACTAAATCCGATTCCGAATCCTCCACCCCCCATAATTTTTGTAAAATCTGGTCGGTGGTGATCTGAACCGCGAAATATTCCCGAAACCGATTCTGTGATCTCTTTGTAGAGCCGCATGGGATACCGGACCCATCAATACGTAACCAAACACCGTATTCATTGCGCGTGGTAAGTAATCATTTACTTTCACACAGTCACCTATCATTATTTCGCCCATAAGATCGGCACCTATTAGAATATTTACAGGTCGACTAACATTAAATTGATCATCCGCTAAATAAATACTTTTATACTTCTTCGCTAAATTTTGAGACAGTGTTTCAGACGGCAAGTTGTGAGTAATAGTACCTAATACTACTGCCGTTGTTACCAACCGAGGATGTTCCGAAAATTTAGGGCACATAATCAAGTTCACCCCTCCTCTACAATCACTCACAAGTCCTCCTCCTAAACCCGTAACCGAAATAGAGTTGGACTTAAACCGTTTTAGTCCAAGCCTCTTAACACAAGTATCAGTGATAAATGTAGTCTGACTACCCCCATCCAATAGCGCACGAACTTCATGATATTCCCCATATCTATCCTTGACACGCACTATTGCTGTTGCTAGTAGCACTGTCCGCCTATAATTATTATTTATGTTATAAGCAGTTAAAGCTGACTCATCATTTACTGCCGACGCAGTAACTCCATGATGGCCCTCAACTGCTCCCACTACCCTAGCCGTAGTACAAGTAGCCTTTTCCCCACTTGTATCTAATCTGCATCCGCCTGCCCCATTTTGATGAGCATTTGGTGAACGTGGTCCCCCGTCCGCTAGTGGAACCCCCGACACCTCCCCTGCTGCAGCCACCGGCCGTAAATCAAAGTGAATAAGGTAGTGGTGTTTGATAGAGTTGCATTTGTAACATGACCAACCCGATAGACACTGATCAATGCTGTGCTTTCCTAGACATCTAAAGCAAAGCCGTAATTCCTTTACACGGTCCTTCCGCTGCCGTGCATTCAATGCTAAGAACTGCACACATTTTGATAAATGATGACTTCCCTGCCTACAAAGCCTACAAGCCATTGGTTCACCTATAGAAGTAGCATGGTGAGCCCGTGAAATCCCAGTGCCACCTTTGCCGCTGAAACCATCACTGCTGGATTCTAAGATCTTAACTTCCTTTTCCAAAAATTGAATAAAATCAGAAAAACTAGGCAATTCCTTGTCAGCTACCTTAGCTTCAAATCGTTTTCTTAAACCGGTGTCAAGTTTTTGGAAATTTATGTAAAATAAAAGGTAAGACCATGCCGACACAGGAAAATTCATTTTCTCTAAACCCCTTGTATTCACAACCAAAGTATTAAGAAATTGTTTCAAAGAAGAATAATTATTGATAACTCTAGTCGTTGCCAACAAATTATATAACAGTTTATCCGCTAATGCTCTTTTACTACCATATTGTCTTTTCAACAACTCCAAAGCTATTCGGTATATCGGTATGACTGTAAGAAAAGAGTAACGGAATGGCTCCTTAACAAAAGCTATAGCGAAATTGAAGACTTCTTAAAGTAATGAAATATATTGATGCAGATACACATTTACACTTACACACTACCTTATTCTCTTCCTTTTTACATTCACATATACAGACACTCACACATATAAACGCTTAAAAATTTACCCTTTTCTTATTTTTCTTTTAAAATATTTTAAAATATTTCACACACTCAAAACTCTAGTAAATGTTTACACAATTAATAAACAAGAAGCATTATTTATGACCTTATGTTTTTATTATTTGTTATCTTTATTGATGTGAGCAATCGGTGTCCATAACTCAAGTTAAATCTTTTTTGGATACCGGGTGTTCAACAACACTTTTAGCATTGTCTTGATTCCGTACTCTCTATTGTATTGTTTTTGTTGTGTTTGTTCAATTGTACTTTTGTGAAATAAAGATTTTTATTATTATTATTATTATTATTATTATTATTGAATAATTGTCACCGGTGACAGACAAATGTTTGGTGAGACTCTTTGGCTCCCCATCCAGAGACCCCAGTAAGTAGTATAGCTTCTCAGTATCCGACAATTTTGGATCTTTACCAACCAAAGACTCAAATAATTCCATAAAAGATGTAAATTCCTCTAATTTCCCGGAAAAGGTTTGTAACCGAACCTTGGGCAAAATGGCATGCTTGCTCTTTGCCCTATCTATGGAAGAAGCAGTGCCATATTCAGAAGACTGACAACTGCCCTCAGGGTATAAATCTAAAAACTTTCGTTTCACATCATAATATTTCTGGTTGTATACCATGTATTTTTTGGTAAACTCATCTATCTCAGATTCATCCTCTAAGCTAGCTAAGTATTCCATATGACGAGATGTGAATTCCGTGTAAATGTGTTCTAAATCAGAATATCGTACTTTGAATTCACTTCTTTCTCCCTCAGAACCAAGCCCTGACTGTGAAATCTCATGAAGCTTGTTTAAATTTAATAACGCTGTATCATACTTCACTTTCAAAAGTTTTAATTGAACCTTAGGAGGCATTTTTAAATATTTAATTTAATTAATATTTAAAAAATATAATAATACTCTCTCAGGCAATTTAAGGCCTGAAATGAATATAACACAAAATGAACAAAATATAAAAAACTTAGAAGTGGATTTGAACCCGCGTTCAAGATCACACTATTGAATTGCACGGCACCAACCGCTGTGCCGTCAACCGCCTTACAGAAAACCGCTTTTAAAATTATTTAATTTGACACACAATTGTCAAAATGCAAAGAAAATATGTCCCCATAAAATATATTATTTTGCGTTTTATAATACGTAAGTATAATCCTTATAACCGCACAAATTATACTTACACATACGCAATTATTCCGCAAAGACACGTAGGTATACAGATTAAACCAAATCAATTCCGCAGTGAATGTGTAATGTATGGTATACTATAATAAGGGAACGTGACAATAAATAATATGTGTAGCCCTACCGCAATATTTTGAATTTCTCTGTGAAGTGTGAGAAGAAACAATGGCCGCTATCGCACCGAAAATATGAATATAAACAATTATATCCGCAAATTTATTATATATTATTCGTGTTTATAGTACCGCATAACCCACGAATAAATATTTCCTTAACGAAAGTACTCATACACCGCCAGAATACTTCGAGAAGGAACCGATAGTGTTTTTTTTGTGATAGAACGAGAACCCCACACAACGGCAGAAACCACTAGAAACCAACCAATCCGGCTCGAAGGACCAAATGTTATGTATTTAAGATGTTCATACATTAATATATGTGATCTGGCTGGTGGCAACTGAGACCTCGGCCGCCGTGTCGAACTTCTCGTCCTAGTGTGCGATACCAATACGTAATAATAAATAAAAATCACTCACATGTACGGCTGGTTGTGGCGTCTTTGGGTTGCAACCCCTTTGCTGCTCCGAAGTATTAAAAATATTCTTTAATTTTGCTCCCGCGAGCTGACGAACCGTCTCGTCCCGATATTTTTCACACACCTTTTTTGACGTATTTTTACGCACCGCACTTGGTATTTATTTTATTTTTATTTATGTCCACCAAAGAGGATAATATATGATAAACTAATAAACTACAATATATATATTAGTGTTTGTATATATGTATGTATGCCTAAATTTATTCGGTCTAATATGCTTCCGATCAATGCCCATAAATATTAAACACCAGGTATGCATATTATTACTTGCCACATTTATCAAACTGGGTATAATTTACTCACCACAACATTACGCAAATTCTGTGGCCATATTCCAATTAATATTGCGACGTCAACGTTATAGGCAATATTTCAAAACAGATTAGGCCGACCGATATCAATGGGTTCTAAATAATTATCAATATAATTTCAGATGCAATAAATCAGGCCAACGTAGTTGTGACGACTAATAGGGAATAAGTATTTCTCGTCAGTCAATACTCTGGACCCCACTGGGGCAGCGGGGCACAATAAACGTATAATATAATCTAATAGGCATAATTAAGTTACTTCTTGCCGAGAATGTCTTCTATTTGATAGGGGGCCAGCCTTTCGCCATGATACCAATTTCAACTTTGACTAACTCATGACTGTTTTTTAAGTTAAAAATGTCACATGAATTTGATGTTTTTTTATGATATATGGGGCAAACGAGCATACGGTTCACCTGATGGTAAGTGATCACCGCCACCCATGAAAATCTGCAATACCAGGGGGCACAATGTCTTTATTTTATCTATCAAAATCAGTGTCTTAGGTTTCATTGTTTAAGTTTGCTGCTATTGAAATGCCTTCAATGCATACTTTGTGGCCTTATTGATCTTATGGCACTATAACTAGGTTTAAAAAAAATCGGTTATGTTCCCCGGTCGGATAACAGATATTTGTGTTTTTTTTTATTGCATTGATACGAGCATGCCGTTCGCCTGATGGTAAGCGATACGACTACCCATAAGCAGTAGCAACCCCATCCAGCACCTTGAGTTACAAAGTTCTGTGAGGCATTCCACTGCGCTCGTCATCTTGAGACATAAGATGGCATAAAAACATGAGCTCTATTTATGTTTTCATACATTTTAATTTCGAATAACACATTTGGTAATCAAACAGCTAAGCTAAAAATGGTCTATCAACAATAAAGTATCATCGATCACCGTCGACAAGGTATATAAATTGGAAAGGTTTAAGTTATTACTATCAAAACGGAATATACTTGAAAGCTGGACCGAATTTTACTACTTTTTTGTACAATATTTTTGGGACATTTGATTTATTTTGAGAAGTTTGCTTACTTGATGGCAAGCTCACTCATTAAACAGCAACAACACTACAGCTTAGAATCCTACTAATATTATAAACGCGAAAGTTTGTAAGTATGGATGTAAGGATGTCTGGATGTATGGGTGTTTGTTACTCTTTCACGCAAAAACTACTGAACGGATTTCGATGAAATTTGGCACACATGTAGATTATGTCCTGGATTAACACAAAGACAACTTTTATCCCGGGAAAATATAAAGCTGGACTTTTATCCCGGGAAAACTCATTCAAGCGGGTGGAGCCGCGGGAAAAAGCTCGTTAGAAAATATTGTGGTCGCCACAGTGAGACATTAGTTGGTGAAATGACTAGTCTTTAAACCTGCTGCAATGTCTTTGTAGGACAAAGAATGTGAAGATTGGTTAATAGTGAAGCAATCTGAAGGAGGCCTAATAAATATGGGCTCCAGGAGACTAAACTAAACTGGTGGTAGGTCTCTCATATGTGAGAGTCCGTCTGGGTGGGTACCACCGCAATGTCTATTTCTACCGCCAATTAGCAGTGTGCATGCACTGTTGTGTTTCGGTTTGAAGGACATTGTAGCCAGTGTAACTACTGGACATAATGAGACTTAACATCTTATGTCTCAGGATGACGAGCGCAGTGGAATGCCAAACAGTACTTTGTAACTCAAGGTGCTGGATGGTGTTGCTACTGTTTATGGGTGGTCGTGTCGCTTACCATCATGCGAACGGCATGCTCGACTCGTCATTCAATGCAATAAAAAAAAAAGAAACTAATATAAATTTATGACTGGCTGGAATCTCAATAGATATAATGTTTTTACACGGGTATGGTCGAGGTCTAGAATGTCTATTGACTAGGGATGATTAGCCTCCCCAGTTGACACAATGATGGCAGCTGGTTTGAAACCGGATGTACACAGGCTGTTCCCGGAACCTGGGTAATTATGGCGGGTTTTACACCTGGTCGACGATGGTCGCTATCCTTGTGGGTAAAAGTATCGTACCACCGGCAATATAGTCCAAAACAACCAATGCTTAATATTCGGAATAAAATCACGAATAACTGAAAATATTTCCAACAAACTTGGGACGTTGGCATCCGGTGTCATGTGCGGAACATAAATTTTGCAACATACCGAAACCGGCGGGCAAATGTAATTTGTTAAAATTACGCTCCACCAATGCACGAGAGCGTTTGTGAATCCGTCGTGCGAACGTTCTCTGTCCATTAATGGCTCTGATGGATGTAATTGATGTCTGATTTTATTTTTCGTTTTTCTCATTGAATTGGATTTAATTTTTTTATTTAAAATTCGATAATTTTGAGGACATTAGTTTATCGAAAATATTATTTTGTGTTTATTTAGTTAAGACTCACGGTAATGTGTCCGCCAAAGTTCCGAAAGCAAAGAGCCGTGCTATGAACTTGACCTCTTTCACATTTATATTTGATAAGATTTAAATAACTATGTTAGGTAGGTACCTAAATTTTGCGGGATGTTTGAATTCAATCCTCTTCTTTCATTTCGATACACACCCACACAATACCTACAACTACGTAAAACAAATATTTTGTTATCAATCTCTACAAATCATTACAACTGCCTTAACATAACGTACGAATTCGGACAATTCTAATGTAATCGTGCCGAATCGATGGTAGTATAATTAAGGCCTCGACTCGTCCACGTATATAGGAACGCGAAATAACCGCGTCGTCCATTGAATCACTTCGCGCATTAATTGGATACCGAAAAACGGATGTATTACGTGTCCAATTTACGGTGACTTCGCGCTCCGCTGCACCGTATTGTTGTTGATTAATACGAGTGAAAGAAATTTGCGAAAGGTCGCTGGCAGAAACTGGATGCGACAGGCCGAAGACCGGGTAAAATGGCGCGTATTGGAGGAGGCCTATGTCCAGCAGTGGACCAAAATATAGGCTGATGATGATGATGATGATGATGAATACGAGTGAATAAAGGATGTATCGAATTTTATAAGTCATAAATGATGGGATGTGTCCTTTTTCGGTTAATAAAAAATTATGATGAGGTGGCTGTATGCAATGCAATCAGCCCTGTATTATATACTGCCCATTGCTGAGCACGGGCCTCTTCTACTACTGAGAGGGGTTAGGCCTTAGTCCACCACGCTGGTCTAGTGCGGGTAGGAGACTTCTCATACCCACGAAATTCTTATGGAGAATTCTCAGGTATGTAGGTTTCCTCACGAAGTTTTCTTTCACCGTTAAAGCGAACGATAATTGATAAACAATAAACACGTAACTTCGAAAAGTCAGAGGTGTGTGCCTTGGGTTTTGAACCTCCAGACACTGGTCTCGGCAGACCGTTCCATTGCCAACTAGGCTATCGTCCACCTGTATCGGATGTATGCATGTGTTCTTTGTTGGTTAATAATGTTGTTAATTTGTTTTTCATGTTATCTAACCTAATAGCCCGGCTCGGCGATCGCCTATTTGGTGATGAAACGGACTGCCGAGACGAATGTCCGCAGGTTCAAAACCCAAGAGCACGCACCTTTGACTTTCCCAAAAAGTTATGTGTGTATTTTTTGTTAATAATCGCTTGATTTAATGGTATAAAAAGCATCGTGAAGAAACCTGCATAGCGGAGAAGTTTTGTATAAGAATTTCGAAAGTGTGTGAAGTCTGTCAATCCGCCCTAGGCCAGCGTGGTGAACTAAAGCCTAAACCCTCTAAGTAGTAGAGGGAACCTGTGCCCAGTAGTGGGACAGTATATAATACAGGGCTGATATTATAACCTAAAATGTCAATAATAAGTATTAACCAAAAGAATATTGAATATTAATTCTCATTCCTATGATAATATTTTCCATGACGAAGTTGGGCGCGAACCAATATTTATACAACGCATCCAAAATAAGAAGAAATATACCGTGCGTAAGAGAGGATAAATTACGCAGAATTTTTTGACCTTCCAATTTACTATAGTTATCAGCGAAACTGCTTCTCAAATTACTGTCTGCTTAAAATTTGATCTGTCGATAATTTTAATTTTACTGGTGGTAGGTCTCTCATATGTGAGAGTCCGTCTGGGTGGGTACCACCGCAATGTCTATTTCTACCGCCAAGCAGCAGTGTGTATGCACTGTTGTGTTTGGGTTTGAAGGAAATTGTAGCCAGTGTAACTACTGGACATAATGGGACTTAACATCTTATGTCTCAGGATGATGAGCGCAGTGGAATGCCACATAGTACTTTGTAAGTCAAGGTGCTGGATGGTGTTGCTACTGCTTATGGGTGGTCGTATCGCTTACCATCAGGCGAACGGCATGCTCGTCTCGTCATTCAATGCAATAAAAAAAAAATTACAATTATTTCATAGTGTGTAATTACGAACAACAATAAAAGGAGGAACTTCTTGCGCCTATTTTATTTTTGTATTCAAATCAACAATAAAAACAACTGCATAATATACTTGTACTCGTAACGTCAGCCAAAATGCTGTGGTTCAATTATTCCTAACTGTGATTTCTAAACAGTAAACGTATCCTAATATGATACTGTGTCAAATATTTAAACTAGTTTTATAGGGCAAATTCTTGATATACTTCTCTGCGTAACATTCTTAACTTAAGTATCCACGAATGGTTATTACTTATTACTAACTAGTAGACTAGTTTGGAAATAACAGTAATAATATGTAAATTATATAAACTAACATTGTTAATTGGTTATTTCTGCACTTATCTGATAACATTTAGAAATATGCAAAAAATATTACAAGTATATTCAGCGAGAAATCACATATAGTATTTTTATTTTTAAACTAAATAATAATTTATAACCTGCTGGTATTCACTAAAAAGTAAAATGGTACAATAAAAAAGTGGTAAAAATGAAAAATGGTCACGTATTATAACTAAATAGGTTGACGGTTTGCGATAGTAAATATTTATTATAATTAAAAATACAAACCTTTTAACGTGACCGTTTTATGTAAATCGTCTATTATTATTTTATTTCCTGATGAGTGAGCATTTTATTATTATTAACGATGTTTTTATTATTATTTTGTACATATTTCACCTATAAAGAATGGGTAGTTAGTAAGATTACAGTTATAAGTTTTGTTAGGAAGTCTCAATATTTCTAAATAAGATCGTATTATTTTCGTTTTATAACTTCAACTAGCATTGCGCGCGGCTCCGCCCGCGTAGTAAAGTTTTTCCAGGATAAAAAGTAGCCTATAGCACTCAGGAGTAATGTAGCTTCCTATTAGTGAAAGAATTTTCAAAATCGCTCCAGTAGTTCCTGAGATTAGCGCGTTCAAACAAACAAACTGTTCAGCTTTATAATATTAGTACAGATTCCGAGAAAAATTATCACATATAATACCACAAGAGCTTCATAGGAAGAAATTCATAGGAAAAAGGAGCGCCCAAAATTATTCTGTGCCATTCTTGAAAAAAAATTTTTTGTTGACAAGGTGGGAGCAGTATATTTTCCGGCATCCAATATGGTCAAGGTAGCCCTGTCCGTCAGTTTCCTGAACAAATAATTGTCCAGAGGGCATATGCGTTCGTCTGATGGTGAAACCAGGCGAGCACATTGCTTGTCTCCACATTCAGTTTTATAACAAAATCATAACTACCAATACACAGTATCAATACCACTAGAATACCAAAGAACTGCATACTATATAGTACATTCACTCGTCACTTTGAGACATTAAATAATACATCTTAAAATCAAGCTATTAGACTCCAATATCCTACAATGAGAAAATGAATAACAGTAAACACAATGTGTGATAATCCGACAGATTTAAATGTCCCCGTATTATACAAATGTCAATACAGTCGCTATAAATTAAATTCGGCAGCGTTTCCAAATGTAATCGCTTTAGGCGCTTCGTTTGAATAAAATAAAATTAATCGGATCGTTTAGCCCGCCCGTACCGATGTGTCAACTGTGAATTAGACCCGCTGTATTATTGGGATATTTATGAATACTAGGACGGACACGCGAGTATGCTTAATATTGAATTTATGGTTGTTTTGTATTACTTTAATTCATTGGGTACTTTCGAAATATTTATGGCCAATATTGAAATCTCAATGGCAAAGCTAGTGGTTTTTTTGAAGATTTAGATTTGACAATTAATGTGGCCAGAAGCGTATCACACCCACATGTCACCATTTATCTAATACTAGACATCGCTCCCGGTTTCCCCCGCAACAAAAGCCTTTCCCGCAACAACAGTCCCTGCATAAGTCTCCGATCCATAGTGCCATCTTTACAACTCCAGCGACATCTATTTCAATTATCAGAGTAAATAATTAAATAATTTCCTAAGGGAGCAAATTACTGAGATAATAAGTAGCCTATCCAGGTCTTGATCTATCCATGTAGCAAATTCCATCCTAACCGTTCAACGTTGCCCCCCGAGGCAATTCTTGTGCTTTGGGTCTTCACACCCAATGCACGCCCATGCGCGGGGGAACATTAGTCGCGGGCCGAGGCACACAGTCAGTGTGTATACCTCTTGGTTGCATAACACATTGAGGCCTAAAAGGGCCCGCGAACATTTCCTGGCACCCTTTTCCTTTCCACCCATCCTGAGAACCTTTCTCCACTCCCCACCTTTCCTTCCATCATCCTTTTCCACTTCCTTCCCAGGTCCCTGCAGTCGTCAAGCCGGGGGACTCCAGTATCCCATTCGCAGGTTTCCCTCGGTGTTGACTGCAGGATCGCCTACCGAAAAAAAAAACCGTTCAACGTTTACTTCTACAAAACATCCAAAAAATTTGCTATTATGATAGATAAGAAGTACGATAAGAAATTAGATAACGTACAGGTGTTTTAGGTATGAGATAAATATTTAATTTAAATAACCAAAACAATATTATTAAAGTTACTTAGCTTTTGTCACTTATATCATTAAAGTAGATAAAGGACGGCAACGCATCCATGATTCCTCTGATATTATGGATGTTTATGAGCAACGATAAACATTTACCATTAAGAGACCCACTTACACGAACACTGCCTCGGTGGCGTAGTTGTATTACGTACGCGTTACGAGTACAATTTGCGCGCTGAGGTCCTGGGTTCGAATCCTGGGTCGGGACAAAAAACATTGTGACTGAGTTTTTCCATCTTAAAAATTACTCAGTCGCAGCTCGGAGTCAGGAAGTTGGCGGTGTGATACCCCCGTGCCTCGGAAAGCACGTAAAGCCGTTGGTCCTGCGCCTGATCTCTCTCCAGTCATGTCGGATTGCCGTCTCACCGGAATATGAGAGTAAAGGAATAGCGAGTGCACTCTGTGTATTGCGCACACACTTGTGCACTATAATATCTCCTGCGTATCTGGCTGATCTCTGTTGAGATTGGCCGCCGTGGCCGAAATCGGCTAGAAAGGGTATTTTACACGAACACACTGGATGCAGACCACTTTTGACAGGTCCGTCTGGAAATCTTTAGGGGAGGTCTATGTTCAGTAGTGGACGTCATGTGGCTGATGATAATAATGACCCACTTACTGGTAAGCTAAAAAAACTTTATGCTAAAAGTATATACTGGTGGTAGGTCTCTCATTATGTAAGAGGCCGTTTGGGTGGGTACCACCGCAATGTCTATTTCTACCACCAAGCAACAGTGTGCATGCACTGTTGTGTTTCGGTTTGAAGGATATTGTAACCAGTATAACTACTGGACATAATGAGACTTAACATCTTATGTCTCAGGATGACGAGCGCAGTAGAATGCCACTCAGTATTTTGTCAGTCAAGGTGCTGGATGGTGTTGCTACTGTTTATGGGTGGTCGTATCGCTTACCATCAGGCGAACGGCATGCTCGTCTCGTCATTCAAAGCAATAAAAAAAAAAATGTTTTGTAATTCAGAAAAACGGGCGCATTACACTATTGTATTGTATACTTTAAAATTCTAAGCAACTATTTATGAGCCATCGTAACACGCATCGAGAGAATTACTTTTTGGGGCGTTTAATTATAACATTCAAAAACACTCTTTTTGTTTATTTTTAATCATTGATTTTACTCCAAATAAAAAAATCTGTAGTTATATAAGTGACCTTTTGTATTAATAATAATTAATATAATCAATTAAATTTATCTTCTCTTATCATAAGTGCAACTATGTTCGCCTACGTGATGAGTAAAATATTTTATTTATTCATTCAAAGTACACACACGTATACGATTATGAGGGACATGAAATAATTTTTTTTAGATCTATAAAAAAATCAAACGAACTACCAACTAACACCCATCGATAGAGTGCGTATCGTTCGTCACATCCATATATTGCAGATTTCTTTTTTGCTGTACACCGCGCTGTGTTAACAAATTGTTTGCCAATAAAATAGAGTTGCAACGAAACCTGTAGTAAGGTACAAATTTTGATGAAATTTTATGTAATTTTTTTATCAAGCTATTGCATAGCTTCTATCGCGGGCCTTGAGCGTGGAGACCGAATCCAGAAATTCCGTAACGAAAATAACCTGACATCTTTTTTATCTTACTAATATGAACCTTAAATACAATGCGTAGAAGTTATAATTCTTGAAACAAGTATATTTTTATTTATTTTATTTTTAGTCATTAAAACCATTTCTTACTAATTTAATATGAACCTTAAATACATTGCGTAGAAGCTATTTCCAGCGTTGGCACGGCACGAGTACAAAAGAATCGAACGTAACATTCTTTTTTCAAATTTTGATTTATTCTACTTTGGTTGTGATGACCATTGCATTTCTGACATTTATCAATAACAAGACTAAACGTGCGTTGCTCGCGTTTAAAAATCTACTTTATGTGGTAAGCGTTAGATCGAATTTGTGTTTAGTCAATCAAAATTTGTGATAAAAAATGCTATGCAATAGCTTTACCGCGGCAGTCTCCGAGTGCCACACGTATTTTTTATTTTTACATTGTTCCCCAACAAACAGTAAAAGTATGTTAATGAATAAAATAAACAAGTGACTATGACGTATTCTTCATAAAGTAGTGTCACTCTGTAGACATTTGTCTACAGCATGGACATACCTCGACCGGGGTGTGATCTCATCATCATCATCATGCCAGCACTGTATAATATACTGTCCACTGCTGAGCACGGGCCTCCTCTACAACTGAGAGGGTTGAGGCCTTATTCCGCCACGCTGGCCTAGTGCGGTTTGGCAGACTTAACCTATCTTCGTTTTTTTTATAGACAACTTCTCAGGCAGATAGGTTGCCTCACGGTATTTTCCTTCCCCGTTAAGCGAGACATAATTCACAAAGAATCCACAAATAACTTTTTATAAAAGTCAGAGGTGCCTGTCCTTGGGTTTTGAACCTGCGGACATTCGTCTCGCAGTCCGTTTCACTCTCAAATAGGCTATCGCCACTAACAGCATTGAACAGAGAACTAAATCTATTGATAGCTGTTGAGTTTCATATAAGAAAGCATAACAAAACCCCCTAATTACCTATCCTGTTTCTTTGAGCACAAATTCCACACTCCGGGCCAATACTGGGCAGAAAACCCAATATCATTTTTCCCGACTCGAGATTAAAACCGGGGACTTTAGAGTGGTGGTACCGCGCACCCAATACAACTATGTTACCGAGGTAACGCTCAGCGGCTCATGAAAAAAAAAACAAAGTTCACTCCATCCATGCAAGAGTCCAAAACCAAACAGCCAAACTGACCTTTATTGACCAGATCAAATTGCAAGCATAATTATCGGTTGAAGCAAATAATAAACCCTTATTAAGAAGATGAAAATAAACACGTTGAGCATCCAAGCATGATCGATAAGCCTGTAGCCTGTTGCACACATCAATAATGTCAACAAATCAGGTCAGCTGTCAAGTTGCTGGATGGTGTTGCTACTGTTTATGGGTGGTCGTATCGCTTACCATCAGGCGAACAGCATGCTCGTCTCGTCATTCTATGCTATAAAAAAAAAAAAAAAAAAAAAAAGCATTAATTGGTACTTTTTATCCCGGGAAAATATATAGCGGGACTTTTATCCCGGGAAAACTCCTTCACGCGGGCGGAGCCGTGCGCAATGCTAGTAAATAATAAAGCTGATGGTAGGATATATTTCATATCCGCTCGGATAGCGACCACCGTACATAAGTTGTTAAAGCCCGCCATAGTGGCCCACGTAAGTGTACCGCGTTCCGGAATCAGCCTGTGTATATCCGGTTCAAACGGGCCGGCGTGATTATGCCGGCTTAATTATGGCCGAATATCCCTCGTCAGTCGACCTTCTATGTGGAGCCCTCTCCGCTTACCAACAGGTGCAGTGAGACACTGTGCCGTTCCCGAATAAAAAAACCGATTACATTTAGAAAACATATATTTATGGATTAACGAAGTATTCGAGATTTCCAGATTATCACTCGTCGACGAAAACTTGTCTTATATTTAATGACGCCCTCTGGCCAGATGGCGGGACGACTTGCACAAGAGGGCCGGTAGCGACTGGATGCATAAAGCAGCAGACCGGGCTCTGTGGCGTATCTTGGGAGATGCCTATGTCCAGCAATGGACTGCAACGGGCTGATGATGATGATGATGGTGACACGTAGACGAAACCTTGTTATATATTTTAGCTTGGGAGCATATATTTTATGTTAACATGTCCAATAATTCACAGTAGCAAACCTTATTGCCGAATATAATCTGGTCATGGCCGGCATTGTACATTACATGGACCACATGTGTTACTGATGACCCTCTCATATTCCGTTGATCGACGATATTTCTAGTGTCCTAAATTTTTATTCTACCCACTTTACTAAACTTCTAAATTTGCGGTCTGCCATAAACATTTCGTTGCCTAGCTTTCCTTGGTGTAATGGCTACATATTTAGGGCCGATGTCACCACATGCTGATTCAGTCCCCGGTAGCCTATTCGGAACTTATCCCCCATATAAACTACTTTTGGTTTCACAGAAATAGAAATATCTGGCAGAAAGTCGCTAGTAATGTATCAAATTTATTTGTTAGGTAGCGTTATATGTCAGGGTTATGTGGAACTTTATCAGGAACCGGTGAAACTGGACCTTAGCCTGTGGTCTGGGTTTAGTGTAATGTGATAATGGATTTTTCTATTCCGTATCTGTCTAGAGTCTAGAATTTGTGCCCTATATGGCGATAGACTCACATAGGAAGGAATACGCACGGCGAAAAAAACTCTGCCTACCCCTTCGGGGATAAAAGGCGGGAGTGTAGACACACTCCCGCCTTAAGTATACACACACACCCCTATCGCCATATGGGGCACAAATTCTAGACTCTAGACTGATGCTGAATAGAAAAATCACATATCACTACCCGACCCGGAGATCGAACCCGAGACTCCAGCTTTACGGTCGTACCGTAATACAACTACGCCACCGATAACTAGATATAAGTTGTTATATATGGTTCAGTCAATAATTCAGAGTCTCAAACAAACTATCGTCTAATTAACACGTCTCACATCAATCATACCAACACACGGAAGATCTGGGGATTGTTTGGATCCCAGATCGTGTAAAACTTTGTGTGTTATTATTCTGACATAATTTGTTCGGGACTGGATCCATAGGGAGTTGACATCAGATAGGCTGGTCGTATAAACTGAACCAAAATATGTTGTACCGACCCCACATTTGCCTTAGATAAAGGCAAGAGAGAAAATGCTATCACATAATAATCTATACAAATTAAAAATAAAATACTTGTGCATTTCGTTTTACACGCTTCAATTACACTTCAATTCAACCTGGGATTGATTTTTTGGAGCATATGAGCGTGTGTGTGACAGTTTACCCACACAAGATATGCACATCATGACAAAAACAAACCGTAATTTCCTGTAGTTTCGACGGAATTTTTTTTATAACTACTATGCAGTAAAAGTGGACGATAGCCTAGTTGGGAATGGAACGGTCTGCCGAGACAATGTCCGGAGGTTCAAAACCCAAGGCACACACCTCTGACTTTTCGAAGTTACGTGTGTATTGTTTATCAATTATCGTTCGCTTTAACGGTGAAGGAAAACATCGTGAGTAAACCTACATACCTGAGAATTCTCCATAAGAATTTCGAGGGTATGTGAAGTCTGCCAACCCGCACTAGGCCAGCGTGGTGGACTAAGGCCTAACCCCTCTCAGTAGTAGAGGAGGCCCATGCTCAACAGTGGGCAGTATATAATACAGGGCTGATTGCATTGCATTGCATTGGACTACGCAGTAATGATTCGTATTATTTGATACTGTGTTTATATATATAAGGTACCAACATTAATAATTATAATAAGGTACCACCGCAATGTCTATTTCTTTCTAAAAGCAGCGTGCATGAACTGTTCCAGTTCAAAGAACGTTGTAGCCGGACCAATTACTGATCATTATGAGACTTAACGTCTAATGACTCAAGGATATAAGCGCAATGGAGTGCCACGCACTTTGGAATTCAAATTTCTGTATGGTGTTGCTCCTGTTTAAAGACGGTCATATTGCTTACTACCAGGCGACCAGCAATATCTTCCCCTCATTTAATTGCAATAAAAAAAAGTTGCTATTGGAATACAACGGCCAGCGATTCGCTGCTTGGTGAAAGAAATATACGTTTTGATAATGCAGGTACCCAGATGGACCATTATAGGAGACTTGCCACCTTGGAAACTACAAAGCATCAAGTCTCAATCCTCACACATTCAAGACAAACCAAAAACGTCGCTTTTTACGTAACATCAAAATAACCTTTGTAAAATGGATTTTATTTTAATGTAATTAGAATACCATCTGAATGTTGAAGTATCATTAAATAATTAGTTGACTAAAAGGGTTTAAAATATGTTGAACAACAAACTTTGTACCAACAGCTGTCTCAAATGATTTTACAAGGCATTACCAAACAAATAAATAGAATTGAAATTAAAATACGTCTTAAACTTAAGCATATTCAACAATAACAACAAATAATGAACATAATTAATAATAATTCGAAAGGTGGCAATGTAATATTGTTAAATTAATTCTTGAGGAATCAAAGGGATTTTATTTATGGAATTGTAAACTACATTTCAATTAGACTCAAACAAGATTCTAAGATTATAAACCTAAGTTGAATATCTTTGTTCCCAAACAAAATAATACCTTTTTAATCCACTCTTTTACTGGCTTCTTCTATACCATCTACCATCTTCATCTTATTATACATCCTACTAATATTATAAACGCGAAAGTTTGTAAGGATATATGCCTGGATGTATGTTTGTTACTCTTTCACGCAAAAACTACAGAATGGATTTTGATGAAATTTGGCACACGGGTAGATCATGTCCTGGATTAAAACATTAGCTACTTTTTATCCCGGGAAAATATAAAGCGGGACTTTTATCCCGGAAAACCTTTTTAACGCCGGCGGAGCCCCGGCAAAAGCTAGTTATTTTATAAGTACTAGACTTTCGGTCGCGGCTCCGCCCGCGTGTATAAAATTTCCGGGATAAAAGTCCCGCTTTACATTTTCCCGGTGTAAAAAGTATGTTCCTCGCTGATAATGTAGCTTTATATTGGTAAAAGATTTTTTAAATCGGTCCAGTAGTTTTTGAGCTTATCCATTACAAACATACAAAAATACAAATCTTTCCTCTTCATAATATTAGTATACATATTCAATAACTCATTGACAATAGTATCAACATACATTATATAACATACACAAAACACTTCAGCCTAACCTAAAATCGAGCAAATCCGATTTGCAGATACAAAAATGGCTGCAGAAAAATATATTTTTCAGGCTGTCGCATCGCTACGGCTAGGAGCGACCGTCATTATTTTGCGGTGGCAATAAAAATGCCATTCGGGACGGCTCGATATTTTTTATAATGCCGCACGGGTTTGGCCTTGTGTACCTGCCTCAAACTCCTGAGGTTTCTAGGGGATTAATTTGTTTTAAAACGGGTACGGGTCTTGTCGATTTTTATCAATTTGTAGATACTTGGTGTATATTTGTTGTGATAATTTATTGCTTTATTCTGGATTTGTGAGTCTAAGACCGGGTTTTTTCAACTGTAGTTAGGGCAATCCTCGGTGTTATTAAGCTGGACGCGCTCGCAGACCTTCGAGTGCTCCAGGAGCTGCGAGCGCGTCCAGCTTAATAAGACCCTGACAAAAGATAACTACAGTTGGAAAAACGAGGCCTTAGTAATGGATTAATAGATGGAAAGCGACACTTGGAAGAGATCGAAATCAACAAAAGTCTAGACTGAATAGTTAATAAAATAGATATAACATGAAATGCTATTCACTCGCAGCAAAAACCAGCAAAGCAAGAATATTGTAAACAGCATTATTCTGTTTGTCACAGGCCTGGAAGTTGTCAAAGTTCACATCAAATGCAAATATTGAACTTCCGCAGAGTTGAAATTAATAATTTATTTACACAATAATTACGCCTAGATATCCTTGTAACAAAGAAATGTGTGCAATTGATAACAATTTGTGACGTGAGTACGATAGATATGTAATTGAGAATGTACAGTCAGCAGCATAGCTCAACAAAATTAAAATTTCAAATCACCTATATAGGCGTTAAGTTAAACTGTTTTTTTTTCTTCGTTTGAAGTAAAGTAAATCTCTTATTATATTTTTGTAAAGAGAAAAAAATGATTAGTAAGAACACAAATTATGTAGGCAATTTGAAATTTTGAATTTGTTCAGCTACTTATGCTCCTGACTGTACCTATGATATGTTCAAGGATTTTAGCTCTTAAAGAATATTTATAGCGCTTCAACATTATAATTTGGGACTCATAATCACTAAATCTAACCTGACGGCGACATTACCATTTATGTAGTGAAAATACGGCTTATAACATTTTATTCACCCAAAAATATTTAAGCATAAATCAAGCAAATTTTCTGGTACATTTGGTGGCAGTTGCGTGCTCGTATGTATTATTCAAAACATGCTATTTCACGTGCTGTTGACATCTCGGACTTGCTCGTGTAATATTCAACAGTTTTATATCTGTTTCTGTGCAAAAAAATACGAATATGATACAATTAGATGTCAAGTTATGGAGAATGAAATTCGAAAATTAGTAAGATAAAATTTTGTGTACATCAAATACAAATGCCGCAAAAACAAAAAAAAATCTACAACGTTTTATTATATAAGATAGAAACAAACAAACTAAACTCTAACAAACCGCATCAATTGACGGTTCTGGTATCCAAGATCGTGAAAGGCACGCATTTTGCTGCACCGAGCATTGAACCGTGGCGAGTCTTTGGGATTGTCTAAATTGTTTAACCCACACACACACACACTCACGCCTTTTATCTATGAAGGGATAAGCACAAAGTAGAGGCGCAACTAGTGAAACCACTTTTCATCGTGCGCATTCCGTCCTATGATGTGATAGCGGGCGACCCTATCCCTATATCAAGCACAAACAGACTCCGGGCTGATACTGAATAGAAAAACCCTTTGCCCAACCCGGAGATCGAACCCGAGACCATGGCACTGTAGTCGTACCTTCATACAGCCCACAATGAAATTAATCAAATAATAAATAAATAGAAAGAGAATTACTCTCGTGTTCGTATACGCTCGTACGACGAAAGAACAATAGGCATGAGACCCGTATGTGGAAAAACGAGAATGTAACCGCAAAGATACGTATGTGTAAACAGCACTGTTCCCTTTGCCACAAGCCTGGAAAATGACAAAGTTCATATCAAAAGGCAAATATTGAAGAACCGGAGAGTTGAAATTAATTCGTTATTCACATAGACATAGTAATTATGACTGGATACTGTTGCTCGTGAAATGATTTGTTCGAATAGCAAAGGAGATAGATATTTAAATCGTTTGCTTTAGATACATTTTTGGTAAACATGATAGAAAAAAAATATATATATATATATTGTGTAGTAGTTGATTTCTTGTACATCTGTAAGAGTATTTATTTGTTATATTTTAACTTGTGCGGCGTGAGGCGCCGCAGGTAGATAGTGATAGATAGAAGAGAGAGAAGAGAAGAGAAACTCAGGGTTTTAGGTTCGTGGTACGAGCTTTATTTTGCACCTCCGCGTTACACTCGGTACGGTTTGCTGGTGGTATGCAAACGAGTCACTGGCCTGCGGAGACTCCGATTCAGGCGAACGGCACGGCGCTGATGCACGTGGCTAGCTCCGGCGGCAGCTCGCCGGGCAGATGGTAGCACGTGGTCTGCGCAGCGGTGGTGAGGTGGTCGGGGTTAGCACACCCGACTGCGATGGTGGTGGTGAGCACGTGGTCGGGGCCAGCACCCGCGACGATGGTGCACACGTGGCCGGGGTCAGCACCCGCGACGACGATGGTGGTGTGCACGTGGCGGAGTCAGCACTCCGCACCGTGGAGAAGGCGGTCAGCACGGAGTCAGCACTCCGTGCGTGGAGCACGGCGGTCAGGGCGCCGTACCGTAGAAATACGGCGGTCAACGCCGCACCGTAGAAAAAAACCCCAGCGGGAACAACGGTATGCGTGGCAACACGCAGTTAGTTAGTAGTGTTGCCACGGCGAAGAAGATTGTAAGAAAAAAAGCGCGCGTGACATTGCACGCTTATTTATACAAGCGCCGTTCAGACGTACGTCAAAACTAGTGACAGTTTAACCAGCCAATACGATAAATTAACGGTTTCGATTGGTAGTTAAACTGACGTAAACGATAACGTTTACGAAGAGAGTTAACGTTCCTAGCAACGTTACAGTACCCCGCCGAAAAGACCAGGATTTTACTATACCTGAATATAAGTAAAATCCGTCTGTCTACCTAGCATTCTTGTTATTTCACCCATTCATTCCATCCTCTAACATACATCTTTCTAACAAACTGTCTAGCATCAAAATATATGACCCGAGACCCTATCTAACAGAAAGTACTTTATAGTATTCAAAGACTCTCCTAAAATAACAAAAAGAATAATTGTACAGACTACAATATTCAAAATACCAAGTAGAAGGTGTTATTAAAATGGCGAGAGATATTATGTATGTTGCACAGTTGTAGTGTAGTGAAGTTAATTAGTTAAATGTTTGTATAAGTTATAGTAATATAATGTAGTTAAGTGTATAGTTTAGTTTATTAGTTAAAAAATATAGGTTGTTAAATAAGAGTTTAATAATTTAAATTGTATATAAGATATGTAGAATGTATAGTTTAACATTTATAATTAGTAAGTTTCAAGTCTTTGATATGCCAGGTACCAAGTGGATTACCATTCATATCAGCTAAATCATACACTAGAGGTGATTTTTTACAAATAATTTTACATTTAATAAATTTAGGAGCAAGTTTTTTACTAAAATGTTTATCTTTATCACTTTGATAAAACGTTTTTCTCCAAACTACATCACCAACATTAAATTCTGCAGATTTCTTTCGCAAGTTATAGTTAGCACTATTCCTCTTATGAGCTTGCAAAAGTAAAGACTGTACTTTGTTAAATATATTAGATAGTACGCCTAAGTTTTCAGCATAGTGATCTCTAGGTATGTAAACAATGTCCTGATCCACGTTAATGTCTAAGTACTGTGAACCACAAGTAACTAGTTCACGACCATGCACTAGGAATGAGGGAGTGTAGCCAGTCACCTCATTAACAGAGTTGTTAATAGCAAACTGTATTTTGGGAATCAAGAGATCCCATACTCGCTGATCATTTTCAATGAAGGTGGAAATAGCGGTCATGATAGTTTTGTTATAGCGTTCGACAGTGTTTACATGAGGAGTATATTTAGGTGTATAGTGTATGTTAGGAACTTTGTACTTTTCTAACATCTGTTTTAAAGTGGAGCTAATAAATTGCCTTCCATTATCCATAAGAATGGTTGATGGAATGCCATGTACAAGGAAAACATTTTCTTCTAGGATTTTAGTTATAATTTCCGCGGTAGCGCGTTTTAAGGGAAAAAGTAAACAATATTTAGAAAAACAACAAGTCACAACAAAAATATAACAATTTTGCTTTCTAGTACAAGGTAGAGGTCCAATAAGATCTATACTTAACATTTGAAATGGTCTGGAACATGACTTAGGTCTGCCCATTTCACCCAAAGTGGAGTGGTTTTGATGTTTGTGAGAAATACAAATATCGCAAGAAGAAACAAAATCGACTACACTAGCATGCATGCCTGGCCAGTAGTATTTTTGTGCCAGCCTTCTGTACGTTTTGAAAATACCAAGATGTCCAGCTAAAGGGTTACTATGGTTTTCAAAAATAATAGGGGACCGAAGTTCTTGAGGTACAACTTCCTTCCATTCAAATTCAGAATTTAAAACACATTTAGATTTCATAAAACGATAAAGACGATTATTTTTTATAATATAGTTAGGAAATGAGGTTGGAGAATTTTGACAACCGTGAAAGATATTTAGGTACCATTCATCAGTTGTATTTGTAGCATTTAAAGAAGTATCTATAGTACTAAGCTGAATAGGACACGAACGAGACAATGCATCAGGAATAACATTATCCGCACCTCTACGGTGTTTGATGTCAAATGAAAATGCAGAGAGACGGACACCCCAGCGAGCAAGCCGTCCTGTAGGGTTGTTAAGGTTTAGAAACCATTTTAGAGCTGAGTGATCTGTGTAGACAGTAAATTTTTTACCAGTTTCTAGGTAACATCTCCAGTGTTCTAATGCAACTACGACTGCTAAAGCTTCGCGTTCAGTAATGCTGTAGTTACGCTCCTGTGGAGACAGTGATTTACTCATATAGGCAATAGGATGTTCTACGCCATCAGTAGTTTGTGTGAGTAAAGCACCGACGCCATAGTCGCTAGCATCTGTGTGAACGTCGAAGGGCAGATCATAATTAGGACACGACAATATGGGAGCTTGAACGAGACAATCCTTTAGTTTAGCAAAAGACTCTTCCGCCTCTTTAGACCAAATGAAGGGTTTAGCCTTCTTACTTGTAGAAGTAAGTTTATTGAGGGGTCCAGCAATTGAACTAAAGTTTGGAACAAACCTACGATACCAAGATGCAGTGCCTAGAAAACGTTTGACCTCCTTAGGGTTGGTCGGTACAGGAAAATTCAGAATGGCATCGACTTTTCCAGGATCGACTTGTAGACCATTCGAATTAACAATATAACCTAAATACTTAAGTTCAGTGCGAAAAAATTGTGATTTAGAAAAATTAATAGTTAAATTAGCAGATTTTAATTTATTATGGACTCTTAAAAGCATAGACATGTGATGATCAAAATTAGGTGAAACAACAATAATATCGTCCAAGAAAACGAAAACACAATTCTCAAATTCAGGCCCATAGAATAAGATATCAACTAACCGTTGTTGTGTAGCAGGCGCGTTAGTAAGGCCAAACGGGGTAGTTACGAACCTGAACGAACCGCGTGATGGAATATAAAATGCTGTTTTATCGCGATCACACTCTTGAATAGGTATTTGCCAAAAAGCTTTCGATAGATCAATAGAACTTAAATAACAAGCATTACTCAAATTATCCAAAATTTCTGACATGTACGGTAATTTATAGGCATCTTTTTTAGTAACAGAATTTAATTTACGACTGTCTAAACAAAATCTCAATTTACCATCTTTTTTAGGAGTTAGTAAAACAGGTGAACACCAAGGACTCTCACAAGGTTCTACAACACCAAGCGCTAACATGTCATCCAGCTCGTTACATAACACGCGTTGTTTTTCCGGAGAAAGTCTGTAGTAACGTTGTCGTATAGGCGGTGAGTTGCCTGTGTCGATGTGGTGTGTGATGAGATGTGTTCTGCCTAGACCTCGCTTTTCAGCAGAAATGGAACTAAATAATTCTATAGTGTTATCAGCGTTTAGACGCTGTGATTTAGTTAAGTCATCATAGGATAACAATTTAGTTTTGTTATCATTTATAAAAGAAATACTACTAGTTGTAGAATTACCCATGGTTATTGATTGTAAATATTTAGGGCAAATTTCAAATTTAGTCCAAAAATCAACACCCAAAATTAAATATGATGACACTGTAGGTATCACATAAGCTTTAAGAATGTGAAAATTATTTTCAAAACTAACAGGAATATTTATATAACCTATGGAGTTTAAAAGTTGGCCGCCCGCGGCAACAAAGTGTGTATCAGTAGTATCCGGACACAATTTAAAACCGGCTGATACCAATAATTTATGTGAATTGTTCCCCAGTATAGTCACTGAAGATCCAGAATCCAATAAAGCACAAAAACAAATTTCACCAATATTTACGTTAACATACGGACGCGAATCATTATCAGGTTTACGTTCCCAGATTGATGTAATATTATAGGTAGAAAAAAATATTTTAATAGTGGAAAGCCAACGTTCCCAGTCTTCTTTATCGAAATTATTATTTTTAGAAGACACATTACAACAATCTAGCGTTAAAAGTTTTTTTGGACTCGATTTAGAATGACACTTTTTACAATTAGGAAAAATAACGCCCGTAGTACCACATTTAAAACAAATCGGAAACCTATCTTGTTTACAATTAGCGAGCGTATGGTCATTAGTACGGCAGCGAGGACACTGACTACCTGAGCGGCTTTTGTTCTCGGGCGATAAGCGGTCGACCGGTTTACTTGGATTCGTAGATGTATATATAGGGTTAGTTTGTGTGTTTGTTTGTTGAATATAATTATTAGATTTATATGAATTTTGAAAACGTGTAGATTTATTAAATTGAGTATTAGTATTTTTAGTATATTTATAATTAGTGTATGCCAAATCTGGGGCTAAAGTGTTATTAGTGATAGGTGGTGGTCTATGATACTGTGCAGTCATACATTGGACATTTTCGAAATTTTTACAGACTAAACGTAGATCTTCAATAGTGTAAATTTTAGATGAGCAAGCAATAACATTAGAATAACAAGGCCGAATATTATGCAATAAGATTTCTAATTTATCTGACTCAGATAATTGTCTAGATAGACGGGAAAAAAGTTCAGACATTATAGATAGATAAATAGTTATATTTTCAGATTCGTCCTGTGTACGGTTGCGAATTTCTGAAACTAGGCGATAGTCGTAATCGAATTGACCAAAATCCTCAATTAACAATTTAGATAATTGGTCCCAGTCATTTATTTTATTTTTTATGCTGCGGAACCAATGTAATGCATTACCACAAAAAATTTCGGTAGCAAATTTTAATATATCGGAGGACGATATACTTCTAGAAGTTTTAAAATCATTAACTTTTTGTAAAAACAATCTAACACAAGTGGAACCATCGAATTTCAATAGTCTAAAATCAGACATACGAATGCGCTCGCATAAATAAGGTGCAACTTGACTATTATCGACCGATGTGGGTAGATTAGAATCAACACTCGAGTTCAATTTGTTGAGTTTATTAACTAAAATGTTATAGTCACTTAGGATTGTATGCAATAATTTTTTGTCATCGGAAGTGAGAGGTTTGATTCTACGAATTCTATGATAAATATGATTGGATAAAGCACTACTACGTTTAAAAATATTCGATTCAAATTTATTTTCTAAGTTTAGAATTTTAGAATTTAATTCAGCAAGGGATAATTTTAGATTATTAAAATCAGTATCAATATCGAGACCAGACTCATCGATATCTTCGGAGGGATATAAAATTGAAAGCTTATGTATTTGCTTCCGCAATTGTAATACGGTATTACCCGGATCTTCACCACGGATAATAACCTCATAGCTTAGTTCGTTTTTATTTAGTAGAAAGAAGGTAATAGGGTGAGTGCCCATTATAGAAAATTAAATGGATTAGTGACACGAAAGTACAAATATTTTTTTTGATAAAATAATATGGGAGGGTAGTCGGACAAAAATTGCGAACAATGCACTAAAACACGATACAGTTATAATTTAGATTTTTTAAACACTTAACACTTTCACTTATTAAAGAAATTGACTCACCTGTTCGCAATTAGTGTTACCGTTCGCTTACACAGTGTAGACTGTGCAACGGGACTGTGAGGAGTACCGAGCAGTAATTTGGAGATGCAAAAACCCACGTAAACCTAAGTTAGGCGCCACTGCGGCGTGAGGCGCCGCAGGTAGATAGTGATAGATAGAAGAGAGAGAAGAGAAGAGAAACTCAGGGTTTTAGGTTCGTGGTACGAGCTTTATTTTGCACCTCCGCGTTACACTCGGTACGGTTTGCTGGTGGTATGCAAACGAGTCACTGGCCTGCGGAGACTCCGATTCAGGCGAACGGCACGGCGCTGATGCACGTGGCTAGCTCCGGCGGCAGCTCGCCGGGCAGATGGTAGCACGTGGTCTGCGCAGCGGTGGTGAGGTGGTCGGGGTTAGCACACCCGACTGCGATGGTGGTGGTGAGCACGTGGTCGGGGCCAGCACCCGCGACGATGGTGCACACGTGGCCGGGGTCAGCACCCGCGACGACGATGGTGGTGTGCACGTGGCGGAGTCAGCACTCCGCACCGTGGAGAAGGCGGTCAGCACGGAGTCAGCACTCCGTGCGTGGAGCACGGCGGTCAGGGCGCCGTACCGTAGAAATACGGCGGTCAACGCCGCACCGTAGAAAAAAACCCCAGCGGGAACAACGGTATGCGTGGCAACACGCAGTTAGTTAGTAGTGTTGCCACGGCGAAGAAGATTGTAAGAAAAAAAGCGCGCGTGACATTGCACGCTTATTTATACAAGCGCCGTTCAGACGTACGTCAAAACTAGTGACAGTTTAACCAGCCAATACGATAAATTAACGGTTTCGATTGGTAGTTAAACTGACGTAAACGATAACGTTTACGAAGAGAGTTAACGTTCCTAGCAACGTTACACTTGTAATAATAAATTTCATTTCATTTCATTCATTTAATTTATAAAAAAAATAAAAGGCGTAATTTAGTATTTCCTAATGGTGTCTGTAGTTTGTGTTTTCGATTCGAAAATACACGTAAGTTAAATTTGTGCTCGATAGGTATACAAATGGGCTCGCCGTTATTACGTTATTGGGTGGAAAAAAGCTCTGTGAACCGTAAACGGGTTATACCCCTGCCTACCTCTTTGGGGATCAGGCATGACGTTATATTATGGTATGTATATTGCAATTGCAAATTATACACTAATTCATAAAGTGTTTCATAACGTACAAATTAAAACAGAAACGACTCTTCGTTGTAAACAACAAATAAACCATTGCGCCACATTATCGATATTACAAATAAATTTTACATTAATATTAGATCAAATAAATTTAGACCCAGATAAACATGTCTAGGAATATTCGAAATTCAAAATAAAATCACCAATACGTGAAGTGCTGTCGACGTGTACGTGTGATAAACATATTTCGTAGCGTAAACATTTCTCGCTAAATGTGCAAATATAACAAAATTCAGTTTGCATCGAACCTCGATACCTGCGAATCAATATTGACACCTGACAAGCGGCGTAGGTTAGAGCGGGTTGCTAAAATATTTACATTGAACACGTTTGTTAATAATCATGTTTGATAACGATTTTTCCGTAGTTTGGTGTGGTGTCGATAAATAAATAAATTATTTTCCTGCCTTGCGCGGTACGACTATCGTGCTGTCTCGGGCTCTAGTCCCGGGTTGGGTAAAGAGATATTTAAGTTAATAAGTTCATTTACTCAGTATCAGCTCGGAGTCTGTAAATGTGCCCTGTAAATGGCAATAGGCCCACCCCATACTGGCGAAATGTGTGTGTGCTACACCTCTGCCCACCCCTGAAACGGGAAAGCGTGATGCTGTATATGTATGTATGTAAATTATTAGAGTTGGATTGTAGCGACTGAACTTAGGATAATAATATGTTATAATCATTTACCCCCAATAATTTATATGAAATGGAGCATTATCGATTGGTCTTTGTTACAAGTCAGCCGTGAACGAGGACGACATCGATATTCGCACCAAGACAAATGCTTGTGTAATCAACTATTTGTTAGCGATTTGGGAATGAAAGTTCCCATTTCCAGGTAATTTGGGGACAAGAGTATCTTATTATGGGATCTAGAACAAGCATTAATAATAATGAAATGCCTACTCATACCAATCTCTGCACATAGCGTTTCTGATTCGTAGTAGATCGATGGAGTAGGGTTTCAATTTGCTTCATATCTGTTTGATAACAAGCTGATGGTAGGTCTTTCGTACGTGAGGGGCCGTCTAGGTAGGTACCATCGCAATGTCTATTTCTACCGCCAAGCAGCAGTGCGCCTGCACTGTTGTATTTAGGTTTGAACATTGTATCCAGCGTTATTACTGGGCATTATGAGACTAACATCTAATGACTTAAGGTAACGAGCGCATTGGAGTGTCACACAGTACTTTGTAATTAAAATTTCTGTTTGGTGTTTCTACTGTTTATGAGCGGTCATATCGCTTACTATCAGGTGAGCGGCATGCTCGTCTCGTCATTCAGAAGCAAAAAGAAAGGCTAAGTAGGTGATCACATAGTCCTCCGAATCTGAAGTATATTTCTACGGAATTCGCCTTGATAGTCTAAGCCTTACAATAAAATTTGGCTCTCATTTTAAACCGTACTCTCGCATACGGTTTTTATACATACATACACTGACGCCCTTTATCCCCGAAGGGGTAGGCAGAGGCGCCACTAGTGCATCCACTTTTCGCCGTGCGTATTCCATCCGGATGTGATAGGGGGCGAGCCCATAGCCGTATCGGGCACAAATTCCAGGTTTCGGGCTGATACTGAGTAGAAAAAACTATTATCACTGCCCGATCTGGGGATCGAACCCGATCGACGGTCTTTATATTATTAATTACTATGAACATAATTTTGTGTCGTTAATTGCACTTTATGTTCTCATGACGGCTTAATAGCAAACGCCAATAAGGGGCAAACCAACAAAGCTGTTAGCTATAAAACATTTTTCTAATAGCTACCTTTGCTTTGTTCGTGACTTCGCTCCTTAAATAATGTGGCGTGATTTTTCAAATATGCAAATGTTTTAAAAATTCACCAAAGTTACTCTAACAAAAATCGTTCATAGTTTTTTCGGGAAGTTTCTGTCAAAACACGTTCTAAGTTGTGCAATATTAGTTAAATTGCACAAAATATTGATATAGTTTCGCATGTGTAATTTAACAAAACAATAACGTTAAAAGTTTAAGTTATATTTGTGTAGAAATTTCTTCACAGGATCTTATTTATTCTGCCATCGATTGGATAGAAAAGTTTCAAGTAATTTACTTATAATATTTACTTCATAATCTACGACCATTTATCATATTTTAATTACCACTTAAAAGAATAAGTTATAGCATAAACATGACATTTCGCAGGCATACATTTATAACCACTTAATTTTTATTTTTTTAACACACCTAATATTAGCAGATTAAAGTAATGAACTGAAAGACTAACTGCAACTGAACTAAGACTGCCTCGGTGAAAGAAAGAAAGAAAAAAAAACATTTATTGGCCACTAGTTGGGTGGTGAGTGGTGAATAACATAGTAGTACCAACATTTTAACATAAGTACTCAGATACTTACTCACTAAATGTGGATGGTATATGTCCCACCACAACAGTGTCAATAGGATCTAGATCAGCATATGCCAACCAGCAATGGTTGGCGCTGATTTTCATCTAGACCCTAGAGCAACGTCAACCAAAAACAAGTACATAGAAGAGCGGTGGTGTAGTTTTATTACGGTACGACTGCAATGTTGAGGTCTCGGGTTCGATCCCTGGGTCGGGTAAAGTGATATTGGATTTTTCTGTTGAGTATCAGTCCGGAGTCTGGAATTCGTGCCCGATATGGCGATAGGCTCGCCCCCTATCACATCATGGGACGGAATAAGCACGGCGAAAAATAGTAGCATTAGCTGTGCCTCTGCCTACCCCTTCGGGGATAAAAGGCGTGAGTGTGTATATGTAAAGTAATATACATGGTTTAAACAGGTCTAAATTATTTAACATGTCAACAGTATCTACTCAACCAGATTATGTTTACGCGCCACCAGATAAACTCTTTATTTTCACGTTGAAATATGTCACGTCTTGTATGCACCGTAGGTACACATTTGACGTATCTTTACGTCACTCTATACGGCAACAGACGTTCTTATACGAGTAATTCGCGAATACGCCCAACGTGTAATCACGGTCGCGACCTGTTGCCACTCACACGCGAAATCTTTGTTCTTCTGGCATATCCTTATGCTGCATAATATCACTAAGATTCTAGACGTTTGTTTTGTGATTCTAAAGAGTTACTCGTAGGTTGATTTTAGTTTGCTCTACAAGTTTTATCAAGGCTGGATAATATTAAATCCTACTAATATTATAAACGCGAAAGTTTGTAAGTATGGATGTATGGATGTTTGTTACTCTTTCACGCAAAAACTACTGAACGGATTTCGATGAAATTTGGCACACGGGTAGATTATGTCTTGGATTAACACATAGGCTACTTTTTATCCCGGGAAAATAAAAAACGGGACTTTTATCCCGGGAAAACTCATTCACGCGGGCGGAGCTGCGGGCAAAAGCTCGTTCTAAATAATAACGACTGTTTTGTTCTTTGTTTTATAGTGGCTCAGCAAAGTGGCCCCACTGCACTTGGAGGTAAGTGAAGTGAGATCCAGATAGAGTGCCGACTGACGAAAGATGGTTATCCTTCGCCAGTAAACACAATTATGCCGGCATGTGTGAACTGAATATACACAGGCTGATCCTGGAACCCGGCACACTTACGTACACTATGGCGGCTTTAACACCTTATGTACGGTGGTCGCTATCCGGGTGGATACAATATTGTTAGAATCTGAAGCGATTTCGATTTAAAATAAAAATAAATTTACCACTGATTTTACAACAATACTTTCACAAAGATATAGAACACTACACCTGAGCCAAGACCGAGACCGAAAGAGAGGTGCGAATGAGAGTGCACATCGATACGGCACCCTTTTTATACACCCAACTGTTACTTCCACTACTAGTTCGATATCACAAAACGTTTTATCCTAACAATACATATTCTATCCCATACAATACAATAATTATGTAGACTAATTTAGCACCGCTGTTGTCATGAGTAGAAGACCGAGACCATTAATTTATATGTCCCAATTATCATTAAATAGTAAGTCGTGAAAAACAAAAGGACAAGATACAGAAATATCGAAAAAACAAATAAAAGCAGTACTTGCTCACTCACTGAGCGACAGAGGATGTAGTGACTAAAATTTAGAAGGGTATGCTAAGGTGGTTTGGGCATTTGGAAAGCATGGATGATAGAATGACAAATAGGATATATAAGGCTAGTGTGGATGGAAGGGCCGGCAGGGGTCGACCGCACCAAACCTTCGAATGTCAGATATCTGACATTCTAAGTAAAGGCCAGATTAAAAGTATCCTGAACCGGCGGGGAGGCATGAAAAGATTAATGAAGGTAGAGGAAGCGAAATTAGTGTGCCAGAAGCGAACAGAGTGGCAATCCAAAGTTTCTGCCTACCCTTATGGAACAGAGGCGTGATACTATGTATGTATGTAGCAGTCATTAAAAAAAGTAACTAAACACAATCACAAAAACTTGCACGAAGCAAGGCAAAATACATTATTTAAATAAATAGTGGCTGCTCGCTTGTAAAATTAATCATATAACAAAATATGTCGCTGTTGGCTATATGTGGCTAAAACCTGATGACCGTTAAATGAGTGCCAGAGACCTCGTTCAAACGAAGTATGAAGATTGACTTAGCAGAGCGGTGACTCGTGGAAAGAAACGAGGTTAATAATAGACATGACGTTATTAATTTTATATATGTAGTCCACATACTTTACTGGTGGTAGGTCTCTCATATGTTAGAGGCCGTCTGGGTGGGTACCACCGCAATATCTATTTCTACCGCCAAGCAGCAGTGTGCATGCAATATTGTGTTCCGGTTTGAAGGACATTGTAGCCAGTATAACAGTTTTTGTGTTGTAGCACATAATGACACTTAACATCTTATGTCTCAGGATGACGAGCGCAGTGGAATGCCACACAGTAGGTACTTTGTAACTCAAGGTGCTGGATGGTGTTGCTACTGTATATGGGTGGTCGTATCGCTTACCATCAGGCGAACGGCATGCTCGGCTCGTCATGCAATGCAATTAAATATATAATATATATATTATATATGCCAACCCTGTATTATATTATAGGTACTGCTCACTACTGAGCACGGACCTCCTACTACTAAGAGGTTATAGGCCTTTGTCCACCACGCCGGCCTAGTGCGGGTGTGCAGAATTCAGATACCCTCGAAATTATTTTCGGAGAATTCTCAGGTATGTAGGTTTTCTCACGATGTTTTCCTTCACCGTAAAAGCGAACGACAATGAATAAAAAAATACACACGTTACTATTTTTAATAAATATTTTTCGAAAACTTGTCCAAATTTGTTGAAACATGTAAATCGATTAAACCTCTAAAAGCGCTAGTTATCAACTTATTAACTCCTAAACCGTTCGAAATTACACAACCAAATCCATTATTGTAATCTTTCATCGATGTTAATTAACTATTTGGAGGAAATTAAGTGTCAATTTTCCATTAACCAAAATTCCGATGTCCATAACCGTCTATTCTAAATATACCAGGCAATTTTGCCCGAATGTCAATTCAAATGCGAGTTTATTGTTTGCACTATTATTTAGATGATTACAAGGGACAGCTATGGAACCACGGGGGGATTTCAATTTGCAGTATCTAATGCAGGGCAATTCGAGATAGGGATAGTCGGTTAATGGAAATTGTTCGAATTGATAGTAACCTCCTTGTCTTTAGCTATTTACGTAATACTGTATGGATTTCATTTGCTTCAATAGCATTTAATAGGGATTATTTAATTAGTCTCTCTTTCTCTTCGTAACTAATAATTCTGCAGGATGGTGGGGTCAGCCTTCTTCAACTGTCTCTTCCACTTCGTCGCGTCGCAACACATGCCCCTATAGTTTTTGGTCTCCCTCTTGGTCTTTTTCCGGGAATGGAAATTATTATAAATTATTTAATTAGTAATTTTTGATAATCCTAAGGGCTTGTTTCACAGCTTCTTAGTAAATGCTACTCGTCACATAAAGGTATTAGCCGATCAAATAAAAAAGTCACTCTCTAATCTATTCTTCTAGATTATCTAGTACTATCTAAATTACCTGTTTAATAATTCAAATATATTATTGTAGTGCATGCCATTAAGTAATTCAAATATTACGTATTTGATGCTAGCGTAAAGTGCTCTCAAACTCTGTTTCCAAACTAATAACTAGTCGTGATAACCTATAATTGGATTTATATATCTATACTATTACTTATATATTTTGTATACCATTGGTTGTCTTTGTAACAAATAAATAAATATCATAACTAGACACACACACACTGGCGACTTTTATTCCCGAAGGGTTAGGCAGAGGCGCAACTAGTGCACCCACTTTTCGCCGTGCATATTCCATCCCATGATGTGATAGGGAGCGAGCCTATCGCCATATAGGGCATACATTCCGGACTCCGGGCTGATACTGAATTTAAAACCCAATATCACTGCGCGACCCGGCAATCGAACCCGAGACCTTAGCATTGCAGTCATACCGTAATACAACTATGCCACCGAAGCAGTCAGTCAGTAATGTGATAACTGTCAAATAAAATTTACCTGAATCTTGAAAGTAGGTCCTATATCTCCTCCAATTTATTATAGGCTTCTACTAACAATAGGTACTACGTAAAAATATACAATTTACAATTTAATCATACGTATAGGTACAATAAGAGCAAACTACCAAAAGTCAGACAAAAACAATACAATTGGAGACAAAATATTATATGTAATGAATGAGTCCCAAAAGGATTCATTTATATTTCAATAAATACACCTGTCTTCTATATTGGAAATAAGCTGAATATCAATAAAGTTTGATTACAATTCAATAAACAATAGCCCAAAGGGCATTGGGGATTTGTTACCCAGGAAATTAACTCTGAATAAAAAGAGGTTGGAAAAAAATCGAGGAAACAATTTGCTGTCATTTACCGACGGCTGGTGCAAAATAGGTTAGGTAGTCATTTTTTGCGTTTTAGCGTGGATAACATGTGGAAAATACTGGGGTCGTTGTATGGATACGAAAGTTCATGCTAAAAGGAAAAGGGTCTTGTTTTGATATTTATATTAACGCCCGCTTATATATAGCTATAAGCTAACTTCCTTATATAAATGGACACCGGTGTCCACCGCGGGCGTTAAAGGATTACTACATTTCAATCCTATTTTAATTATAAGTAGATATATAAACTAAGTCCTCGACAAACATAATCTTATAGGCTACTTTTTTAAAAGAGCACTGTAGGCTTTTATACAACACACATCACGCCTTTATCACCGAAGGGGTAGGCAGAGGAGTAACTAGAGCTTCCGCTTTTCACCGTGTGAGTTCCATCATATGATGTGATAAAGGCGAACCATAAAACTCCAGACTCTGGGCTCCGAAGTTGCACAAGCAATATAACTACGGCACCGAGGCAGTCTTGATCTAGTCTACAAGTGTCCAGAAAATAAGTTCCATTAAGGCAGTGTTTATCAACGTGTGGGTCGCGAAATCCAAGGGCACGCACCTCTGATTTTTCTAAAAAGTTATGTGTGTATCCTTTGTGAATTGTCGTTTGCTTTATCGGTGATGGAAAAACATCGTGAGGAAACCAGCATACTTAAGAAGTTCTCTATAAGATTTTCGAAGGTATGTGAAGTCTGCCAACCCGCACTAGGCCAGCGTGGTGGACTAAGGCCTAAACCCTCTCAGTTGTAGAGGAGGCCTGTGCTCAGCAGTGGGTATACAATACAGGGCTGGTATGATATGGTATAGATTAGATTGCGACGTTTATATATAGTCGGGTTATACATTTATGTCACGAGTTTCATTAACTCAGAACAGATGGCGACTATTTGACGACATGCGACATTAAAATATTTATTAATCTGAAAAGTAATATCTTTAATCCTAGTGAGGTATTCTCTAAGAGTCTTGAGTCTAGTAAAGCTAGATAAGAAATTGAGACAAAGAGATTCCACGGAGAATCGTTTTCAGCTTTGAGAACTTAAATCGCTTTTCACGCCTCTAAGTAAGCTTATATTAATTCTCGTGTTTGAAGATGTGAAAGTAGTGTAGATACTAAGTACTACTTCTAAAGTGCGGTTTAAAGATAGCGCTTTGAGTATAATCTTCATATTAGCTGACTTTAGATTTCTATTGCCTATTTCGCTACGCAAATTATATTTTTAATCAAACGAATTGTACTCAAGATAGTCTAAGTTCTTAGTTCAATAATAATAACAATAATCCCTTCCTAGTCGATTTCGGTCACGGCGGCCAACTTAACGGAGATTAGCTAGGTACGCAGGAGATATTATAGTGCACAAGTGTGTGCGCAATACACAGGTGCACTGGCTATTCCTTCACTCTCATAGTCAGTCAGTCAGAGATCAGGCGCAGGACCAACGGCTTTACGTGCTTTCCGAGGCACGGGGGTATCACACCGCCAACTTCCTGATTTCGAGCTGCCACTGAGTAATTTTTAAGACAGTTTTTTTTTTTTATTTCTCAATGTGCTCACGTTGGTCCGCTATCCGCCTGATATTAAGCGATGATGCGGCCTAAGGAGAAGAAGAAGAGAAGAAGAGTCCCAAATTATATCTATGCGGAAATAGACACTATGGTAGTGAATTCCACAATTTGGCTGTCCGCACAATAAAGGTGGTAGCAAAGCGCTTAGTGCGAGCCCTTGGAACTTCGACCATGTAACAGTGACGCTTCACCGTATCTCTGCTGGTCCTGTGGTAAAACCCAGTCACAATGTTTTTGGCCCGACCCGGGATTCGAACCCAGGACCTCAGTAATTCAATACAACTACACCACCGAGGCAGTAAAAAATAAACAATATACCAATAATATGAACATAATATACCATACAGATAATTATGAAATATCAAAGGTAATCCATCATCCAGATCGCTAGTAACTTTGGCTGTTCCACATAGTACGTCAATCTATGGACAAAACTCTTTCTTTATCAGATCGGCAAAGGAATTTAATCAATTAATTAATGTCTCTTCGGATCTTGACCTTTTTCATTCTAAGCCTTACATGTTTAAAGATAATATGACGATAAATTGGTTTAATGGTTCTCTTACTAACAGACCTAAAGATTAATTGTTAAAATTATTATTTTATGCTTTTTGTTGTGCTTTTGTGCTCAACTCAGTCTTGTGTTTTAGTATCTAAATTACATATTATATATAGGTAAGCTGTATAGTAGCGTACTTGTGGAAACATATAAATTGTGTTAATTATGTATATTTTAAATATGTATTTGTGTTAGTTGCTTTAACTTTATATTAACACTTTGTTTCCCTAATAAAATAAAAATAAAATAAATAAAAATAAATTGTGAGTACCTCCATTCTCCCTTCATTACCCATTCGAAAAGATTCAACATTTGAATAAAATGAAATCTTCTGTTAAATGAACACAAATCAATATCACGTCACAAAGGGTTCACGTAACGATGCCAATCTTTTCAAAATTAATAATTGTGCCCTTCTGCTGACATGAAAAAAAAAACACAATTTCGTTTTCAATGTTAAATTGGTATTTGAGAGTGCTTGCGTAGGCGATGTTCTTAGTGTTTAGTTGCGATAGTCATTCAGTGCCGTGATCAAAAATCATCCTGTGGTCTTTCATTCTGAACTTAAGAACCTCCCCCGAGCAAACGGCCTTGAGCATTAATTATATACATTACGGCGCGCTTTACTTAACAAATAATTTGAGGTCCTTTTGAAAATTTTAAACTACCAAAATGATCCTTATTAAATTGTCCATCTAGTAGTCAATCAATTAATCAGCTTGTTGCCGTCCACCGCTGAACGTAGGCCTCCCCAAGTAAGCGCCAACCATCCAGGTCTTGAGAAGTCCGCATCGATCCGCTACCCGCCGCCTTTTTCAAGTCGTCGGTCCATCTAGTAGTGTTGGTTGCAAATTAAAATGATGTGCACTTTAGGAAGAGATGCATTTTTATAATGGAATTAATAACACAATATTCACATTATAAAACAATTAAACAACCAAATAAGTAAAGATAACATATTGTAGAAATATGCGGTTTAATTATTTTTCAATATGTACAGTCAGCAGCATAAGTTGATGAACAAATTCAAAATTTCAAATTGCCTACATACTTTTGTGTTTATCTCTTCACAAAAATAAAATAAAAGGTATTTGCTTTACTTCAAACGAAGAAAAAAATATTTCAGTTTAAATTAATGCGTATATAGGCGATTTGAAATTTTGATTTTGTACAGATATTTATGCTGCTGACTGTACTATACATTTCGAATAGATAACTTCAAAAAATATGGTGAGTGCTACATTTTGCTGGGGGGTGCACCAAAACAGTAGTGAGAGAAGTAACCACAATCTCTACATACCCTGAGATTTAGATAGTCTAGGCATAGGTACTTAGTATCACAATCTAGTCCATCAATAAATTTCAAGTCCCATAATGCCCAGTAAGCTGGCTACAATGTTCTTCAAAGTTGAAAGCGGAACACAACAGTGTTGCTACATTAATTCTCAAATTTCTCAAAATACGACTGAGGAAACTGTCTTTATCCTCTCTGTTGTCAGCTTATAGTTTGTCATTGCCATCAATTTGCTGAACAGTATTGATATTGTCTAAATATTCAGGCAGTTCGCTTAGATTCTAGGTCCAATAAAAATAACAAACTAAAACTAAAATATCTCTGCATCAGTAATTCCAAAACATTAAATCGCACCTTTAAGACGAAAACGACACAATTCAAAAAGATCCAAAATTGAGTTATCGTCATAAAATTACTTAAAACGAAATTTTCAATACAGCAATAGTTCAAACACCGCCATATTCAAGCGGGAAAAGGACAAAACTATTATATCGATGCCTTTTTTATTATATTTTCATAAAAAAGGGACCAGTTTTAAGTCATTTTATGACGATAAACCAATTTTTTGAATTGCGTCGGTTTCGTCCTAAAGGTGCGAAATAGTTTGCCAAGTTGCAGAGCTAGGAAAAAAACATTGTTCTTTCAACTATTTCACGATCCAGAGGAATAAATTAATAGTGCAATAATAAAGTTTTTTTTTTCTATTTTCCCAGCATTCTCACGTTGTATATACTGGATTGAATGACGTTATGTACCGAGTGATGAGATGCAGGGGGCTAATTAAAGATACCACATAAAATATGTCGGCGTTGAAGCGAAACAGATTTTAAGCAGATTGGCGAAATAATAATACTAATTGGCGAAGTCAAGCGTCGTAATACTTCTTATTAATTGCTGTTAATGCTTCAAATCAAAATACAACGTATTACATAGCTGATTGACGGTATAAAATTGACGGAGCAGTGGTACCTACCAATGAAATGATTGTGTACTACGTACTTACCAACGGCGTTCTATATTCGAGAAAATATAAAAACAAATATTGAGTATGATTTTTATAGCGTAAGTGGCAAGCGAGTTTTGTATGGTGAAAGAGATTTTTAATATCATCTGAAGGTAAAAAATATCGACACCTTGCGAAACTATAGTCATAGCTTTAAATTCGTTTTCTTCCAAACAGCAACTATCCAGCCAAGCTAGTCTATTAGTGCTAAAAAGCCAATATGGCTCTCCAAATTTACGAAACGTGATCATTAAAAAGAACCGAACGCGCCAGCATTGTCGAAACAAATCTACAAAAGGTTCATCCGACGTGACATGAAATCACAACATAGTCGGTAATTAAAACGCAACATGCTGTGACTCGCGCCACAAAGTTCCGCAACGGAGACAATGGCGTGACAGCGGCTCTATAGTTTTACGGTAACAATGCCATGCAAAGTTTTACAATAAGAAACTAGGATGCATGGAACTCAATAGGAAATTGATGAGATTTGTTGACGTTCTGAAAGAGAATGGCAGTGTTTTTAAGTACAGTCGGGCACATAAGCAAATTAAAAATTACAAGTCGCCTTTACGTGTTAAATTTTAAATCATACATTTTTTTTCTCCGTGTAAAATTATTTTACTTTTGTGAATAGAAAAATAATTTAGTAAAAAACAAAAGTGTATAAGCGATTTGAAGTGTTGAATTTGTTCAGTTACTTATGTGGCTGACTGTACATCGAAGTCATAGCTTGACCTAATACTGAGATAGTAATTTTGTGTCGTGGGTATCAGGAAATATGAGTTGCTTTCGGTTTCACAGCATCCATAATAACATCTTATTGCGGAGATTCTATCTACATTTCACAGCAGGTTTATCACCTACAGATTAGATCTTTTGTATGTTTACAAAGTTTCAAAATTGGTTTAGCGATGTTTATGTCAACTGTGAACAGAATAAACGTATGTTAAAATATTTTTGGAACGAAGTTCCTTATTGCGCGTTGTGAAAGGGGGCTGGACGGAAAGTTGTCACGACACTTTTTGCTATTATCTTACTAATATGAACCTTAAATACAATGCGTAGAAGCTATAATTCTTGAAACGAGTATATTTGTATTTATTTTATTTATTAAAGTCATTAAAACCATTTCTTACTAATCTAAAATGAACCTTAAATACATTGTAGAAGCTATTTCCCCAGCGTTGGCACGGCACGAGTACAAAAGAATCGAACGTAACATTCTTTTTTCAAATTTTGTTGATTTATTCTACTTTGGTTACTGACATTTATCAATAACAAGACTAAACGTGCTTTGCTCGCGTTTAAAAATCTACTTTATGTGGTAAGCGTAAGATCGAATTTGTGTTTAGTCAATCAAAATTTGTGATAAAAATGCTATGCAATAGCTTTACCGCGGTAGTCTCCGAGTGCCACACGTATTTATTTGTTTTTTTCTCTAGAAACTTATGTATTGGAACGGAAATAGGAAAATATTTATATATTTATATATATACACACTCTGTTATATAAATAAAATTTTATTACAATTCCTTCACTAATTAATCGAAAGGAACTTCGTTCCATCCGGGTGTCCCTTGACACCTCTCATTGCTTTTTTCTTCACATTTTTTTTTTCAATTCGACTTTTTATGGGTAATCTGCAGCATAAGTCGATATCAAACATTAATTATTAACAGTAATTATAAGGATGTCCGGCAATGTCATCCTCTATACCTTAAAAATAATACAATAATCCTATCCCTTTATACTGTTCGGCATTTGCCCTCTCTACGAAGAGAGTTTAGGCCCTAACAATACAAGGTAATTATTAATTACTGAAAGTTTTGTTTTAACTCACGAAAAAGTTTCTATTCAAAATTAAAGCCTCTACAGAACGTTCAAACGCGGAATAAAAATAATTTAAAACTTTCAAATGCAGAATATAAAGATTTTGATTTGAGTTTGCGTGATTTCGTACAATAAAGCGAAACTTTTGTATAATTATGACGTTGAGGTGAACAAATAGTATTGTGGTTTACTGCTAAATGTAATAATAATAATCCAGCCCTGTATTAAATACTGCCCACTGCTGAGCACGGGCCTCCTCTACTCCTGAGAGGGGTTTTTTTTTTTGGGGTAGGCGATCCTGCAGTCAACACAGGGGAAACCTGCGAATGGGATACTGGAGTCCCCCGGCTTGACGACTGCAGGGGCCTGGGAAGGAAGTGGAGAGGAGTATGGACGGGAAGGTGGGTGAAGGGAGGAAGGTTCTCACGATGGGCGGAAAGAGAGGTTGCCAGGAAATGTTCGCGGGCCCTTTTAGGCCTCAATGTGTTATCCAACCAAGAGGTATACACACTGAACTGTGTGCCTTGGCCCGCGACTAATGTCCCCCCGCGCATGGGCGTGCATTGGGTGTGAAGACCCAGCGTACAAGAATTGCCTCGGGGGGCTCCTGAGAGGGGTTAGGCCTTAGTCCACCACCGCGCTGGCCTGGTGCGGGTTGGCAGACTTAATATACCCTCGAAACTCTTATGGAGAATTCTCAGGTATGTAAGTTTCCTCACGATGTTTTCCTTCACCGTTAAAGCGGACGATAATTGGTAAATAAATTAAATGTGAAATTTATTAAATAATATGAACGAGTTCAAGTAAATCCTTTCCCGCAATAGATCCTTAAGAAAAGTTGTACAAAAAATATTTTTAATGGAAGGTTTTATTTCAATTTATTTTTTACTGGTGGTAGGTCTCTCATATATGTAAGAGTCTGCATGCACTGTTGTGTTTCGGTTCGAAGGACATTGTAGCCAGTAAACTACTGGACATAATGAGACTTAACATCTTATGTCTCAGGATGACGGGCGCAGTGGAATGCCACACAGTACTTTGTGACTCAAGGTGGTGAATGGTGTTGCTACTGTTTATGGGCGGTCGTATCACTTACCATCAGGCGAACGGCACGCTCTTCTCGTCATTCAGTAGCAATAAAAAAAGAAAAATAAATCTTTTCCTCTCTTTTCCAATCTTTTAAGTTCACGTTTTTCACTCACGATTTTTCTGACATCATGAGTAACCATGGACGGAGTTGATCATTTATCATTAGGTGACCCACTTTCTCGATTACCTTCATCTATAAAAAGGTATAGCTAAAAGAGGAACTTTAATAAAGAAATCACATTATTATGAAATCTGAATGTGTTATATTGTCATTAGTAAAACTTAATATATTTTAATACATGTAGAATAAGCCATTATAAGTAAATTCCTAATTGCTTTCACACAGTCCTTTCGTTAAAGATACAAGACTCATAAATAGACGTCAAAGACTTGCTGTCTCTTTTAAAATAATTCAATAACAGCGTTGATACTAATCACTATAAGTTCCTCAAGGCCAATATACCCAAATAGTTTAAAATCCAAGACCCAAATCTAGCCTAAACAGGACTGAAAGCGTCTAATCCATCTGTTGTCTCCATTTCAAACTCGAAGAGCCAAAGTAATAAGGCGAGATCTTCAAAGTTATTTCGTGGAGTGTCAACCACAATTGGCAAATGTTTGAGCATTATGTTGATGAAACAACGTTTGTAGACATTTTATTTTATGCGTATAGCGAGGCAGATGTTCCTACGTTAATTGCGAGCGATGAAATGCTGGTTTTTGAAATATTTTAGAGGCGTAGATAATCATGAGAATTGTATGAGATTTAGTTCGTATGTATCGCAGTTGTTAATACCAGATATTTTCTTGTTTACTTATTTATTAAGGTAAATACACACACACACTCACGCCTTTTATACCCGAAGGGGTAGGCAGCCGCGCAACTAATGCACGCACTTTTCGCCATGCGTATTCCTTCCCATGGTGTGATAGGGGGCGAGCCTATCACCATATTGGGCCCAAATTCCAGACTCCGGGCTGATACTGAGTAGAAAAACCTAATATCACTTTGCCCAACCCGGGGATCGAACCCGAGACCTCAGCATTGCAGTCGTACCGTAATACAACTACGCCACCGAGACAGTCTAAGTATTAAGGTAAATACAAGAATAATTAATTCAATCGTAAATGAATGAACTTTATATTTTAATCTACCAAATTCACCCGATGGTCTTTCAGTATTAAATTTTGACCATTCGTCAGTATTTACAAATGAGCATGTATTTCACCTGATTATCACCGCAGCTCATAAACATCTACGATATCAAAGGAATCATTGATTTTTTTGGTAGCCCTTAACAGCCGGTCTCCATAACTTACTTAATTTTTTTGTAAAGCAATATAAATAAAAGACTGCATAAATTATTACAACAATAATTAATTGCGCTATGTTCATCTTTGGAAAAAAGAAACGCACCAATGCCAGTAATCATATTCGACCCTCCGATAGATAGGATAAGGTAAGGATAAGACATTCTTATCTATCTTAGTTTATAGAAACACATTTAACCATCAAAAGTAAGCATTTTAACTGTTTATCTGTTAGTAGGTTATTGAGACCGGCTGTAAGGCAGTAATATTGTGCTCTTTATAGGATTAAGTCTCACAAAGTCATTACCTAAAATTTCAAAATAAGCTTGTCCATTAAATACAGAATTCATGCTCACTAACCCCCTTAAATCTAACACTATATAGACGGGAGGGGTCGTAACATTAAAATAATATTACCCACACACAAAAAAGGTTAATCCTACTTAATAATATTATAAACGCGAAAGTTTGTAAGTATGGATGTCGGGATGTATGGATGTTTGTTACTCTTTCACGCAAAAACTACAGAACGGATTTCGATGAAATTTGGCACACGGGTAGATTATGTCCTGGATTAACACATAGGCTACTTTTTATCCCGGGAAAGTATAAAGCGGGACTTTTATCACGGGAAAACTCATTGACGCGGGCGGAGCCGCGGGCAAAAGCTAGTAGGCTATATTTCGTAATAGTTTTTTATGTTCACTGTGCGGTTTTCTCTGCGGCTTTGGTAACACTGTTATCTGTACTTCTCACTTGAGCGAGTTGAATGTAAATTAAACTTTAGTGCAATCACAATAATACTGCTATTGGCTGGTTTTAATGTCACTGATGAGTTTTTAAATTGATAAATAATGTGTGTACATTTTGAATGAGCAAACAAATTGGTTTTGTCTTTTGAGTATTCAAATGTACAAGAGAGATTTCATTTTTAATAGTATTTGAGTATTTTATATCACATAAGCAAAAGAAACATAGATTATATCATACGGTACAAACTATCCGAAACATTCGAAGTAAACTAGAAATTTACTATGAAAAATTGATTTTCAATGTTTGCCAAACAGAGCGACGGCGAAATGTCGAACATCGGTCCACATTGTCGACAAATACTGGAGATTATTTCGACATACGAGATACACACGATTCGTTTATACGTCTATTTATTTATGGTTAGAATGTCGCAAAGATATTTTGTATGTAAACATTGTGAATTGGAATGTTTACAATACAAAAATCATATTTCGAAAGACTTCTATTTTAAGACGACTGCGTTTGAACAGACAACGTCAGCCACATAAGTAGCTGAACATATTCAAAACTTCAAAACGGCTCCAAACTTTTGTGTTCTTACCAATTTTTATTTTATCTTCACAAAAATAAAATAAAAGCAATTTACTTTACTTCACACAAAGAAAAAAAAGTGTTTCAGTTAAACTTAACGCGTAAATGCGATTTGAAATTTTGAATTTGTTGAGCTACTTATGTGGCTGACTGTACGTTTAATACTTATGTAAATTTTCTTCGTCTAAATTCAAATGCACAGGGAAGCGCAAGGTTTTTTAACGCATTGTCATTGTTAAGATAACGGCTTACGGCCTTAACTATTCATAAACCGTTTATAAACCTATTTTAGTTATAGAATGTTTTATGTTCTTCAAACGAATGTTGAATTGTATTTGAAGAAAGAAGACAAAACATTCTAGAACTAAAATAGGTTTTTAAACTGTTAATGAATAAGGTCGTTAGTATTTACTACAAGGGCGCATATAATAATGAATCCTCATTGTAGGAACAAATCCCGACCCGAACTGCTAATCGAAGTCTTTCCAGTCCATAGCTTACGCAACTACTAGATGCATCGAAAATGCAAGAACATTAACATAAAAACCCACTTATTCAAACACACCAAAAATATTCTGAATCCTTAAAACCTCAGAAGAATAACAAGCACTTAAAACCCGCACATTTTTTTGTAAAGCAACATTTGCATTTCGCGCCAGTCGACGATAAACGACAATAAACGTCCCAGTTATAATTCTCTTTGGTCCCAGTTCTGCGTTAACAACAGAAAGTGTTGACGTCGAGACAATGGCAGGACTGGCGCAGTGTTGCCAGGTAAAGAATTTCCTAAAATACCCGGATTTTATAAATATTTGCTTTGGTCGCTTGGTAAACATTCGTTTGCTATTCATTATGTGGTATTAATGGAAAAAATAGCTCATTCCGTACAAAATATTAATTCTTAATTATATGATTGTTTTGAACGTAGAATGAACATTAATATATAAAGTCAATGTTTGTTTTTAGTTTTAATTTTTATTTTTAGTTAATTTCAAAAGAGGTAGACAGAGGTAAAATATTTTTATGATATGGTATCCGATAACTAGGTTAGGTTATGGAAAATCAATAAGACATTTAACACGTCGTATTTATCCCTCTCTACCAAACTTGTTCATACTCAATCAATATGCATTGTTCTATTACACATGAATTAGGAAACTAGTTATTATTTATTTATTAGTAAAGCCTTACCAACTAAAAATACATACAAGAGTTTAACATTATGTGGAAAAAGATAATTATTATTTAAGTGTATGCTTCTAAATTACAGGTAAGTTCGACACTACTTACTTAAATAATTTACAATCAATTTTATCACCATCAAAAATCCAGTAACTACATTAGTTAATAGGTCTATTGCAAGATCTCGGCTGAATAAGTACAGTTGCAATATCTATTTCTGCTGTCAAGCAACATTGTACAAGCACTGTTGTGTTTTGGTTTGCAGGGTATTGTGAATGGAATTTTTGTACACGGTTCCTACTGCCTATAAAAGCCATTTTAAATAGGATTTTTTTTGTGACGATCCCTGGTTCTTATATACAGTAAGAACACTTACTGGTGGTAGGTCTCTCATATTTAAGAGACCGTCTGGGTGGGTACCACCGTAATGTCTATTTATTCCGCCAAGCAGCAGTGTGCATGCACTGTTGTGTTTCGGTTTGAAGGACATTGTAGCCAGTGTAACTACAGGACATAATGAGACTTAACATCTTATGTCTCAGGATGACGAGCGCAGTGGAATGCCACACAGTACTTTGTAACTCAAGGTGCTGGATGGTGTTGCTACTGTTTATGGGTGGTCGTATCGCTTACCATCAGGCGAACGGCAAGCTCGTCTCGTCATTCAAAGCCATAAAAAAAAAACACTCAGAAATTGAAATTTTAAACACAGCAATGCCTTTATTATTTTAAGAAAAATTAATACCATAGCTTGATAATATAACAATCAATAAATTAGCATGTCGCTGTCCACTGCCGACCTGTCCCCAACCATCCCGATCTTGAGTGGTAAACAACAAATAACAGTAATACAATATTAAGAAATATTTCAACCGCATAGATGAATATGTGAGCGAGTAGATTAATTGGAACGTTTTTAATTTAAATTCAAAGAGAGTTGTCAGTTGAGATAAAATTAAGAAAGACGGAAAGACAAAAAATATATACCGAGCTTAAAGAAAACTATTCTTTTATTTTGCAAAATCCCACAAATATGTAGTTTGTATGAAAAAATAGGAGCATTCCCACATTACCATTTTTTTATCCCACAGGAGAAAATCCGTCTTATGGATACCTATCTTAAGCCTGGGGAGGGGAAAAATGGTTATGTCAAACTCACCGGCCTTCCGACCCAGATGCCACGTAAATTATCTCTGGAACGGGTCCCTCAAATTATGCCGGCATACCGATTAAAACCCGCGGTAGCTTGCCTCCCACATTACCTACTACTCCCGGAACTTAAACCTGACAACACATCGCATAATACATAGCGCGCTATTCACAGCGTCAGAAACGAGGTTGCCATCGACAGCAGACAATGGACATTGTTCATTTATCGGTATACTTGCAAACTAGTAATAATCTGCGCTAACTCAGTACCATTTGTTACTAGGGTGTGCTAGTTTTTACATTGTAATAGTGATGTTACCTCTATCGATAAGGGAACAATGTGTTTAGACAATGATTTGTTCTAGTGGGAATTCATTGGATGCTGGCTTCATTTGAATTGGAATCCTTACATAGTATCAAACACAGCGGCATTTGTTTGCGCTAAACTTAAAAACTACCGAACGGATTTCGAAAAATTTGGTATGGAGATAGTTTGAGACCGTGGATATAGGCTTTTTTATCCCGGGAAAATATAAAGCGGGACTTTTAACCCGTAAAATATTTTTTTTTCAAAATGCGGTCTCTGAGTTCTAGAAGAGAAATACTAAGCATGGTGTATCTACACAAAATGTTAAATAGTCATATTGACAGTTCAAATGCGTTAAGCAAATTTGCTCTTAATGTCCCTTTGCGTCCACCTCTGGTGGTAGGTCTCTCATTATGTAAGAGGCCGTCTGGGTGGGTACCACCGCAATGTCTATTTCTACCGCCAAGCAACAGTGTGCATGCACTGTTGTGTTTCGGTTTGAAGGACATTGTAGCCAGTATAACTACTGGACATAATGAGACTTAACATCTTATGTCTCAGGGTGACGAGCGCAGTGGAATGCCACACAGTACTTTGTTAGTCAAGGTGCTGGATGGGGTTGCTACTGTTTATGGGTGGTCGTATCGCTTACCATCAGGCGAACGGCATGCTCGTCTCGTCATTAAATGCAATAAAAAAAAAAAAAAAAAAAAAAAACCTCGCAAACCTCCCAACACTCCTCATGTCCGCCGATATAGAACCAACATAGGTAAGCACTCCCCTATACCTCGACTGTCTACATTATATAATCAGCTGTCGAAGAAAATTACTAAGCTTGACATATTTCATGATTCACTATACGCATTTATTATATGCGGAGACTATTCATATGCAATATGTCCATTTAAGTATGTATATAATATAAAGTTGTATTAGACTGTAATTCTTCCTAAAAATAAAAAAATAAAAAAATAAATTTAGGAAAGCTCTTTTAGGTGAGATTGATTAACTTGGACCCTAACATTCTGATAAATCTATTCTTTTTTGTCTAGTTCCTTATAATGTTTAATTGAGTAATTATATCGTATAATTGTATTATGCACGTTGTGGTTGCCTGTAGTCTGAGTTACAATTAGTTTTATTTTCTGATTGTTATTTCTCTTTATTTTCAATTTTCCTTTTTTTACATTTTTATATACATACTAAAAAAAACATTAATACATATTATAAAAATATAAAAAAGTGAATCACCCTCCGATGGCGAGGCTCAAGACCCAAGCCACCGGTGGTCAGGGATTCAAAGTGAGGAATCTCCTCACAATGCGTGCCGTGTCCAGAAGTACTGCTTTCTGCATCTGGCTCTTGGCCCAACGACCAATTGAGAGCCTCTGGAGGTGTTGGTCGAGACTCTTTGGTATCAACCCATGAGCAGAAACGACAATCGGAACAATAATTGTGGAGTCTACCTCCCACATGTCGGTAACCTCGTGAGCCAAATCTAAATATTTAGACATTTTGTCCTTTTCGGCCTTAACAAGGTTATCGTCATGCGGAATAGTGACGTCAACAAGTATTGCCCGGCGCGCCAATCGATCTACTATTACAATATCAGGCTTATTGGCAACAATAGTCCTGTCCGTGATAATAGATCGATCCCAGTACAGCGTTGCATGATCATTTTCGAGAACTGGTTGAGGCACATATTGGTAATATGGCACTTCAAGAGTCACAAGACCATACCGAAGAGCAACTTGCTGGTGTATGATCTTGGCTACTAGGTTGTGTCTATGCAAGTACTCGCCGTTAGCAAGATACGAACAACCGGAAATCACATGCCTGATTGATTCACCGGGACGGTGGCATGCCCGACAGATATCGACCGTACCGTCGTTCATGATGTATTTCCTATAATTGTTCGTTTTCATAACTTCGTCCATAATTGCAAAGACAAAACCCTCAGTTTCCCCAAATAGGTTACCAAAACGTAGCCAAGATACGGATGCAAGCTGGTCTACATCAGGCCCGTGAAGGGCCCGATAAAACCGACCATGTAGTTCCTTGCTCTTCCATATCTCCTCACGTTCCCGAATGCCCATCACCTTAGGTTTTCGCCAGTTCTCATTCGCCAAGGAAAGCGGGGTAAATCCCTTATCTACCATGACTACAACCTTATGCATGCCCACTTCGCTGTGGAGGAAATAATCCCTGAGATTGCATACCTCGCGGTTATGTAAGTCCTTAGCATTAAGTAAGCCTCGGCCCCCACATCTCCGCGGGATGTACAATCTCATCACTGACGATCGTGGGTGATGCATACGATGTGCAGTCAGTAGGGTCCGGACCTTTCGATCCAGGGCGTCCAGTTCGGTCTGAGTCCATCTGAGTATGCCAAAAGAGTACATGAGTACAGGCATAACCCAACCGTTGAAAGCGCGAATCTTGTTTCCACCTGACAAAAAACTGTTAAGTACTTTTGTCAGACGGCCGAAGAAACGTTCCCTGACCGATTGTTTTACGTCGGCACCCATAATACCCAGTGCCTCAGGCATACCCAAATATTTGTAGGTTTCCGTCTCGGAAAGGGATCTAAGTCTTATAGTCTCTGAGACTTGTATGTCATCAGAGATCACCACCTCTCCTCGCTTCACATGGATAACCGCACATTTATCTACACCAAACTCCATGTTGATTGAGTTGCTAAATCTTTCAGTTATTTTTAACAACTCAATCAATTCTGTTTGTTTTGATGCAAACAACTTGAGATCATCCATGTAAAGCAAGTGAGATATAGGCTCACTCCCTCTCCGTAGACGGTATCCTAACCCTGAATCCAACAACAGAGTACTGAGAGGATTCAGGGCCATGCAGAACCACAATGGACTCAGACTGTCACCCTGGAATATACCCCGCTTGATTCTAATCGGCTCATCACAATCAGGGGGACTCGTACCACCTGGATATTTTAGGAAAGTGGTCCATTGTCCCATACATGACCCAAGAAAGGTGCATAAATTTGTATCAATCTTATACAAATTCAACACCCTCTTGAGCCAAGTATGGGGCACCGAATCATAGGCTTTCTTATAATCAATCCAGGCAGCCGATAAATTCCTTCGGTTGTGACGAGTCTGTTGGCAAATGGTCATGTCAATGAGAAGGAGCTCCTTTGTACCACGTGACCCAATCTTGCATCCCGTTTGTCCGGGAAAAAGGATATTATTGATTGTGAAATGATTTGCAATTTTCAATCTTAATATAGATGTAAAAAGTTTATAAATGGTTGGAAGGCATGTTATGGGTCTATAGTTTTTCGGGTCCGTGGTAGAGCCGGATTTAAAGAGCAGGTGAGTGACACCTGTCGTCATAAATGTTGGAAGCGATCCTCTATCTAGCGCATCCTGGAACTGTGCTGCTAAACGAGCATGCGAACTGAGAAACCATTTCAACCAGAAATTGTGCAGACCATCCGGACCAGGAGACTTCCAATTATGTGTCGGACGGATGGCTGCCAGAACATCCTCTGAGCTAATTGAAATGGTTTCCATAGCCGGTATTGCGTCGCAAGCTCGTTCTACAACACTAAACCAGGGGTCTTCAGTCTTCTGATTGTTATTATTATGTTTGTATTATTGTAAACTTTGTTGGCAATCCTCAAATAATAAAATAAAATCCCAATAACGCGCGCGAAGCCGCAAGAAAAGCTTGTTAGAAATATGACTGACTACTTTTTGTTCGCTACTTTTGTGATAAGTGCTTACCTGGGATGAAAAGTAGTTTATCAAATAAGTAATGTGTCTACTTTCTAGTCTAGCTGCCCAACCGTTAGAGAATGTATATGCTGTTCATAATGTAATGAAATTGAAATTAAATATTGATCAATGATTGATAACATAAACGTTTTATACGAGGCTGTTAGGCAGGAGTTAGGTCTTGTAATTGACTTGGCACCGAAGTTAATGAGTCACGATCCCTAGGGATCTCGTCGATAAGATAGGATACTTAGGTATATAGTGAATATTTTAGCTTTATAAAAGCACTAGCATTGCGCGCGGTTCCGCCCGCGTGGAAAAGTTTTCCCGGGATAAATTCCGGAATCGCCATATCGGGCACAAATTCCAGACTCTGAGCTGATACTGATTATAAAAATCCAATAACACTCAAGGAAATCAAAATACTTTGGAAATAAAGATTTTTTTAAATCTGATTGGATGTTCCAGAGATGAGCGCGTACAAATAAAACTTCAGCTTTATAAGTATCGATTACAACAATTTAATCGTTGTTTACAATAAAAGTAAATATTTACGCAAATCTATTGTTAAATAAAGGCAATGATACACTATCTGTTTCCCAAACATCAATTATCTTGACAATTAAGAGTGAAACGTATGTAAATACAGAAAATTGCTTTATTCAAAGCATTGTGTAAAAGATACTTGGGCGTGATTCAATAAAGTCAATTAGGTGACGTTAAATAAATACCTACCTATGTCCTGTACCTGTAAACATGGACTCCTATACCATACCAGCCCTATATTATATACTGCCCACTACTGAGCACGGGCCTCCTCTACAACTGAGAGGGTTAAGGCCTTAGTCCACCACGCTGGCCTAGTGCGGGTTGGCAGACTTCACATACCTTCGAAATTCAGAGAACTTCTCAGGTATGCAGGTTTCCTCACGATGTTTTCCTTCACCGTTAAAGCGAGCGATAATTCACAAAGAATACACACATAATTTTTTAGAAAAGTCAGAGGTATGTGTCCTTGGGTTTTGAACCTGCCGACACTCGTCTCGGCAGTCCGTTCCACCCCCAACTAGGCTATCGCCGCTATATGGACTCCTATGTACGTACGTAAATAAATAATAGCCAGATATTTAAGTTTATAAAAAATATATCCTATTATGGAATTTAATAATATGCATATCCATTAAACTAAGCTGATGTACATCTGGCATTTTTGGAGATTAGGTACTAAATCAAAGAAATAAGCTGGGTCCAATGTTTTTTATAACAGTAGGTCAACAAGGCGGAGTATCATATTATATTTCTCATATTTACTACCGAAGATGATCTCTCATCATAGTGTTCAATCATTTCTTTTCATAAACACTCATACTTATTGGTCTATTACTGACCCTGACACCCTGACCCCAGGACCAGCTGCTTACATTGCTTAAGGATGGGTATAGTATTTACCTGATAGTGCCTTAATTTAGTTCTATAATCATATTACCTATCTTCATGCGAGGCCTGCATACTCGAGATGCAATCTCGCCGTTTCTGTCCGTGACATAAGCGCACGATAAACTTCCATATAGTTTTCCCATTTTAAAACTCAAATTATTATGTCGGAATCCTATTACATTTTTTATAAATTTATTTATCATAACTTATCTTGTTATTACTATTCTTAGTTTTTAATGTAAGTACACTAGTTTCACCTTTCTAAAATCATTAACTATTCAGACAGATAGACGCGGCGGGGGACTGACTTTGTTATATAATATGTATAGATTCTAAAAAAAGATGTTAAAAACTAATTATACCAGCTGCGAGACCTTCAAACTAGAACACAGTTCTTGCCGACTAGGCAACAGAAAAAACTGTACCGTCACCTAGCAAAACTACAGCCCGCGAAGTTTCTAAAGAATGCTGTACTGATAAACCTATCCAGAATTTTTTCCACCTGCAATGGTATCGCGATAAAACAACCATTAAACAAGTGAATTGCCGTTATTATAACGAGTATAATTCACGCAAATAACTTAATCGGAGATCCATTTGCATAATAACTACCTTTTCACCATCTTATACTAATGAAATTTGATTCTAACGTTGAAATGAATTATAGGCTCTTAAAAACATTATTAAAGTAGTTAAAAGTTTTAAGGGCGTTGAGTGTAGAAAGAGCATAAAATAAAATATTTTTTAATAAATCATTGTGCCTTGAAGTAAAATATCAAAGCTCTCTTCACACATTTTTCGATATGGTGGTAAAAGGCTCTCTAGAGATCCTTATTTTTCTTATTTAAGGTGACAAGAATCATAAAAAGATCCACCAGTTTCAAAAGTTTAGATAGAATACCAGAAGTTAAGAAGTTAAAAGGCCGGCAACGCATCTCTGTGCCCCCTGGTATTGCAAATGTTCATGGGCGGCGGTGATCACTTACCATCAGGTGAACCGTATGCTCGTTTGCCACCTATATCATAAAAAAAATAGTTAAGAATATCAATTAGAAAACAGAGGACGTTTGGGCTTTTGGAAATCATATCTAGTTCATGAAATATATTTAAATAACAACTCTGCCCATTATCACTGTAATTCGAATACGTACAGCTAGTTTGAACAATGAGGCTAATCACCAAATAATTAGCAGTCAACTACAAGCCAATTACACGATACTTAAAGGCGTGAGTCAGAAAGTCATTGTGCAAGTTAAAACTATGGAAACTGGCACATACGTTAAGTATGTACTTAGATGTCTAAGTCCTTATAACTTGAACGGAAGTAAATTTAATACAAAGTTTCATGCTTTACTGCGAGTAGCTGAGTATACACATGAGCAGGTCATAAGGCTTGTGTTGCATCAAGTTTCAAGATACTGTAATGATTATAAGTACTAAGCTTCTAAAGCGAAATTGGCTGGGGGATATGTACCTTGTATGATATATATGACTTGCACAAGATGGCCGGCAGAGACTGAATGCATAAAGCAGCAGACCGGGCTCTGTGGCGTATCTTGGGAGAGGCCTATGTCCAGCAGTGGACTGCAACGGGCTGATGATGATGATGATGATATGTACCTATTGTATCTGGCCGGATAGCGACGTACGAGGTGTTAAAACCCACCATGGTGGCCCACGTAAGTGTGCCGCGTTCCAGCCTCAGCCTGTGTATACCCGGTTCAAACAGACCGGCATAATCGTCTGGCAAGGGATACAGGCCGCTTTTGCCAGGTCCGTCTGGAAATCTTTAGGGGAGGCCTATGTTCAGCAGTGGCCATCGTGTGGCTGATGATGATGATGATGATGATGAAAGGATACTCATCTTTCGTCAGTCGACGCTCTGTCTGGAGCCACTCCGCTTACCATCAGGTGCAGTGGAGTCCCTTTGCCATGACCGTATAAAATGAAAGTATTTTTTTTATTGCATTGAATAACGAGACGAGCATACCGTTCGCCTGACGGTAAGCGATACGCCCACCCAAAAACAGTAGCAACACCATCCAGCACCTTGAATTTCAAAGTGCTATGTGGCATTCCACTGCGCTCGTCATCCTGATACGTAAGATGTTAAGGCTCATTATGTCCAGTAGTTACACTGGCTACAATGTCCTTCAAACCAAAACACAACAGTGCATGCACACTGATGCTTGGCGGTAGAAATAGACATTTCGGTGGTCCCACTCAGACGGACTATTACATATGAGAGACCTACCACCAGTGAGATGGTTGACATGAACTTGCTATCATCATCATCAGCCACATGAAGTCCACTGCTGACCATAGACCACCCCTAAAGATTTCCAGACGAACCTGTTGAAATCGGCCTGCATCCAGCGTGTCCCTGCTAACTTTATCAAATCGTCCGTCCAACTTGCTATACTAACGTCATATACCAGCCAGCGTTTTGTTAATTAATCTTCTGTTATTTCTTATCTTGCTCAACTTCTTAGTAATTCATGCGAAAGTTTAAGGTGTTTCGATTTTTATTAGAAGTATACGCCGAAACCGCTCGACGGAATGGATGAAATATGGCACAAAGATTAATTACTTTCCGGATTACTGTTAAGGCAACAAGCTATTTTAAACAAGAAAAAGTCAAAGGTGTAGTTTGTATTTTTAGTAACAAGTCAATCTTTGACTGCCATGAAATTTCAGCGACACCTAAATGAAAGACAATTTCTGCAGCCACGTGCCCTCATAAATTCCGACATAAGCCCTTCATAGACGATACAATAATTAGACAATCACCGACTTCGAGTATTCTGTAAGTCTCCCATATTATGCTCGGATAGCAACATGATATCTTGGTTTGAGTTCACAACTAATTGCACTAGAGGGTGCGCGGATTCCACCGAAGTTTCTTAGCAGCCAACTAAATGCACTAGAGCGTTGATATCTTGTAATTAATTGAGTTAATCTTGAAATTCAGGTAGATTTATTGGTTGTAACTGTGAATTCAAACATATTTTGTCTTTGATATAAAGAGGGACGATGAAAAAGGGTTAACTTTTGAGGGTTAGTGCTAGTGGGCATTGAACCTAGGACTTAAGACGTACGGTGTATAATTAAAAAGGTACCGACAGGACATCGCTTGAAACTTCAATTAAAACATATATAACATTATTCCAATACAGTTGCTATGAAGTTCTGTTTTGTGATATATTTAGATAATACCTACACACGTCTTTTTATCAGCTTCCCTTATTTACAGTCTTCCTGATAATTGAATGGGATTTTAGGAAACCAATGTATCGTGTGTTATTCCTGTTTCGTAAAGCCATTTAAGATTTCTGATTTGCCACTTTAGGAAGTTCTAACATGACGTCATCGTAGGTTTATCGATCATTTGAAAATAAATAATCTCAAGTACTAAAGATTGATCTAGGTGAACACACTTTGTTGACAATATTTCCGTTAAATGATAGGAGAGGCAACCCTAGCGCCATATCGGGTACGAATCCAATCGACGACAAATCATGTTCGTTTTATTTAGAAAAAATCACACAATGTATTCTCTGAACTAGAACTACGAAATTGGTTTCCAAATTTGGGTAATATTAGATTAAGTTAATATTGTGGACATTCTGAGGCAATTACATTGATAAAAAAATTTGAATCTTTGTATTATAAATATTTTAGGGCTGTCACATTCTTTCCAAATTTTCGTTTTACTGAAATGTATATTTGTTAGTTAGTTAATTTATATTTGTTAGAGTAATGTTATTCTCTTTTAACTTTATTGTCAACCATATTATAGTGGTATAAGCTATTACAATATGTTAGTTGTGGTTGCCTACTTGAGGAGCACGGCATTTAGATAATGTTGCATGTGTTATTTCTTGTTTGTTTTGTAACGTGCATCTTCTATTGGCAATCCTAAAATAAAATAAATATATTTATTATTTCATTCGTCTTCCTCTCACACTGAATTATTGAAAGTGGCAGACATCAATTACTTGGAATCCCGTCCAAAACAATATACCCGTTAATTTAATCCCTGTAACTTACATATCAATTAAAATTAATTAGTTAATCTCAAAGACTTAATAGATTATGAAACGTCTATTAAAGAGTTTTATTCGAGTCGAGGAGTAGACCGCAAGTGTAACTGGTGGAGCTGAGAACAGTGTTTTAATAACTGTTATGACCTGCATATTTGCAAAGGAAATTCATTAACCGCTAGACAACAAAGCTTTTTAATACACTGGCAGAGAACGGGGATTTCATGGAAAGCGACGCATTATTATGTAATTCATGAATATACATATTATGAAATATGAACATTCACTGTAGTAGAAGAATAAAGGTATCTTTCGCAAGTTTCAAGTAAATTAACTATATTATATATCATTTAAACAGTCAATGGGTAATGCACGCTTACGCATACTCACGCCTTTTATCCCCGAAGGGGTAGACAGAGGCGTAACTAGTGCACGCACTTTTCGCCGTGCGTATTCCGTCCCATGATGTGATAGGGGGCGAGCCTATCGCCATATCGGGCACACTTTGCCCGACCCGGGGATCGAACCCGAGACCTCAGTATTGCAGTCGTACCGTAAAACATCTACGCCATCGAGGCAGTCAATGGCGGGCAATGGGTAATGTACATAATACTTATTTTATAACCATTTATCTGGGAGCCTAGTTGGAGTCTGAATTTTGTATTTGGTCGGCTTATATATTTATGTGACTAGTAGTATTTACTAAGAAATTAGAAGAATTGTGAAACAGCCCCAAGAAATGTTTTTACCTTAGCATAAAAGTGTCTTGGCAAACGTAGCGTGGGACGCCCTCTGGCCAGATGGCGGGACGACTTGCACAAGAGGGCCGGCAGCGACTGGATGCATAAAGCAGCAGACCGGGCTCTGTGGCGTATCTTGGGAGAGGCCTATGTCCAGCAGTGGACTGCAACGGGCTGATGATGATGATGATAAAAGTGTCAATCGGCATTTTAAATTATTAAATCTTACTCGTCACTTCGTATTCGTAAAGAGTTTTTCGGGATACAATCTTAATGCGTATTTTTTTGGGATAATGTCCTTAAGGTTTAAGATTATTCCGTAGCAATTTTCATCAAAATTGGTTCAGGCGTTTTGCCGTGAAAGCGAAAGATGTCACATTTATAAATAAATCAATAAATAGTTTGAAAGTATTAATTTGACTAGTATGTATAAATATAATTGTTGGCAAGTCGATAAATGAATCAATTTTTTATGTAAACTCTTTTTTCATATTTACCAACACCAACTAAATCTGTAAAAACTTTTTCTGGCCCAGAAAGTGTTTTTGCCGCAAATGTTCTAAAAGCTTACAACGCATGGACTTAAAATGCTTCTATAGCGTTACAATGCTTCAGGAACCCAACGTAAACTGAAAATAATTAATCAGCGGAGGTTTAATAAAATAAAGTTGGCTTGAACCTAATTAAACCGCGACGGAAATATCTTTTCGGTGCTCCCTACATTTTGGTTAATTAATGATATTTTTCAGGATTCAGCCACAGTTCGAAGTTGTTAATTTGGTTGTTTTTGGGTCAATGCTGAATTAGCAATACTGTTTTGATTTACTGTAATATCAGTGTTATTTCTAAGTAATAAAAGTTTATTAATAAGTGTTTAATGTGTATTAAATAATTCAAATTATTATAATTGAAACGCACATTCCAATCTAATTGTGGGAAGCTAATATTTCTTATTATAATAATCCTTGTTGTATAGGTAGCGTACATCATATTGCCCCCGGATTCAACACACACTGACAGTACGTAATATGTGTGTACAGTCAGCAGCATAAATATCTGTACAAAATCTAAATTTCAAATCGCCTATATACGCATCAAGTTAAACTGAAATATTTTTTTCCTCGTTTGAAGAAAAGTAAATACCTTTTATTTTATTTTTGTGTAGAGAAAAATAAGATTAGTAAGACCAAAAAATTATCTAGGCAATTTGATTTTTGAATTTGTTCATCTACTTATGCTGTTGACTGTACATACTTTTGTATGTACTTGTGTGGAATTATTGGGACTACCTAAGTATATGTTATTTCCGCTTTGCCCACCCCCCTACATCTCCTCCCCCCACGGATCAAACTTTCTTAGGTTAAAAACCAGGTACACCCATAATCCTCTAAAGGAGTTTTGAGTCACCTGAATTTAATTGATCTGTACCGCATATTTCTATATTATGTTGTTTGGCGGCAGACACAGTCATTGGTACCCAGCGAAAATATAGCCTCAAGACGTCTAATAACAGGCGACCGGTTTCGGGTAACACATCAGACTAGTTGACCGAATTTATTTGAAGAAAAATATTGAGCATTAGGTGTCTAGGGGCTATATAGTCGCTGTTGGTACCTATACAACTACACTAACTACAGACCTACCATTTAGTATTTTTACATAATTTTTGACGTAAAATATCGTAAATTGATAGACAATTATCTTCTAATCCAACCGTAAAAAAGCGTCAAACAATTTCTAAAAACATACGATAAAATTCTTACGCGTAATTTCATTATTGCATAGCAAAATTTCTCGCACAATTTCTGATGAGGAAAACGCTTGATCATACACATTTCACCTCGCGATAAAATCTTATATCGATTTAATAAATAAAAAGTATGAATATTACTTATAGTAATATATTATTAAACTCGCTCCGTATAATAGAAAAATTGGTGACAATTGTGCTCAAATTGTTGTGTGGTTAAATTGGATAAAATATTATATTTATAAGTTTTTTTTTTTAATGGTCCTACCGGCCAGTAGCCTGACGCGAGTCGGCTTTTCTGACCACACCGGACTTTCGGGTGAACGCTTTAGGCGCTCGCAACCCTTGATTTAAGTGACCATGCTGAGGGCAATCCACTAACGGGTTACGAACCTCGGCTCAGGACGGTCACTGGGAGAGGATGAGACATCAACGATTAGTGTACTTAGCAAGCTGTAGTGGCAGTGGGCAGGGCACGTAGTTCGAAGAACTGACAGCAGATGGGGAAAAACGGTTCTCGAGTGGAGGCCACGTACTAGCAAGCGCAGCGTCGGCTGTCCACCGGCAAGGTGGGCAGACGACTTGATAAAGGTCGCAGGAACACGCTGGATGCGGGCCGCTTTTGACAGATCCGTCTGGAAATCTTTAGGGGAGGCCTATGTTCAGCAGTGGAAGTCATGTGGCTGATGATGATGATGATGAAGTGTAGTTATAAATAGCGTTATATGAAATGTGGTTAATATTTTGTTGCATTAAGATTTCTTCAAAGGTGTTGGTAAACTGACTGATTAACTGCCTCGGTGGCGTAGTTGTATTATAGACTGCAATCCCGGGGTCTCGGGTTCGATCAATGTGACATTGGATTTTTCTATTCAGTATTAGCCTGGAGTCTGTAATTTGTGCCCGATATGATGATAGGCTCGCCCCCTATCACATCATGGGACGGAATACGCACGGGGAAAGGTGGGTGCATTAGTTGCGTCTCTGCCTACCCCTTCGAGGGTAAAAGGCGTGAGTGTGTGTGTGTGTGTAAACGGACGGTCGATTGTAAAAAAAGGAAACCAATTCAAAATATCGTTCAGCTAGTAATTGTGCGGTACACACAATCTACTCTCTCCTACTGGCTTGACTCCGACTAATATTATAAGTATAATTAGTGAAGATGGTATGTTTCTTGGTAATGTTCGCATAAACCACTGAATAGATGATATGGATAAAATATAAACACAAAAATCGGCCATTTTGAAATTGTATTATAGGCCACTGTTTATCGTACATAAATCCGAAATAGGAGTTTTATTTCAAGAAACTGTAGACGGATTCACGAGCAATAGCTTCATCATGCTCTCTTACATTAAATACAAGCTCATGTTTTATTACATTAGTAAATAAAACTTTGCCGTTATAAGCACATTGCCCCGAAATCGAATTATTCTTCGTCTTCCGCCCTCACATCTACTAACATATTAATGGTTCTAATAATTAATGTATTAACTTTATTAACATTAAGAACATTGAGTAATTGTTCTCTGATAATTGAAGTAGCAAACTTATAATCCTACTAAATATTATAAACGCGAAAGTTTGTAAGTATGGATGTATGGATGTTTGTTACTCTTTCACAAAAAACTTCTGAACGGATTTCGATGAAATTTGGCACACGGGTAGATTATGTCCTGGATTAACACATAGGCTACTTTTCATCCCGGGAAAATTTAAAGCGGGTCTTTTATCCCGGGAAAACTTATTCACGCGGGTGGAGCCGCCGGCAAAAGCTCGTAATTAATATAATAGTCTGTTTTCTATTACACATTATAAGGAGTTAGTAAAGAATGTGAGTCAACTGATGATAAATTACAACTGAGGAGTATAAACACAAGCAGTCGAATTTTAAAATATTAGGTAGTGGAAATATATTTGTGGGCTTCTTGCCATCTCACTCACGACACGAAAGAAACAAAGTTGCTATTTCACGCTGGATATCTGGGATAGTCACACTGAATCACTCAAGCCAGTCTATTCTTGCTGAAATAAGTGTTTCTATATTAGTTCTTTCTCATATTCCCCATTCCTATTACATGCAATACTAGTTGATAAAATTCATAAAATATAGGAAACATTTATAGCCGGGAACTGATGTATTGCAAATAAATCAAAGCATCCCTATAAAAATATTTTGAATAATGCCATCGGCTGCATAAATGGCCCGCCTCGTTGCACATCGCTCATTCCTTATAAAACATTCATGAGGTAGTTCTTTTGCTTTTGTTACTTCTAATGCAAATAATTTTACATTTAAAATATCGAAGTTAGCGGTATGTCTGTATATAATAGTGTCTACGGGACTGAAAATAAGTTTACAGGTTCTAAGTTACTTAAATAGACCGGAAGTATTATGAAAAAAGATATTCTAATATTCCATTTAAGAAACACGAGTATAAATTCTAGTGTTTTTTTTTTTTGCTCTTACTTCAATATGATAGTATCTAGATAGAATAGAGTGCAAAAATAAATACAAATAAACAAATTTGACATCGGACTTGTGCAGTAAAGTAGTGTTATTGCAGGAATGAGACTCAAATTAGGCATAAATAAGCCACTGTACCAAATTGTTCATCATTTGTACGATTGTCGGTACTCAAACGGTACCCTATCAAAAGGAATAATGCAAAATTCAAAAGCTACCAGACAAATTCAATTATTCAACACAATTCCACCCCAAAAAGAACGTATTATAAGTTAATGATATTAGTATAATGCTACCACGTCGAGACGTCTACATAAAAAGTCTGAAATTATCCGCTACTGGGACCATCGCGCAAATTGCCGCGTTGCATTTTTCATGAGCCACGAGTATCGGATGCTATGAATCGTTCATTTAATTATTGGTATGGCCTCGTCTCGCCTGTTTCAATAATTGTTTAGACTATCTATATTTCAAACTGTTTATGTATAGTAAATTATAGATTTCTGAGAATTTCTGACTTCAATGACCTTTCCCAGCTTAGCGTTAGAGATATCTTAATCGTAGTTTTTGATCAATTTTTTTAGTCATTTAATAAAAAGAAATAACACTCCTTAGTTTTTCGTCATCTGCATAACTGCAAATATTTATTATTTTCTTATGGCATATATATATACCCTTTCTAGCCGATTTCGGCCACGGCGGCCAATCTCAACAGAGATTAGCCAGATACGCAGGAGATATTATAGTGCACAAGTGTGTGCGCAATACACAGGGTGCACTCGCTATTCCTTTACTCTCATAGTCCGGTGAGACGGCAATCCGACATGACCGGAGAGAGATCAGGCGCAGGACCAACGGCTTTACGTGCTTTCCGAGGCACGGGGGTATCACACCGCCAACTTCCTGACTCCGAGCTGCGACTGAGTAATTTTTAAGATGGAAAAACCCAGTCACAATGTTTTTGTCCAATGTTTTTTTCGAACCCAGGACCTCAGCGCGCAAATTGTACTCGTAACGCATACGTAATACAACTACGCCACCGAGGCATGGCTTATGGCATATGCTTTATACAAACTATAATTTGAAATAAGCAATTTTTTTTATGTTTAAATCATTGATTAGGTTTTAATCGATGGTTAGGTATTATTTTAAATCATTGATTAAACATTAAAATGGTTTAAATACATTTTATAATACATAGAGACGTGACAAAGTTGTTTCGTTCCCTGTGCGAAACGCACAGACAATTGATATTTGTATGATCTGCAAATATTCGTAACACTGTGGGCCAGAAAATCCCTCAGGAATCATGATATCCTCAACATGTGATTTGTTTAATAATGAACTTAGGTTTGTGCAAATAACGTATTATAAAGTATGGACTGCCTCGGTGGCGTAGTTGTATTACGGTACGACTGCAAGGCTGAGGTCTCGGGTTCGATTCCCGGGTCGGGCAAAGTGATATTGGATTTTTCTATTCAGTATCAGCCCGGAGTCTGGAATTTGTGCCCGATATGGCGATAGGCTCGCCCCCTATCACATCATCAGACAATCTGTCCATTCGTTTGAGAGCTACGATGCCACAGACAGACATACAGTTACACAAAAACCTTCAACTTAAAACACCCCTCTTTTTGCGTCAGGATTAAAAAACATCTTATTATTGATACAAAATATGAAATTCAACCATCACATTCCACAGTTTTTCACTCATTCAACATTTACTAATACCAAGTCTCATTTAAACCGCCATCACGTTTACTGCAGAAAACGTATTTACATAGAATATGAAATTCCATAAGGTTTTTATGAAAATGCGTCATCAAGCGTGAAGCGCGGTCGTCGACCCCCGGAATGACGAGTACGTTCTTTAATAAACTTTATGCGGCATCACATTACTGTACCTTTACTTGCATTAACCAAGTATTCTTATGTTGGTTTCAAATTCAGTCACGTATTTATACTGATATTTTTTTTATTTTGTAAGGCACACTTTCAAGAAATATTAAGTACAAAATAATTTATTCACGCAACACCATGGTACGAAAAAACTGAAACACCAGTAGGTACCTACAAATATAGAAAAAACAAATAAATACAAACAAGAAATGCAGAACTAGTGTATCGTCACGAACGTCATGATGTGAGTGTAAGGGTAGTATTAATAAATCAGTCTTACGTTTGAGTAAAATCTCAATTAGAAATTTAAGAGGCCGTATACGAAATTTCAACTATTTCAGTCAACTTTTCATCGTGATTATTAAATAAAATAAACTGATCTGATTAATTTCTAATACATCATCAGAAAGATTATTTCAACACTAATAAAATAAACGAGCCACATTTTTCATATCTTTCTTTAATTTCAATCTATCCACCAAGTTCCAACGTCTGTTTCAGAAATTTTGTTGTACAGAGACTCAAACATGATGCCGTTTTCAATCAAAATCGTGCTTTAAACTGACTAACGAAAGTTACGTTTTACTGGTATAAAAGTCGCCTTAATTATGAAAGAGACAATTTCTATATTTTCAACGTAAAATCATACAAAATGAAAGTGATTTTTTTTGCGCGAAAAAAGTTTACCTACGTTAAAACTTTAATTTACACTTTAATGTATTGAACTATTTAATATAGCTGTCATTTAAGAGCTTGTTCTCAGCCGAGTCAGCGCTGTTACACAAACAAAACTTACCTGTCAAAATCCGTCACATAGTTTCATTTGAACTGATGTTAATATGGGTTTAGTAAATAGCGACTATCTTAAAATGTTGACCTTAATTTGAGAGCGTCTCAACAGATCCCGCACTTCGGAGAGAAATTGAGTTACACCTATTATAATAATTGTAATTATAGGTAAAATATTTTTTATTAATAGATAAAATATTAAAGATTAATAATTGTAAGATGTGAGTGGGTAAATTGTTTTGTTTTAATTTTATTTCTTTGTCAAATTTTTAGTTTTAGCTTAAAGAAATATTACTTAAATTAATTATCACGTCACTGCTCAAAACACTATTTAGTACTCTGTGGATAGCGTTGTGGGTAGTACATTTAACTATCACTATATATAGTGTACATACATATACAGGGTCGTTTTGACATTGCGTTACTAAATGAAACCACATACTTATCTCCTTGAAAATAACACTTTCCATTAAGTTATTTTAATCATAGGCGTAAAATAAAAAAAGTGTAAGTTTCGAACAAAATAAATATCAATAAAAAGTAACTTTATTCTTACACGCCCTAATGCCACTACTACTACTCTAAGAGGATTCGTCGCAGCGGAAACATTACACTTTCAGTCAGAAAAACACTCACGCACACGCCATATTCGCACTAAACTACAAAATGATTAAAAAATCAGGAAAGTAATAATGTGATTTTTGGTGAAAGTATTCGTTATTCATAGATGATATTTGGCGTGACGTTAGCAGAGGTAAAGAGTTAAAGACGAGTATGTGGTTTCATTTAGTAACGTAATGTCAAAATGACCCTGTATACAGATACATACATATATGTATGTATCTCTGAAACAAGTTATAAAGTACTATTGTTTGTTATACCTAATAAATGAAAAAAACGGATTCCATTCAGCACAAGTCGATTCAAAACGTTATCTTACGTAGAAAGCTGCTCTGTACCTGACCAATACGGTATATTCATTTTCTTTTGATTAATTCTATTCTGTAAAATATTTTTATTAGAACGGATCGCGAGCTGAGGGAAATATTTCATTAGTCGATACTTAAAGTATATTAGTGTGAATTGAAAATATGCTATTAAAAGTACACTACTTCAAAGTGTTGCAATTGGAGTCTCCCTGACACTAGATGAATTAAAAACAATCGTTCACTTTTCCAATCCAATTTTGAGGAAACCAGATGTAATATAGAATTTATTATATTGTCTCAATACAACACAAACCTCAAAATCAATAACCTTTATAGAAACGACGAAGTCAAAGGAATGCCAATCTAAAATTCTAGGAATCAAACCGTTATCCTAGTCCGTTTTGGGGTTAGAAGGCGATTAATACACCTAACTCGTACGGATCCTTTGCATACACCACGTATTTTTTGTAAGGGCAAGCGGTAAAGTCAGTCATTACGGTCCCAACGGTCCTAAATAAATAAAGACCTCATAGGGTTATCGTATGGAACAAGCCAAAAATCACCTTTGTAGCGCTGGAAATGCAATGTAAATTTTGAAAGAAGAGTCATGGAACTTTTATGACTATGAACCAATACTGGTGTTAAAAAAACATAATTTTTTTTCGGGAAAATAAAATAACTCAGGAAAATCAGTAATATTTTTAAATTATTTAATGCCTGGCGTATTGATATATTATTCGAAGTATTATATTAAAAAATCCATCTAAATATACACAACGAATAAGATGCCAAAGCATATTGGAAAGTCTACGTACAAACAAGTAGTCTCAATACAGGGAATAGATCAAATAGTACAAAAGGCATAGTAAGTCGAACCATTTCCGATTCTAATCCAATTTATTCAGAGTACACTGTGAGTGTTAACACAAGCAGATTTGTAAGAAAACAAATTTTCTCAATCCATTTGATTTGGTTACTTTCCCTTAACAAAAATATTTAATAAGAAGATAATCAAACTTTCTCCGATTTAGAAGAGGCTCATGATTAACTGCGAGAGTTATATTTATTTTGTATGTCATACAAGCAAAATTACTTCAGCTTTTAATTTATAAAATGACAATAAATTCAAAATGAAACTTAATCATTTCAAAAGCACTTACCAATTAGTAATTACATTCACATTACCTGAAAACAAAAACAGCTATTAGTTATTATATTTAAAGTTAAACAATAACCAAAATACTATACCTATAGTCGCACTAGGATAAAAAAAACTATTGACATGATTAAAAATATTTTCCTTTAGTCGATTATTACAAAGAATATAAATTTAATTCAAACCATAATTGACATAATAAATATAACCATTTCTTCCCAAGGCAAAATCCCTTACCCTTCCAAAACCTAGTACAAAACCTTTCAGTAAAAAAGGCTTTGTTCCGTTAGCCAACAAACAAGAACCCCGCAATGGTCAAGACAAAACAACTCCTTTTGTGCCAACATCAAAGTGGATCCAACTGAATGTGAATATAGGGTGACCACATGTCTCTGTTTGAACGGGATTTTCCCGTTTCAAATAGCCTTTTTACAGGAATTCAAAAAAGGAATTGATGACGCGGTTTTAGCCGTTAATAAATATAGAACCATCTGAAAAAATGTGTATATCTTTATATAGACATTTGATAATACTGTACATTTAGGGCCGTATTAAAAAAAGACAATATCACCTTTAACTAGCATTTTAATTAAACCATTAAGTTTGGACGATAGCCTAGTTGGGAATGGAACGGTCTGCCGAGACAATGTCCGGAGGTTCAAACCCAAGGCACACACCTCTGACTTTTCGAAGTTACGTGTGTATTGATTACCAATTATCGTTCGCTTTAACGGTGAAGGAAAACATCGTGAGGAAAGCTACATACCTAAGGATTCTCTATAAGAATATCAAGGGTATGTGAAGTCTGCCAACCCGCACTATGCCAGCGTGGTGGACTAAGGCCTGAACCCTCTCAGTAGGAGAGGAGGCCCGTGCTCAGCTGTGGGCAATATATAATACAGGGCTGATTGAATTGCATGCATTGATTGCATTAGGGTACTAAACTATTTAATAAACAAAACTTGAGCTATTATTTGAACATCTGTTATCAGTTGAGCAGACTCTGTTTAATAAATAAAAATCAACTCACAAAATCGATAATTTAACATAGCTGCCAGAATTAGGCTTTCAAGTAACATTGATGATAATATTATCTGTTTATTAAATGGCGACGATCGTAAGATGCTGACTTTAACTTGACAGCATATCGACTGATGTTGCTCTTAAGAGTGAAACTGAGTTAAAGCTTTATTGAGATACTAATAGAGCTCTAAAAATCTATTAATATCTCCATGTCAACAATTTTAGTCCTTATAAGTTTAAACTTAAAATGTTGTCACCAGCATGAGAAAGTTGGTCTGTTACTTCCCTAACATATTTTCTAGTTTCAATCATTTACATGCGTGGAGTGGAACAGTAGATTCGTGCTAATAACTTTGTTTGGAGCAAGGCCTTCGCTTTGAGCTTTGACAATGAGATGGTTTTTTAATAGAGATTGTTTTACTCTTTGATTAATTATATACCTAGATAGACACTGAACGTTTCAAATGCGTCGAAAAAATAGAGGCGAACTGTTCCCCGCTAAGTTAGTTCGAGTAAACTATTTTTTGTTGATTTTATGGATATAATTATCTCCCAGTTTTAATAGATACCATGTAATAGCTAGTATCATTATGCGCACATACAAGGATTTGCAGAATGATGCAGCGATAGCATATGACACAGCTTTCACGCATACTAGTTTAAGAAAAGATGGCCTGTTTATTTTAGTTTCATTACAGCGCGTCACTCTATCTAGGTATATAATTAATCAAAGGTTTTACTTTAAAACTCTACCTAAAATCATAGGACATATCACGTCAAACGAATACATTTACGAAAGTGTGCTTCGCTATGTTGCAAAACTACATACTTACATACGTAGTTTATTAGACACCAAATCCTACTCCACTATATTTTTTACTAGACTTCTGCTCGCGGCTCCGCCCGCGTGAAAAAGTTTATCCGGGATAAAAATATTTTCTCGGGATAAAAAATAGCCTATAGCACTCAGGAGTAATGTAGCTTCCTATTAGTGAAATAATTTTCAAAATCGGCCAGTAGTTTGAGTTTATGCATCACAAACAAACAATCAAAACTTTCCTCTTTACAATATCAGTATAGATATATTTTGTTATACGGTCACGGCAAAGTGACCCCACTGGACCTGTTGGTAAGCAGAGAGAGGTCCAGACAGAGAGTCGACTGACGAACGATAATTGACAACATTTCATTTTTTCAATATACTCAAATGTTTATACTATATGATACTTGATCTAAAATTATGAGACCCATATTTTTTCTTTTTTCATACTTCAGATATTTTCATTCATGATTTTCACTTTGAATTTTGCCTTATTCTAAAGCGTCGTAAGCACCAAATGACGTCATATATACGGCTCAAGACGTAATAGCCTTTGCTTTGCAATACAAAAAACCGCCAAGTGGCAACTCAACAACAACTACTTTTGTAATTTGTCATCCAGTTGGTTATATACGATATACCCAGTATTCAGTACTTACATATCTACGTAAATAGTATGAATAGCCAGGAAACTACTTCATTCGACCGTATGTGTGACGTCATCAATCATTTTTCGGTTTTTATTTTTTATCTCCGAAATTAAGTATTAAAAAAAATATATAAAAATATAATCGTATTCAGAATTGAAAAATTAAGAAACGGTATTTTTGTTTTAGGCACGTTTAGATTTTGAAATGTTGTCAATTATCCCTAGTCGGTCGACACAAATACGCCGGCCTGTTGGAACCAGATATACACAAGCTGATCGCATCGTGGCATACTTACGTGGGCCACTATGACGGGTTTTAAAACCTTATGTACAGTCAGCCACATAAGTAGCTGAACAAATTCAAAACTTCAAATTGCCTCTACACTTTTGTGTTCTTACTAATTTTCATTTCCTCTTCACAAAAATAAAATAAATCAGATTAACTTTACTTCGCACACAGAAAAAAATGTTTTATTTAAACTTAAGGCGTAGAGGCGATTTGAAGTTTTGATTTTGTTAAGCCATTTATGTGTCTGACTGTACGGTGGTCGCTATTCGGGCAAATATCCTACCACCAGCAAATACAAATATAATAAAGAAGACACTTTTATTGTTCATAACGTCAGTAAAAGTTATACAGAATAATCGTATCCTCGTACATGAAACCCCTAGACAATATGACATTAATATTCAGATCTCGTTTGAAGTCTTGACTCTTGGTCCATAATACGGGCCCCAGATGGCGTTACGGGTTTTTACAGAGCACTCGCATCAGACGGTTGATGGTTTATAAATAAATTGTAGAATTAAATATTCTAGAAATGGTTTGTTAATATTTATTTTGGGTTCCTTACTCATAGTGTGATTAACTAGCATTGTGCGCGGCTCCGCCCGCGTGGAAAAGCTTTTCCGGGATAAAAAGTAGCGTATAGCACTCAGGAGTGATGTAGCTTCCTATCAGTGAAAGAATTTTCAAAATCGGTCCAGTAGTTCCTGAGATTAGCGCGTTCAAACAAACAAACAAACAAACTCTTCAGCTTTATAATATTAGTATAGATAAATAATTCATGCGTTTAAAATATCGCACCATAACAGTTGGTCACGTGGCATTTCAGTTGCGACGACATTTTTAATAAAACAAGTTAAAATTAAAATAAAACTCAAAATTGACGTAAAACGTAAAATATGACGTCAGGCGTAGCTCAGTCATGGCCGCTGCGTCTGCCGGCCAACTATAATGAGATGACCGAAAACAATGACAATACACCCGTAATCATACAAGGGTTTAAAGCAATACGAGCAGCAAAACCTTATGGACTGATGAACTGGATTGACGCATTTATCCGTCATGATTTACGGCATTTCACGACATTAATTTTGCATGCTGTAATAATGGCAGCGATGGTACAGCGGGTGAGGCAACTACCACCGTCCCATGGGAAAGGATTGCTTGAAAGTGATAAGACTCAATGAGGGAATTCAATCACATCATTTATTCAGTATGATCGCTATAAGCCTATTTCTATGTATTTCTGTATGATTATAGGTGACCGCAGTTCTGCTAGTGAAATGACTTCCCGGAACAATGTGGTCAAATCAAAAGAAATTACATATACATTCACACTCACGCCCTTATCCCATAGTGGTAGACAGAGACTATTAAGCGTCATATGCTACAATCTTGACACATCTCTTTCGCCCCTTCTACATTCATAGTTCGTCTCATACATTTTCGCCGGTTGAGAGTACTCCTGACCTGCCGTTTTCGGAGAAGATCGTCTATTTGATCAGAGAACTTTCTCCTCGGGCGTCCCCTTCCAGCCGTACCATCCGCATTCGCTCGATAAATTCCTTTCGTGACTTTTCTTTCATTCATTCTCTCCACGTGCCCAAACCATCTCCACATACTTCTTTCAATCTTAGTCACCACATCATCCTTCAACTTACAACGATCTGTTATACTATTCCTCATGCGATCAGCAATGATGCCACATATACACCGCAAGGAATGCAGAATAAATTCATATTATAATATAGCTTATTTGACTTCCACGCAGTGTAATATTCCATTTTAATAATTTCACTGACATGAAAATAAGTATTCTCTTAGAGTAATCATTTGAAATAAAGAGAAAGTACTCATAAAACATTAGTCACGATATCTCACACAAAAGTCACTAGACTGATTCTGGATTGAGCGTGTAATGACTTGTTAACATACGAATTCTTTCTCACTCCGCAGTCGTATACATAGTAGGGGCAAAAGCTGATTATTTTCAAGCGTCCGCCATAAGATTGTCAAATCGTAATGAAATCTCCGAATGGCGCAGTTTGATCCCAGATCGAGTGGCATTCGACACGGAAAATGCTCGGCTTATTCCGTGAAATCACCTAGAATTGTCGAATAACGAAGTAGAACATTGGGGATCTCACAGACTTCAAAACGGTCGTAAACGCTCCAAGATGAAAAAACACAATTGTTGCTTTCCTCTGTTCTCACACGCAGTAATTTTCGCTTTACTTAAGTTTGAAGAGTTCTTAGGTCAAGTACTTTGTAGCCTTGTAATTATCGGATATTATAATTTTTAATCCTAGGGTGAATTTCACGCCTTGTTGATGGACACTATTTGTCACATAAATGTATAAGCCGACGAAATCCAAAAGTCAGTTTCTAATCCATGTTCCTAGATTAGAGTGTGACTTTTTTGTTTGGTGGGCTTATACATTTATGTGACGAATAAAGTTTATCAATGCAATCAGTCCTGTATTATATACTGCCCATTGCTGAGCACAGGCCTCCTTTACTACTAAGAGGGGTTAGGCCTTATAGTCCACCCCGCTGGCCTAGTGAAAGTTGACAGACTTCACGTCCTTCGAAATTCTTATGGAGAATTCTGAGATATGTAGGTTTTCTCACGAAGTTTTCCTTCACCGTTAAAGCGAATGATGATTGATAAACAATATACGCGCAACTTCGAAAAGTCAGAGGTGTGTGCCTTGGGTTTTGAACCTCCGGACATTGCCTCGGCAGACTATTCCATTCCCAACCAGGTTATCGTCCAACGTTTATCAGCAAGCGGTTAAATCGACTTCGTCTTAGGGTGATAATGTTGATCTTCTTTTTTATTGATATAATATCGGAGTTGACTGATCTGACTGCCTCGGTGGCGTAGTTGTATTGCGTACGCGTTACGAGTACGATTTGCGCGCTGAGGTCCTGAGTTCGAATCCCGGATCGAGCCAAAAAAAAAATAGTGACTGGGTTATTCCATCATAAAAATTACTCAGTCGCAGCTCGGAGTCAGGAAGTTGGCGGTGTGATACCCCCGTGCCACAGAAAGCACGTAAAGCCGTTTGGTTGGTATTGTTATAATGTATTGGCATTATGCACTGTGCATTGTATATTATGCTAAACAACACAACTCCTTTTCCCAATCCTTCCTTATTCACTCAAGCTTGAAGTATCAAGTTTGGATATGGAACGGGCGCTGGCACCAAATTTAAAAATATACCAAGGACATAAACAATTTCTATTGTCCTTGGTTAATTATCTGTCAATTATATTTGACACACTTGCCATCCGCCTGCCGTCACATCACCACTACTTCTGAAGACCGCAAGAACCGGGATCCCGGGGAAGCTCCAGAACAGGCAGGTCACCGCGCTGCAGTAAGTCCTTTAATTTTATTCCCGTGTCCCTTGTTTGTTGTCACCGCATATACAGTAACACTGCCAGTGCACAAAAAACCGCCTATTTATACAGTCCACTTTAACCGTTAAAATTCAAATTGTGGGGTTTTAACTACCACCGTTGGTCCTGCGCCTGATCTCTCTCCGGTCATGTCGGATTGCAGTCTCACCGGACTATGAGAGTGAAGGAATAGCGAGTGCACCTGTGTATTGCGCACACACTTCTGCACTATAATATGTCTTGCGTACCTGGCTGATCTCCGTTGAGATTGGCCGCCGTGGCGGAAACTGGCTAGGAGGATTACGATCAGAGTTGAGGTTGATTTATACATAAGCATCCAATGTATTTGTAATTTAAATACGTGTTTATAATTTCATGTTATAAATCAAAGGGCTCATGATAAACTTATTTACACGAACTTCCCATGAATTCCGCTTATTAGGTAAAATAAACGTTCATTTACCACTCGTAATTTAAACAACATTTATCACAGAGCATCATAACAATATATTTCCAAAAAGCATTTTAATTTCTGTAAATAATTTAAATCTCATTAAAGTACGAAATCCACGTAAATAATAGTACTGTGGTTGGGAAATTTAATTCCTGAATAAATATGAATTCGCAGAATTAAAATGTAAAGAATAAACAAAGGCATAATTACGTTAACCGCAGTGAGACGTTTTCGTCGTGCTACTTTCATAGTACTACTTTCAAATTTGCAACTACAATACAACCAGGTGTATTCTGTTTATTTTCTGCTTTTGCTCGCGGGTCCACCTGCGTATTGCAGCTCCTGTAATATACGTAATTAAAAAAAAATATGGCCTCTGAGCCTCTGAGGGAGTGTAACAAATAAAATATTTTTTAGAATTAGTTTTGTAGTTCCATAAATTACATTGTACACGATTTCACCACATAAGTAACTTTTAACAATAAAAATGTTGAAAGAGCCATTATAAATCGTTTACTTTTTTTAGTCCTAGTAAATATCCAAAAAGAATAAAAGAATCAAATGCAATTCCTACCTATTCAATCCAAAAGAAGTTCGACAATACAATGTCCATAAATTCGCTTTTATTGAAAGGTTCTCATAGAATCGCGTGTCAAATGGCCCAAGGAATCCGAAGGGTTGGGTCATCAAGTTTTTCTTTTGCCCTGCGAAAATCAAGACCGTACTTATCCGATAAAATCGTTACTAAAGGATTTTATTTCTCATTCGTGTTCATTATGCTAGCTGTTTTTGTTTGGGGTTGGTGTCGTTTTAGATTCCAGGTGGGTTGGTTACATGAGGGTGACAGGCATTAGAAAAGCCACTCAGTTTGTTAATAAAATATTAGCAGTAGCAATAGGACGTACAAGCTACAAGCAGGCTGTATATTACATCAAAATCTATTTGTAATTGATGATAAAACTAGTTTTCGGATTGTATGGCAGTTTTTTGGTTTTTATTTTACTGCCGATGCTTCGATTTTGCAGCTTTCAAGGTCATGGGGCGGACTGAGGTTTTAGTCGTTCGAATAATAGGGTAGTTTCCTTTGTTTGATTTTGTAAATTATTTTACATGCAACAGAAAATAATACGAAAAAGAAATTCTTCTGTGCAATCAGCATCAAAATTGGTTGAAAAATAAAGCAGTTATTCATATTAGAAATATTGTTGAGAAAAAAGTGGGGACGTGGAGTAGATATCGCGCTATCTCTTTCGCACGCATGCAGCGTTATGGCCGGCGACTGTCGGGGACGTCACAATGTAATATTACTGTTATTTGATAACTACCCCTTCCACCAAATTTCAAAGCTTTATAACTTACTATTTTGGATGGCATACATTGGATAAATGTATTAAAAAAAATGTACCCTATTGTAAAATGTAGGTAGATAGGTATTTATAACTTTGACTTTTACACCAATCACCATCTTAATATACCTATACACAGAACCTAATGAACATTAGATCTCGGTTTGTTAAACTTTAGATAAAATATCTAGATATAAAGATTAGAACCTCTTGTCGGATATTAAACAATATTTTATGCAATTATCATGAATCATTGCTCACCGAGTGTTGCCAAAACGTCTGATTAATTGGCCCCAGCTTGGACGGCATCGAATCTCTAATTAGAGTGTTAACGGCTCCTGACGTAATACATAAACAATGCGTGATTACATAATGATACATAATTAGGAATGTCTCAAATGGAGGTAAGTAAAGTATTTTTTTAATATTCATACATATTTTTATCCTCGTCAAAGACTGGAATATAAGTACTTTTCCAGATAAAAGCAGACTATTATGTAAATCCAGGACATGATCTGTGTGCCAAAGTTTTTTCAAACCCATTCTTCAACAAACATTCAAATATCTTCACAAACAACAAATAAGTAAGCAGAACAAAAAAAGATATATTTTTTAAGTGTAAAACCAAAGACATCCAACAGAATAGTGTGTATAAACATTATAAGTAATTATAACTGTAATTTAAGGTCAGAAATCTCAATGAAAAGTCAATAACATTTTTGCTTCATATGGCTTCGAATTTATATCTAGCATTCCAAACCATAAGGATAAATATTTATTGCTGACTATAATGTAAAGGGTTCGAAGGTTTGATATCCGTAATGTAGGAAATAAAAACCATATGGAAGAAGGCGTAACGTTTCTTCATGTAGATACAGAATGAATAGCATCTAAAATTTAACCAGTTTTTAATATCATATCAATTTTTATAATATGTACAACTATATAATATAAAACTGGTGGTAGGTCTCTCATATGTAAGAGTCCGTCTGGGTGGGTACCAACGCAATGTCTATTTCTACCGCCAAGCAGCGCTGTGCATGCACTGTTGTGTTTCGGTTTGAAGGACATTGTAGCCAGTGTAACTACTCGACATATTGAGACTTAACATCTTATGTCTCAGGATGACGAGCGCAGTGGAATGCCATGCAGTATTTTGTAACCAAAGGTGCTGAATGGTGTTGCTACTGTTTATGGGTGGTCGTATCGCTTACCATCAGGCGAACAGCTTGCTCGTCTCGTCATTCAATGCCATAAAAAAAAACTTTGAGGTTTTCTTCGCTGTAAAGGAAAACATCGTGAGAAAACCTACATACCTGAGAATTCTTTACAAAGAATTACGCTGGTATGTGAAGTCTGCCAACCCGCACTAGAACAACGTGGTGGACTAAGCCCTAAACTCTCTCAGTAGTAGCGGAAGCCCGTGCTCAGCAGTGGGCAGTATATAATACAGGGCTATTATTATTATTAAATGAGGTCTTTGTCCTTTAACTTTCTTATGCGAGACTCCTTCGAGCTACCAATGTATATTTCTATAAATATAGACTCTAAGGTAAAACGGAAAAGGTCTTTAATATCAGAATAGTTTCGATATACTATAGTCAAGATTAGAACTCGCATATCCCTTGCCAAACTCAACAACATCAAGTATTCACTACGGCCTCGCATAGTCAACCGTTCCTAAAATAGTTCTCACTCAACCAAAAATACTGGGGAACATTTTTACTAAATAAAAGCGGGTAGCAAATGCCCCTAGCGTCCGCAATCCACAAAGAATTTAATCAAAAGAAAGCACAGTAAGAAACGGGCTTTATAAAGCGGTGCAGTTGTCGTAAAATAACTATGTACAAAAATATATCTGAGTGATTTAATTTTACGCCAAAACAGAGTAATGATCAAAAGGGTCCCTTTAATAAGACTGACGAGATTCCCTTGTGATTTTATTGCCTATTCCTGGAAGTAAATCGCTCGTTTAGATGTAACGACGGCCGATTTACAGATCTCTTCACGCTCTGTCCTAATTTTCTTTGAGTTTTATGTTTCATCTTTTCCTTGTTAATGTTAATGTTTGTGTTTTTAATTATTGAAGACTATGGGCGGTATTAATACCTCAATCTCAAGTTTGAGTTACATCTCAAATAGACATAATGTATTGAACTATTCATACATTATGTCTACTTGAGATGAAATTGCTGTTGAGTGTGAATTTAAGTTTAATCCCATTACTGGTGCTTCTTTGCTTCTCTCACTTAATACATTCGTGTTTATAGTTTATAGTATAAAGAAGACTTAGATCATCATCATACACATGAAGTACACTACTGAACAAAGGCCTCCTTAAAATATTTCTAGGCGGATCTCTCAAAAGCGGCCTGCATCCACCGTGTTCATGCGTCCTTTATCAACTCGTCTGTCCACCTTACAGATGGGCGCAACGCACCTGTTCGTTGTCTCAACTCGAGAACTTTTTTGCCCGATCCGCCGTCAGTTCTGCGAACTATGTGCCTTGCCCACTACCACTTCAGCTTCATAATCCACCGGGATGTGTCGGTGACTTTCGTTTTTATATGGACCTCGTCATTTCTGATTTGATCGCGTAGAGAAACACCGAGCATAGCTCGCTGTGTGACTGTGAGTTGTCTGAGGCGCATAGTTAGAAGCCACATCTCAGTGCCGTATGTCATCAACGGATTTGGGTGAAATTTGGCCCACAGGTAGATCAAGTCCTGGAATAACAGTTTTTATCCTGTTAATGTGCTTCTAAGGCATTTATAGCCTATTTTTTTTAAATTTATGGCACAGGCGTCGTACTGTGGTTTAGAGACTTTTGTAGCTGCAAAGGCTTTTCACACGGATGACTAGTTTTTAATACAAGATCTCTGTCTATACTCTGCACGGTTTTGCACCGACGCTATATTTTAATCACACTCCTATTGTTTTGTTCAGGCCCAAAAACAAATGCATTGTTACCATTGATGTATTGGAGTTTATAATACGTCAATGATTGTCACACTAAAATTTGACTATAAATCAAATTGTTCGAGAGGCTTGTTCTATTGATAACGTCGTTATTAAAAAACGTCGGACAGCGTGCACTAAATCAAATGCGCAATCAGAACTAGCTGAAATGATTTAAAAAAAAAAACAGATATTTTATGTTATGTTGTGTTTTAAAAAAATATAACTTTTTAAACAAACAATTTGTTAAAGTAATGAATTAATTGAAATTAATACAAATTATTTTTAACAATATCCTTTTAATTGATTGATAGGTACTATTGGCCATTTCCTTTAAAACCAATATATGTTCAGCAGTGGATGTTCTATAGCTGATGATGACGATAAATGCAAAAGGGTTCCTAGATTTCCTGAAATGTTATTCTGCTATCCCGCACATAAACCCAGGGAAACCGGTATAGATAATCCAGGGGAATATTGTTCACGTATTATTATCACGCAGAGGCAACTATGGTTCTATACAATAAACCACCTTCTCGAGTCTCCAAATAACTTTCCCGTGTAAGGTATTTCCGACACACAGGGTTCAATGAAAACGTTCAGAAACACTTCTAGCAAACGGACTTTCTAAATCGAAAGATGTAATCTACAATCGAAGGACCAATCATCGCGCTGCTTTGAGGGGTAAGCATAAAAGTAAGGTAAATGATCCGGAGAAATAAACCGTTTGCTTGCTAGAAGTTTTCGTCGAAAAATTGAGGTGTATTAATCCGTCCCAACGGAGTTTTTGGAAACCGATTTAAGTTCAATAAAAAGGATTGGCGGCGAATTTTCAACCCGTTTCATTCGAAATTTTATAATTGAAATGTCAAACTGAGAACTTATTTGCATAGCCATGATTGCTTTTCTCCGACGGTTATTGGTTTCGTTTATTGAAACATCTTTTTGATACGGTTGTGAGGTAAAATAAAGAAAATCATGACAACGTACTCTCTGTAGATAAGGCAGTACAATATACGCGTACATAGAATTAAGGTTTATGGGATGTTCCAGAGCTGCGCTCAGGTCACCCCTCGCATTACGAAAGGAGTTTGGGCTTATGTGGATTATGTACTGAACTATACAGCAATAATATTTTGTTAATGTATGCTGCTTGTGCTATGTGGATTAATACTTTGACTGGAGCCACAAAACAAGCACATTCTTTAAAAAATATAAGATTTTTGAATTTATTTTTGGTATAATTCCTAATTCAAGTGGATTTTATAGCAATTATTATCATAGTACTACCACATATGAATAGCCACTTTCAGAAGAGTTGTAGCTGCTATGCTGACGTTTAAAAAGAAGTACGACATTGTTACCGACTGCAAAATGCCATAAAACTGCTAATTCACGAAGGTTCCTAAAAACCTCCTAGAGATCAAGATTAAACTAAACATGATCAATGCCTTAGCCATTTTAACTTCATCGCCTATCATATCACGAGTTCTAAAACATCGTTCACAATGAAATGAAATCTGGTTCCGGCAGACGCCATTAATTCACCCAGGCTTACAAAATCGAGACAAACAATAGAAGTGATAAAAGGTCGAAGGGACAGTACAAAAACGGTTGCAAATAAATAAGTCGACATTTCAGAGCTTGTATTGAAAGCGTTCTTCCGTGTTTTTACAGCACAAAAGATAGCGTTTTAGGAAATTAAATTTTTATTTTTTTGTTGGATGTTCAAGTGAAATGTTTTTAAAACTTCGCTCGAAATGCTATAGATATTTTTTAATGTACATTTTTGTAAATAAAATTATTTCTAACTAATAAACCCATATTAACATAAGCTCAAACGACATCTTAAGTTACAATATGTGACGGATTTCGACACCAAATTTTTGTTTATGTTACAGTCAGCTTAAGCTGGATTTATTAAATTTCTTTCTTCTTCTTTCTTAGTTAATTAAGGTATTTGGGATACTTAGGTATGTGTAAAGTATTCCAAATACCTTTATTAAAACCCTAACACCTTAAGACTCACAAAGGCCTGTCACTCCAGACGCCTATAAATACTTATGAACCACCTTATCGGCTTGATTAGTAAGAATAGATACATAAAGTTAATTGAATCAACAGTCACCAAAATGTTTTTATGACTTTTTAATATTTTTTTGTCTATGACCTAATTAGCGATGATTGTCTCATTAACCTTATACCCGGCCCCTATTAACTAATTGAAATATGTACTCAGGAAAAACATAAAAAAATATAAAATCTTTCGTGACTCGTTTATTGAAGTAATTTTGATATTTTATCGAAGATTTAATGCAGCAAAGCACGAACATTAAGGAATGTCGCTTTAAAAGTACCGGGATTTTTTCATTTCAGAAATAACTGACAAACTTGCTTGATGGTTTGCGACATGTTATAAGACAATATTGGTTGGGTACGGTGAACTACGGTGGCCTCAGAGTACTAATGGCATGCCATTTATCTCGAGGTGGAACTGGTGGGAAATACCGTATATTTTGTACTCGGACGATATTCTCTAATATCGTCCGGATCTCTAATATCTTTATGTATAAGTAAAAATAACTGAGACCCGACTACTCGCATGCCTAATCGTAGTCGCATGCCTTTGCACTTTTGTAGCGAGAAAGGCTCTTCACGCACGCAAAGCCACTGACAACATCTAATAATCAATATAATTAAATCATCATAAATTACTTTACACAAACGAAATGACCGACTATATATTAAGGTCATTCGCTTAAGCAGATAATATCTCATTTTTTTTCATAAATATATAGAATGTTCTAGATGACGTGACGTCATTAATCCACGCCGCAGACGCTGGCCCATGAACTTTGACAGATTCAGGCGGTATTTGTAAGCATGAAAAATTGTCGGCATGTTTCGTACCGAAAAAAATGTTTGATAATTTTCTTGACGGATAAAATTGATTCAGATATTATTTTCTCATTTTCTAAGTTAGTTTAGTTCGTACGGAACCTTGGGTCTTGAGTTCGATGCCCAAGTCGCCAATATATAGGTATATAGCTTGTCTCGTCCTCTATCATATCGTGGAGATGGAAATATCCTTGACGTATTCTAGAATCTTTAAGAACGCATACGCAAATTATGACAGCAATTGGTTTTAAAACTCAAACCATGGACCGGGTGATGTGGAAACGATTATCTAAGAAGATAATCCTTGACATAAAGAAAGATTTTTTTCCTAATAAAGAAACGAAGTTGGCGCTTACTTGACGATAAGTATCTCATAAGTTACGTTCCCGAAGGGGTAGGCAGAGGCACCCACTTTTCGCCATGTGAGTTTCGTCTCATGATGCGATAGGGGGCGACCCTATCACCATATTGACCACAAATACAAGTCTCCGGGCTGATACTGAGCAGGAAAACCCAATATTTTTTTCCGACCCGGGATTCGAGCCCGGAACCTCAAGGCAGTGATCGTACTGTGCACGCAATACAACTCCGCCACCGAGGCAGGCACAGTAATAAATTAATTATGCTCGTCATACTTCGTACTATTCAGTATTTTGTGGCCACACTAACAAGTGATATAGGTATTGCAATGCAATCAGTCCTGTATTATATACTGCCCACTGCTGAGCACGGGCCTCCTCTACTACTGAGGGGTTAGGCCTTAGTCCACCACGCTCGCCTAGTGCGGTTTGGCAGACTTCACACACCTTCAAAATTCAGAGAACTTCTCAGGTATGCAGGTTTCCTCACGATGTTTTCCTTCACCGTTAAAGCAAGCGATAATTCACAAAGAATACACACATAACTTTGTAGAAAAGTCAGAGGTGCGTGCCCTTGGGTTTTGAATCTGCGGACATTCGTCTCAGCAGTCCGTTCCACTCCCAACTAGGCTATCGCCGCTAGATATAAGATATAGGTATCAGTTATTAGAAAAAAGACTTTTATATTTAAAAAGTTACCTCTACGTTATTTGCTATACTCTTCATGCAAAACCGTACCTTCATCTATTTACAAACATTTTTTAAAAGCCAAACAGCCTAGGTGCAAATAAAAGTAACATTTTCCATTAAAATCCCTTTTTGTACAAAGTTTGCGAAAAAAGTCATTTTCGGTAAACGCCGTCCGGCCAGGTTAATGGCTTCGGTCGCTTTTGAATCGCGTCCCTGGCTATTCCACAAAATCTACCATTGTGTCATGTATCACTTTAAATATTGAAAGTGAGTTATTTCTTCTTATCAAACTGTACGTGTCATTCGTAGATTTAACAATGATATTTTTAAGAACAGACTTAATTTGGACTTTAAGTAATTTAACGTATAATATATTCCTTCCAATCATCCTATTTGAACTTTGATATCTTTTTACCCAAAATTAAATACTGCCTCGGTGGCGTAGTTGTATTACGGTACGACTGCAAGGCTGAGGTCTCGGGTCGATCCCCGGGTCGGGCAAAGTGATATTGGATTTTTCTATTCAGTATCAGCCCGGAGTCTGGAATTTGTGCCCGGTATGGCGATAGGCTCGCCCCCTATCACATCATGGGACGGAATACGCTTGGCGAAAAGTGGGTGCACTAGTTGCGCCTCTGTCTACCCCTTCGGGGATAAAAGGCGTGAGCATGCGTTAAATAGAAAAAACCAAAGATTCAAATTTAGAACAGCTTTATTTTTTAACACTGAGTTTCAAATTAACTCTTTATTTATAAAAGCGCTTAATCCATTGTGATTTAAACAAAAGTTAATCCGACCAATCCCGTCGCAATTGGATAAAAGTACTTGTAAGATTAGATCTTTCATTTAGCGAAAGGTCCGAGCATTGGCCCTCGGTGGTTGTTAGCGAAAAATTCCAGATTGGACGAATCAACATTTAGAAACAACTTCATTCGGAACAAACATTTCGTTACAATTTCTATTCAAATGTTCTGTTTATTTTAGATCAACCCAAAATAAATAATAAATTACTATGTTACTAATTCTATGAGTTGGAATTAAAAAATCTATTTATCAATTGTCAAACAGACAAAAATATTGCTGTTCACCAATAAACAACATAAACAAAGAAAATAAATCAGACTATCAACACAAAATAAATCACCTATATCGACAGCATTGTTTTTAAAAATGGAATGGTTAATCATAATAAAAAAAATACGAATGTACACGGCAGAACAATAGCGTCGCGTCGCCTCGTTTAGGAATTGATACTTTTTTACAAAATGTCTGGCAAAAACAGTATCGGATAACTTATATTTTAGTCGAGTGATATTTTAGGGACCATTGTCAAAGGTGTGTTTATTTGGACAATATTTCTGTAAAAGCATATTTATGCTTTTACAGGAAAACACATTTGTGTTTACGACTAAATATTTTTTATTTTAGTTCCCGAAAGAAAGGGAGATGATTTTTAGATGTCACTTTATATTTATTTTCAATTCTTCTGACAATGAGAGACACCAAGGGATGATGCATTTTAATTATAAAATTTCAACCCAAGAGTTATTTACTGCTGCAGTTAAAGAACTTATTATGTTTTATATTTTAAATGCTTAAGTCAATTTCTTATCACTTTTTAACAGACTTCCAAAAAAGAAGGAGGTTCTCAATTGGTGTGTATATTTTTTTTAATGTATGTCCACTGTATTTAATATGAGATTTCGTATGGTAAGCGAGCTTACCAGAAACCATTTTTTTTTATTTTGCCTTTTATTTATTACTCACCATAATCTCACCCATGCATATGCTTAAAATAAACATTAAATTGGCCAATATCTTCACACCAATACACAATATATTTACTGCCCAAAAGAAAGAACTTAGCGGACAAAGTACTAAAAAAACTACACCGAAATCCCCGACGTAATATCTCACGCTGACAGAAAAAGGGTTTCCAGATATTTGAAAGTAAATAAAGCTTTAAATAACTTTGAGGCGAATACGTTATTTGTATCTCATTGTTGTTTGTAATATTTCAACAAATGATCGCGTTTGGATGTGGTTTGGTGCAAGTTAGAAGGGGCAGCGTTTAATAAAGTTGTATTTGTCATATAATTTAACTATGACGGAATTTTAAACCACTTTCTTTCCATTTGTAGCAACTTCAGGTAATTAGTAATGGTATGTTTTATGCGGCTTATGTTCTGTGCCATATCACGATGGATGTTAGTTTTTTCGGTAGCATAAATAGCCCCACGGCCCCACGGCACTACCGAGGCAGTACCACACCACTACAGAGAACTTACGAATGACAATTCAGCTACTGTATTCTTGCTCTCTGTGAGGGTTATAAAACCACGACTCTAATTGCATCATAGGTTTTCATGCGCCAAAGTGACTACTTACCAGGTACCTAGTATTTCTTTGCAAGCTTATTTAATAATATAAAAAAAACATGATGATAATAGGCTCCCACCCTATTATATCATAAAATGGAAAATACATGGCGAAAAGTGAGTGATTGTAATTCTGCCAACCTCAGGGATAAATGATTGTTTTTAACACGCTTTTATTAGCTTCATACGTATCTATGTATGTATGTATGTAACGGAAACTTTGAACATAATTTCGACCCCCTTCAAAACGTTGGATGAAATCAAAATTTGGCATACTTATCAAGGACCGATGACAATTCAATATATTAAACTAATAAATGACAAATAAATAATGGTTAAAAAAAACTAAAAAACACGCTTTTATAGAAAATCCAACAAAAAAATAGAAAAAAAAATTTGATAAATTTGAATTAAGAATAGTGTAAATAAGAAAAAAAAATATTTTATTGTAAAAAAGCGTGGGGTGCATGGTGTCAATAGTTATAAATATTTTATTGACAGATATGAGTAGAAGATTCAAATTAATTTTCTAGTTTTTAGTTGGATTTTCTATAAAAGCGTGATTTTTTTAGTTTTTTTAAATTAATGTATCGCTTTTCATTTATGCCTTAAACAAAAACATTCTCAAGACTCGAGTTTCACAGGCATCTTACAGGCTTTGATAAATGGGCCCACGCCCACTCATTTTCACGGCACCTTGATTGATTAGTTACAATATTGAAATTTGCAACTCCTGTATCATGATTAGGGAAAATGCTAAACAGGATGTGTTTTGCTTGTTTATGCAAAATTAACATGCTAACGAAAATCAACTATAGCTTGTTTATTTTGGATCCTCTACGAGCTGATAACTAGGAGCGTGGTTAAAGGAAATTTTCAGAGTTTGTCCGTGATATGTTGCTTTAAAGTTATAAACATTCATAGAGGGGTTTGGCATTCATTATGCCACACAGACATTATGCCTTTATTCCCGAAGGCGTAGTCAGAGGTGCTACTAATGCACCTTTCGCTGTGCGTTTTCCGTCCCTCGTTAAGATAGGGGCGAACCTATCGCCATATCGGCAATAAATTCTAGACTCTAGGCTGATACTAACTAGGAAAACCCAATATCATCAAATAGCTTAGCAAAGATTCATCATCGTTGGCCTAATACATCTATTGTAGATGATTTAAACAACGTCAACTGTTGGAAGTTGTTCTGAGACACTTTCTTTGATGGCTGTAGAGACCAATACGAGAAAGACAAAATAACTGCCACTCCCCGTGTTGGTTTCCACCCAGCTTAGAAGCTGTGGTGGGTGAATTATCCTCTCCACAATTGGACGCTGAATCGCCTGGGACGCGATTTAGGTAGCGCAGGCATGCCTAGAACCTACGCCACCCTCTCGACCTAACCGGCAGTACCCACAGGAACGACAAGTCGATACGTGTGGTGCCTGATCGGTTGCAGGAACTGGCTTGTGCCTTACGGAGATACCGTTCCAGGTTTGTGTCAAGTTTTCCTTCTCTAAGCACTTATTATGAGCAGATGAAGTTGCGGTGCTGCCTATTAACTCGCTGCCTATTACTCTTACGACACCTCGGTAAGAAGAGGGGGGGGGGGGGGGGTATTCTACTCTGCCGGCACACACCACGGTCTGGCAAAGATTATAGTGTAAAAATCATAGTCGTTCACATTCACTTCTTTTATTATTCTATGATAATATTGTGTAGAAGATGTTTCTGTATATTCTGTTTATTTTAAATTAAAATTATGTTTTAATTTTTTCATCGTTCTTTAAGTAAAGTCTCGGTGTATCTTACAAAAATACAGTAATTAAAAATCATATCAATGATGAGATGCAATGTACTTAAATAGATAAAAAGTACACCTAACAGTCACAACCCTGACGCTAGTAAGACAAATCTAATTCAACTAACAAAAAGTATCTTAAAACTCACACTTTTTGCAATAACGATAGAAAACCGAAACAGGGATAAGAATAACGGCTCGAAGTTAAACAGTATCCAAGTAATGCGACTACTGCATCGTGAATGTTGCAAATAAAAAAAGTTGATGAAACTTAGTGACACGAAGTTTTAATCGCACCGAATTTAACAGATTCTGCTGTAAACATGTTTTACAAATTATTGGTAGCCTATTAGGGAAAATAAACTGCCGAGACGCAGTTTGCACTTTCTAGGCTGTGCTCTTTAACAGACTAAAAAAGTACGTTCTGTATTCGACCCATATATAGTATAAACAATAATTTAACTTTGTAATATATATGTCGGGTAATTCCTTTTTATTAATCCCATTGAGGGTGTCTGAATATATAACGTCGGGTAAGATAAAATAACAATCGTGAAAAAAAACTAGTCGAGATGTCAAACTGGTAGTGGGAGCGACAGTTGGGTGTATAAAAAGGGTGCCTAATCATATGAAGCAACTAGTTCAGTGCAGTTCGATACTAAGTAGTAACTATGGTGGTTTTCATATCGGTCAGTGCTAAGTTAAGCAGTTACTATGTTAATTCGGGTTGTTACTAGGTGAGTCGATTATTGTTGAGAAGTTTGGTTAAGTAATCGTCTCAATTATCAATGTGTTATAATAAGTAAAGTTAATAGTGAATCCTGACGTGGTATTGTACTCTGTGAACATTTGATAACGTAACAATTGATCAACGAACAATAAATAGTGAGTTGAACAGATAATTCGTTTGTGACTTTTATTATGTGTGCCTACGTATACCTATCGGCCGACGCTGTCTCCGACATCAGAAGTGGGATAAACAATCAATGCCCACAGAAATAGATTGTGCTCACTACATATGTACGCTATGTGGAATACATCGTACGATGGACATATTTGACTACCCGCAATTTACGTGAAGAAAGAAATTGCGCTGAGTAATATCTGAATAAGAACTAGACTACAACGTGAATAAAAGTGGACACGTGTGAAACATAGCCATCGCATGTTTATTTCTGACGTCATCTGCTTACGGCTTCAAATGAATAAGGATCTGCGTGTGTACCGCGATCAAACTGTTGTGTACCGCGACCAAACTGTTAGTGTTCAAACGTTCCTGTTGGTGTTCAAACGTTCCTGTTGGTGCTCAAACGTTCCTGTGGTGTGCAAACGTTCCGGTAGATGTGCTGCCGACGTACGACGTGCGACGCACCATACGTCGTAGTGGGTGTCCCGGGCAACGTGACTACACGATTGCCTAGTACCGGTTGATGCTAACTGCTGCATCGCGTATCACGTGTGGCTATCTGTGACGACAGATATGATGCTTACTGCAGCGGTAGAGGAAGTCTGGTATCGTATGACCCATAACCCTTGTTTGAGGGTTCTGGTTTCTTTTATTTCTTGGTAACCTTTACAAATATTGAGATCTTGTTTAACAAGGCATGTGCAGACATGGATTAACGACCATTTTGTGGTTATTGTTGGTACAGAGCCGTCCCTAAACTTAAGGACTTGGAGAAAACTACCTGTTGTAGTAAACAATGACTGTACATGGCCTTGGGTGACAAAAGTGATCTAGGTGCATAGTGTTCGGTCTGAAGGACTGCTGGCCTTTCTTGGTCAAGGTTTCGGATCGCAACACTGTACTGTTTAAAATTTTGGATAAAGAGCGAGTCGTACGATAATTTTGAAGTTATCCTCGTGTTAAGATGACTACTGAATTCCTGCTCAAAGATTGATGCGAGACTTGATTAAAGTCCAGGATAGGTGAACGGTTTGATGCTGTTGTGATATTTTTGATTGCAGGAACTGAAGATCCTTGCAGGGAGTACTTACTCAATGTATTCAGCGTTACAAGACTCCGTAAACTGTGACTACTGAAGAGCCTCTGTGGGATCCTTTGGTGGATCTGACGTTAACTGCGGTGATAGAGGAGGATTTGGTATCTTATCACTCGTAACCTTTGTTTGAGGGTTATAGTTTCCTTTATTTCTCCGTAATCTCCACAAATGTTGGGATCTCGTTTTACCACGTGGTGGTGACTGGAGATTCTGCCCACACCACTTCGCAGGTGGATTTGCTTGTGTAGCAATGAGAATGCCGTCCAGATATAATAGCCGTGGTGTTTCACTTTCGAGTACTTACTAGGTTCAAAGAGTTTCCGTTAAATGACAATTTGGGTAAGAAATACTGTACCTGTACATGATCCCAATTGGTAAAACTTTTAATTTCAATAGTTTTGATATCTCGATCTCTATTTGACTGCCTCGGTGGCGTAGTTGTATTACGGTACGACTGCAAGGCTGAGGTCTCGGGTTCGATCCCCGGGTCGGGCAAAGTGATATTGGATTTTTCTATTCAGTATCAGCCCGGAGTCTGGAATTTGTGCCGGATATGGCGATAGGCTCGCCCCCTATCACATTATGGGACGGAATACGCTTGGCGAAAAGTGGGTGCACTAGTTGCGCCTCTGCCTACCCCTTCCGGGATAAAAGGCGTGAGCATGCGTTTGATATCACTATTACACATGCATAGTCTATAGCCGTACTTCCACCAGTCTTATATTGTAAGAATAGTGAATACATTACAATCTGTTTGCTATGAGTGGCCTGTGTATCGCGAGACTACAACGTGATCACCCACTGGGCCTAAGGGTCATTGTAGCAAATTCGGTACAGATGAAATCAAGAATAACTGAAGTAGTCATTGTAGTAGCATAAGGAGGAATCTTAATCAAAGGTCAGAATAGGCCGAACGGTGTTTCTGTTTTTGTTTTTCTTTGCTTGCAGGAACAGAGATCTGTGTAGTGTGTGCTCAGTGCAGACCAGTGTACTTCAGGCTGTGCAAAGACGCGCGGGCCATGCCGTGCGGATACGCGCTCCAGGGAGTGTGGGTACGCGCTCCAGGGGTGTGCGGGTACGCGCTCCAGGGTGTGCGGATACGTATTCCAGGGCATGCGGATGCGCGCACTCCAGCCCACGCAGATGCGGAAAGGCGCGGTTCAGGTTGCGCGGACATGGGACTGCGCACTCCACTATATTTGGAGTGGCGCGAACGTCGAGCGTTGGCCTGGCAGGTGCATTTTTCAATGCGTATTGGGTAAAGGACATGTCTAACCTACTATGCTATAGGTACGAGTCAACCCGCCTCCGAAGGTACTCTTGCGGGTGCTGTACTCTTTAGTCCCTGTTGCCGTCGCGAGGTCCTGAGAAGTTCTATACGGCGCGTACTGTGAGTGCTGAGCCGATCACTGTAGCTAGTAAGCACCTACAAAGGGAAGGTCTCTATTGATCGTCAATTGACGTTTGAATGCTGTCAATTTTAGGGTGGCCCTTTATAAGTTTGCAGCTCCGCAAGGAAGATTCTTGCACTCGGGTGAGAAGTTTTCATTCTGCCATCTCATTATTTTGTTAGTGAGTTTTTTTATATAGAGTGGATGTTTTTTTTTTTTTTTTTTGCAAATTTAAAAGATTGATCTGAGTACAAAACGCTTGGCAACCGTCTAAGTTTTGTCAGTATGCCGCAGGTTAAGCAATAAACACATTCGTCTACTAATTGTAATTTTAAAATCCTTCTGTTCCCTTGAATTTGTCTGGTTTAGGCCAGGAATGGCCGAGCGATTTGATGCTGCTGCGTATATTTTCTGTTTGCAGACATTGGAAATCGCTGTTGGTGGTGCCGCGTGTGACTTGTCTGGTCCGGTTCGAGGACTGTGTGCATTGCAGCTACTGAGCCACTTCTCGGGGGATATTGCTGCTGATTGTCAATGGCACTAATCTCCGCTTAGATAAGAATTGTTTGCATTGTATACTGTCTTAGTAACTATTTGACAGCTGTATCATGAGAGTTTGTTACCGTCACTTCTTCTCTCTGGCTATGATACTAGGAGGTGATGGAGGAAGGGCGTTTTGGGGGTGCTGTCTATTTTGTAAAAATGTACGTAAGAGAGCGATCACATGTCAGGAGGTCTATGATCACTATACGTGATCAAACTGAATTTTAAAATTAATTTGTTTCTTAAATTCCTTTTAACTAGAGAGACACTATTGCGAGCTTTTCCTTAACCTTTGGACAATACAAGCGACTGACTATAGTTACTTGTGCCCATGGTCATAGTGGTGACTTTCTTAGCCTGTCGATTATGGTCAGGGGTATGACTACAGAAATAATTTTACATTCGCTGTGATATTCATTCCTAAGTTTTAATTGAAATTTCGGTTGGGTTCTTGTACTATAATTGGAATTTTAAATTTTCATTAAGTTGAAGTGTTAAATTTTCATGATTTTATGAAATTTGCATTAGCGAAAAATGCTTGAAGGTTAAGTTTTGAGATAATCGATGAAATTAAAGCCGAGACAAGTAGTAGAGATAGTAATTAAGTTTGCATGTTGATCTGGAGTGGACCGTACCAGAGGTTGTCGTGTAGCCGTAGCTCAGTAAAAATCGCTGCCTACTTTTAAGTGGGGTCGAGCGTGAGTACGCGGTAAGCAGTCAACTCTGGCGGAGGTCGGGTTTCTGAGGAAACCATAGAGTCCGGGAGAGGCTCGGTGTTCCCGTGGGGTTCGCATATGAGAGGTAACATGCAGGGCTTAATTGATTAGGATTATTTGGTTTGATTAATGAGATGGACCTTCAGCCATTTTTTTTTGTCTACATTGTTTTTGAAGAGTAGTTAAGTTTGCGTGATGATCATACTTTGTGTCATTCAGAGTAACACACGAGGACGTGTGTATTGTCAGAATGGCCGTGTCGGGTAATTCCTTTTTATTAATCCCATTGAGGGTGTCTGAATATATAACGTCGGGTAAGATAAAATAACAATCGTGAAAAAAAACTAGTCGAGATGTCAAACTGGTAGTGGGAGCGACAGTTGGGTGTATAAAAAGGGTGCCTAATCATATGAAGCAACTAGTTCAGTGCAGTTCGATACTAAGTAGTAACTATGGTGGTTTTCATATCGGTCAGTGCTAAGTTAAGCAGTTACTATGTTAATTCGGGTTGTTACTAGGTGAGTCGATTATTGTTGAGAAGTTTGGTTAAGTAATCGTCTCAATTATCAATGTGTTATAATAAGTAAAGTTAATAGTGAATCCTGACGTGGTATTGTACTCTGTGAACATTTGATAACGTAACAATTGATCAACGAACAATAAATAGTGAGTTGAACAGATAATTCGTTTGTGACTTTTATTATGTGTGCCTACGTATACCTATCGGCCGACGCTGTCTCCGACATATACATTATACATAAATTAACTTTATTCAATAAGTCAGTATTCATAATTGTATTAATTTTAAATAGAGGCCTGTGCTGCTTCAGAGCATTTTGTTGATGTTATAATTAAAAAATAACGGACTTAAATGATGAATAACTGTAACCTACCCTCAGTTAAAGTTGAACTCGTATTGAAAGCCAACTTGAATGATAACCAAGATTTCTTTCAACTAATTTAAGTTCAAATGAAAGAGGTAATTCCAGCAAGTGTCTTTAGCCCAAAACAAACCGCGTACCTCAATTAGAACCGGAGATATATAGAAAGAATGCTATACAAGCATAAGAAATGTACTAACTACTAACAGAAATAAATGGCGTTTGAGTATAAATTAAGAAGGGTGACAGGTGATTTCTTATGCTTGATGAAAAATCTGTGCATCAATATCCTTCATTAAAAGTATAAGCAAGTCGACTAGATGGAACGGCTGGACGGACTCGTAAATCGTAATAGATTTTATTATATTCATAGATTTATTTACACACGTTTAACGTCGCCCAGCCAGCCAGCCAGACAACACTATGCCAGCCAGCCAGCAAACACTATGCAAGCCAGCTAGCCAGACAACACTATGCCAGCCAGCCAGCCATGACATTTCCCTGTCCCCGCGCCAGAGCCAGCTAGCCGAAAGCTAGAGGAGACCGGAAGATATTTTGTTTTTGGAACAGTTAAAAATAGAAGTTAGTTTGTTTTTGTTGGGGTGGTTGGCTAAGCGATATTATTATTAAATAACTATTATCCTAAGGAAGCCTGCCTAATCAATAATAAGTGAGTTAGCCCCTTCTGTTTCAATAGGTACTATACGATATGGGGTTTCTGGAATTGAGTCTGGAATTTGTGCCCGATATGGTGATAGGCCCGCCCCCCTATCACATCATGGCGCGGAATACGCACGGCGAAAAGTGGGTGCATTAGTTAAACGTCTGCCTACCACTTCGGGGATAAAAGGCGTGGTGTGTGTGACAGAGTCTTATTTACCTGGTAAGTTAATTACTCAGCAACGCAATGCAATGCAATCAGCCGTGTATCGTATACTACCTACAGCTGATCACGGGCCTCCTCTACTACTGAGAGGGGTTAGTCTTTAGTCCACCACGCTGGCCTAGTGCAGGTTGGCAGACTTCGCATACCCTCGAAATTCTTAATGACAATTCTCAGGTATGTAGGTTTCCTCGCGATGTTTGCCTTCAGCGTTAAAGCAAACGATAATTGAAAAAGAATAACTCAGCGTACTGATACAATATTAAACCTTATTATTTCGTAGACAATGCCAATTTTGTCTACAAGATAAATTCTGCTACAAGCAACAACTTACTCATCTTGAGCGTTGAACTTATATTAATGCAAGGGTCAAGGGACTGGGGTCTGGCACGCCAGCTGTCACGTCACTGATTGATTCGATTGTATTAATCATACGATCTGTCTCACTGGTCAGTGGACATTTGAGAATCGTAGTTATTTGAGTTATGTGGTACGGTTACTATAATTAATGAAGTATTTATTTATAGGTTTTCTTGATCATTCAGTACTAGACTTCTGCTCGCGGCTTCGCCCTCCTGACAATGTTTTTCCAGGATAAAAATATTTTCCCGGGATAAAAAGTAGCCTATGTGTTAATCCAGGACATGATCTACCCGTGTGCCAAATTTCATCGAAATCAGTTAAGTCGTTTTTGAGTTTATTCGTTACTAACATACATACAAATCTTTCCTCTTTATAATATTAGTATAGATTACTAAGCGCCTTAAAAAATCAGATTCGATTTTTTTAAATTCACAAATATAAAATCCTGACCTTGAGATCTAACTAAATATTTAGCAAAATAGAAGATAGTAGCATAGCCTTTATATTTGACAGAACAGTCAAATAAAATCAACAATATTCTAAACAAAACAAAGCTCATTAAAAAAAAACAATATCTTCATTAAGCGACAATTCACAAACAATTTAAAAGCAACAGCTCCATTTATCTACTGTTATTCAAAAACCAGCCGTATCACTTTAAAATTAAAGCTCTTAATTTAACGAAACAAAAACCCGATAAGATTTAGGGTCGGCTGTCCCTATTACCGACGGCCGACCTTCGATTAGGTTCCCACGATACATTTTTCAAGTTAATTGTCCGTCTGCGTAGTACTCAAATTTTGACGGCATGACAAGTTGAGAGTTGAGTGAGACCTTATTATTATGGCCTTCAAACTATGAGTATGTATAATAAATGTTTGCCGTGTGTTATGTTTGTTTTTACAACGCCAAACTGTTGAATTATGCTTTCGCGTGCCAAAATAACTCAATTTGCCGTCTCTAACTGTCCATTTACAGTCAAAATAAAAAATAACAATGTGATAACTGATAAAACACCTCTCATTTTACGGTACATATTTTTATAATGACTTCTTATATTTACGCGAATGTTAGACATTGAAATAAAACTATTTTGCGGATTTTATCGCGGATTTTTAATTAATATTTTCTCCCGTCGTTTAGAAGGCTTTGCAGCACTTCGTGGTCACGGGGCGGACTATGTTGTTGGCGGTCCGAAAAGTTAATGTTACTGTTAGGAACAGAAGGGATTTAGATTTAAATGAAGACGATTTATCACTGAGTTTACATTAACACATTTAGCCGAAATACTTTTACAAAGATATCAGCAACCAATTGACCAGCATGAAAGTCAAAGATAAACTTACTCAACTGTCACTAAGACTACGACTGAGATCGACTGCGAGACTGAGCCCGACTGACCATGCACATCGACACGGCACCCTTTTTATACTCCCAACTGCCACTTCCACTTTTAGCTTGACATTTCAACTGGTTAGCATGCTACAAATACCGTTACAAAACTTTTATCCTAATACGGCCTCTCCTGACGGGAGTCCGTCCTCGGGCTTCATCTTCTAGCTCTGAAGATCAGTCTCCAGAACTGGCAATGAAGTCTGAACGAAGTGAAGGTGCAGCAGGCTCTTCAATGCACCTCTGTGTCCCGGACGTGCTTGGTTAATGCTTGCTGAAGCCACCAGGTTTTTCGTTTTCAGAAGTCTGGGCGACGCTAGGAGTATTAGCCTCCTCAAACTCATCATTTGCATCTGCGTATAAAAAACCCAAAGCACATAAATATGTCCAAAAATATAATAAAACACAACCCCCCAAAGTACGTCCCATGTACAAGGATCACATGCCCGAGCGCACTCTAAAGCAACATCCAATAACATGAAACTATACCTCACTTGGAGTGTATCCGTCGGTCTGGATAACATGTTGGACATAAGACAAAGGCTATGCCGACCGCAAGATAAAACTTCCCTTAAACGTGTTCACTCCTTAAGAAACTTTAAAAACATTTCCATAAAACTTTAGTTTTACAAAATATACAGCACCCCAAAACGCCCTTCCACCATCACCTCCTAGAAGAAGTGATTGACATTACTGTCAAATAGTTACTAAAGTGAATACAATCCAAACAATGCTTATTTAAGCGGTGTGTGATTGACGATCTGCTGAAATCGTCTCATCGAAGCTGTTCGATAGCTGCAGTGAAGACCGTTTTTCAATCGAAACAGTTATGGCACTTGTGCTTCAACTAGCAGTAGTCTCCATTCCTGTAAAAATAAAGAAACACAGGAACATCTTATTGCTCAGCCATTCCTGACCCTCATGAGGTCAGGTGGAAAATAGCTTTGAAGGGTTGGATACCCGTTTCAAAACTTTTCAATTTCATCGTCAACTAAAATTTTAACTTTAATTTCAATTTCGAATTAAATTTCAATTTGGAATTTAATTTCCATTTCAAATTCAATGTCTAACTATAATTTGTTTTAGGTGACGTAACACCAATCTATCAGTATACGAATGTGTTCATCACTTAACCAGTAGCACACTGACAAAACTTGTTACATAGGCGGTTTGCCAATAATTTTGTACTCAGATCAATCTTTTAAATTCATGAAAACAGAATCCTTATAAAGAACTCATCGAATCATAATAAAAAAACAAAGAGACATGGCAGAATGAAAACTTCTCACCCGAGTGCATCGCGAGGAGCGCGTAGTTCAGTAGCGCATCGCCAGGAGCGCACAGTTCAGCAGCGCACGGCATCGCCAGGAGCGCGCAGTTCAGCAGCGCAGCGCATCACCAGGAGCGCGCAGTTCAGCAGCGCAGCGCATCACGTACAATCTACCGGACCGAAGTCCACACGCACACAGTGCGTCTGCCGGACCGAAGTCCACACGCACACAGTGCGTCTGCCGGACCGAAGTCCACACGCACACAGTGCGTCTGCCGGACCGAAGTCCACACGCACACAGTGCGTCTGCCGGACCGAAGTCCACACGCACACAGTGCGTCTGCCGTACCAAGGTCTGCACGCATAACCACTTTGCGTCTGCCGGACAGAGTCCGTGTACGTTTACAAAGCAACGCCATAATCAGACCAAGGTCCGTGAGCACATTAAAAATGTGCTAGCCGGACAGAGTCCGTGAAGGCCTCGGGCCCAAAACCAGACTAAGGTCTGCACACATTAGCAAATGTGTCAGCTGGATCAAGTTCTGTACACATAACCACTTTGTGTCTGCCGGACAGAGTCCGTGTACGTTTTACAAAGAAACGCTCTAATCAGACCAAGATCCGCCACGCACTAAAAAGTGCCAGCCGGACAGAGTCCGTGGAGGCCTCGGGCCCAAAACTAGACTAAATGTATCACACATTACAAAATGTGTCAGCTGGATCAAGGTCTGCACACATAACCACTTTGTGTCTGCCGGACAGAGTCCGTGTACGTTTACAAAGAAACGCTCAAATCAGACCAAGACCCGCTACTCCGCAAGGACCAGAGCGCGCTGATCCGCAGCGCATAGAGCGTACCGTTCCGCAGCGTACAGAGCGCATCGTCCGCAGCGCATAGAGCGCACCGTTCCGCAGCGCACAGAGCGCATCGTCCGCAGCGCATAGAGCGCACCGTTCCGCAGCGCATAGGGCGCACCGTTCTGAAGCGCATAGGGCGCACCGTTCTGAAACGCATAGGGCCCACCGTTCTGAAGCGCATATGGCGCACCGTTCCGCAGCGTATAGAGCGCACCGTACCGTTGCATGCCGCCTGGTGCATGCCTCCGCACGCCTAACATGTACCCTGAAGTAACATTCAGGCAAAAGCTTATGACTCACGAAAGCAAGCGTGCACTCGAGCTTTCACGAGCAACCACGTAATCAAAAATAATTTTGAACAAATTCATTTTAACAAAAATTAACAAAAGAAGGTGTATTCCGACTGCTTGAATTCCGGACTTCAATCATCCACAATACACCGATCATGTTTTGTAGTCCGTATAGCAAAAGGTCAAGAGGACTGGTCCAGAGTCACTTACAAAGGTTACACATGGCCTTCGCTACTTACAATAGTTTACACATGACTCTTTCACCACGTGTAGACTTCAAAACAGTTTACATACCACGGCTAGTGTGTCTGCCAGGCCATAGCCTGATATGCATTATAAAACGCATCTGCCAGGACTACGCCTGTTATGCATTAAAAAATGCATCTGCCAGGCCAACGCCTGTTAACCGCTACTCCGCAAGGACCAGAGCGCGCCGATCCGCACTCGTACAGCCTGGAGCGAGTCGTTGCGCGCTGCTCCACATTGCGAAGATAGGGCACATACACTGCATGAATATCCAATTCCTGCAAACATAAGAACCACAACAGCAAAAACACCGTTCGGCCTTTTCTGACCTTAAATAAAATCTGGCGTTAAACTTTCTGAACAGCCATCTTATTGCTACAACAAGCAAATCCACCTGCGAAGTGGTTTGGGCAGAATCTCCAGTCACCACCACGTGGTAAAACGAGATCCCAACATTTACGAAGATTATGGAGAAATAAAGGAAACCATAACCCTCAAGCAGGGATTACGGGTAATAAGATACCAAATATCCTCTATCATTGCAGCAATCAAATCCACCAAAGGATCCCACAGAGGCTCCTCAGTAGTCACGCTTTACGGGGTCTTCAAACGCTGAAAACATTGAGTAAGTACCCCCCCCCGCAAGGATCTTCAGTCCCTGCAATCAAAAATATCACAGCGGCATCAATCATTCACTCTATCCTGGCCTTCAATCAAATGTCACATCAAACTTTGACTAGGAGTTCAGTAGTCATCTTAATATGAGGACAACCTAAAAAGTATAGCATGACACGCTCTTAATCCAAAATTGTAAACAGTGCAGTGCTACGATCCGATACCTTGACCTAGGAAGGCCAGCAATCCTTCAGACCGAACACTATACACTTAGATCACTTTTATTAACCAAGGCCATGTACAATCATAGTTTACCACAACGGGTATTTTTCTCCAAGTCCTTTAGTTTAAGGACGGCTCTGTTCCAATAATAACCACGAATTGCTCGTTAGTCAATGTCTGTACATGCCCTGTTAAACAAGATCACAATATTTGTAAAGGTTACCAAGAAATATAGGAAACCAGAACCCTCAAACAAGAGTAATGGGCCATACGATACCAGACTTCCTTTATAGTCAACGATGAACATCCACTACGATAGGACAGTTAGCATCAATCGCCAGTTGACACCTCGCAATCACTTTGCCCAGGCCACCAACTGTGACACCATACGCAGCACATCTACTGGAACGTTAGAGCACCAACAGTAACGTTTGAACACCAACAGGAACACTTGAACACCAACAGTTTGATCGCGGTACACACGCAGATCCTTGTTCATTTGAAGCGGTATGCACATGACGTCAGAAATGAACATGCGATGGCTATGTTTAACACTTGTCCACTTTTATTCACGTTGTAGTCTAGTTCTTATCCCGATATTACACAGCGCAATTTTTTTCTTCACGCAAATTGCGGGTAGTCAAATATCTCCATCGTACCATGCATGTATTCCACATAGCGAACACATGTAGTGAGCACAATCTATTTCCGTGGGCATTGATTACTAATCCCACTTCTGATGTTAGGAACAGAAGGGATTTAGATTTAAATGAAGACGATTTATCACTGAGTTTACATTAACACATTTAGCCGAAATACTTTTACAAAGATATCAGCAACCAATTGACCAGCATGAAAGTCAAAGATAAACTTACTCAACTGTCACTAAGACTACGACTGAGATCGACTGCGAGACTGAGCCCGACTGACCATGCACATCGACACGGCACCCTTTTTATACTCCCAACTGCCACTTCCACTTTTAGCTTGACATTTCAACTGGTTAGCATGCTACAAATACCGTTACAAAACTTTTATCCTAATATTACAATATCCACCTTAATTTTTTAATTAAACATTTTTTTAAAAATTAGTTGTTTATGACGGTCCGATCTACGCAGAAAGAGCTCACAGAGTCTTGAGGTCTGGCAGTTGGTTTTTTGGGGTCCGATTTAATAAGATGTATAACTGGATCCCAGGCTTGTGCAAGCTTCCAACCATCTTCTCTATTGAAATTTGGATGTTTTTTAATTTCAAAAGCCTCGCGAATCATCCTACGTAGGAATCAGTGTTCTTTGGCAAGGATTTGTGGTTTGTCAAATCTAAGGTAATGCTTGGAGCCTTGTTCTGAATGTTCAGCACCCGCAGACTTCAGACGAAGTCAGCAGTTGCTGAACATTCGTGGCGTTGGGCGGGCCTGGGCTGCACGCATAAATTCAAACATATTATGCCGTTGTGTGAGTGTGTTTACGGAGAAGCGATTTTACACGCGTTTGCGCGATATTTGCGGCGGAGCCCGCGGATGGCAACGACTCGTCCCACGCGGCGGCGCACGCAGCGGCATTTCTCCGTTCTAGTGACACCCGAGGCGTCGCATGCCCTGTCACTGCATCCGAATCGATGCCCGACGCGTTGCCCGCCGCTGTTATTGCCCTCTCCACGCCCCGCATCTTTATAAACAACATCGTACATTGCCAAATGTTTGTGTTTACGGGTGCGATGATGCGGATCGCTGAGTGCGTCGCCTCTCTATAAACGGAAATATCGCCGCACGCGCCGCGCGACACCCCGCGTCTCTGAAAACGAGGCCTAACGCTCACAGTTTTAGTACCCCGTTCCCAGTAATGGGATAGTTTAAAATGGGGCAGAACATACATTTGCCTCGGTGGTGTAGTAATGCGTGTACGGGTACGACTATCGCGCTAAAGTCTCAGGTTCGAGTCCCAGGTCGGGCAGTGATATTGGATTTTTGTATCGTATCAGGCTGGAGTCTACAAAAGTGTCCGGTATATGGCAAATGACAATAGTCTCGCTCCCTATTACATTGGACCTAACATGGCTGGCGAAATTTGGCGTGTAACACCACTGTCTACCCCTGAAAAGAGGAACAGATAATTAAACGAAATATTGCTCTTGTATTCATATTTCAGTATTTTTAACAGACTTCCAAAAAAGGAGGAGGCTCTCAATTCGTGTGTTTGTATTGTTTTTTATGTATGTGTACACTTATTTCTCTTAAAATTGTGAGCCTATTTCCTTGATTCCTTCTTTTATTTTCAAAATAGCGTATTTTACGCGTACGTTCGACACATAAACGTCAAGTTCGCGTGTCCCGAGTAAGCCTTTTCGACATGGGATTAGATCAACTTCTTTATAGACTGTAATGTGGTTTATTGACTTGTTTGCGGGTGCTTTAGTAAAATATCTGAAAAATAAAACATTAACTTTTATGGAAGAGGCGAAAGAGGTGTGTCAAGATCGTAGCATGTGGCGTTCAGGAGTCTCTGCCTACCCCTATGGGATAAGGGCGTCAGTGTGTGTGTTGTATGTAACTTTTAGTGGGTTTTTCTAACCTGAATTAGAATTAAATAGAATTTTTGTATCAATCCTTTGTTATTTAAATTAAAGAAATTATGATAAGGAATTTATGATAAGTAAATAATTTTAATGTTCATACTTGTAAGGAAATGTCAATGACATCAAACATGAACTATGACTTCGAAAATGTGTTCTATTTATATTCAAATAAGGGCTGATTTATCAATGATCAAATAAAAGTTATTAGTAGGATAAAGTAAAACAGGAACGAATTAGAAATGAATTGAATGGAGAGACGAATTAGAACTGTTCAATTGTCTCACCTTTGTCTCAGTCAGGGTAAAATTTGATGGATAACTTTTATCTAACAATTGAAAAATCAGTCTTTAGTGACTTAATGAAGTGGACGATAGCCTAGTTGGGAATGGAACAGTGTGCCGAGACAATGTCCGGAGGTTCAAAACCCAAGGTACAAACCTCTGACTTTTCGAAGTTATGTGTGTATTGTTTATCAATTATCGTTCGCTATAACCGTGAAGGAAAACATCGAGAGAAAACCTACATACCTGAGAATTCTCCATAAGAATTTCGAAGGTATGTAAATCTGCCGACCCGCACTAGGTCAGCGTGGTCTATTAAAGCCTAACCCCTCTTAGTAGTAGAGGAGGCCCGTGCTCAGCAGTGGGCAGTATATAATACAGGGCTGATTCCATTCATCATCAGCCACATGTCGTCCACTGCTGAACATAGGCCTCCCCCAAAGATTTCCAGACGGACCTGTCAAAAGTGGCCCGCATCCAGCGTGTTCCTGCGACCTTTATCAAGTCTATTTATATATTATTTATATTTACCTTTATCGTGCTGATTCCATTGCGATGAATGAACAGTATAATAATCAAAAAACACACACGAAACCATTTAAATATTGTTTAAAAACAATCGCGCTAAGGCTTTCCGTTTTCAATTAGTCAATGACAAATGACGAATGCTGAAGAGATTTATTATTAAATTTAACGACAACCCCTAAACACGACTCGGTTGAATAATTTATTGAAACTCATCACTGTCTAACAAACATTTGAGGTTTCGCGAAAATTTACATTTTAATGTTATAATAAAATTGTTTCATTCGTTTGTTACAAGTCGATTAACTCGATTTAAGAATGATCTTGGCGAGGTAATAATAGATTATCGTTTAAGTTTTACTTTCTAGCTTGTTATGAACTTCGCTCACAGCTTTCCGAAAATTTGGATTTTGGAAATAAAATTAAAGTACATATTATACTCAGGAAAACTGTAACGTTCCATTAACTAGTCAGTATGAAATTTACAGAACAATCTAAGTAGTTTTAGAGGTTACAACAAACAAAATTGCTTTCCAAGTGAGTCACTAATTTTAATATAAATATTGGTTTGATTTTAAAAGTCGAGCTTTGTGATTCCGGGTAAAAGACGAGAGAAAAGTTTTGTTTATTTTTGCACCCGGACAAATGTTTGCGTGATCCGGAGGGTGAGTTACAAATTGACAGAACAAATAATACGTAGTACGGTCTACGCCGTAGCTTCACTTCGTAGCTATTTGTAGATTACTTCAACAAAAAAAAAACAATTATTACAAACTGATAGAAAATAATAATCTGAAAAATAATTAATACAGTAGTTATAATATTCACGTTATAGCATTAAAAAATACCAAATTCATAATAATTTTCTTTTTCATTTTCGGTGTGTGGCGTGTGCAATGTGAAGACGTAATAGACTATCTACGTCGTAGCTTTACTTCGTAGTGGCTCGTAGCTTACTTCTACAGAACAGTACAAAACGGCTTTGCACGCGTTTTATGCTAAAATAAGTGACTTCATTGATTATAATAGTTTAAGACACAAGATTTCGCTATAATAAGCTTGGACGATAGCCTAGTTGGGAATGGAACGGTCTGCCGAGCCAATGTCCGGAGGTTCAAAACCCAAGGCACACACCTCTGACTTTTCGAAGTTACGTGTGTATTGTTTATCAATTATCGTTCGCTTTAACGGTGAAGGAAAACATCGTGAGGAAACCTGCATACCTGAGAAGTTCTCTATAAGAATTTCGAAGATATGTGAAGTCTGCCAACCCGCAATAGGCCAGCGTGATGGACTAAGGCTTAAACCCTCTCAGTAGTAGAGGCCCGTGCTCAGCAGTGGGCAGTATATAATACAGGGTTCATTGCAAGCTTGGACCGTTGTCTTGGTAGTCACAATAATTATTATTACTCAATTTATCAACAAAGATCAAATGTAAACCCAGTATTGTAATTTACTAGTTTCTTGGGGGCGCAAATTTTAACATAAGTTTGAGGTGTAACTTTAAAATGAAAAGAAGAAATTTCTTTTCGAAAATAATTCAAAGATTTATATCCTTACTAATATTATAAATGCGAGAGTAACTCTGTCTGTCTGTCGCGCTTTCACGGCAAAACTACTGAACCGATTTAAATGAAATTTGGTACACAGATAGTCTAGAGCCTGAGAAAGCACAAAGGCTACTTTTGATCGCGAAAAAAATATAAAGCGGGTCTTTTATCCCGGAAAATCCTTTTCACGCTGGTGGAGCCGCGACCAAAAGCTAGTATTAGTATATGTAAAAGGCTATTTCTTTATATCAGCGAAAACAATAACGTAACTTATAAATAAAGAATATAAACAATATCTGCTACAAAATTTCCCACGCATACGCACTTATTCTCAACACACTTGACGAAGCCATTGTTCACCTCAGTTCACTTTAAAACGTTTTAATATAATTCGAAAAAAATTAAAAGCCGCGAGCATAGTAACGTTTTAGCGGGCAGAGAGCCCTCTCGTGGCACGACATAGCAAAGTCAATCGGCAAAGTGCCTGAAACGGGGTCAGTGCCTTGGCCGGGCCGTGGTGGGCGGAAATAGCGTAAGAGCACTTGTTGTGATGACGAGTCGCTAACCGTAATGTCGAGATTTCTGCGGCTTTAATGACGATTTTTGATAAAAGCCGACAACTATTTGTTGGTATGGTGACTTTCGTTTTATGTATTAAAATATTTAGTGCTGCAGTGATGATTTTTTATGAAATTTGGGTGACTATTTGCTGATACATTATTAGAATGTTTTAATTTTATTGTAGCGATCTGCTAACTGAGGATTTTTGTTATTCATACGTTTACATTTTCGGTTTTTGTGTTCCCTTCTTTTTTATTTTTAGAGAAAAAAACTCACCTTAGGCTTCGTAGGCTTTTCTAACACGATTTTCCCGAGACTGAATCCCTGAAAAGACATTGTCAGGACAAAACCATTCTGCAAGATGCTAAAAAATATTTGACTTCAGTTGGAGATGTTAAGGGTAGGACGAACATCATAAAACGCAAACGAACACGCTCAGAGATCCCATTTCAACAACGATACGTGTCGCAACAATTTGAATAATTAGCCGAATTTCAACGAGAGTGCGACGCTCCGCTGGGAGTTTAACGCTAAACGAGTGAGTTGTGACGTCACCAACTTTTGAGTTATAAGTCCTTAGGCTTAACGCGGGGATAAAGTTGTTTGTATAAATTAGTTAACTCTCGGGATATGTATGACGAGAGAAATGCCTTGGCTTAAAGTAATAAAATAATCCAATGAGAGGAATTGTTTCCCATAAGTCTCGTCTGTTTTTAGGGTATAAATATGCGAAACTATCACTTCCTTATCTAACAATTATATTCAAATATGCAGTTGCCATTAGTTCAGCTAGTTAATATTTGGAACCGTTAATATAAAGACTGTCGTAGACCTTATAGAAATTAATAACAATGCTATAGTAACCTTTATAGTACGCTAGACAAGATCTATGTAACTTAAAGACATTTAAGTTTGTGTAGGTTTTCCGAATGTCTATTGTAGTTATTATACCCATAAGATAAAATTTGTGAATATATAGCCGATAATAATCTCACAATAATGAAGATAAAAGTGGACGATAGCCTTGTTGGGAATGGAACGGTCTGTCGAGACAATATCCGGAGGTTCAAAACCCAAGGCACACACCTATGACTTTTCGAAGTTACGTGTATTGTTTATCAATTATCGTTCGCTTTAACGGTGAAGGAAAACATCGTGAGAAAATCTACATACCTGAGAATTTTCCATAAGAATATCGAGGGTATGTGAAGTCTGCCAACCCGCACTAGGCCAGCGTGGTGGATTAAGGCCTAACCCCTCTCAGTAGTAGAGGAGGCCCGTGCTCAGCAGTGGGCAATATATGATACAGGGCTGATTGCATTACATTGTATTGCAAAAAAGAAGAATCAATAGGCATCTCTTTTGTCAAAATCGGTCCACAAGGAGAGACGCTTGTGTGGAACATAAAATGGATACATACATACATAGGGAGTTAAAATCATCACTCATTGTTGCCTCGCCGTAGTCGGGTAACTAGGACGAGAAAATCAGTCTTTTTGATGATAGAAAAAAGTAATTCAATCGTCAAAACAGCATCTAACTTATTATATTAAAGCCGTAGCTAATCTCTGTTAACGTTTAACTAACCTAATTTACTAAAATCACCCAACGAAGTAAACAAACCATCTAATATGCATAATAAAACCCTCTAATGTTTGTGCAAGCCACAGATATCATAACAATGACAAACACAACATCCCTTTTAACATATTCACTTACGCGGGATCACGCACCCTCTCAAAGGGTAAATGTGATCTTACGTTTCCAATTTAAATGGAGGCTGGACACCTTAATCTTTTCATTTGGACGTGTGGGATAGAGGTTTGTGAATTAGTTTGGATAGGGGATTAGGAAAAGGGATAAGTGGCTAGTGGAAACCTAATAATAATAACAGAGGTAAAATTTGTGAACTCGTATGAGGTAATCTCTGAAACAAATGAATAAAAAAATACATTATTGTATTTGAACTGTATCTGTGTAATATATAATATTTTAAGAAGTACATTTTCAGCGTCACTGAAACTGCCGATCCTTTGAAAATTCTTTCAGCAATCGTGCACATAATTATTCCTGAAATAAACTTATTTTTGTTCCGGCAACGAGCTTTAATACGACGTGAGGCGCGAAAATAGCTATAAATTTAATATTAATGAAAGAGCAAAAACATTTTGGGACGAATTTTTAGAAAAAAGGCCAGTTGCAATCACGCATTTCTAAAACTTTGTCTCACATTTATAAATCATTTAAGACTGCATTGTCAAAGGAATTTCAAACCGCCACAAAATTAAAATGTCTTGTTCTTTTGCGAGTTTCTACGTGCCTTTCGGAAGGTCGGAGTGTTTCACCATTTCCGGTCTCTAGCGGTCCATTGAAACGTCACAATTCCTGAATCCCAGCTGCGGATGAGTAAGATGGTTCTTTTGTTAAAGGATTTTCAATTTTAACCGCTTGTGGCTGCGGTTAGCGAATAAAAATATAAGTGATGTCAAGCCCCATAATCGCAATACAATTTTACTGTTTAAAGCTGTTATTTATCTTCGGGTAGTGTGTAGGGGTAGTCTACGGATTGAGAGCTTTTTTTATGGTATTGAATGACGAGACGAGCATGCCGTTCGCCTGATAGTAAGCGATACGACCGCCCATAAACAGTAGTAACACCATACAGCACCTTGAGTTACAAAGTACTGTGTGGCATTCCACTGCGCTCGTCATCCTGAGACATAAGATGTTAAGACTCATTATGTCCAGTAGTTACACTGGCTACAAAGTTCTTCAAACCGTAATACAACAGTGCATGCACACTGCTGCTTGGCGATAGAAATAGACATTGCAAAGGTACCCACCCAGACGGACTCTTACATATGAAAAACCTACCAACCAGTAGATTAAAGTAATGTGATCCTATAATGGTTCCTTTTTTCCTTTTGAGGTCCTGAACTCTAAAGATAATATCTTTTAAATATATACGAACTCTACGCAATGACGTAGTGTCACCACGCCAACGGCCAAATTGGCTACAAATTGTTTCACATCAATAAACTAAACATTAACAAGTCTAGAAATGTCCACAAAAGTAAACATTCCACAATACACATTATTCCGTCTCACCAGCTGACCCGAAACACCGGTCCGGATTAGGTTTTGACACGGTTCGCTTCATTTCACGCCGTAATAAATTTGATTTCGAATGACATTTGGATCGGTCGACTTGACTGATGCCAGGTTATTAGATTATACAGATACTGTTACAAAGCTCGTGAAACGTATTGTGGTCATTTATGTTTTGTTTGTCGTGGGATCCGAAATAATTCTTTTGATGTTGGGTATTTTGTTTTTATGAAGATCAATAGACATATGGTCAATGCTTTGATTAATTATATACCTAGATGGAGTGACGCGCTGCAATGAAACTAAAACAAACAGGCCAACTTTTCTTAAGCTAGTATGCGTGACAGCTGTGTCATACGCTATCGCTGCATCATTCTGCGTATCCTTGTGTGCGCGCATCATGATACCAGTTATTACATGATTTCTAATAAAACGGGGAGAAAATTATATCCATGTAAAACAACAAAATTAATTCACTCAAACTCATTTAGTGGACAACAGTTGGCCTCTATTTTTTTCGACGCGTTTGAAACGTTCAGTGTCTATCTAGGTATATAATTAATCAAAGGGTCTATGGACTGTTGTTTCTTATGCAACTGTTAAATGGATTAAATGAATACAAAAGTATTTTGAACGTAGTGTAATTTACTTCAGAGTGGTAAATTTTGAAAGGATATTCAATGTAAAGTCCATTATTTATGAAAAGTTCACATCTGAAAAGGATAAAAACAAATAGACAAAGTTAGAATACAGTTTTATTAATAAACAGAAGTTGTAGAAATGAGTAAAATATTTAGTTTAAACGCAAATAAAAATATCAATAGGCTAACAATAAATATGAAATATCCTACTAATATTATAAACGCGAAAGTTTGTAAGTATGGATGTATGGATGTCTGTATGTATGGATGTTTGTTACTCTTTCACGCAAAAACTACTGAACGGATTTCGATTAAATTTGGCACACGGTTAGATTATGTCCTGGATTAACACAAAGGCTACTTTTTATACCGGGAAAATATAAAGCGGGACTTTTATCCCGGGAAAACTCATTCACGCGTGCGGAGCCGCGGGCAAAAGCTCGTATATTATATAGTCACAAATGACTGAGCAATTAATTGGCAAATATGATTATTTCAAATTCATGTTAATTGTAAATAATTAATTGTACAATTTGGCCTCTAATGGAGATTTTACTAATAATTATAGTCTAAACTCGTACTCGAAGTTCCTAGTGGACTATTAGGTCAATCTAACATCGGTTCAAGCTAGGTTATATTTTAATATTTAAATATTATAACGACTCTATTAATCGAACCACGTTCGAAGTTACGTGTGTATTGTTTATCAATTATCGTTCGCTTTAACGGTGAAGCAAAACATCGTGAAGAAACCTACATACCTGATAATTCTCCATAAGAATATCGAGGGTATGTGAAGTCTGCCAACACGCACTAGGCCAGCGTGGTGGACTAAGGCCTAACCCCTCTCAGTAGTAGAGGAGGCCCGTGCTCAGCAGTGGGCAGTATACAGTATAGGGCTGATTGCATTGCATTGCATAATCGAACCACGCATTATGCGATAAATCTAACCTCAATCAAATCAAGGTCACTTATTGAGCTGATGTTATATTCATCTTCAATTACTACACTTTTAATAAAACTGGCAGTCAAAAACAGCTTATTTCGTAATTATAATATACTCACTTACTCAGCAACATGTTCAGGTACATCACTGAGAGCTCAATTTGCATTTGTCAGAACAAAGTTATTTATAGAATAAACTATAACATACATAAATAATATTATGCAGTTTTATATATAAGATAGATTAAGTGTTTTGACTTCCCTATGCAGTTAAATTATAATTTATTTGACGGATCAACTTTTATATAAAATTGTAAAATCAGCCCTAAGTAAATTACGAGAAACGGAACTACAATTCCTTGTTTATAGATGTATGCAATAGCATTTCCAAACAAATGGGTTGTGTCCAATCAGCGATCGTGCCTCGGAGACCGTTTACAGAGGTCCGCGATTAAGTGAGATTAGATAGATGGACCGTAAGGACTACAAAAGTACAAACAACAGGACAAAAGGATCGATACGAAAAACGGTGAAACACAATAGACTTCTTGTAGAAATTGCTCAATTTGTAGTCGAGAATAAAAAATGAATTGAGTTGTGTTTGTTATTTATGATTTTGATTTAGTTATTAAATGTAATAAAAAATGGTTCATAAGGAATTAAAAACATCAAATGGACTGACTATACATTACCATTATAAGTTTAGTGATTTTGCTGTAATTATAATAATATTATTAAAAGAAACACACACATTTAGTGGATTTGAGATACAAACAATCAATACAACATTAAATGGGTTATATGTCTATTCACGAAGAATTTCTTAATCGGTACGGAGCGGTTGGTACGTTCTCGCTGCCAACCGCCTTTTGCAGGTAATGGCTGCATATGACAGCCTGAAAGCCAGACTTCAATCTAGAACTAGTTAATCCAACTATTGCTTTATGTTTTGGAATTATATATTAACATAGTTTACGCAAGGAATTATTTGAGTATAAAGGTTATAAATGTTACTGGATGCATAAAGCAGCAGACCGGGCTCTGTGGCGTATCTTGGGAGAGGCCTATGTCCAGCAGTGGACTGCAACGTGCTGATGATGATGATGAAATGGTAGTAATATTTTTTATAAATACGAAAATGAGTAATTTAGTCTTGGATTAGGCTATATCGTCTGTTCTACAAACAAGGTATCAATGCTAATAAATCAATATAAAGGGTATAATTTTAAACGCCTTTTGCTCCTAAAGAATGCATAATTTGACTTTTATTTCGATCAAGGTCTTCCTCGCAGGCAAAGTCTTCAAAATATATTATGTATTGACATAAGTATTAAAGCATACCTATTGGTCTGAAAAATATATTGTCATTTATTAGTGATTTAATAACTATCTAAAACAGCAATAAAATTAAAGAACTCCTATTCTACAGTCCCAAACGAAAGCTATTATCACAAACATCAAAACCATTGGTTTTGAAAAATTACCATGACACAAATAATAGAACAATTCAATTAGAGTAACAAAATGTATGTATAACATACCTTTCCGAATGAAAGAGCGTTCACAAACGTTGGAACTAAACGTTTCAACGGCGCTCCACAGATAAAATATTATTATGACCCAAATGTATACGTCAGATATGGGAGCCTAGCGCTATGTCCCCGAGCGCCCAAACTTGGAAACGCGCCAAGCACAACCGCCGAGCCATATGGCCTTTTTCAAATATCGAATGCGTTCTTAATCTAAAATTGACTGTCGCCACAGAAGTATAACAAGCAAGTTGTCGCCCCATCTTTCAAGTTCTTAATTGTTTTCTTTTTTAATTTTCGGCCAGAAGCAAGTGCAGGCTAAGTACAGTACCTAGTAGATTATCATACTCTTTATTCAGGTCTTGGAGCATTTCGCCTAACATTCAATTACTTGAGAGATTCGGGTATAAAAATATACTAATAACAAAGGCTGCATTTTATTCGGAATTTGCGAAATGATAATGGCATTTGGCTATTAATGTGACATAAGATAC